>CM039483.1:8198330-8462342 GCA_022433065.1 Begonia loranthoides
AGGGTCTAGTGCCAGCTGTGAGCGCGGTGGCAGGGCAAGTTGACCATCGATTTTGCATCCGACACCTGTATGCCAATTTCCAAAAACAATTTAAAGGCAGGTTGTTAAAGGATGCAATGTGGGCCGCATCTCGAGCCACTACTGTAAGACAATTTGAGAGAGAGATGGGTAAGTTATTTATGCTTGACAAGGCGGCCCATGAATACTTACGTGGAATAGTTGTGACATCCTGGGCCAAACATGCCTTCAACTCCATCCCGAAGTGCGACACAAGCCTTAACAATCTGAGTGAGTCATTCAACGCCTGCCTCCTACCCATGATGCCCTTCTGGATGATCTCGAACATACTAAGAATTGGTTTGTCCCGGGCTGGTAGGAGGCAGGCGTTGAATGACTCACTCAGATTGTTAAGGCTTGTGTCGCACTTCGGGATGGAGTTGAAGGCATGTTTGGCCCAGGATGTCACAACTATTCCACGTAAGTATTCATGGGCCGCCTTGTCAAGCATAAATAACTTACCCATCTCTCTCTCAAATTGTCTTACAGTAGTGGCTCGAGATGCGGCCCACATTGCATCCTTTAACAACCTGCCTTTAAATTGTTTTTGGAAATTGGCATACAGGTGTCGGATGCAAAATCGATGGTCAACTTGCCCTGCCACCGCGCTCACAGCTGGCACTAGACCCTGTAAACATTCATAATATTAGTCATATTCCTACAAAATGCATAACTTTTACACATAAGGCAAAAGCAATGAACCGCACCTTTTGACGGTCAGAAATGATTGTCCATCCATTGCCAGATGGAGTGTTTAGATCATCGAGCAACAATTCTAGAAACCAGCTCCATGAATTCCTATTTTCTGCTTCAACCACTGCTACAGCAATTGGATACATGCCATCATTCCCGTCGATGGTCACAGCTGTGAGCAACTGGCCTGGAGTGGCTCCCTTCAAATGGCAACTGTCCAAACAAATAAGTCGTCTACCAGAAGTTAGCACAGCCGTCTTGCATGCAGCCAAACACATGTACATTCTTTTAAATACACTCATATCGAGATCCACACGCACGGAGCTCCTCGGATTAGACCTCCAAATCTCCGCTGCATACGACCATATGAGTTTATATTGCTCATTTCCATCACCTTCGTTAATTTTTTTGGCTGCACTTCTTGCCCTTCTAGCAAGACTGGGTGAGATATTGACATTAAAGTCCTTCCTCACTGTCTCAATTATGTTCGGAAGGTCCCAATCTGCCTGACTTTTAAATCTGTCTAAGTAATGAGTTGTAACCCATTTGGCAGTAGCAAGACGACTTTCCATCTTTCTAGAGCATGTGTGAATGTCATTGTAAAATTTTATTTGGAAGGTCATCTCATCTTTTAGTTGTGAGGCGTGCAATCGCCACGGGCAGCCTTCCTGACAAGCAGCCCTCAGTCGATGCGCATCACTATGGGGGAATTTAATTCCATACCCATTCGTCAATGCATGCTCAACAATTTCTTCTCTAATCTTCTTCAATGAACAGTACTTTTTACCTAGGCCCAATCCAGGGAATCTGTCTTCTACTTGTGTTGGACGTCTAGGCCTACTCTCGGCCATGTCCATGTCTTCATCACTAGTTGATTCACATAAAGAACGGAGGTCGTCATTGTCCTCCTCATGTAGAGTTATTGATAAGGAATGCAAAACAATCGCATCTTCATTTCCAATTTGATGTACCTCATTTTCATTGAGCGCACAAGTGATTGTGGGTCCCACTTCAAGTTGACGGTTGATAACAGGCTCTTCACTCGCCATTTGCTTCTGAATAAATTTTTCACCTTCGCTAATCGCTCTTTGAAGCTCTCAAGAATTTTAGGGTTACTTAATAGACTCCGAAATGCGTTTGAATATGCCAATTTGACTGGAGAAGACAGAGTTAAAAAGAGTAGAGTAGGTGTCTTCGGAGAAGACACCGCGTTTTTGGCAGTGTCTCGCGTTCGACACACCGCGTTCTACGCGGTGTCTCGCAAGACACCGCCTTCTTAGCGGTGTCTTGAACGCGAGAGACACCGCGTAGAAGGCGGTGCTGTGTCTCGCATTCGACACCCCGCGTAGAAGGCAGTGTCTCGCAAGACACCACCTTCTACGCGGTGTCTGGCGAGACACCGCCTTCTTAGCGGTGTCTCTCGCGTTGCGGTGTCTCAAACGTGAGACACCGCGTAGAAGGCGGTGTCTCGCAAGACACCGCGTGAGCCACCGCCTTCTACACGGTGTCTCGCGTGGTGTCTCGAACGCGAGAGACACCGCTAAGAAGGCGGTGTCTCGCAAGACACCGCGTAGAACGCGGTGTGTCGAACGCGGTGTGTCGAATGCGGTGACGCGGTGTCTTGCAAACAGATCACATTTTTGCGCGGCCTCTTGCGAGCGAGGGTGAATTGCGTGACGTTATTTCTGTAACGAGAGAGTTTAGTTCGTGAAGTTATTTCAGTGTCATGAGTGTTTATATGCAAGGTGTCCAAAAAAGTTTTGCCAGAACCTCCTCTATTACTTTACTCCCACAACGCCATTTTCATACATCCTGCACAAAACTCCACAGCAATTCCAGAATATACAAACATTAAAGTAAACATAATCAACCACAGAAATCCTTAAACTACACATAATTTACAACAAAAAAGAAAATGTACACAAATTAAACTAAACATAAACTACAAAAATACTGAACGAACTATATTATGGCGCCTTCTTTCTGGACCGGGGCGGTGGCCGTGGCTGAGGCGGGCGCAAATCCTCTAAAAGACAACTTCCATTCGGGTCCAATAGAACCCCGTCTGCAACACCAACTCACCCTTATACTTAAAGATTTCACGTTCGTGCTCGTGGAAGTGTTTTTCATTTCTGCAGCTGGACATCACCAAGATCCCTTCTTCCGTAAGCCGGAAGATGCCGTACGGCCTGCAATGCAAAGTTAATAATTGTTTGTCAGTGACGTGGAAAGCAAGATTAAGAATTTACACAAGAGACAGTACATACGTCTTTTTGTCTGATGGAGTTACAATGATAGAGATGGACTCCCACAATAATCGCTGGTACCCATATTGGGTGTGCAAGTCAACGGAGGACATAAACAACCCTTGCTTTGGGTGTGTCTGCAGTGTAAACAAGTCATAAGATCATCTCAAGAGAACATGCACGATAACTCGGAGAAACGAGATGGTGACTTACGTGAATCCACCCTAATTGCAATAGATTCTTTGACTGATGAAACGCCAATATGGCTTCTTCATTGCTCGCAATACACTGCATATAAGTTCGGATTAGTAGTAAGATAATAGATTATACACTAACATACAAAGATGGGTTCGCACCGTATTTGGCGTCCCTTCTTGTTTCGGAAAGATGAGATGTGAGACAACGTAATGTTCGCCCTCCAACTTTCCCCCAAGAATTGCGCACGTCTCCTTGTTGTAACAGGTATTTGTCTGGACATATATCTTGAACGAGGACATGACCGACACAGGCTGCAAACAACGCCGAGATCCTAACAGTTGCATGAACATGATTGAACACACATATAACGAAATGAAAGATGTACCATGCGCACAACTCTTCTGGGCAGAGGTTGGAGCGCCCCAGCTCCAGGTGATCCTTGGGGGCGACTGACAAGGTCACTGCAAATCAACAACACATCATCACGTGAAACAAAAATAAAATAAAAACCTGGACTTTGCGTAAAACATAAATAACTTACAGGCGGAATATGGAATCAGGTGCGTCATTGGGCGATGACGAGGATGATGATCGGGCTAATCGCCTCCCACGTCTCTTGAGTGCGGCCAACACCTCACGGTGTCGCTGCTCTTCTCGAACATGTTGCTCCTCTTCTCGAACATGCCATTGTTCGGATTGGCGATACCTCTCTGCTGCGAGGTCCGCCTCTTGAAGATGCCACTGTTCAACTTCTCTATGCCTCACTTCAGCGAGCTCCGCCTCTTGCATACGCCACTACTCTGCGGCGCGTCTGCTCTATGATGCTTCCACCTGCCACTGTTGGGCAATGGCCCACCTCTCTGTTGCGAGCTTGTTAGCTCTTTGTAGCTCGATTTGTTGCCTTTGCACGTGCTCCTCCATCATTTGCATTCTGGTCATCGACGCATGATGGAGCTCCTCCATTCTGCTCATCCAGGCAGACGACTCCTCAGTCATCGCAGTAAAGTGTGATGATTGTGGAGGAGGTGGCATTTCATATTCGGGGGCTGCATACGCATACTCAGGCTCTAAGTGGGGAGGAGGCGGCATATCATAAGAGGTGCCTGCATACTGAGGCTCTGTAACGGGTGGAGGTGCTGCCTTCTGTTTGGACTTGCGGAACCATCCGCCATCAACTTGGGTGATGCCCAATCGATCCAAGTTGGCTCTTTTGTAGGTGTCAGTGGTCGTCGCTTCAATTCTTGCCTCATTCGTAGAAATGGGAACCCCAAACGGCTCAACTATAGTCTGGATAAGCCAATTGTACGGTAGGCTCATTGATGGGTTGTTGACGACCTCTTCCATGTGCTTCGCTATGATATATCCAATGTTCACTTTTTTTTCCCTGAACACTTTCTCCAAAATATACAGATCCATGCTTGTAACATGGTCTCGATGCCCAATCCTAGGCAAAATTGTGTACGTCAATATCATGTGGATTACTCGGGCCATTACATTCAACTCATTAGCCTTTGGCCTTTTGTAATGGGCAATCTCAGGATCCTTGTGCAACAATCTAAGAACGGCTAGCCCATCTCCTTCCTTGATAAATGGTGGCTTCGTCTTAGCTATGCCATAATATTCCTCGCTTGCCCCATAACATTCAAGTATTGTAATGATATGGTCGGGAGTGAATCTCAACTCCCGTCCAAAAATATAGGTTTGCACCTCAACTGGCTCCTCAGAAAGTTGGAAATTTGCGTAAAACATCTTAATGACTCTCTCGCAATAAGTGCCCCCCATCCGACACAACCCGAGTAATCCAACATATGTTGAATGCCCATTTCCGTGAAAGAGTCAAAATTGACTACTTTGGAAACAATAATGCCACGGTGTTCAACATCTTCTTCATACCGTCTTCTGGCATCATCTGTACTGAATAATAACTCTGTTTCTCCTTGTTCAGGCTCGGCGGTGTCTTCGTCTTGCACCGTCGTTGCTTGTTCAACTTCTTCAACCGCCTCATGTTGAACATATTCACCCCACGCAGCTTCCACCGCCTCGGTTGCTCGTCTTTCACTAGCCTCCCCCCCCTCTCCTCCCACGCTTCTGCATGAATTTCCTAGCTCGGTCCATTGTGCTCCCTGAGTAATTCGCCAACCTGCAATATAATAACCCAACGAAATGTCATAAGTCAGTATAATAGTATTTACGCAAATAGTCTATCGTATATAAATCAATCAAAGTAAACAACTTGATTGCCAAGAAAAAAAAACAAAACTAGAGAAGAGATTCTTTCTTCAATTCAGTACATATACTCTTTAATAAGTCTTCAAAGATAACACAATCACCAAAAGCAACACAAATCTATACATTGCATTCCAGATTGCAATCTGGAATGCAATCTGTATTACAGATTGCAATTGCATTCCATATTGCAATCTGTAAATCAATCTGTAAATTGCAATTTCCATATTGCAATCTGGAATACAGATTGCATTCCAGATTGCAATCTGTTGTAAATTGCATTACAGATTGCAATTGCATTACAGATTGCAATCTGTAAATCAATCTGTAAATTGCATTACAGATTGCTCTGCAACCAAAAATATTTCATCGACATTGCTGGGTATCCCAACTTAAGTTAATCAAAGCAATGAAACTATCTGTAATGCAAATCGGAACAGGGAAGCAAATCTGTAATGCAAATCAATGAAACTATCTATAATGAAACTATTTGTACCACAATCTCTGTAATGCAAATCTGTAATGCAAAGCAACAAAACTAATGAAACTATCTGTACCACAATCAGAAATTGAAACTAATGAAACTATTTGTACCGCACTCGGATATCGGAACAGGGGAGCAAAGCAATGAAACTATACCAGAATCAGTTGAGAAATCGCACTCGCCAACTCGTCGTAGCAAATCGCAGTCGCACTCGCCAACTCGTCGTCGCCAACCCGTCGCGTCGCAGCTTCGTACTCTCGTCGTCGCGGGTCTCGTAGATCGCCAGATCCAGATTTGGATCTGCTCGATCTGTGTAGATGGAATTTAAAGGCACTGTCACCGCGTTTTAACTTGTTAACGGAGAACAAAAAACGTAACTGCGATCTTTGCTTTGTGATTTTTCCATACGTCAGTGGTTAATTTGTTGAAAAAAATACCCTAATGGTTGACTTGTCATTGATCATAAACCACGAGGGTTGATTTGTCATTTACCCTAAGGAATTTAAAACTTTAAGAAGAAAATCAGGGGAAAATAGTTGAGAGGAGAGATTTTCGCGGTGGCCTTAGGCCATTTCGCGATTTCAAATGCTAAAAAAGAGAGAAATGAGGGAAAGGAAGTGAGATTGACTGAAGCCTGAAGGAGAAAGGGAGACAGGGACGAGAGAGGGGGGAGACTAGATCGTGAAGGAGAGGGAGAGAGCTGAGAGCTCCTTCGGCCGAGAGAGAAATCGCGAGATGAGGAGGGATCGGCGACCGTGCAGGGGACGAGATCGACGGGGTGACGACGACGAGCTCCAGCTCGAGCTCGAATTCGTCCCTATCAGGCGAACAACGACACGGCGATTTGAGAGTCGGGCTTCGCGATTTTGGTCCAGCGCGAGGCTCGGGTCGCCAAATTTGGAGTCGACTGCGACTGTGATGCCCTGTCGATTCTGGTCGTCGGCTACAGATCGGGTGGTTGCTGCGACTTTTTCAGCGATGACTTGGAGCTTTTTTTCTTGTCCTCTGCTGAGCTCTCGGGTCTTGATGGTGGCCGAGAGTGAACAACCAAGGCAAGGAAGGAGGTTTTTGGAAAGTGAGCTCTCTGGTTTATATGGTTCTTCAGGTAAAAACCTCTTTGTTCCTTTTAGACGTTACCTTGCTGCTTGTTATGGATGATATGAATTGCCTTGTGAACTTCCTGGATAATATGGATAAATAATGCTTGGGTTCTACTTGGGCAGTAACCGGGTATCACCGTGTTGTCTGTTGATTGTGGAAATATAATAATGAAGGGTGGATAGTGTTGTTGTCTTAGTTGATGAATCTGAATCTGTTATTGCTCTGTGGAAGCTGTGAATTATTGGGTTATATGTTGTTTGTATCGATAAATGACCTAACCGCTATCTTGTTGGGGCAAAAAGAGAATGAAATGCATATTATTGTAAATATGTTGTGTTGGGCTGACTATTATTATAATGCGAATTGTTTTGTCGAAGCTCGTGGTTAATCTGTCTGTTAGGAGGATTTATTCGTTGCCCTATTATTTGGATGAAGAGTAAGTGATTGAGATGTTCTGCCATTTAGACTCAAATCATCAGTTGGATGAATAAAGATCTAAGTTAATTATTTTGGGTATTGGTTGAATAAATTATGAAGCATTCGTTATGTAGTTTTGTGACTCGGTTTAAAAGTTGTTATTGAGAGTTATTTGTTAGGCTATATGACATTCCGTTAGGAGTCGGAGAAGTACTTAGGATTCATGCAAGTTACGATTGACTGATGAGTTATAATATTTTAATTTGTGAAGGTATCTAAAAGAGGAAGAAGAATAACGGTGGAATGCTTATGCGCGTTAAACCTTGAGGTAAGGATTAAGGGGTGTTTTGACCATTAAGGCCCTACACCACAAGTATGGGTGTGTGACTTAGTGTTAATGTTGTTAGTTAAATGCTTAATGTTAGTAAAGTTTATTATCCGTTTTATGTTTTGTTAGTATGCTTTACTAGTATGTTGAGATGTAGTTTGACTTAGAATGAAGAATGTTAGTGTTTAAGCATGTTTAATCGCTTGGTTTACTGCTAGTTGTTAGTATATTGTTGTCATGATAGTGTCGATAATGTTTGTTATGCTTTGTTTTACTGCCTATTATGTGATATAAATGTTTAGTTTCGTGATAAAGGTTAGGGCTTAAGGGTGATGGGTGTTAAATAGTGAATGAGAAAAGCTTAGCATTTTGGTAAGTGTTAATGTCAAGTAGGTTGATTGCCTTGAAATGTCTACTACTAGCTGTTAAGATTGACTTAGAATGTTTAATGTTAGTTGTTAAGCATGTCAATTGTTCTGTGTTTGTAACAAACTAGTATGATTAAATCAACTTGAACCCTAAGCATATTAATCAACTAGTGAGCATGTAACTGGCTAAGATAACAAGAATTTGTATGAGTACGAAACTTACTAGAATCATCGAGAAATTAACTCTCTAGCATGTAAATAGTAATAATTGTAATTAACCTGAGTATGCTTAATTAACTATCTAGTTAAGCATGTAAGTAATTAACTAATCTAAGTAATTGGTTGATGATTAATAAGCTTGTTGATTAACTAGGTTAAGTAATTAGATGTTAATAGACTAGCATAATTAATAACGTTGATTAGAGCACGTTAATTAACCAGCATGTTAACTTAGCTAGGTCCAGCATGATCAAATGGTAATTAATATTGTAAGAGCATGATAATTAACTAGAGGAACTACTGTATTGTGTTCAAGCATGCTTCCCTTGTTTTTATTTCGTGTACCTTGCTTGCTCTACAGAGTGTGTTATTAAATTGTTGGTTGTTATCCTTCATGTTCAATGTGCTTTAATTTCTATTATTCTTTATATGCGTTTTCATTTTCAGTCACTTTCTCTATGTGCACTTTTATTACGTAACTAATGTTTTATCTTTCTAAAGAGGATGAAAAGGGAATAAAGTAAATGCGAATGAATTAAGAGTTTCATTGACTAAGTGAATGAACGTCTTACAAATGCTTTTTTTATTGTTTTCTTGTATTGCTTATGATAGTAAAGTAGAATAAATACATGAAATCAACGTAGGAGTATGTTAATAACTTATTAGAATAATCACTTAGAATTATGAACCTAGGGCGCATGTAAATGGACTAGGAGATCAATAAGGCTAAACAACTAAAGAACTAGAATAATCATCTTGTCTTCCTGAGTATGTTTAGCTTATTGTTCATTTGCTGTCTTAACCCAATGTTATACTTGTTCTGTTGTGCGTAGTTCTTTTATTATATTATGTGTTTTACTTTCCCTATATGTGTTTTCAGTTATCGTTACCTTCTTTTATATGCGCACTTCATTTTCTATGAATGTTATACTATAAAGCATCATGCATCATGTTAGGTTGAGAATGTATGTTCATACATCATGTAATAGAAATCAAGTGGGAGTACTCCAAAGGGGTAGTACTCACATGCATGGTGAGGAAGTAAAATGATAATGAAAAGACAAAGGAAATGAATGAAAGGAAAAGGGAGTTAGGAGGCGGATGGGTAGCGGTCCTAGCCTGATAATTAGAAAATGTCTCTACTATATCGGAAACGGGACCTAGTTATCCACAAGAGATTAGGTTCGACCCACTATACCATCCCATATGGGTTCTTCAAATCTCCAGCTCAAAGTACAAGTAAAGAAAGAAAGAAAGAAAGAAAGAAAGAAAGAAAGGAAACGTAAATGAAAGAATTGGTTTGGGTGGCCCCCATTCCAAATGAACTAAAGAGAGTCATAAGCATAATGCATTTTCCCCTTTTCCTTACTAAGTCTTTTTTAGACTTACAGTTGCTTGTGGTGTAGATGTAGGTACTAATACGCTATGAGGAACACATGGACTAGGAATAGTGAAAGATAAAGAACAAGCAATAGCAAGCAGGGATGATGGGTTTGCATGTCGAGGAATGCTCACGTCTGGCCAGGCATAAAATGGGTAAAAGAAAAACTGTTTTAATTATGTTAAGTTGTAATAAATCGTATTTAAATGTTTTGTTTTCATTAGTTAAATTGTATTCACGTTTCCGCAAACGTTTTACATCCATGGTTTTTTTTTTTATTTTAACGCTTCCACATAAGTTTTACAAAAAATGGAAGTTTTATAAATGGTTGGTAGAGAAAATTCAAATTTTCACGCATTTTAAAAGATTTACGAAAATTCGGGTCGTTACAGACGCAGTCCCCCGTCCGAAATCCCTTTTTAGCCTGCAGGATTTATGCTTCATGGACGGATGCGGACGAGCACTGTGCATCCGCACCCGTCCAAATCAGCCCAGATTAGCGACATAGCAGATTTAGAATCAGAAGGAGAACGACCTGTAACCAATCAAACGCGACCCCCCGACACGAAATCTCCTCCCAGACTGCACGGAACCGACACCTCCTGCTGGTGCTGCTCCCCCTGTTCCCCACACGTGTGATTGTCTCCTCCTTCCAGGTTAAGTCCTTCCCTTTCCTTTTTCCTTCCTATCGAGCCTTCCCATTCTGCACCAGAGTTCTTCCAACGAGAAGGGTGTTCTAAAGTGAGGGGAAGTGAGAGTGAGCTCCAAGAGAGTGAGACCATGAGAGTGAAGGGAGTGTGTGTTGTGAGGTGAGCTAGTGAATGGGTGAGCAGTTGATGGAGCTGAACGTGAGCTACTGGAGTTGGAGCTGGAGCTGCTCCCTGTTGTTTGTGAAGCTGCTGTCTAGACGAGGAGCGGCTGTTCCTACTAGTGTTCTTCGTATGGTAAGGAATGGGTAGTGTCTGGCCATCTAAGCCCTACCCACGAGTATGTGTGTGTGAATTATGGAGTCTGTATGTTTTCTCTGATACTCTACATGTTTATATGCTTGTTTGTTGTAGGTTAGCTCTCTGTAGTTTTCTGTTGGTTGGTTTCCATAGTTAGTGTTTGCTCTATTGGTGATATTGGAATGCTCACTGTTGACGTTGATAGTGTAGAACGCATATTATATTGCTCTGTGAGTAGAATTTGTAGGTTGTCTCTGCTATTGGTTTTCCTGCTTCCTATGCTTAATACTCTGTACATTCCATGCTTGGTTGTTCACATGTAAATAATCTTGGTTGATGTTAGTACATAATTCCTTGACTGTTTGTATGGATGTAGGCTATGGTTGCTTTGACATTTCCCCTATTGTTAGTTTATTGCCTTGTTATTAGTTTATTGATTAGCTCTATGTTAGTCTTGTTATTAGTTGTTAGTTGTCTCGTATATATAAATTGGTTGTGAATTGACTAATCGATTTTATATTAACTTAATCAATACGCACGTTTAAATCATCTAGGTTAATAATCGTATTTAAATTCTATTCTTTGATTGTTAACCCTTTCCTTACTAAACCTTTTTAGGCTTACAGTTTACTCATGGTGTAGGTACCCGCAGGAGAAGATAGCGTTAGATTAGAAGCAGTGGATGATAGATTTACACGTACGAACTTGAGGTTGGCCAGGCTACGTGAAAAGTAAAGATAATTGTGGTGTAATTTAAGTTAATTAAGTTTTTCCTAAATTATAACTAAATGGCGAGTTATTTCTTTCAATATTTACGCTTCTGCATACGTATTATTTTCGCAACGTTTTAAGCGTTTTCTAACGGCCCGGCTTGCACTCTTATATTTCTTTCATAAATTTTAACATGTTTTTCAAAGGGATTTACGAAGAAAAATCCAGGTCGTTACAAAAGTATGTGTTCTTATTATTTTAATTTTTAAATATCACGTAGTGAAATTATTTTATTTTATTTATTTGAACAAAAATGAAGTGAAAATACTTATAATATGTGAAAATACTTAATACTCCACATTTTTCTTTTGAAATGATGACATTCTCTTTACTTATTTCTTTTCGCAAAGCCACTATTCATTTCAGATATTTAGTCCATAAATCATTAACTATCCATACTTTAGCTATTTTGATCCAGCAATCATCCGCCTTTCAGCTAGTTCTAGTAGTGGTGTCGTTAGGCTTGGCAGGCTCGTTAGGTTTGGCTCGTTAAGCTCGACATACTAGATGAGCCAAACTTTTCCAGGCTCGGCTCGTTTGTCATGTCTACTTTTATTTATAAGTTCCTCTGCTTTCGGTCAACCCAATCTTTTAGGTCAACCTCCTCCGACCGAATGAAAACTAGCCGTTACACATTTCTACACATCTCGAATTTTCTAAGTCTCATAAGGATATCTACTAACTATATGGACTTAGATAAACTTGTTAGACAATAATAATACTCTCATTAAGGGTATTTCCAATATAATTGATAATGTTTGCATAATATAAATTCAACAAATGAACAACTTATTAAATCCATTAATATTAATCATCATCAAAATATAAATACGCTTAACACACTTAGGCTAACACTAACACTTTTTACTTATTACATGCCATTGTTATATTAATTAAATAATTTTATTATAATATATATACGACTAACTATCGTTTAATTCTATCATATTATAACATTACAATAATACATATTCATTATAGTTTTAATAAATAAAATTAAAATATACATATATAATATTTATATAAATTAATTTTATTTATGTATGTTAGGCTCGTTAAGCTCGGCTCATTAGGCTTGTTGGGTCGGCTTGGCTCGGCTCGTTAGGCTCGTGGCTTGCGAGTTTGCTTGGGTTAAAAAAATTTTGGGGTCAGCTCATTAGGCTTGCCAGGCTCATTAGACTCGCCAGCCTCGATGAGCTCGGCTCGGCTAGGCTCGCTCGTTTAACATCTCTAAAGAACGGTCTGGCAACGGTCATGCGACCGTTGCTTATTTTATTTTAAAAAAATGGACGAATGGAACAAGAGGAGGCCAGGAGAGGGGATCCAAAGGACGCTGGCGAACAGAGGGATGGCCGATGAATGAGAGGGCAAACGAGTTAATGGTCGTTGGATGACAGGGTGGGACATCCTTCGTCATTGAAGGACGTCCGACCCTACTCATCAAACTGCCAACATTTTGTTTGTCTCCTCATCAAATGGTCATACTTTCATCCACTCCCATTTAAAAGTTGTGTGTACATTGCACGTGATCTAAAACACTCATTAAATGGAAGCGGATGAAAGGATGGTTGTTGGATGAAAGAACGGATCAATTGTTGATCGTTCGATGAGCAAGGTCGGACGTCCTTCAGTGATGAAGGACATCTGACAACGTCATCCAACGGCCATCAATTCCTTCACTCCCTCATCCAACGGTCATCCCTCCATCCGCCAGTAGTGTTGTTTAACGGGCGGGCTCACCCCCTTCGTCAATCACCTAACATTGGATGTCCTTCAATAATAAAGGACGTCTGACCTCGTCATCCAATGACCATAAATTTGTCTATCCTCTCATCTAACGGTCACCCCTCCATCCGCAGCGTTCTTTAGATCTCCCTCCTCTTATCTAATCCGTCTATCACCCTATGTGGGACGTTCTTCAGTGACTGTGTCATCCAATGCTCATTAATCATTTGTCCTCTCATCCAATGACTATCAATTATATATATTTTTTCAATAAAAGTAAATATGGCGGGTTTGACGAGCTTGACTGGATAGAGCCACTAAGCGAGCTAGACGAACCCATTCACTCAGCTTGATCCGACAAACCCACTCACTTAGCCTGGTCCGAGACTGGCTCGTAAAATCAAAATTTAAACTCAGCTCGTCCTTTGAAAGTAGGTCAAACTTGACCCACTACAGTAGCAAGCTGAAAGACGGCCTTGTTAAACACCACTACGACTGGAAGCTTACCTGACCCTCAAAGAAGGCATGATCCTGTTTTTTACATGTAGCCTTGTTTAGAGGTCTGCCCGGAGGCAGACAAAATAAGAAGTTAGCGCTAATTTTGTCAAGAGCATCAGACTGGTGCCCTGACCGATAAGGTACGACAAGTTTTTTATCTGAACTCTTTAGTTTTTGTTCGAACGACGTGTCGACTTGAAATTTATCCATTGGTGGAATCGGGGTCTGCATTCAACAATGGCAGTAATATCAATCAGAAGTGAACCCAGAAGGAGTTGGTGCGTTATCGCCACGCCTGTTGTTCTCTGTCCTTGCGAACTGCCCACACTTTCCCTGCGTTAGCCGCGGTGCATTACACCAGCTCTGGAGGTTTCGATCTTCGCATTCAAACCCGCCATATTCAACTAACAAGCCTCTACCTTCTGCTCCTTTGATAAAATGCCGTTAGCTCTCAGAATTCTGCCCTTATCTTCTCCTTGTCTTTTCGAATTTTCCAAACTTAAGTTCAAGGACAAGTACTTCGCAGGAAGCGCGGGCTATCGGCTCATAACGGAAACTCAGCAGCGCAACCTCGTTACCAGTGAGTTTTTCTACTTTTTTCTTAATTTCATGAAATTTCTTTTTACCCATTAGTTGTACTGTTCGTTTTTGCGGTGTTCTTCTCAAACCTCTTTTTTTAGTGTTTAATGGTTGATTAGAAAAAAATGAATCTCCCATTGGAGATGGATTAGTTGATTTTTCTTTCTACCTATCTTTATCTTAACTAAATGAACTCAAAGTATCAATTACCTGTGTAGTTTATCTATGGTTATATTTTTTTCTATCTAATTTTCGTTCATATCAACTAATCCCACCAGTTTTATTCACTCTGGCTCTGAAGTTTCTACCACCAGACCTTCACTGCTTGAGCTAAACCTTAAGTTTTCTGCTGGAAATATTTTGTAGAAAAAGAATAATTTGAATGGCTTTCATTCTATTAGTGATTCGGTTGGCAGGTTTTCAGGCGAGTGACACAGAAAATTCTCAAGTGGAAAAGCAAGGAGAAGTTGAAGTTGCGGAAGGATATACCATCACTCAATTTTCTGATAAAATTATCGACTTCTTCATGAATGAGAAACCCAAGACAAAGGAATGGCGGAAGTATTTGGTGTTAAGGGAGGAGTGGAAGAAGTATAGAGATAATTTCTACAATCGATGTCTAAGACGGGCTGATATGGAGAGCGATCCAAAAATGAAAGAAAAATTTACTGTTCTGAGGAGAAAGGTGAAGAAGGTAGGAGAATGCTTTATGTTCTTTTTTTTTTTCCAATGCTTTGTTCTGCTTTTGGTAGTGATTAGTCAAATTCTCTGGAGATTAGAAACAAAACCTAGTCAAATAAGACTTAGATGGAAAGTACGTCGTGAGAATGAGTAATGTTATACTTACTCTCTAATTTTAGACTCTAATCTGACACTATGACGTATTACTTACATGTCATTCATTTATTGATTTATGTCATCTATTATTCTAAGTATTTCTATTATACAATAATAATTCTACCAGTGAATAAATGACACATAAGTGTCACATCATAGGATGATATTAGAATGTAAACGTAATATAACTCTGGTGAAATTGAGCTACATTTTCTCATTAGAATTCCTCAGTGTAAAACTGAGTGCCAGCTTTTAAAGAATTTACATACTCTATTGGGTTCTCCAGTTCTTTTTGATCAGGAGTGAGCATTGCAGATTGATGACGAAATGGAAATCCACAGTCAGCTTCTCAAGGAGATTCAAGACAGCCCAACTGACATCAATGTTATAGTCGCAAAACGGCGCAAAGACTTCACTGGAGAATTTTTCCAGTACCTTACTCTGGTTTCAGAGACCCATGATAGTTTGGAGGACTGTGACGGTAAATATTCAGAAATTCCTAATCTTGGTATCCTTCCGTGGATATAATGAACTTTTTTTGTCAATTTTTATTGCATTTCTTGTAGTAGTGCCATCTTTATTGGTACATTGAAATGACATTCATTTGAGATATTCTACTGATGGTAAATAGTTCCGAGTTTAGATGTATTCTTAAAGAGGATGATTAGTTCATCAGTATTTAGCCTTTTTGGGATTTGTTGTGAGTTAGTGTTGCTTTTCTGAGCAGCTGTTGCTAGGTTGGGAGCTAGATGTTTGTCTGCTGTCAGTGCTTATAATAATACGCTGGAGATAGTCGATACATTGGATAATGCCCAAGCCAAATTTGATGATATCCTCAACTCTCCCACACTGGACGCAGCTTGTGAGAAAATAGAAAGCCTTGCAAAGGCAAAGGAACTTGATTCATCACTAGTCCTGCTGATAAATAGTGCTTGGGCGTCAGCGAAAGAGTCAACAACTTTGACAAATGAGGTATGTTTAGCTACCCTTAATTTGTTATAGAACTTATTATTGAACATTATACAAAAAACCAATACAATTATTTTAATTAGGCTGTCAAATTAAAGAAAATATATACATTTTTCGTATTTTCTTATCATCATTTGGCTACATTTGTCATGGATTACACATTTAGAATCGGTATGCTTAAAAAGTTGGAAACTTCATGTAGAAAATGTTCGGTTCATCCATTTTTGAAGCTCTAAGATACTGAGGAAAAGCTAGCTTATACATCTTATCATAAATTCAGGTTTATATTTGCAGTAAAAACTTCAATTTTTGGTGCAGGTCAAAGATATAATGTATAGATTATACAAAACAACAAAAAGCAGCCTTAGGAGCGTTGCCCCAAAAGAAATAAAGCTTTTAAAGCATTTGCTAAACATCACTGATCCCGAAGAAAGATTTTCCGCCTTAGCAACGGCTTTTTCCCCTGGTGATGAACGAGAAGTTAAGGACCCGAAAGCATTGTACACGTATGAGAGTTCATTGCTGATTAGAATCAATTTTTTGGTAAGAAAAGTTTCATTTTCCTTCTAACGTTTCAATATCTTTGTTGTCGGTTCTTCGCCTGGTTGAGTAGTACTCCGAAAGAGCTGCACAAGTGGATCAAAATCATGCTCGACGCCTACCATCTTAACAAGGAAGATACGGAAATTAGGGAGGCAAAACAGATGATTGATCCTGTGGTTATTCAGAGGCTGATGATTCTCAAGGATACCATTGAAGCCGAATATTTAGCTAAAAACACTTCTGAAAATCCTGAAACGAAGGAAAATGGGGAATCGGAGGAGTGAGGAACGAACATACTTTTGCAAAACAGTCATAATGCTGTCACCGTCGTGTTGATTTCGCAAATTTAAGGTATTTCCCACTTCCTGAATTGGTTGTTCTTGTTTAGAGGATCACCCATTATCAATTTCTGCCCATTTTTCTCTGTAGATGCAAATACTCGAGCTTTTTTTTTCTATGGAATCTTCAATATTATGTGCAAAATGAAAGAGGATAAGAAGGGAGTGAGGTGTAATTTTCCTGCTGTGACTTTTCAGCTTTTGTAGATGACTAAAAATTGTTGGAGCTTTTACTTATTAACTACAAATGAATGCTCTGAAGCTGGTATGAGTTCAGTTGATTGTCGTTTGGACTTTGACATTACTGAAAAGTAGTATAAAACAGAGACCTTATAATCTGTTGAATTACATTTCTCTGTTTTAAAACACTTGAAATTGAATAGATTATGGGCATTTTATTGATTATGGGCCGGGAACAAATGGTCTGAGCATTTAAGAGACTTGCTCCTAACCCTAGAATTTTCTTGCAGCCTTCTAGTCTATCACCCTTTTCTTTTCTTTTCTTTTTTTTTTCTTTTTCTTTTTTTATAGAATATGTTCTTGGTCCTCTAAGTTGTTTCAATTTGGTATGTAATTTTGTCTTTAAAGTTCTTATAATATCATTTTTATTTTTAAACCATCGTCTAACTCATTAAATTTAGCAAAAGATGTTTAGTGTTGAAAATGGCTCGGTTCGATTTTTTGGCTGAACTAGAACTGAACCAACTCGGTTCAATTTTGCCTTTTAAAAATTGAAACCAAACTAATAACACTGAAAAATCGAGCCGAAAACCGAACCTCGGTTTTTAGTTTTCATTGATTTTGTTTTGACTCGGTTTTAATTTTTTTTCTCAGTTTTGGGATGAGGTTATTTGGTTTTGGCTTAGTTTTATCAATATTTTGTTACTTTATTTTTGTTTTACGGGTTTTTGGCCTCAGTTTTACTGTTAAAACCAAAATATTCAACTAAAAGAAGGCACAAATTTCAACTAATCCTATATGGCATTTTATAACGTAATACTCAAGAAAAATAAGTACTTTTGAATGGGAGAAAATTAGAATAGTAGAGAAAAAATAAAATAAAATATTGTAAATATTCAAAAGTTGGATTTGTGAGAAAGAAAAATGTCTACGGCAATATAAATTATAAAATTATATATAATGACCATGGTAATAAATAGGAATATCGTTGGATTAAATAAATAGTTAGTTTATAGCAGTTGGATTAGATGGTGAAATAAAAAAAAAAAAAGAATCAAAAGATACTTTGCGAAAAGATGTCTTGCAAGAGAGAAAATATGTCGTACAAGAGAAAGAATGATAATCGAATCAAATATTAAGATGAAACGAGAATATTTAGATTAGGAGAAAGATGCTCGACGGGAAAGATTCCTCGTGAGAAGGAAAGTGGACATACATAAAGGAAAATGTCATCATTTTAGACTAAATAAACGTGTTTATGGGTAACAAACATAGCCACGACAACGTTTTATTTAGAAGAAACGTCATCGTTTCGGATAAATGGCGTACGTTCAAGTGGAACCTCGGAAGTGTAGGCGTCCGCAGAAAGAGTAAGAGTTTGTTGGTGATATGACACGTGTGTCGATAGTGAAAACGTCCACAGAAGGAAAATAGTAAACACTAAAAGTGCAGAGCGCAAGTATCTATGGGATGATGTGGCAATCAAAGTTTGTCAGGGGAGCGAATGTATCCGCATCAGACACTCAAGCGTCCACATATTTGCAAAAATCTCAATATCCACAGTAGAGCCAGAGGATTATTTATGAATCTGTTTTCATTATTAATTGGGAATTAAGCAGACGATTTCGATCCACCAATTACAATGGATTAAGATAACGATAGTGCTTAAGATTTTTAGCAGTGAATTTTTAGCTTAAGATGACAATTGTAACACCCTGATAATGTTTTTCCCGTATACGTGATGTAATCAATTTCAGGATAATTAATATATTACATTGTGCATCGATACGTGTTAAATTATGATGTGTATTTATGAGCTAAAGATTATGAAATAAAAATTAAGTAGGAAAATTTGAACAAAAACTGTAATATGGGAATTCGGACACAGGCGGATGACTTAAGGATGGGGACTGTCGTTTGAAAAACATGGAATGTCGTACTTACGTTTTGGGACAATACAGGACGGGACTCCGTGTCCAATTTCGTCTGTCGCCTGTGATCAGGTGATTTCGGACGATCCCGATCATTGGCGAACGATTGCAGATGGGGACGATTTGAATATGTCCAATTTTTAGACAGATTCGGATGCATGCGAACAAAGGCAAGGACGTCTTCCTTCGTCCAAAAATGCGATTTTGTCAGGAAGAATGGTGATTTTGGACGCACGCGGACGAGGCCAAAGCGACTCTCATCCGAAGTGTTCATGATCTGCAAAATTTAGGGATTTAATTAATGAAGTTTCTTGTCGTTTTGCCATTTAAAGTGCACTCAGGCAACAATGGAGACGACTCTCCCACGCCGAGGCACGCCAACCTCCACGTCGTCGCAGGCCTCCTCCATCTCGTTCAGTGTACGTGTGTTCCCTCTAGGTATGGCTTTGCGATTTAAGCCATCCTCCTTTGCACTTCAATCCAATTTTTCCTCCTGCGAGTGAGAGTTTCCTGCATGTGAGAAAATCTTCTAGAAGGTTGTGGGTGTCCTTGTGAGCTCGTGAGTGTTCTGGTGATAATTATGAGTGTCTGTGTGAGACTTCTTAAGTGTGTTACGAGGGTGATTGTGAAGCTCTGCAAGCTGGGATTATTGTTGTTTGTGATTGATTTCTTTACCAAGGTTAAGGATTGGATAGAGTCTTGGCCAGTGGAGGCCCTACCCACAAGTAGTGTACGTGAGTTGTGTTAATTCCTATGTTGTTCATTTCCTGTAAATTTCCTTACTACAAACATTGAAATGAAATGTTTTACTTTGATAGAGAAGTAATGACTGCTTACTACTAGAATGATCCTTTATGACGTTAAGCCCTATAGAATAGAATGATGAACTGAAGAACACATTATGACATGATAAGCATGAATGAACATGAATAGGCTAAAAGTTTCCTTGACGAGGATTTTGTTATGTGAATTCAATTTATTGTTTCATTAGCTGAAACAATAGTCTCCATAGATGTTATCCTGTTAATGCTATTTTGTCTTGCTGTTGTTAGTTTGGAAATCTCTATGATAATTAGAAGTCATTACACCCGTAATCTGAGCATACTTAATTAACTAGGTTAATAATTGTAACAATGAACTAAGTTATTAATTCAGTAGAAGTTATGTCATTAAACCATGTTTTACTTTAAACATACACTATCCCTAATCCACTTGCTTAGAATCAAATTATGCTAATAATACTTAGCAATTTATCAAGTATGTTTCCGCTTAATTTTACATCCATGCATATCTACTTATTAAGCATGTTTTCGATATTAGCTCGTATCAATTTATTAAGCACATTTCTAGTTGTATTCGATTAATAAGCATGTTTCCGTTATCTATTGGCTAAGCATGTTCCATTTAATTGTTTATTTCACATTCATGTTGTACTACGATTTCTAAGCATGTTTATTTTGTTCGAATAACTCGCTGTAAATTTATGTTTAATCTCAATTAATAGCATGTTCACTTGCTGTTTCTTTCATTGCTACGACCTAAAGTTCAAGCATGTTATTCACTGTTTAAATTCGTTACTATAATTGTCTTCTTTTATTTGTTTTAATTACTGTTATTTATTATTCTGCTCTGTTTAATTATAGTTATTTTAGAATGTATCAACATGCATCATGATAATAGAAACAAGTAAGAAGTGTCACATTGGGGTGGTACTCATATGCATTATGTGAGGAAAATGATAAATGAAATGAATGAAAGAAAAAATGATGGGGAGTTGGGGGGTGGATGAGTAATTCGGATCTAGTCTAGTAGCTAGGCTACACCCCTACCTTGTCCAGAATGGGATTAGCTACACACAGGAGGTTAGAAGCCGATTAAACTATACCATCACACATGGGTTCCTCCAATCTCCCGCTAGAAGTACGAGTAATGAACGAACGAACGAAAGTAAAGAAAAGATTAGTTTGGGGCGATACCTATTCTAAAAGAATTAAAGAGAGGCATGATCATACTGCATAACCCCAATTCCTTACTCGGGATTTAGGCTCACATCTTACTTATGGTGTAGGAAACGAGATGATAATGCTAGGAGTAGAGGAGGAGACCTTTCCCGTGGAGCCTGTGGAGTATCCAGACGAATCACAACCCGAGTAGATGTATGGCTCAAGAGAAGAAGAAAGGAATTCACTATTTTGAAAGGGTTTGTTAACGAACACGTTTTGTAAAATATTAACTCTTACTCAACCCTAAAACCCTATTTTGAATATTAATTATGTTTACACTTTTAGCCCTGAACTTTACTTAATGCATTTAATAATGGTTTCGCTTTATTCTGATTTATTTACGCTCTTGAGATTTCAACGCTAAAACCTAAATTTTTACCCTTAACTATTTTAAGTAAATAAAAAGGAAAATTTTTACACAGCACTTTAAAAAGGAAAAATAAAATAAGAAAGTACGGTTCTGATGCAAGGCGTCACAACAATGGTTATGAATTTGGAAGTTGGTGGTAAAACAGTTAGGTAAAACAAATAATGGACAATGATAATGCCCTGTTTTGAGACTGATGATGGAGAACTACGCAATTGATTGTCATTACAAAGTTTCTATAAAATTGGCATATAACAAAAGTATCTTAGCATGTTAGGAAATATGAATGGGAAATCATAAAGTCCCAAGCAAATATCTAAAAGAAAATTACTTCAAAAATAAATTTTTCAGTTTGCATGAAACTCAAACCGCGACAAAGAGAATTGCTTGTCTACAACACCCACATCAAAGTAAATCAAACCGGAGGTAGGAAAAATCGACGTGAATACCTTTCATTGAGAACAAAAAGAAAAGCTCCTGTAATGGCCTAATTAGTACCAATGACAAATGAAATAAATAATTAAAGACAAGAATTAACAGAAACACTGTCACCTGAGAGAAAATAGTCTTAAAAATATCAATTTTTGTTTGTTGCTGTCATAAAATCATCCAAATCTACAAAAAGTAAATAATTAGAATAACATATAAACAAACTAATATTGAATAGAAAAAATATATAAATTTTTTTTAAGGAGTTGGTCAATATTATTTGTCTTGATATATATGTTTTGTCGGATAATATAGTATACAATAATAATATCTTTTTCATATTGCGTGACTTCTTTTAATGATTTTTAAATATTTGTAGGTCTATTGGAATCATGAATCCAACTTTGAAGACAAATAAAGCTTCCTACAATTTTTGGAGCTAGGGAACTCCAAAAGGAATGTAACACTCGACCCCCACAATTGAATGTCGAGTTTGACGTAACTGTTGAAATATGAATAGCAAACACATCTCTTGCTATTTTACTCAAGGTTGGATATTTTGTAGTGTGGATTCTCCACCAACTCAATATATCCATTTCATATGAAAAACTATCAAGTTTTGCAGAAAAATAATTTTTTAACTTCATTTCTTTTGGCAAACTTATCTTCATTGTTCAATTCTGCAGGCAATGTCAACTCAAATTCGTCATCTTCCAAATTGTCATGAGTAACTTCAACCACGAACTTCGAAGTAGAAGCTTGTTCTATGTTATTGGTTGGTGAATCCATTTTATACTCACAATACAACTTTCTAATTGTATGTTCTAATTCTATTATTAACTCATTGGTTATCTCCAATCCATACAATTTCTTCACAAACTTCAGTTTATATCGTAGATCAAGCACAACAGCGACGTACATAAAGTGATTGATTTTACTGAAATCTCCCCAATACTTTTCATACTTAATTTGCATATTAAATGTCATAGTTACTAGTGATGAGTTATCATTTGCAGCAAATTTCTTGATAACTTTCTGAAGTTTACATATTTCTAAGAAAAATACATTGACAGCAATAAGTAAAGTTGATGTGCATTTTCTACTCTTCCAAGCAATGTGGAATTGTGCACCCCCATGATATAGGTCGGACCCACACATGGATTATTATTGCCTTCACAGGGCAGGATGCCACAAAACTAGCCAACAATTTCTTACAATTATTAATATGTTTGTTCAAGTTTGAAGTCTCATTTCTTACTGGATAACATGCATAAGATTTAAACTGTGTTTCAAATCTTGTCTATCTCAAAACTATTAAAATCATGGGAAAATGACAGAACAACCATCGTACTTTGTGATAAACGATAAGTCAACCACTAAACTATTTTTACTAACAAATTAACCACTGAATTATAGAAAAAGTCCTCGCAAGCATCTCTGTCACGTTTTCTGTTAAACATATTGATTTCGTTCCGCGGCAGAACGAAATCAATACATTTGCGTTCCGCCGTGAAACGATATTTTTAAAAATAACGTTCTAATATTGACGTTCTACCGCAGTATGTTTCACGATCCGCCGCGAAACAATTATATTTATTAAAAATTGCAACGATCCGCAGCAGATTGTTAGTATTCCACCTCAAAATGAGGTTGTTCCATGGCAGATTGTCATGCGTCATTCTGTGTTCCTGTGCCCTAGTATATAATACTCGACTGTTCGCTCTGAAGAGTTCACTGCGAACCACTAAATCCTTGGTGAACATTCCAACTCTCAGACCTTTGTTTCTCACTATGTTTGCGATACCAATGGATTCCTGCGCAAAGAAAATGACGCTCAAGCGAAAGGGTCGTCCATCGTAGGCTCCGTTGCAACCACAGGAAGAAATGACGAAATCTGCCCGTGAACATCGTCAGCTTGCAACTGAGCTCGTCGGTCAATTGCATTAGGGGTGGTATGGTTCGGTTCGATTTTTTGTTTTTGGACAAAATAAAACCGAACCGACTCAGTTTGGTTTTGAAAATTTTAAACCAAATTCGAACCTCAATTTTGGTTTTAATCGGTTTGGTTTCGGTTTCGGTTCGGTTTTTTCATGGCCTTAATTTTTTGCGTTCAATTCGATTTTTTGGTTTTTTACTCGGTTTTAAGTCAGTTTTTAAGTCGGTTCTAATCGGTTTAGTTTAGTTCTTTCACTCCAATACAAACTGTGAAATACCCAAACTACAGAAAATAAATGAAATACAAATTAAATACCCAAACTCCAGAAAACAAACTGTGAAATACAAACTCCAAACCTCCATACTCCAGAAAACAAATAAAATGCCCAACAATCCACATCACCGTGGCAAAAGCCTGATCAAAAACATCAGCGCCAGCACTACATCCAGAGGTCAACTCTTCAAATAAAGCTGCAAAGCAAATAAGAGCTTTAGAAGAATCTTCTATATCTCTGCGGAACCATCTCGAATGCAGCGCTTTTATTTTTTCCTTGATCCTAGGTGTGCTTTCAGCAGTTGGACGCGTGAGGACTCACATTTAAATGGCTCATATGTTATACCACTTCCTAGCCAAGATAAAATGTGTATTGCACGCCTGTATGATTCAAGCAAACAAGCCTTCTAGTCCTAGTAACACAAATACAAAGTGTAAACTAAATAATCTACCAAATAAAAGCATAAGCCTAAAATATCAGTCTAAAAATTTATAATGAAGATATTATCATTTCCAGCTAGTAAGTTAAATTCTAAAATACTCCTCAGTGAAGCCCTTTGGCTAGAAAATTAGATAATTGATTGTTATCATGAGAAATCTCGCTACGACGATTGTTTCTTTAAACCTCACTTTAGTAGCTACATGATGGTTTTACATTGTTCTTCTCTAAGGATTGCTTATCATTCAGTTTTTTAGTTTTCCCTTTGTAATACAATGTTAGTTTCTGATAGGCTTCCAATAGGGTACACTTTTGCTAAGAGACCCAAGAGGAAAAGGCAAATATGAATGAAGATTGTGCTACCTTAGGAGAATTAGCTGACATGGAGGAGAGTATAAATAAAAGGAATGGACGAGGAGAGAAGTATGGAGAATTCTGTTCTATTAGTAATTTTGCTCTTATCAGTTTCT
The DNA here is from genome assembly GCA_022433065.1 of Begonia loranthoides. Taxonomy (NCBI): domain Eukaryota; kingdom Viridiplantae; phylum Streptophyta; class Magnoliopsida; order Cucurbitales; family Begoniaceae; genus Begonia; species Begonia loranthoides. Next base: position 8,223,284 of record CM039483.1, read on the forward strand.
TACATAAAAAGCAAACAAAAAAGAACATCCCGTACTGTAATAGTCTTAATATTGTAACATGAATGTTAAAAATCCAACCAAATGTGAATATTACTAATGCATCTAGTAAAACAATCTATTCGGTAGTACTCCGATAATACATATATTGGTGAGACCTTGGGTATCAGCCAAAAAATCTAAGGTGTGCCAGAAAAAAATGTGATCAATCTATCCCCAAGATCTAACTGTTGTGCTAGCAACTCTTGTTCCATATATGACTAATCTGGCAGTGGAAATGATTAGATGTGTTGAGGACTTACCAGTGGAAGCCCTTCTACAGATTGCAATGCCATGTCAAATACTCTTCTTGCGAGATCGATGTTTCCATAAGCTGCCTCTCTTCATTCATACACTCCACGCAGCAATACATCCTACAAGAAGATACCAGAATAAATCAATAAATCAGAAGATCAGAACTTAGCACATATACAACAATTTCAGTTTGACTAGAGTTAGATTCTCCTAGCGCATTCGTATATTACAAAAAGCTATCAACTATGTGATGGAGATAAAACTCCATTAATTGCTCAAACGATAACGGAAATCAAATGAAAACCCTACACTAGCCACAAGCCTAGCAACAATGCCAAAGGCTTGAAATTGAAATCAATTTCAAACGCTAGTCGGTGAGAGTTCATTGTCTTCGTCACTCGTCGATGTCTGCCTTCAGTTAGAGCGACTGCGATTTTTGGGAGATTGAGATGGAGATTGGAGAGAGCGGAAAGAAGGGTAGGACGCAGGAGATCGGAGGGGAGGGACACGTTGTCAGGGAGAAGACTAAAGAGAAGTGAGATGAGATTGAAGATGAAGTGAGGGAAGGGAGACAGGGAGTCCAGGGATGCCGTTTTCTAGGTCTCGATACACCGAAAACCGACAACCTTCCAGCTCCTTTTCTGGGACTGGTAGTGGACTGGTACTTGGTAAGGACAAGGTAGGGTTGCACAAGACTCGAAGGACAAAAGGGAGAAAGACTGGTTCTATTCAGTTTACCAGCTTTTCCCTTCGCAGAACCGATAACCGAACTGAACCTGTCAGTTCGGTTCGGTTCGATTATAAAATATTTTTTTTTCATATTAGAATCGAACCGAACCGATCAAAAGTGCTTGGTTTGGTTCGGTTACCTGGTTCAAACCAAACCGCTTCCCACCCCTAAGTTGCACCATAATGTACCCACAGATGAAGGTGCAGCAACCGCGGTTCAAGTTGAAGCAGCCGTGGTTGACGTTGGAAGACCCGCGGTTGCCTCTATTTCAGAAGCTGAGGTTGAGGCACAACCTCAACCTCAACCTCAACAACAACCAGTAGCAGGTGCACTAGTCCATTCCCAACCCGTTACAGCAAGGTTTCACTTCTCGCTCTTCAGGACAGCCGACGCAAACGAATGGTATGAAGCCGACATTAAACACCATTCAATTATTGTTTCTACAAGAGTAGACTTTGAGTCGTTGGCTGAGTTGAAGAATGAAAAACTATTTGAGGGGGTGGCTTAGCCAGTTGATGCCGATTGGGTGGAAGTTTCTGTGAACATATTGTCAAACTCTTTTATGCCAGTTTGAAACTGTCCACCCAACCATTAGAGGTCATGACTTACATGTTTGGATGGGAGCTAAGGCTGACTCCCAATTATATTAACATGCTCTTTGGATGTTTGACAGAGGATCCAAGCGATAACTATTACCATGTGTCTCGAGAGCCACATTTCTTCAGACAAGGAGAAGGGCTAACATCACTTAGATCATTGCATCGTGATTCTGAGATTGGAGTGTACAAGAAGCCAAAATCCAATGACCTGAATGTCATACATCGAGACCATGTTAGATGCATGGATTTTTATTTGCTGGAGAAGGTGTTCACCAAGAAAAAGTGAACATCAGCTATGTCATTTTGAGACACATGTACAAGGTGCTCAATAACCTGGTGAAGAGTCTACCTTTTAATTGGCTCATTTAGAGGATTGTTAAGCATTACGAGGTACCGATCTGAGATTAGGAGCCGAGAATCCAATAGAATGCCACCGACGACCACAACAAATTAAAAGTTGATCAAATGAGGCTCAACAAAGTTGAAGGGGTATGGGCATGTAAGACTCCACCATGCCCGCCCCGAAGAACCGAGCTGCAGTGTCTTAGTCGCCAGCCTCCTACTCATTCATACGACCTCCACTCCCCTCAGTGGTACAACCTCCAGCCCCCTCGGAGAAATAGCCTCTAGCATATTCTCTGTAACACAAGAAGGATGATGCTCCGCAGCTAATGACTCCGCCCCCTCATTAGTCATCTCATTTTCCATTGATGCTTGAGGAGATTTCCAGTTGGATGCGTAGGATTGAGGACCGACTTGTATGGATGAAGGAGCTTCATCAAATGGGCCTGTATAGAATACAAATGATGGAGGTGCACCATCAAATGGGGCTGTTCCAAATGCAAAAAATGAAAAAACAACTTTAAATGAGGCTGCTCCAGATGCAAAAAATGGAGGAACAAACAGAGGAGCGTCATCATGAGATGATGGCTGAATTGTAGAGAATGGGGCAAGGAGCAGCCCCTCCACCATTGTAACATTCCATAACTTTTTTCATATAAAAAGTTTCTTTCTTTTAAAAACACTCGTGAGGGAAAACCCGAGTAAACATACAACGAAAGTCTTTTATATTTAAATATCACAAACCAATAGTTTAAAAACTATTAAATGAACACAAGTAAAACATTAACTTAAAACAGTTTGAAGTCATAAAACACTTCAAAACTTTTAAAACATTTAAATACATTTATTTCATTTCCGTGAGCCATAACCCAAGGTCAATGTCGCCAACAGCACAAACGTCCAACCTAGTAATACTCCATCAGCTATATCCTTTAACAACTTTATCCAATCATCAGCTTCTTACCTACATCAACGAGACCTAACTATGAGCCTAAATCTCAATAAGCGGTATAAAAGTAAAACATGAAATACACATATAACTTTTTTAACATCGTATACTGTAACAACCCGATCCTAAGTTTCCTGGATAAACGATGTAATCAAAACGTTGAAAATAAAATGGGTTTGATGTCTACATAATGCATCGTTCTATGGATGTTAAGTTGCAGCGTATAACTTCGTAGGCGTTTAATTTGGGCAAGACTTAGAAGAAAATACGAAAATGGATAGAATTAGGACGCCTACGGACGGTATGGCGGATGAATCGTGCATATCTTTACTCAGAAAGAACTGAATATGCGTCAACGTCGGTGGCTCGAATTTGTCAAAGACTACGACTATAAAATTAAGTGTCATCCAGGAAAAGTCAATGTGGTTGCGGATGCTCTTAGCCGTAAGGCTTCTGTGATGAGTATGTTATGTTGAAAAAAGTTCGCGAAGATTCGGCAGGATCTTTAGGAGTTTGACGTACAAATGATTCCAACACCCCTGGATGTAGTACTAGCCAAGTTAACCTTGAAGCCGTCTATTCTTGAGTAGATCAAGGAGGCTTAGCAAAATGATGAAATATGTAAGGACTTTAAGTTGAATCCGACCCTTCCGAGGTATCAACATTTCTCTACATCCGTTGACGGCATTGTTAAGTATAAAAACCGATGGTACGTTACGGATGACGCGACAATTCGGATGAAGATCTTGAATGAAGCTCATACTTCTAGTTTCTCGGCACATCCGAGAAGTAGTAAGATGTATCAATATTTGAAGACTCATTATTATTGGCCAAACATGAAGTATGAAATTGCTGAGTTTGTATCGCATTGCCTTATATGCCAACATGTTAAGGCTGAACATCAACGACCTGGTGGAGTACTCCAGCTTTTGCCAATTCCTCAGTGGAAATGGGAGCACGTGACCATGGATTTCGTTATATGCTTGCCTAGGACAGTTAAAGGCTACGATGCCATTTGGGTGATCATTGTTCGATTAACCAAAGTATCACATTTCTTGCCAATATCTATGACAGACACAGTGAATCAGCTTGCTGAGTTATATATCAAGGAAATCATTCGGCTCCACGGTGTTCCGGTTTCGGCAGTATTTGACCGTGACCCGCGTTTTACTTCCGCCTTTTGGAGGAGTTTGAACAGAGCAATGAGCACAGAATTGAAGTTTAGCACTGCTTTTCACCCTCATACTGACGATCAAAGTGAGAGAACTATTCAAACACTCGAGGATATGTTGCATGCCTGTGTTCTCAAATTTCATGTTAAATGGAAGAAATTTTTACCATTGGTTGAGTTTGCATACAATAACAGCTTCCAGACCACTATTGGTATGACACCCTATGAAGCTCTATAGGGGAGGAAGTGTAGATCCCGCTTGTACTGGGACGACGTTGGTGAAGCTGAACTTTTTGGCCCCAAAATCGTGCAAGCAACGGTTGAAAGGTGGCCATTATTAAGCAAATGATGTTAGTAGCTCAAAGTCGACAGAAGAGTTATGCAGACAACCGACACCAAGTTTTGGAATTTAATGTAGGCGATAGAGTATTCTTGAAGGTGTCTCCCTTCAAGGGTATTGTGCGGTTTGGAAAGAGAGGAAAGCTCAACCCTCATTATGTGGGACCTTATGTGATCACCGAAAAGATAGGGCCAGTCGCATACAGACTGCAATTGTTAGATTCCATGGCAGGTGTACATGACGTCTTCCATGTATCTATGCTCAAGAAGTGTCTTTGTAATGCAACAATGTCGTTGTGCAGCCCAACTTGAGTTATAAGGAGAGACCTGTACAGATCCTCGATTCAAGAGTAAAAGAGCTACGACGCAAAATGATTCCATTGGTCAAGGTTCTATGGCAGAATCATAGTCATGAGGAAGCCACATGGGAGAAAGAAGACGATATGAGAGCTAAGTACCCTGAGCTGTTTAATAGCTAAATTTTGGGGGCCAAAATTTTTATAAGGGGGGTTAGAATGCAACAACCCGATCGTAAGTTTTTCGGATAAACGATGTAATCAAAACGTTGGAAACAAAATAGGTTTGATGTCTACATAATGCATCGTTCTATGGATGTTAAGTTGCTGCGTATAACCTCGTAGGCGTTTAATTTGGGCAAGACTTAGAAGAAAACACGAAAATGGATGGAATTAGGACGCCTACAGATGGTAATCGTGTCGTCCACAACACGTTTGGGAAGTCTCCCAGGTGTGGGGACGACTCGGTATGCAAAAATGCTTCCTAAACTCACTATGCAGTGATGTTGCGGATGCAGACTATGGAAGTGAGGACGGGGCTGACGCCTTGAGACAGCGTCCGAATGAATCTGTCTCAAAACTGGTGTGTTGCGGACGATTGAGGACGCTGCGGACGACTAAAGGTTTGCGTTCGAATGAATCTGTCCAATTTTTGGGACATTTCAGACGACACTTGCAGACGATGCGGACGATGGTATAGCGTCCGCAACATGGCTGCGGACGGTACAGACACAATGAGGATGCCAATTCGCTGTGTAATTTTGGTCTGGCGGAAGCACGCAGAAGACAGTACGGAGTCCGCAAGCATCCGAAAGATAGCACATCTGCAAAAAATTAGGAAATAAAAGTCAGCAAAATTAGACGAAACTCAACGTTTAGCGAGTAAATACTCACACTTTCGGCGAGAAAAGTCTGGACAGCAGCTCCGTAGCCCACTCTACTTGCACGTTTTGCCTCCTTTGTCTTCTAGGTAAGTTCTTTTCCTCTATTTAACTCTTCTCCTGCATTGTCCACTTTTTCTCTCCTGCGTTGCTGCATCCAGAAGTGTGCAAAGGTGGGAGTTGGCTGTTGAGTTCACATATCGTCAATAGAAGGTAAGGAATGGGTTGTCTTGGCCTTGTGCCCTACACCCAAGTATTGTCGTGTGTGTGAGTGTGTATGCTTGATAGTCATTTTAATTCCATTAGTTGATAAGCAGGAATTTCTTGACAAGCACTGTTGTTTAATTTTCGTTACTGCTGTAATGAGTTTTCCAATTGTCATTTCTTTCACATTGAAGAGAACTCTTGATGAGTAAATAATTCATAGAATATGCTGTTAAAGATTATACATAACTTCTTGATAAACTTTGTGTTTCTTGAGATGTTGCTACTGCTTTTCTTTGAATTATAGATGTTTCCTTTGTTATGTCCTTCTATGTATATTGCTAGATGTTTAGTGACAAGTAATGAGAATCACTTCTATGAACGATAAGTGATGAAAAAAAGGGAAAGGAGTTGGATGATTCAAAGGAAAAGGGGATGGAAATGAAGTTTTATGTGTTGAGTTATGAATATTGGGTAGTTGTTGTCTGTGATGATTCAGTTATGTTGTTGTATTACATAGCTCTTGCTGCAACTATTTTACAATTTAGAAAGCATGATAGACGCCATGATTTACTATTGTATTTCTAGAATAAATACATGTTCGTTTTATAGCTGATTTTGGTACTGTCAATAGCATGACTTAATCATTTGTTTTATGTAGAAATGTTGTTCGTTTCGCCGCGATCTTTTCCTTTACTGTAAAAAAAACATGATTAGTGTTCATTGCTAATTATGTTCATTGCTATATGTTCGCTAAATGTTCATTATGTTCGCTGTATGTTCATCTAAATTTTCTGTCATGTGATAATTGAGGAACTGATTTTCGTGATTTCCTTATTACATATCATCTAGCAAAAGCATGTTTAGTCGCTTGTTCTTCTATGGTTATGTCCAGTTGAAAGTAAGAATGGTTGAACCTAATTCTGACTTAAGAGTCGATTAAAAGTATGTAGCTAAAAGTATGTTCATTCGTAGTTTGAAGTAACTGTTGTTTTTCCTTAAAGTTATGAAGCATGTAATTTATGAAGCGTGTCAATTACGCAACATGTTCGTTATATTCAGCTTAAGTTGTCATTATTTTTCCTTATATGTGAAAGCATATGCTGTTTTGTGATAAGGAGTGGTAGTTAAATATTGTTTTATTATGTGAAGAATGTGTTAATATTGATTCATTCCTTGTTTAATGCAGATTCATAAATATTGATATTGCTCCCCATATATGCTATGCTTTGATTAGGAAGAAACTAGGTTGAGTTCATGATTAATAGAAACCAAGTAGGGGGTAACCTTCAGGATGGTACCCACATGCATGAGTGAGGAAGAATGCTATGAAAGAACCCTAAAGGCGGGTATATGCCAAAAAAAGAAAGAACCCTAAAGGCGGGTATATGCCAAAAAAAGAAAGAACCCTAAAGGTGGGTATATGCCGAAAATAGGGAATTGGGGTAGATGGGTAGTCCGAATCTAGCCTAGCTGCTAGGATACACCTTCACCAAGTCGGGAAAGGGACTAGTATGCACACAGGAGGTTAAAATCCGAACAGCTAGGCCATCTCAAAGGAAAACCTCCAATCTCCAGCTCAAAGTACGAGTTAAGAACGAACGAAGAAAACGAACGTAATGAAAGAGTTTGGTTTGGGTGGCCCCATTCCAACAAAAACTAAAGAGAGAAATGCATAAATTATTTTCCCCCATATCCTTACTGGGCGTAAGCTCGCGTCCTTACTTGTGGTGTAGGTAACGAGGGGATTATGCCAGAAGTTAAGGAAGAGGTCATTCCGGTGGAGCCTGCGTTTGGTTTGATAAAGATGTCAATAGAGTAGTAGTATGGCACAAAGAAATGAAAGAAAGGAGAATCAATAAGAGCTAACAACGAATGGAGATCTTATGTTAAGTTTCCTTTTTGTGCCTTTATTTGAATATTTGGAATATTATGTAAGTTTTATTTGAGAACTAAAAACTTTGAATTTCAATTATGTTTTAAATGACGTTTTCTGATAATTTCTTGTTATTCGGTAAATGTAGATTTTCTCGTTTAACTATGCTTCCGCAACATTTATAAATAATTTCTTTTAACGAATGAAAAATGAAAGAATGATTTTTATTAACAATTCGGATTTCGATGCACTCTGATAGCCCTTTTTCTTTAGAAACGATTTTAATTTGTCATATTATCAAGGTTAATAAGCTTTTAAAACTGTTAAGAAATTCGGGTCGTTCCATATACAGTTTTCAATTTTGCTTATCTGCTACTGTTCATGTCTTTTACAGTTATTTATTCTGTTTTTGTGTCGGACGTATCCAACTGGACCACGAAAATTGTTATTTACTGTTCCTATCTTTTACTATTATTTAATCTGATTATTTGTCAGGCTTATCCAACCGGACCACACAAACATCTGTTTACTTATCTTTGATTTCTGTGTCAGGCGTAACCAACTGGTCCACATCTATATTACTTATCTTTGCTTTTGGTGCCAGACGTAACCAACCGGACCACAGTTATTTACTTATCTTTGGTTTCTATGTCAGGCATAACCAACCGGACCACAAAAATAACTATTTACGTTTATTTCATTTTCGTGTACTTTAGGATTCTAGGTCTTAACGTTATTATGCACATACAATCCTATCTAACGTGTTTCTCAATCGTATCCTTAAAAAGTGATCCGTCTTACCTGAGGAACTGAACTTAAATCTAATAAACATACAATCCATAACAATCAATTAAATAAATAATAAACACCCCCTAATTCCCGTGATATAGGTCCTTTCGGACAAAACACATGCAGTTCCACTTACTTGAAGTCCTTAGCTTTAAAGAGTCAGCTTTTAAAGTTTTTTCTCTTCAATACCTATTCATTAATAGACAACGACTATTAATAATAAATCTCCAACTACAATTCACAACCACCGAGTAACCCTCGACCAATACCATCCAAACTTAACCATTTATTCCCCCACTATTTCCAAAACTACTATTATCTTACAACTCACCTCAATATTTTATTCCACATAATAATGAATTTGGAAACTCAAACTAATATGTCTATTACTCCTCAACAGAGAATAAACTTTTAAACCTAATATCCAAAATATAATTAAACCTCCGGCAGAACACTATCACTTTCATCCTCACGATTTTTCACTTAATAGACTATCCCCTATCATCTAACCAATGGAAAACAATTCAACAGAGTGGCATAAGAACACAAAAACCATCACTGAAACAAGGACTTGCAGAGAATAACAATTACTTGAATAATTATAGAGAATAAACCTTGAGACCTTTTTCTTCTCTCAGTTTACTCACAGTCTTCTCCTTCAGACCATCACTCATTTGAACTACTCATCCCATAAATCACAGAACCCTCAAAGCCTTACACAAAACTCCAGAATAATTCCTCGCGATACCTTTCTCAATATCGCTGAACCTCACGGCCTCACTTTCTCTTTCACTGCTTCTGTAAAACTCACAACAACATTCATTCATTAACCAAATGAAGCAACTTTTCTCTCTCAAACCCTTCTCTCTCCTTCTCTTCTAAATCTCCAGAACTTCAAAGAAATCCTCACACTCGTCTTTTCCTCAAAGACCTTCAACTTCACAGTCTCACAAACACAAACATTCACAACTCCAGAAGCAAGACTTCTCTATAGAATTTGGCAGAGGTTTCCTATGCATTTCATATTTGCCGAACACTTGTTCCACCCTCTCAATATATAGGCCACATCCAATGCCTTTTCCTTGTTTGCTTGAAGACAAAAAGCCAAGGGTTGGCAATCCATCAATGACCAGCAACCCTTCGACGTCCAGACGCATTCAACGTCGATTCACTTCATCTTCAGACGTCAATTATCATCTTCAGATGACTTTCATAAATGGCAGTTGATCGATTCTTCAGTTAGCCGATCGACCACCATGCAACTAATCGACCGCAGAATTCCTCCATTAAAATCAGCGGTCAATCTCACTGATCAATCGACACCTTGCCAATCGACCGCCCCGAACGACTACGAGCTCCCTTTTTCATAACACACAAACACACACGCAGACAGACAGACAGACAGAGACACAGACAGAGACACAGACACACACAGAGACACACACAGACACAGATCACACACACACACACACAAACACACACACACACACACAAACACACAGACAGACAGACAGAGACACAGACACAGACACACAGACACGCACACACAGACACAGACAGACACAGACACAAACACAGACAGACACACACACACACACATACACACAGAGAGAGAGAGAGACACACACACACACATATGAATATCCTCACTAAACTATATACATTTATATGACCTTATAACCTCATTATTAACTACTTCCAATATAAATATATATATATATATATATATATATATATATATATATATGAATATCCTCACTAAACTATATACATTTATATGACCTTATAACTTCATTATTAACTACTTCCAATATTACTTCTATTAACTCTAACTATCAACTTCTAACTCTCCAATTTATTCTTATATCACTTAAACAAACCTTATATCCAAGACCAACATGCACTAGATCCATAAATATATATTTCAACATCGATATCAATTAAACCAACTTATACTATATGCTTCACTATTCTTCCTTCACATTATCTTTCATTAAATTCAATATACCCTAAAATATAATAAATCCTATACCTACAACTTTATTATATCCAAGTATATTTTCTCTTACTAATTTCACTGACTGTCAATTTAGTTGATATCATTCAATCTAACTTCAAATATTATCAAACAATTCTTCAATTAACTTAAATCCTTCCCATAAGCTAAATAATTCGGGTATCAAGGTTCACTTTATCCAAATCTATTTCACTTGACTAATACTTTAATTATCCATTTTGCTCCAACAACCCCAAAATTATCACTTAAGTTATGCCTTCAGCTCAACTAAAATTTGAGATATTACAATCCTCTCCAGCAACCTCTCTATCGTCCTCTTCAGCAATGGAAGGCACTGACTGCTTGTAAGTTATTTACTTTTTACTCAAAGTACATTATTTACGTTATTTGTATGCGACTTAATAACATGTCTAAAATTTGCAGCACCATTGCCCACCGACACGAACCTTCTCCCCGTGCCGGGCTTGCTAGGGTGCAGGAGATAGTTGCTCCTAATCCTCCATTGACAGTTGCATCAGGTAGATCGCAGCCTCTGCCACTAAAAATTGTGCACGTGGTACGTCTTCGATTTGATTATCTACATGTGTCTGCACTTATTCATGCCTTATTAGTCTGATGGTAAGTTGTCAATGTTTTTTGCATCCAAGTCAACTGATGGATTTTTTCAAGAAATATGTTGTTGAAAATACTCGGAAGAACCTGGAGACGTGCACAATTCTTTAGGGAAAGCTGGTCCAAGATGTAACGACCCGACTATTTAAAACCCTTTAAAAATACGTGAAATTTAAAACTTTGAAAATCTCTATAAAATGAATCAGAGTGCGTCTAAAGTCAGACCGCTACTAAAGATTTTCGTTAAACTCGTATAAAATTCAGCTACTGAAATTCTTCATTTTGGGAGCATTGTAAAACCTTTTATTTAAATCATAGCGGAAGCGTAAATTAATTTTCTTTGAAAACGTAGCGGAAGCATAAATAATTCATTTAAAATAATTAATATAATATTATTTTATATTTACAACTTGTTCATCTTTACTTTAATTAGCCAACCAGCTGTAAGTCTCACCCGCACAAATCCTTCACCAGTTGCTCCTAAATCTGTTCGTCATTTTCCTACATCGCAAGACATAAGCTATGAGCCTAATGCTCAATAAGTGATAATACCTATCATAATACTACATGCAGTTTCAGTTTTCATTTTTTTCTTATCTTTTTGTCTTTTACGTTTTAATCATTGTTTTCGTCATTTTCTTCTTATCTCTTGTCTTTTGCATTTTAATTGTTATCTTTCATTAGTCGTTCTTTTCATCGTTGACCTCCGATATAGCAGCGATAGCATAATCCAAAAGTCTACTAACCATTGGCCGTTTGTCCCAGCATAATCCAGGGACATTGCAACAAATACGAGCAGCAATGGCATAATCCGAAAGCTTGCTAGTGACGATGGCATAATCCAAAAGCTCGATAGCGACCGTGTCCACAAAGGACTTAACAGTCTCGCATCGTATCGTTGCCGTTTTCTTTTCTTTACTTTAATTGCATTAGTTATTTCTCATTCTCTTTACTCTTTATAGCTCATTATTCGTTCGTTATCTGTTTCTTCATTCGTCATGTTTCTTCGTTCGTGATTTGTTCCTTCGTTATGCCTTATTATTCGTTTGTTATTTATATTTGTTTCGTATAATACTTGTGAATGCATACAATTTCTAAAAGCATAAATAAACATCGAAACGTGCTGTAAAAGCAGTAAAAGACGAAACGTGCATTTAAGTACTGTAAACAGTGAAACATGCTCTTAAAAACTGCAAACAACGAAGCGTGCTAATAAAGCTGTAAACAACGAAACATTCTACTAAAAGTGTAAACACTGAAACATGCTATGAAAGCGGTAAACAACGAAACATGTATCTCCTAAACTTGCGTTGTAAGGTCCGAAGACCAAAACAAATTCATATCACTTACCTCGTTTCTCATAGCGTTCAACGCTTAAAAGTAACTTTTCTTCGTTTTAGTACTTCACATTTAAAAATATCTAGTTATTATTAAAATCATTTAGTCTACTCATTACTCTTAACGTATTTTCTATCCTATTCCTAGTTACATAATGATCTCCTAACTAAGTCCCAATTATTATCATGCTTTAGACCCATTTAATAGTCCAATACAAAACCAATAGAATATGACACCACAAGTTGTAGCTTAACAGGACCCTTCCAAACAATGACACATCAATACCCAATTCCAACAATATAACACTTCTAACATTTATCACCATCCATCGATAGATTAAATGTCCAACAACAAGTTATAGCATTTCTCTTTTAGCATCACAAATAATTACAACTGAAATCCAACTTAATAGTTTATTTCCAATTAATGATTACATTCTAAATCAAGTATATTAACAAAGTTGTCACGTCCAGGTTTATTCTCAAACAATTAACACTTCCAACAGAGTTAATAATCTCAACCATACTCAACATACTTCACAGAACACTAACAAGTTATCGCAGTATATCCAAATGTACAAGGTGTATGCTATATAATCCTTCCCGACGGTAATGAGCCTATTTCCATCAACCAAACATTTTCAAAATAATAATTTGAGCAATAGAGTGTAAATCCAAATTTCAATCCAACATACATAACATTTTTCTACTTCGCAAACCCAAATAATTTTTATCACTGTGACCAATTCCAACTTATTAATGTTTCATTAGAAATACTTAGATTTGAAGCCAATACCAACAACATATTACATTCCAGAACTCAACACTAAAAACCCGAATCCAAACCCTAACAGAAGTTTTATATCCATTGAACATTTCAAACTAACTACAACATTCCAAGTTCGCCATCACTGAAAAACTAATACTAGCAGCAGCTTATTCCATACAACATACAATTATACTCCAAAATCACAGATTCACAGGACATAAACCAACGAAGGAGTCAACTACAACTTAATACAGAACCATACTAATACAGAACCATACTAATACAGAACCATCAAATCCCACATCTAGAACTACAAAACAAAATCCAAATAACCGAACTTCAGAGAGAAGGAATCCTCACCTTCTCGGCCTCCAGAGGAAAAATACACTCGACCAATCCTCCAGCTCTCTCGGCTTCCAGGAGAAATCGCCACAAGGCAAGAAATCTTATGCCATTTAATCTGTTACGGTATTGCCAGGAAATCAGAGAAAAAATACCAAGTATTATTGATAATAAGAGAGCAAAAGTTACAAGAAAAAGAAAGTTACAGAAAGGGAAGATAATAAAGAGGAAGAAAATGAAAGAACAAACAGGAAGAAGAAGAGAGTCCCAGAGAGAGAGAGAGAGAGAAAATAGAGAGAGAAAAATAGAATGGTTCACAGCTTCATCGACAGCTCGCCTACTTTGCCCTAATCCCCTTATAAACTAATTGGTATATAACCAATCTGCCCTTATGCTGGAGTACAATAACAGAAGTGCCATATAAGCAATAACTTGCTCTATCATAACAATCCACCCCCTTACAATATACTTGTCCCCAAGTATATAACATTTTGGCAAAATCATCATCTCTTCCTTGCATATTACTACAGAATCTAGATCAACATCAAAAATCCCATTTAAGAAAGCGATGCTAACCATGCTGCCATATAAGGAGATTCCGATATAGAAAAGAATTGATAATGGATTGTAGTTCTTATATTCTGATGTCAGTTTCAAATAGTTGGTTATTACTTCTCCCTTGCTTAGTTGCCTCTTCAATTGATGAGAAGGGTGGATACTGTCTTTCTTCATTGGCCCCAATATGTTCACTTTGATTTGAACTAGAGATGTAGTTTCTATGGACTTCTCCATTGTTGTATCAGTTTGTATTTGGTCATTGTGCTTTGGTATAGCGACATCTTTTATGACTTCGCCAATTATCTTAAGAGAGTTATTCTCCCATTCGTTGAATTTGTTCCAAAAGCCATTGATGGTTTGATAAATTGCTCCTTCCACAAGCTTAATCTCTCTACCAAATGTTTCTAGATAATCCATACCAAAGTCCATCGTTTTAACCATCCCTTTATCTTCCTTGGCATAGATTTCCATCAACCCTTTAGCCTGCCTATTTCCATCAATATTGGATTGAATGTCATCGCCATTTGTGTTTCTAGTGCGACCAAGGACATATTCAACTTCTTTTAGTCGCCATCCAAGTATTTTAACACCCTGCTGCTGTTGGAGTATCCAATCCTCATAAACTAGTTGTTTTCGTTTGCTAAATGCATGTGGGCGAGCAAATTGTAAATTCCTCCTTGCTGCTTCAAAATGATTCAACCGGAGAAGAAGTAATGATTTTCTATCATCTAATGTTTTACAGTTCTCAACATGCTCACATACAAGTGCAAAAAGCTGTAATGTTGCCACTTTCTCTTCAAACATTTCAGTAGTGTTTTCGAGATCCTCCACTGATTTGGTGAAAGAACTTGAAAGATCTGCATACAGATTAACCATCCTTCTGATAGTATTATTTAGCTCTCTAAGCAAACCCACATTTCTCCCCAATTTGTCTGCAATATTGGAAACCTGGTGTTGATTGATCTCATTGATTAGTAGTCTATTCTGATCTAAAATATCTTGGAGTTGTACACAGCTCTTTTGAATTTTCTTTAACAACTTGCACTTTCTATCATCTTTGCAATATAATGATCTCTCCTCATATATCCATTCCAGAAGGACAACACACAAAATTACAGAACTCATCTGCTCATAAAATTCTAGCTTGTCATCCTTAATGTAGTCTAACGAAGCCAAACCAACATGAAAATAAAAATAACCTAGTGAAGCAGTAGCTGAATACAATTTGGATAGTTTTCCTCTTTCCACTTGAAGCCAAAATTGTTGATTAAAATTTGTCACCTGTACATACGTCCCAAATCCTGCATGCTTGGTGAATGAATCATTTTCTTCACCTTCATCACCCAAAACATCCATAAGCAAATTAAAATAATATAGTTTTTTCCGTGTCAACCTATAGTTCAAAATCTTATGAATTAATATATTCGCGTAAACGTCAACAATATCAAGAGAATCAGATGTCCAAATTTTAGCTGAGTAAGATTGAAGCACCATAACATGGACAAAAATCCTTTGAACAACACCAATAACCTTACGTTTTCTGAACTTAGATTCATTCCCAACTACTGCATCCATTAGCACTTCTTTGCGACATAAATTCCTACTAACTGTTATATCCACAGGAAAATCAACACTATTAATAGCTAGAGCAAAGTAATTTTGAACCAGACCTGAGTTGCATGTGATAGAAACTGGAGCAATGTGAGTGACATCTTCTCTAGTAAAATTTGCTAGAGTAAGCGAGCACACCCATTCTGAAGCCACTGGTTGTACCACTGCTCGCTCAGCATGGAAATCCACATTTACTTTCTGATCATCCACTTTATGGTCTCCACAGTATTCCTCAATGGCCTCTAGGTTGCCTAATTCTTTTTTAGTCTCAGTACTGAATCGATACAAAGTATCATTATCAGCCATGAATAGTTGATGTTGACTAATGGCAGCTATCATTGCGTCCACTTTGGCTGAAATATTCTGTTCCAATTTCTGAAACGAATTTTCCAATCTCTGAAATGAATTATCCAGCCGTTTGATAATTTCATCGTGAGATTTTGAGCGTGTTTCCGTCATAAGAATTGGTGGCTCTGATACCAATTTTTACAGTATTGCCAGGAAATCAGAGAAAAAATACCAAGTATTATTGATAATAAGAGAGCAAAAGTTACAAGAAGAAGAAAGTTACAGAAATGGAAGATAACAGAGAGGAAGAAAAAGAAAGAACAAAGAGGAAGAAGAAGAGAGTCCCAGAGAAGAAGGGAGATTACAGAGAGAGAGAGAGAGAGAGAGAGAGAGAAAACAGAGAGAGGAAAAAAGAATGGTTCACAGCTTCATCGACAGCTCGCCTACTTTGCCCTAATCCCCTTATAAACTAATTGGTATATACCGAATCTGCCCTCATGCTAGAGTACAATAACAGAAGTGCCATATAAGCAATAACTTGCTCAATCATAACAATTGTCATGGTTAGGCCTTGGCCCTTGGTGGGTTGCAAGGGACCTGCAATACCACATCGGAAATGGGATAGTTGTGGGACTAGTGTATAAGTATGTACCCATCCTTGCCTGTTGGACGCGTTTTGGCTTAGGGTTATGGGGCCTTGGGCTGAGAACAAACTCGTGTGGGTCGTATGGGAGGCCCAAAGCGGACAATATCCAGCGACGAGGTAGTGCCCACTTGTAACATAATCCTATGCCCAGGAGACAACCACTCTGAAATTTCCTAGAGTGTAGCTCCTGCACATTCGACCACGTTGTTTACTCTATGCAGTTTTCCAGAAGCTGCTCCCCATGTTCATACCGTCGCTGTCCTACTGCAAGGTATGGGCTGGACTCCTTCTCGTTCGGACCCAACAACGGGCTGGACCCTAGTCTTGGGCCGGTCCAGCCCAACCTTCCACATCCAGCCGACTCTCCTCGCAGGATCACCAGACGAACATCCTGCCCGACGCGAGATCGGCGATTCAGCTCCCTACAATGAGCTTCCAACCAACAACTATACAAAGCAATGGAGGAGGAAACCCAGCAAAAATTACCCTGAATCGATGCCAAAAATCGCCTGCGGGAGCTCCGACTTCGTCCCGCGACTTCATTCGATCCATGCCCTAGCAGCCGTCTGCCCGGAACGCCATCACCCAAGCCTTCGTCATTGCCATTTTTGCGCTCGTCGCCGGCTCGCTTTCCTTCTCAGGTTCGTCTCCCGATCTCACCTCTCTCCCTCCGTTCGTCTCTGTTTCGCAGAACTGGCCAAAGGCCATTTAAAAATAAACAACAAATTTCCCTTTGCTCTTTTAATTGTCCGCCCTTTTAGTCACTAAACCGGACCAAGTGGGTGTGAACCGGTTCCCTCTCTAATTCCAATTAATTTTCTCACTTAAACCCCCATCAATAATTACACTTACATTTAAATTTCAACAATTAATAACCTCACAACATTTCTCCACTAATTTAATCTTAATGATCATCCAATAATTTCTATTAAATTATAATATAACGAATACGTTTTCGATAATACCATGACAATTATCCAATTATCCTTATTAAATTCTGATATAAAAATTCAGGGTATTACACAAGATGAGTACAACATCACTGAGATCATCTTCCTGCAGCAAGAAGGGATGAAAAATATGTTAAGAATTACGTTATATTACATTAAGTAGTTTAGAAGCTTTTATCTTAGTACTCATCTTTGCTTTGCTTTCTTTGTATTCAATGTTATGCGTTGAACGAAGAAGGATACTTCGAGGTTCAACATAAAAAATCGCTACTGACAATAGGGTATTCACGTAAGTAAACATCTCACTTTTTCGGTTTGCCATTCATGTTTCAACAGTGTAAGTCAAACATTGGTACACAACGTATAACATAAACATAGAAGGTAAAAGCAATCAACCACACTTTTTGTCGATCAGAAATGATTGTCCACTCATTGCTAAATATGGTGTTTAGATCCTCGAGCAACAATTCCAAAAACCAGCTCTAAGGATCCCTATTTTCTATTTCAACCACTACTATAGCAATCAGATACATTCCATTATTCACGTCGATGTTGATAGTAGTGAGCAATTGGCCCAGAATCGCTCCCTTTAAGTGACAACCATCCAAACAAATAACTGGTCTACCACAGTTCTACAGCTCCATCTTGCATGCAGCCAAACACATATACATCCTTTTAAATGCACTCATCTCTAGCTGAACACACAACGAGCTTTCATGATTAGATATGTGAATCTCCTCGGCATAGGACCATATGAGCTTGTATTTCTCATTGGCATCCCCTTCGTTAATTTTTTTGCCGCATTTCTTGTCCTTCGGCTGAGTGTGATGTTGACATTAAAATCCTTTCTAACTATCTCAATTATGGAAGAAAGGTCTTAGTTAGCCTCAATTCTAAATCTGTCCAAGTAATGCATTGTCATCCATTTGTCAGAGGCACGACGGTTTTCCATCTTTCTTGAGTAAGTGTGAACGTCGTTATAACACTTTATTTCACCTTGCATTTTTTAGGCGTGCATCCTTCTTGGCAGACAGCCCTCAATCAATGACTGTCACTGTGAGTGAATTTTATTCCGTACCCATTCTTCAACGCATGATCGACAATTTCTTCTTTAATTTTATTCAGTAATCTATATTTTTTGCTAAGACTTATACCAGTGAACATGCATTATGTTTGTGGTTGTCATCTAAGCCTACTCTAAACTTGTCTTCGTCACTACTGGATTCGTATAATAAACGTAGCTCCTTCTTATCTAGAGTTGTCGAGATGGAATACACAACTATAGCAGCTTCGTCTCCAATTGCATGTACCTCATTTGCCAAAACTGTAGATGTGGACCCCACTTCAAATTGCCAGTTAATAACAAATTCCTCAACACTCCCAGACGTCATTTGATTTTCAACAAATGCTTCAACTTTGCCAAAATGCAGTACACTTCAGCTCTCATAAATCTCTAGGGTCGCTAATCGCTGACAAGATCACTGAGAAAATCGTGATGAGTGTAGTGTGAATTTATACAAGACAGACGACACACGACGATCTGTGGCAGAACATCCTCATTCCGGGGTGGAAAGTGGACGTTTCGCGACGGATCGTGTCACAATCCGCGGCGAACTGTCAATATTATAACATTATTTTTAAAAATATTGTTCCATGCCAGAACAAAATCAATACATGTTCTTTCCGCCGCGAAACAAACTCCATACGATTAACGACAAACGTGAGAGCGATGTTTGCAGTGACTTTTTTTCATAGTTCAATGGTTAATTTGTTAGCAAAAATAGTTTAGTGATTTACTTGTCATTGATCACAAAGTACAAAGGTTGATTTGTCATTTTCCCTAAAATCATCTAAAACAACTCACATTATAGAAGCAAATCAAATTGTAGATCAATACCACTGTTTTTTGTGTTTTCCATCTTTTTAATAATCTATTTTAATTTTTCCTTAAAAAAGAATTACAGATTTAAAAATCAAGAAAAACAAATAATTTCCATTAATTTATTTCAAAAAAGAAATGAAGTCTATCGTTTGGGTGGTCAATCTCTAATCTATTCAATCCAACGTAATTTCTGAGTTGTTTCTCAGAGAAAAAAAAAACCGATTCAAGATACCAAGTCTTTCACACGCGTTTGCTTCATAATAACATCCACATTAAATGAATAAACCAACAATTCTTGTTTCACTTGTTTTAATATATTATTTTAATTCAATTTTAATTTATAAGAATTTCCTTGAGTTCGTGTTCCAAAGTTTTGTAAAGTAAAAGTGGAGGAACATCCGGAGTGGATATTTTTGGTCAACTGGTATATATATCAAATATCTTACCACAGAAACTCGTTGTTCATCGCTGACCTTCATTTTTCCCGCGTATCGTCATTGCGTGTAGGTTGCTGCGAAAATGTGAGTAAGGAAACTAGAAAATTTATCGTTGATTATCCTCTTTATTATTAATCTTCTGGTTAGATCATAATCATCTGCAGAATTTGAGCTAAGTGCGTGCGGAAACTTGATTTTGGCTGGTTAATTTTGAACATTATCTTTGCTTTTACCAATTCGTAGCTAGCTTGTTCGGTTTTTCCTGTTCTCAGCGATTACATGCTTTTCAACTGCGAAGAGAGAATTGGAATTGAGTTTGTCGTGTTTACGCAGTTTTCTGAAAGGTGTAATGGATCAAGAGTTCGAGTGGAGTCAAGCACAGAAGATTGAGATAGGTGTAGATCTTGTACGAGCAGCTAAGTGTCAGCTTGAATTCCTTGCTGCTGTCGATAGGAATCGATTCCTTTATGAAGGTCCTGCCCTTGAAAGGGCTATTTACAGGTAAGCGAATTTAGAATATTCATTTCCTCTAGCTGGTTTAAGTTTACATCTATTGCGCTTATGCTTTTGTGGATTTAACATGCATGTTTCTTTCGTGCGCTTTAGACCAATTCACAGTAGATGTTTGCTATTTTGTGCTCGGATTAGATGGATTTTTGGGCTAATTAGTTTATGTGGGATTTCAATTCATGGCAGTTCTATAGGTTATGGAAGAATATAAATTCAAGCGAAAATTGTTTTAATAAAAGTGGCCCAGCAAGGGCATGTCTGATATTAAAGGAAGGACTTCGCAGTTTGAGTGCACTTTTACTACGTAGAAGGATGAGATTTTTTTGGTTTAGTTCTCATATGTCATTTACGATGTTTGAAAATTTCTAATTTCAGGTACAATGCTTATTGGCTTCCATTGCTCGCGAAACATTCAGAATGCCCCATGTCATCATGGCCTTTAGTTGTTCCTCTTGATTGTGAATGGATTTGGCATTGTCACAGACTAAATCCAGTGAGTTCTATGCTTCCATTTGAATAAATCTAAATCGTGCTATGTGGACATAGCATTTCTGAGCTCTCTCTTTGTTTTAGGTACAATACAAGTCTGATTGTGAGCAACTTTATGGACGGATATTGGACAATTCTAATGTGGAATCTTCTGTACAAGGGACTAGGACAACAGAAACTGAAGAAATTTGGACTAAATTGTATCCCGAAGAGCCCTTCAGCTTAAACTTCACCAAAGTATTCATGGAGAATAAGTCTGAAAAAATTTCCCAACTTGAAAAATACACTAAATATGATCTAGTTTCAGCCGTCAAAAGACAGAGTCCTTTCTTTTACCAGGTAACTGAAGGATGATTATTTGTCATGAAAGTGGAGCTGCAACTTTGGTGAATACTAATTAATTGTTTTGACTGAAAGAGCATCGCTTGACAATATTCTCATATTTGTTTTGTTCTTGAATTGCATGAATGACTGCAAATCAATTTTCTTTCCTCGTACGCTCTCAAAACATATATTTGGTCATTTTTTTGTATTTAATACCTGTATGGCAGGTCTCCCGACCTCATATGGACAATGATCTCTTTCTTGAAGAAGCTGTGGCTAGATATAAAGGATTTCTGTACCTAATCAAGAGAAACAGAGAGAGATCTTTAAAAAGCTTTTCTGTCCCAACTTATGACATTGATCTAATTTGGCACTCACACCAGCTGCACCCTGTTGCTTACTGTGAAAACTTGAGCAAAGTACTTGGTGTAATATTAGAGCATGATGACATGGACTCAGACAGAACAAAAGGGCAGAAGCTTGAGGTTGGATTCTCTGGAACAACCAAACACTGGGAAGATACATTTGGCACCAGGTATTGGAGGGCAGGGGCCATGAATAAAGGTAGCTCACCATCACCTGTTACAACAGTTCCCTATGCGTCAAGCATGATTGACGAGGACGGAATTGCATCGAAAGAGTTTGAGAAAGTATTTCAACTTCCAAAAGCGAAGTTTGTTGAGGTAACTTTTTCTTCCTATACTTGCGTATTAAAAGAGGCTTCTTCTAGCAATTTTACTGATTTGTGTTCTGACACTTGATGAAGTTGTCATCCACCTTAATTTTACAAGTCATATTTTCCTTATACTTATTGCAGGTCATGGTCGAGTTTGTGGCCGTGAAAAACTTACCGGTGGGGCAGAGAGGGAGTCTTTTTGTCACATTCAGTAAAACACAGCCAGATATTTTGTTTAATGTCAAACGAAAACTCACCATTTTATCTGAATCTGGAGAGAAACAAGTAGCTACATTTCAGTGCGAACCTACGGGGGAACTTGTTTTTGAACTTATGTGTCATACATCTTCCAACTTGTCCATTGGAAAAACTTCAATATCACTGGGCTCCACTTCACTTTCTCTGCAAAACTTTCTATCTCCAGTGTCTCAACTTTCCATAGAAAAGTGGTTAGAGTTAAAGCCAAGTTCCAGCAATGTATGCTCAAAACCAATTGACCTTCGAGTCGCAGTCTCATTTACTGTTCCAAGCTCTGCTCCACGAGAATTTGATCTGATTCGTGCACAACAATTGCTAATTATTTCTTGTTTTCTCTCACTTTGCGGGAAAACGCCACATGAAAACTGTCATATAACTGATGAAGTTGGCAACAAGATCATCAGCCTCCAAATGAGGTAGGAGCTATCATTTATTCGACTCAAACTTTTCATGCTGGGAACAATCAGTAATTTATATAATTTTTTGAAACATATTTAACTTGGATTCTTGATAATACAAAATACTAAGTGTATCCATAACGAATGGATTCTGATCAACATGTGAAGAGGTGATAGGCATTATAAAGTCTAAATTTAATTCAACTATTATGGTATCATACTACACTTTGTAATATTTAAAATTTTTAATTTCACGCTTGTTGTCATTTTTTCCAGAGAGCCTAAGAAAGAAAATGCAAAAAAGAATAGCATAATTGATAAGGAGGTGATAGGCATTACAAAGTCTGGTGAATCACACACTCTTGCAGTGTTTGTAGAAAGTGGGTGGTCTCTTATGAACTCTCAATGGTTGCTTACGCTTTCGAAAAAGTGTAGTGACAATGACCATCTCTTTGAGCTTGTGGGCAACAGGCTGGTAGGTTCTATCCCAGTTCCTATGTTTGTCATTTTTGATATCTCTAATTGTTAATGCATTGCAATTTGTCGAATGCTCTTTTTATTGGACAATATACCTTCAATAAGCCTTCTTTAGAAATAAGTTTAAAAACTTGCTTCTGTGGCTAAACTGTTGGAATTTTACACGTAAATGAAACCATTAAAGTTGCTACCTTTGGTTAGTGTCTACTTGATTATAATTTAGCTTAATATTGCAGCATATCCCTACGTGATCATCAGGACAAAAATTTAATTATGAATATTAAACCATGTAAAAACTTCTGTTCTCATATCCTGTCATATTCTCTGTCTGGTTTAACCAATCAGAAACTTCTGTTAGCTTGAATTTAATTATCATTTTGTAGCTTTTTAGGGAGTGGGTAAAATAATGGATTTTGTGGGTATTAGATGTTGAGAAGTATCATTCGCAAACAGGTGAAGTTTTTCCAAGGTCAGAAGCTGGACTATGAACCCAGATCATGTCATGTGAATCATAATACAGATTATAGTGAAAAAGACTTCATGACGGCAGTCGAATTCTCCAATCATTATCCATACGGTAGAGCTGTGGCCTTGTTTGACTTCAAACATGGAATTATTAAGGTATAATGCTGTTTTTATTGATTATGTGGTGATAATGACAACTCTGATTTATAGTTTCATACTTCAAAAAAAAAAGGTCAGGGAAGAATGGATGGTGGGTCCTGGTATCACATTGGCTTTCATTTTGTCGAACACAATGAAGAAGGAAGGGTATAATAGCCTTGCTATTGGAAAAGATATAATAGGAGATGATAATTTTAACAAAGGAGAAGGTGACTCTCAGGAGAAAGTAGAAGCGGATGTTGTAAAAGTAGAAGTTGATAAAGGAAATTCAGTACTCCCAGATAAAGGTTCGGTCTCTAGCAGCGGCAGCGGCTGCGGCAGTGGATGTGGGAGTGGGTGTGGAAACATGGCAAAGAGTAGGGGAGCAGGTAAAACTGAAGTAACAATGGATGTAGTCAAAGGAAATGCAGTATTACCAGTGAAAGGCAGATCTGGTGGTTGTGGAAGCGGCTGCGGGGGTGGATGCGGAAACAAAGAGAATGGTGGTGGGTGTGGAGGCGGATGTGGTGGAGGATGTGGAAACAAAAACAAAGAGAATGGTGGTGGAGGTGGGAAGTGTGATTAAGAGCGGTGGCTGAGGCCGATGGGGTGGTGGTCGATGAATCTTCAAAGTCAAACTAAAAAGAAATGGTGGGAAGTTGAAGCTTGCATTGCGTTGTATTTCTTTTGTTTATGATGTATATGTGTATCACTTTTCATATAATACCATTTTAGAGTTCTCAAATCTTTTAGAATAGACAATTAGGCTGACTCAATACACTACGCTGTTAATTCATGTCACTTGAGGACGGAGAGTATATTGAACCGACCTACCTTGACTAGATTTTTCATAATTATGCACAGGTTTTTGTATTTTTAATTTTGTTGCAGTAGAGATCACTATCATTAAACATTTGATGTTATCCAATTTTATATTATGATATGTCTATATTCGTGTCATTCATGTATGGTGCAAATCATCTATTATTTTAATTATAATTATTTTATAAATTAATAAACAACATAATATAATATAAGATTAATGTGCGTGGGTAACATTACTGTTTTATTTACAAGAAAAAAAGTTTGTATTTATAAATAGGGAAATTAACAAAACAATTATTGAAATATGAGGTCAATGACAAGTCAACTATTAAATAATTTTCGCTAATAAATAAAACACTCAAATATGATAAATGAACGATGTAAACTTTCATGTTAACCTAATGAAAAAAAACATAATCGCGAAGACGATGTCAAAATATTACTGCTCTGTAATTCTAATTTTACTTTAGTTTTATGCTAAAATTGCAATAATTGAAGCAATTTTACTACGAAGACAATGTCAGGAAGCTCTGACATGGTCTTCTCGTCGTCTAAAACAATTATCACGTTTTCAATTTTCCAAATATCTTCCGGTAGTTCACCTCTCCTCTCGATTTCACTCGTTCAATTCTCATCGCCATCTTCTCTTTTCTCTTCCTAGTTCATCGTTGTCGTCGTCGTCGTCGTCATCGTCGTCGTTGAGTTCCCATCACCAATTTCTCACTTTTTGCAGAGGAAAGTAATCTTTCCTCTGCGACAAGTAATGATAAGAGAACCACAGATATATCAAATCCGAGTCCCTTTAAACAATGTGGAAACTAGAATTAGGATCGCCTTTGAAACAAGTACAGGAGTTTGATCCGTTATCTATAAAGAGATAAAAACCAAAACTATTAAATTGAGGAACTTGACTCTAACCAAACTTGTTGATTAGAACCAAAGTTATCAAGTTGATCTTCCAAGTTTAAGCTTGAAGAAGATCTAGTTCTTTACAAAGAACCAAAGAGAAAATTATCTCAAGAACCCTCAAAATTCGTGCATATTCATCTTCTCAAAAAAAAGTACAAGCTTGTGTTTAAATACACTACAAACATACCTAAATAAATTAGAAAATATCCTTAAAAATAATAGCAAAGAATCTTAAAAATATATTATTCTGAATCCTAGTGATTTAGAAACTTAAAAGTTAACAAAACAACTTCGAAAAGTTAATAAATAAAATTAGAAAAAATAAAAAACTTGGAAATGGTATGTTGGCTGTCTAAATAAGAGTTTAGGCTTGGCAGAATTCAGGATACTATTTGAATGACCAAATCTTCTCCGAATCTTGTGATCTTTGTGTCTATGGAAAGCTTAAGATGTCTACTTTAATTTATATGAATATCATGAGTCCATTTGAAATGTTGATCTAGCCCAAATTTTCATATCAATTTTGGTGCGCAGAAAACTCAAACTCAATCTCAACCATTTAAAGATTACCTAAACTTTATAGCTTTTATCCTTCTAGTTGACCCATTTTGAATAATGAATCCCTTTATTTTTGTTGTCTTTTGCACATTTTTTCACCATTGTCTCTTCATCAACACTTAGCATATTTATTGATTTTAATATGTGTTGAGTTGATTCTTTCTCTTGGATCTCCACAATTAAGGCATACAATACTTTGTGCATTTTCTTGGTTCTTGATTTCGTCATTGGACCTCCTATGACTTGCTATGGATCATTGTCTTTAGGCTTGATCTTTGTTTCACTTTGATTCACATCAAGTAATCTTTCTATAGCAGAAAGTAATCTTTCTACAGACGAACTATAATCTTTCGTAGCCGGAACGTTATTGTTATGTTGTCGAACATTGTCTTTTCGCAGCGAAATGTTGTCTTTCCACAGTGGAACATAATCATTCTGCTTGCGCAAAGTAATCTTTTAAATCTAATAGTGGAAAGACAACGTTCTGTAGCAGAAAGATAATGTTCTACAGTGAAAACTATTTTTAATAGAAAACGTAACATCAATGTTTGCTTCATTTATTTTCTATAGTTGAGTGTTTATTTTGTTAGCAAAAATTTTATAATGGTTAACTTGTCATTGATCTCATAGTTTAATAGTTATTTTGTTAATTTCCTTTATAAATATTTGTCCTATTATTACGAAATTCTTAAAGATTTTAGAGAAGTATTTGAACAATTTTTGACATTGAGTTTAGTTCAACACTAATTTTATGAATATAATTAATTATTGATAATCCTAGCACAGATTATTTATGCTTTGAGATTCATTAAAACCTATATGAAATTGTATAACATATTGCAAATTTTACAAAATATTTTCTACACCTATGTTTGATTTCAAAATAATTCATTAGAGTCAAGTTATTTTGTTTGTCCTGCTCAATTCTCTCATCTCAGTCGTCCATCACCTAGCATCAGACATCCCCCATTACTGAAGGACATCCAACCCACTCATCCAAAGTCCATCAATTCGTCCGCTCTCTCATGAGTCTCATCTAATGGCCATCAATTTGTCCACTCTCTCATCGTACGACTATCCCTTCATCCGCCCCCATTTAAAATATTGCATGCCTTGCACCCTCGCCTCGAACCCTTGACAATCGACTCTTTCAACACAACATGGAGTGACAACAACAACAACGCAAGGCTAGAAGAATCTCTTCCATTTATGATTCTACAAGAAGGCTAGCTAGTTGTTTAACTATTTTTAGGATGGAAAACATTAATAAAACTGTAGAGGATCCTACTCCTAGTTCTACTTTAGGTCAAATGAAGAGAAAAAAAATTAGAAGTTTGAAATCATTTTACTAGAATTAAAAGTATTGATCTTAGAAACCCTAAAGCAAAATGTAATCATTGTTCACAGTCATATGCATGTCATGCATCGAAGAATGAGACATCGAACTTGAAAAAACACATTCGTAGTTGCCAAAAAAATATTGGCAAATGTCGATACAAAGCAAAAGACTTTCAACTTTCAAAATACGGATAATGTGGGACCAAATTTATCATGTTTTAGTGTTGAAACTTGTCAAGATCTACTTGCAAAGATGATTATTATTGATGAATTGTCTCTGAAGTTTGTTGAAAAAGAGAATTTTCGTAATGCCCCTTTTTATAAACCTTAATTTTATAGCAAATTATTTTTTTTCTTTTTATAAATCATCAACATTAAAAACCTGTCACTTAAAACCATTTGAAATAAAAACATATTCTAAATCAACTACTAAACATGCATTTGAGAAATCTTTACAGCGGAAGACTTTTGCCAATAAAAACAAAGTTATTGCAAAAGCAAGGTTTCAAAGTCCTTTACAATTCATATATAAAATCCAACATGAACCAAATCACAAAACAAAAGCATTTTCATAAAAACCATTTCAACCGTTGATTATCATGCCTCAAACCATAAATCCACGATCAAGCAATTCTAACAACAAGTCTTCACCATGGGCAAGCTTCCTCCATTTCTTGCTTACTTACAACACAAGGTTCATCTATAAGTCTAACAAGTAATGCATGAGATTGTGAATATAACATGTCATGACATTGGTTTTTCTTTTTTTCTTCATTGACTTTCTTTTTTTTATTTCACTTTCGGATATGAGTAGGCATCACTTTCGGATACGAGCAGGCTTGACAATGGAACACACGCCACCTTTCTCCACCATTTTGGGAGAGTCTCTGACCTTTGTGAAGACAGACTCCACCATTTTTAGGAACCCTCCGTTAGCTGCCGTGCAATTTAATGCACAATGACCCAGCGACCCTTATGCTAGTCAGTCTCAAGTTGCATCAGAAGCAAATTAACAGGCTAATGTTCCATCGGTTCACCCTTTTGGGATAGTTTGTCCTCAGTACCCATTTACATACATTTTATCATTTTTTACCTTTCTTAAATATAGACTCATGCATGAACGTAACATAAAAAGTGCAGCGGAAACATATCATTATCATTACCAATCAGTACAGAGAGATATATTCAAGCAATCACAACACAGATCCTCAAATGCATTTTTCAACGTAACAAAACCTATCATCATTAAACAACTAGAAACCAAACCTCAACCTCATTTGTCACCGAAAATAGAATAGGGCATTAACAGTATACTTACAGTTCCTAAATAGTCAACATATGCTTGAAATAAGCATACGTTTATCATCACCCATCACAGAACCGTAACTTCTTCAATCCTTTGAACGTAAAATAAACATAGGAAACAAGACATTAAATCCTCGACATCAATAATAGTAGGAAACAAATTCAACATCTTTCATCTCCCTCAACAGAGCATCACGACCTCATTTTCGTAAGCATAAATAAACACAGCAAACAAACAACATATCATTGAGAGCATTTAGTAAAACCAGTAACAAAACAAAACTCAAACCTGCCTAGTACCTTGTGTTGTAGGCTGTGAGGCCATAAGTATGCAGAAATTACTTACCACGAGCTCAAAAAATAGAAGAAAACTATACAACCATAGCTCACCTCCCCCTTTGAAAGCTCTGCCTTCTTGCGGGAGCTCTAGGCAAGCTCACCATCGCTGACACCAATAAAATAGTGTGGCTCCTCTTAAATGCACACTTTTATACCTGTGGTTTAAGATGCAATAGTTGCCTTCCAAGTCTTGCAAAGCGTTGCCTACCGTGGATGCCCAAGCATCCGGGATAAGCCACTTTCTTCATTAATTTCTAACTTAAAAGACCTCATTTTATATGTTTTGTGGCAGTGTTCCCATCCACTGACAGATTGGCTTCCGTGCCACCCATATTTTCCTCTATGACAAGAACCCAAACAACATTGTTTTCATTAAATTTGTTGACATGTGTAAAATCCTAGATTTTTAAAAGTATTTTTTAAAATTTCAAGTGTAAATTTTTTGCATATTTTCAAAAACGTTGAAATGTTGACCTGTTTTATAACGTAGCGACTACGTATGATTTTTCGGTCAAATTGTCAAAAATGGTCAAATTAAATTTTACTGAGTGGTAATTAAAATTTGGAAATGATTTTGGTAAATTATTTTTACTAAAGCGTTTTTATTATTATTATTTTTTATTTTTTTAGTGGTACATCCACTCATGCCTTAGAAATAATGTAAAGTTATTTATTATATAATATTATATTATATTTTATTTTATTTAAAAAGTGAAGTTTTTATTTATTAAAAGAAAAGAAGAACAGAAGCTGTTCTTCTTCATTCTTCACGAAAATGGCAGACGGCGACTGAGAGAGAGAGAGAGAGGTGAGGTCCGACCTCGACGATTTCTATATTTGACTACATATCTGTGTTCCCGTCATCCATAGGAGTAATCTTTGTGAAGGTTCTGAAGATGTTATGATACGATCTTCACTTTCGATAACGCATGTTGCTGGCTAGTCGGTAAGAGTATCGTGGTCGTCTTTGAAGTAGGGATTTTTATACTTTATGCACGGCACTTCATCATGGTTTTCAAACTATTATTTTGTGGGTTACCACATATGAAAATCTGTCTGGGACTGTTCGACAGCACCTCTATTTTTATGTATATGTACGTATGTTTTTTCACGTTTAATTTATCGTATATGGTATTCTGATGTTTTAATTCTCTATATATTTTGTGGGTGAATCCTCTTAATATTAAAATCTTGTGTGAATGTTAATTGCTTGTACGTTTTAATTGGATAATAGGAGATTTTTCAAATGTCCTTGGGTTCGAATCCCTAAAGTGCAAATAGGTAATAAGACAATTGTATGTGCAATGTCCTTGGGTTGCGAATCCCTAAACCTGATCAAGGTCTTTTTGACTATTTGCGATCGCCTAAGTATCACCTTTATTTAATTTTGTTATTTAAATTATTGCTCATCAATATCTCTTTTTATCTGTTAGCCTTTTCTCTTCAGACTCATGAGGTGTTGCTTTTGCCGCATTTCTGTGGTATGTATCGGATGAGTCCTTGAGTGACCATTCTTTTTCACTAATGACGTTTTCATACTGAAAACGATGTTGGCATATTTTACGATATAGCTGTTTATGTATACAACAGATTTTGACGTAGCCACATCGAGGGTCATGAGCCAAATTTAATAAAGTGATGAAGAGTTTTCAATTAAAAATCCATGAACAGTAAAATGAGAAAAATGATTTGTTTTTCAAAAGATATGAGAAAAACAGTTTTTATGTATTGCATTTAGTATCGATTTCCTTACTGAGCTTGTCACTCACACCTTCAACTATATTTTTCCCCAGGTTAGGGTGAGGGTTTGGTGTATTGGATTTGCACGTGTTGTTGTGGGATGATTCTGGTGTCCCTTGTTGGATGTTCTTCGATTCATTCCTTCCGTTATTGGTATTGTAGGGATTTATTGGAGTTGTTTGTTTTAAACTCTTGCACAGTAACTTCTTTGTTTATTTTATACTATCTACTCAACTTGATCACTCTGTGGACCCAACCCATGTTATTTGGGTTTGGGCTTAACTTCTCATTAAGTCTTCCACATTATTCTCATTAAGTCTTCCGCATTTCTTTTACGCCTTGGGTTAGGTAACCGGATTCTATATGAGAATCGGGTCACCAGACCCGACGGTTCTGTTAGGCCCCCATTTGGGTCGTGACAACACATTCCGCACCATAGATGTAACACCTCGACCTTTTATATGTCAAAAATTAATAAGTAAAATTGAAGGATAATTGGCAATATTAGATTTATTGGATAATTGTCAGAGTGTTACCAAGTACGTAATCGTAAACTATAACTTAAGAAATTATTTGGAGGATAATTAGGATTTATTAGGACGAAGGGGTAATTATGGGATGAAAATTAAGTAGGGAAAACTATTCAGGACAGTTTAGGATGAATGCGGATGCCTATAGGACGTGGAATGGCGTCCGCAAATGCATTATTGGTCATCCCTGAACCTTGGGATGATGTAAGGACGAGGATCTTGCGTCCTCACCCGACTCTGTTGCAATCTGAGTACATTCGGACGGTAGCGGACGAATGCGGACGAGATGAAGACGCGTCCGATTTGAATCTGTCCGAATTTTGGGTACATTCGAACGAGGTGCGGACGCTATTTGGCATCCGAATGTCGCTTGCGGATGGATTTTCAAAGGGATCAGGATGCGAATTCTCGTCCCAATCCTTATTTCTGTCTGCACAGTGATGTTTCGGACAACATGCAGACGAGACCAGGACGCAAATTGGCATTCGAAAGTCCCCAGTTTTGCGAAAAATAAATTTTAAATAATGAATTTTGGGGATAAAAACTCGGGATGGCAATCATGAAATCAACTCTAGAGATACGATTCTCCCACAACTGAATCACGTCGCCCCCATTTTCGCACGTTTCTCCTCTCTAATTGGTACATGTCGATTTCCTCCAGGTAAGTTTCATCCTTTTAAACCTAATTTGAAGCTTCCTTCTGGGAGATTGAGATTCCCTTCCCTTGCGAGAGTGTCCTATTGGAGTGAGAGAGAGATGAGAGACCTTCTGAAGTGTTGGGAGATTTTAGAATAGTAAATTCATCCTAGGAAGATTTCGGAGGTGGAGTGATCATGTACTTCCATAGGCGGAGGAATTGTCAATGTCTGTCATAGCTGTCCGTGAGATAAATTCTTCAATAGAGGTAAGGATTTGGTAGAGTCTTGGCCGTCAAAGCCCTACCTACAAGTTGTGTGTGTGTGTTGTGCTAGGTGTATGGCTGTCAATTCATTGCAAAATTCCTTTGATTTATATCTTGCTACTGTGTTGTTTAATTTCTGTACATATCCTTATTAAGAATGTTGAAATGGAATACCTAAAGATGGAATGAATGATGAATGAAAGATTTTTAGGATGATGTGATAAGCATGAATGAGTTATAAACTGCATAAGCCATGATTCGGTTTTGTGAAATGTTTTACTTGCTGTGATTACTTCTTAGTACTTGTAATTATTGGTTTGCTTACTCTAGATCTCTTAAATCCAAGCATGTTTAGGCTAATTCAGTTGTTGACTCATTTCAATTTATTAATTATGTTTATGTTCTGTTTTATTCAAATAAGCATGTGTAGATAGATTAGTTTAGCATTGTGAAATCTAGCTTATAATGTTGTTGTTCTTGGTACTGGTTAGGAAATATAATTCTTGTCTTTTATTGCAAATGTTTACTTTAATGGAAGTGTGATGAATGAATGATAATCGATGACGTTTTATTCAATAGAGCCAATCTTAAATGATAACATGGAATAAATAATTGTGATGAATAAAACCACTTATTATCAGCAGTAACAGAACCATAGAAATCCACTTATTATTATTATTGGCATCACAGTTAAAGTCTCAACAATACATGTACACGGTAATCAGTAAAAGAAACACATTTTATTCAATAGAGCCAATCTTAAATGATAACATGGAATAAATAGGGTAAATAATATGAAACAATAATCAATAGGGTGAGCATTATAGAGCAGGGAAAATAGCCAGCCAGATGCAACAATTAGAGATCCAGCAAAACCAAGCAATGAACTAAATTTAGAGCAACAGGGTGATAGTTAACAATAGAGAACAAAATAAGCAACTAACAATCGAGAGTTAAACTAAAAACTAATAACATAGATATAAACTAGCAGCTATAACATGGAGTTAGCATTAGCAGAGACAATACAAATCTAAACTCACAAATTATACATTTATTAATAGGGCGTTATACTAAACCGAGGTAAACATTGAGCCATTCACAAAGCATTGTTTTCAATCACTAAGACAGACTATACTTGTGGTGTAGGCCTCCTCTGGCCACGACCGCTTACTTCTTACCTCACTTTGAAGATTTCAATTGCTGAACTCCTCACTCCGACCGCAACAGCGCACGATTCACACCAACAGTCAAGGACAACAACCTCTTCTCTGCTTCCCTTTCACTCACACATGCTATGCAACACTCCTCTCCCATCTCTTTTTGTCTCACATTTTCTCTTTTCTCGCATCTTCTCCTTCTCTCTCTTACTCTCTCTGTCTATTCTCTGTAAGAAACCAAATAACCAAAAGCTCTCTGCATTTCACGCTTCTACCTTTATGGGCTGGGAAGGAACTTGCTAGAGAAGATTCGTTGATGGACGCCTCACCAACCACAATTGAGGTGGTCCAATAGACAATTGTCATGTGGATAATGTTATCAATTCGGAAGAATTGAGGGAAAACCATCGGGAGAAGCACAAAATACCCACAACAGAAAACAGTTTTTCCTCACAAAATAGTGTGGGAGCGTTTGGCAGCCTATCGACTGCCATACTGACTAATTCAACATGAAAATTTTTTTTCCGCAAAATTGCGTGGCACCGGTGGACATGCACAGTCGACCAATCCCACAAGATCTTCACAACTAGCATCACTATTGCAGTATCAACCCATCCCCAGCAACCTGATTTTTATTTTATTTTCTAACCCTGCTCTTCTCTCTCCTCAACCTTAAATTTTCATCAACTATATATATATATATATATTCTCATTACTTAATATTAATTCCTTATTTACTTTATACCCTGTTTTCCATAACTATCGCATTAATGTACCATACATTATTATGGAATGCGTTTCCTTTCATCACAACATATATTCTGCAAAATTTATTACATTATATTTAGAGAGGAATTATCCGGGTATTACCCGACCACTTTCTCATTGGTCGACTGCTTCTTCACATTGCAGAAATTGGCTCGAATCTATCTTATTTTGCGGTCAACCATTTCTTCACTTCTCTACCGCTAAACCGCCGAGCCATCGGCCTTTAGAACCAGTTGACCATTTTCATTTTGGTCGACCGTCTCCTTCATTTTTCCAGAAATTTGGTCGACCATCACTTCTTCAAAGTCGGCCTATACTCTGTGTTTTGCTCTTATTCGTTCTTCTAAGTCCCAATGATCAACTTATAAGCTATATGGACTTAGGCAAACACGTTAGTAAACATTAATGGCCGTATTAAGGGTATTTTCAATTAATATAAACGTATTTACTATCATCAACAATTACCAATTAAACAGTTTAATTATACAAATAATACCGTCATCATCAAAACAAATACTTTAATGTTAATTAGGCCAACAAACGGTTCCCCTTTAGCGGATTCTTCATCTGAAAACCAGCTTCCTCTTATGCCCTCCATCCTATGGCCATTAATCTGTTTGCTCATCTCCTCTTTTCCACACCTCTTTCCTTCTACGGGGTGACCTGCCCTAACGACGTCGTCTCCCTTATTCTTCAATCACTCTAGAACCAACCCCCACTTGATCCTTAATTCAACCCAACCAACCATAAATTATTACTAAACCATTATTCTAAATTCTAAAGCCGTGAATTCTTAAATCTCTATTTTAATCCAATAAACTATGAAACAATATATCTTACCAATAAATCTACTGATAAATATTTATAACTCCATCCAAGGAAATTTTGGTCACTACAATTTTAGAGCACATTCTCAATATGTGCAACAGAAATTTGTCATACCTTCTAGAACTACTATTATACAATATATTATTAGTATTTATGATAAAGAAGAAATGAAATTGAAAGAATACTTTAGAGAGATATCTTAACGAGTATGTTTGACTCCCGATACATAGACTTCTATTCAAAATTTGAGTTACTTGGTATTAACTACTTATTATATTGATAGTGATTGGTCCATACACAAGAAGATTATTAATTTTTTCTTAATTTCAAATCATAAAGGTGAAACAATTTGTGGAGAAGTAGAAAGATGCTTGTTTGAATGGGGAATTAAAAAAATGTTTTGACTATTATGGTTGATAATGCTTCTTCAAATGATGTTGCAATTTCATATTTGATCAAAAGTATTCGAAATTGGAATGGATTAGTTTTGAATGGGGAACACATGCATATGTGATGTTTTGTATATATATTGAATTTGATTGTTTGCAATGGATTAAAAGAGCATCAAGAATCTATCACGAGAGTACGTAGAGCTATGAAGTATATTTGATTTTCACTTGCAAGGCTGCAACATTGTAGAAGTTGAGTTGAAAATGTTAAAATCACATGCAAAAGCAATATTTATCTTGATATGCCTACTAGATGGAATTCTACATATTTAATGTTAGAAAGTACTGAAAAATTTGAACAAGTTTTTGAGAGATTAAGAGAAACCGATAGTCATTATCCAGGAATACACTCAGTGTGATAATGCATTATTAAGGAAAATGATTATTAGAATGCAAGAAAAGTTTGATAAGTATTGGAGAAGTTGTGATAAAATTAATTTCTTCATGTATGTGTAAGTTGTATTAGATCCTAGATAAAAAATAAAGTTTTTGAAATATTGTCTTACCATGTTAGTTGATAATGAGAAGACAAATAATTTGATGAGTAAGCAAAAATAAAGATTGAAAAATTATATTTTTAGTATAAATGTGATTTGAGTTTTGAAAATTCAGAAGATAATTGTAGTACAAGTATTGCAGCATCCTCATCATCATCTACAAAGAAGAGACAAAGTAGTAGTTTGCCCATCATAAAATATATGTGATGATTTGTAACTGGTATAATGAGCATGATGTTCAAATAATAAAATTAAAGTTGATCAATATTTATCTGAAAGATTTGAAGTTTTTTCAGTAAATAAGACATTCTAACATTGTGGAAAGTGAATTTGTTGAAATTTCCAATATTAAGTAAGTGGGTGATGGATGTGTTAGTTATTCAAGTTTCAATAGTTGCTTCAGAGTTAGCTTTTAGTAGTTGAGGATGTATACTGGATTCATTTCCTAGTTCTTTGTTAGCAAAGACTATCGAGACACTTTTTGCACTCAAAGCTAGATTCGATCATCAAAACATCAATCTATCAACGTAAAAGATGTAGTGGATAGTATTGACCAATTTGATCAATGTGTGTTTTATATTTTTCTTTTCTATTTCTTTTATTAATTACTATTTTTGACATAATTTGTTTTGAATTTATATTTTACATAGCTTACATCAACTAATGAAAATAGTGGACCAGTCGAACTCAGTAACTTCTGACTAGTGAGTAGTGATGAATTAGAACTTGTATGTTTATTGTTTAATTATGAATTATAAGTGACTTATAATTTGTACGTTTAATGATGAATTAGAACTTATATGTTACTATGTTTAAATTTTAATGACGAAGTAGAGTGTATATTCTTTATATGTTTAATGGATGCCCTCCAACTCTTAAAGGACATCCTCATCTAGCGTCGGATGTCGCCCATCAATGAAAGACATCTATCACCTAGCGTCATACGTCCCCCCAGCTTGTGAAGGATGTCCATCACCTAGTGTTGGATGTCCTCCATCAATGAAAGACGTCCATCACTTAACGTTGGACTCCCCCCATTACTGAAGGAGTCCCACTCCGCTCATCCAACTTCCTACAATTCATCCGCTCTCTCATCCAAAGGCTATCAAGTCGTCTACTCTCTCATCCAACGACCATTTTTTCATCCTCTTCAATTTAAAATATTTTTGTTAAATTTATATTAGTAAAAATTAAATTTATATTTATATATAAATAAAAAATACTATTTTACATTATAAGTAGAATCGAAACCGAACTAGAACCGAATCAAAAATTTTGATTGAGTTTTAGTTTGGTTTCTCGCCTCAAATAGTTTAGTTTTGGTTCCATTTTTTTACAAACCGAACAATGTGGATTTGGTTCCGGGTTGATCCTAAAACCGAACTGAATTGACTTTTGTGCATCCCTGTTGGTAAGTAGAGGTTTTCAGAAACTCGACTTGCTTGACAACTCCCAAGAAATTAGACCTAATATTGAAGTACATTTTCACAAAATTACGAATATAATTATTGATATTTATCGAGTTAAAATTAATATTGCAAGTAACCTAAGGTGGCATGCAACCAAACTCTTGTAATTAATAAAACACACAAAACTCTAAACTTAGGTTAAAAAAACTAATATACTAAATTATTTAAGCTTGATTAACAAAAACAGAACATTGGACTCTTGGATGTGAATAATTTAAATTCTAACATTAAAATTTTCATTGACTAACTTATGAGGGTGAACATTAAACCTTCACACCACATCTCTTTCTATCTCTAGCCTCCTCGATTTCTCTTTCTCTCAATCACATACATGGTTTGTAAGTTTCTTCTATGCCGCTCCATAAGGTTAGATCCCTAAGCTTGCAATCTCGTATGCATGTTAAAGGGTGATTGAGATAAGTTTAGGAGTACCTTAACCAAGGAGTGAGCATAGTTCTCTTTAATCAAGTTTTGGATTTCCAATAATTTAAAAATCAAAATGCTATCTAAGCCAAGAGAAAATCACAATACTCGTAGATTAATGGATTAAAAAGAGGTTCAAGCGACAATTGATTTCGTACGTGTAATCATATATTAAAATAAAAGTGAAAAAATTAGAAGGCGAGGATGATGGAGGGGTCACAGCAACATTCATCAATGAGGCAACAACAACACAAAGCTGCAAGACTGCAATGAAGATCAAGGAAAATAAGACAAATTAATTAAAATAATGAAGTGATTAAGTTGAGTAAAATTACCATCCCTCGAGGAAACTTGGCTGTCTTCTTGGAGGAGCTGCATAATACTGTGGAGGTGCCATTACGGGAGGGCCTCGGTAATTACCTGAATAATAGCACACTTTTATGGCAAAAATGATCAATCACAAAAATAGAGCTCTCTGGTTTTGAAATTACTGTTTTGCCCTTGTTTTCTTCATATGTTTTTGGTCATTTATTCTAGTCGTTTCAACTTTCAAAGATAGTATTGAAAATTTTATCGTAAATCGAAGCGTTTTTGATTTGCAACGAAAGGTCATTTTTCAGAAAGAAAAACTCTGAAAGCTCTTAGAACAGAGACTAACCCATTATCTGTTGAAAGCTCCGAGGTGGAAGCTTGATGAAGAACAGAAGAAGAAGAAGGAAGAAGAAAAAGAAAAAGAAAGAAGATTATACCTTGAGCAGGATAGGGATAAGCGTAGTTAGGATTGTTCTTGTTCATCTTTTGCTGAGAGAAAAAGGTTTGATCTTCTTTTATACTTTATACCATTATCTTCTCTCTCTAGAATTCTCTCGGAATAACTTTCCCTTATTGCTTTCACATTGAATTTACAAATAAGTTTTCACGGACATAAAATTTTGCTAATCCACGTAAAAATCCTCCCATAAAACGAAATATTCTTTGATTAAGCATAATCAATTATCTTATATTCTGCAAAAATGGAAATAAAAATCGAATCAAATGGAAACCAAGGGCTTTGGCGCAATGAAGATCGAAGAATTTAGTAAATTAAGGTTACAAATCAACTATCATCATTTACTATTAATGACAAACCAACCATCATCCTTTTTTACTAATAATTTAACCACTAAATTTTAAAAAATTGCCGCCACGAATATCACCGTTAACTTTCTGAAAATCACGTTAACTTTCACAAAATTACAGTGCAAAAGAACAAATATCCATGGAAAAAAACAAAAGAACTCGTGATTTGAAAATAGTTTTTTACTGGAAAAGAGTTAATATTCATAGAGAATGGATTTAGAAGATTTTAGATTTTGTAAAGTAATGGATTTAGAATATTTCGGGTTTTATAATTTAGAAGATTTTGTAAAAAAATGTTAATGTTTGTAGTTTTCGGATGATTTACAATTGTTTTACAATTCATGGGAAAATCACAGGTTTGTCTAAGTTTTTGTACGAAGAAGAAGACAATGAATTTTTTTTATTTGCATGTCGTGAAGCCACCGCGGTTCCTCGTCAAGCCGCCGGGGTTTGTTGTCAAGTCGTAGCGGTCTCATGGCAAACCGCAGCGGTCTCATGAAAAACAGCTGCGATGTCAGAATTGGTCCACTCGTAAAGTTTTTTGACCTCTTCAACTTTAAAATATCATAATTTTGGTTACAGGTGTCAGAATTGACTTTATAAGATATCAAATCAAAACTCTCAGAGATCTACAACCCGTCGTAAAGTTTTCCCATGACCTTCATTTCTTGGGGCCAAAATCACGCGTTTAAGCTCTCAAATTTGCGATCAAAGATTTTACACAAACCGTGAGTCTAACCGGTTTTACAAAGATTTTACAGTAAAGAAAGATCGTTGATTTGTCATTTTCCCTAAATAATTTAATCAGTTCCGTTTGAGAACTAAATTGAGGCAAAGTTAGTCTGAAAGTTTAGTGGGAGAATAATCGGAGTGGAGAGAGAAATTGTTCCTCAGGAATCTTGCTTTCCTAATCATTTATGAGCTAAAAACAATTCCTTTCCCATTTGTTCAAGTTCAGATCTAGTCTCCTACCCTTTCAGCTCAACTCGATCTAGTCGTCAAATCGAACCGAATTGAAGAGGCACATTGCTATCCACTTAGCTATACTTGTTCAAAGATTTATCCCCGGCTCGAATGATTTAAATCTTCAAAAGTTTTCAAAAATCTGCAGAAAGAAAGCTTATGATATCTTCTAATATCCAATGGAAACAACATGTTCTAAGTCTCCTAGCATCAGTGTATGATCTCCCAATGGTATTATCCTCTTTCCATATTCATTTGCAAAGCTAAGATGATTACAGGGATCAACTGGGATTTTCGTCTCAATTGTCCGGTGAGAAACGGTCTCGATTCTGTCGAACCCAATTAGCTGTTTTTCGGGGATGCCATTAAAAATTTTCGGCATTTTGGAGAACAACAACACACTGTGGCTTCCATCCATCGACCCAGTGTTGGTTATAGCAATTTGCAGAAAGAATCTTAAAGAATTGCATGAGGTGATCTCATTAACATGTACGTACTCTTTTTCTTCCATCACCTGATGAATGAGTTTGGGTTCCGCTTCGGAAGATTCCGACAAATGTAATTTGGTTGGCGGTGATAAAAACCGGTACGAAAAATTAGTGTAGCTTAAGCCGTGTCCAAATTTGTAAACTCGATTCCCTTTGTAGAATCGGTAAGTTCTTCCGGGATAGCCTCGAGAAGGATCTGGCCTCATGTTCATGTCATTCATTGGCACTTTGGTGTACGACTCAGGATACCAAGTCATCGGCAGTCTTCCACCTATATTCAAAGGATTTGGATGATTCTCTCAAAACCAACCGGCAATTTAAAAATTTGGCTAAAATGCAATTTAGAATCCAACATTTAGACTAATTTACTGGTTAAACCTTAAACTACTTTTTCAAATAAACCGAACCTTCACTTTTTAGCCGCCAGCAATTTAAACTTTACTGCATACCTGGATTGAAATCTCCAAAGATGATATCTGCAAGTGCTTTTCCACCAGCTTCACCTGGGTAACCAATCCAGATAATGCTTCCAATTTGCGGGTTTTCTTCAGCAAATGATACATCAAGAGGTCCACCACCGGTGAGTACTAAAATTATCGGTCTCTTACTTACCGATGCGATTGAGGACACGAGAGCCATCTGTTTACCTGGCAAGAGAAGACTTTCTCGATCATGATCTTCCGACTCTTGCGATAAGTCAAGGCCAGCTACTACAATAACAAAGTTCGTTGATTTGGCTACATGAACAGCTTCTTCAAACCCATCATCAGAAGCACACGGCACATCGACACAACCAGACACATAATATGTCTTTTCTATATATGCTTGTAGTCCCTCAAAAAGGCTTATCGGGTTACAGGGTATGCCTGCAATTCAAAAAATAGTATATTAGCATCAAGAATCAGTAAATTATAAATGATTAATACTAAATTTACCTTCACACGTTGATGTAGCACATACGTGTGAGTCATTAATCAGTGTAATAATTAAGATAAATTATAAATAGTTAAAATAAGACATTAATTTTACCAATTAATAAGCAACGCATCATTAAGTAAAATTAGAGTATAAACTTATGAAATAAACTTAGCATAGCTCCATTAAGATATACAACCAATTATCACAACATTTCTTGATATATGCAACTATCCATGCTAACTTAAGTGAAACCTCGATTGATTTCACAAATCCAAGAGTTAAAAATTGAAGAAACCTCGAGTAACCATGCGAGAACTTGAAGCTAGAAACTCATTTGAGAGCATACCCAAAAACTACCAGTTTAACAGCCACCAAAGGCTTTGACGAAAATTAAAGTGAAAGAATAGAACGTACCTGTATATCCCCCGCCTAAATTGCTAATATTTTTTGCCATTGGGCCGACCATAGCTAATGACGATATTGCCTTCTTGTCCAAAGGCAAGAGCTTGTTCTTATTCTTTAAAAGCACAATCCCTTGCCGTGCAGCTTCGAGTGCCAATCCTTTGTGCTGTGAGGTGCATACGTCTTTAGGTCCGAGTTTTCCGTACTTTCTGTTTCTGGGATTGCCATTGAAAAGTCCTAGACGAAGTTGTACTGAGAAAAGATTAAGGAGGGCCCTGTCTATATCTTCTTCTTTCACCTTCCCTTGATCCACAGCAGATTGTGTTTCTCTAAGCATGAAAGTTCCACAGTTGATATCCATTCCTACAAGCAATGAATTCTTAAAAAAATTATAACTATTTTGCTACAAGCAATGAATTTCAAGGCAATGATTTTGCTACTTTTATAATCAAACAACTATAAAAATAAAAACAAAGATTGAACACCAAGATTTTATGCGAAAAATCCCAACGGAAAAAACCTACAGGTAGAAGAGAGAAATTCACTATTAAAATCGTAATATAGTATTAGTATTGTGAATTAAGCATAATATATAAAGTGGTTCATACCATGGGAGTTACGCCCCCACATAATTGCACATGATGATCTACCAGATCCTTTCACTACCACCACAAACCTCTATGAAAATATCTTTAGTTTTTTTTCAAAACTTTTGTCTCGTGGCAAGCTTTTCAGGATAATCCAAATAGAATTGGGTTGCTGAATTTTAACAGTTGCGAAGAATGCCTACTTAACAATAAATAGCAAATTCAATTGAAATGGAATGTTTATGAACACCTGCTTTGAGAACATAAGCCACAGCATCTTCAGCAGTCTTTGCATAGAATTGAAATTCTTGAATTGTGGCTACGGCATCACAATCAGAAGTAATATATCTGTGCTAAATATCACCATATAGTAGAAAAGTTGGCCAAAGTTGGGTGATTGAACATGACAAGTTTTATGTTATAAATCAAATTCAATATAGAAATGAGAAAAAAACAGATTTACCCTTTGAATCCCCACTTAGTTCGAGCTTTCTGCAGGAGATCTTTGCTCGCACATGCTGGAATCCCATTAACTTCATTGTAAGAACACATTAAACAGCTAGCCTGGCCTTGCTCGATGCAATTGCGGAATGGCGGCTGATATGTATCTTCTAAATCTTGCTCTGTGATCTAATGGTGTAGACAAAGATGAAATGGGATAAAAACTCTGAACAAAGTTGAAATTGGGGTCGGAAATTCCAGAATCTAAGATTAAAATATCAATCTGTGAAGAAAAATTAAGTAAAATTTGCAATTAATTAACTCTATATCTTGCTTAAAATTCAAGAACAAGGGTAAATGAAAGCTAAGACAAGATAATATGAACTAAAATCCTACTGAAAGAACCAATCTTACCACAGCATTGAAGCTATACCGACTGAAGTTCATCCATTTCTCCAAGTCATAAGCAGTAAAATGCTTACAACAAGCAGAAAGCATAAGATCTCCATTATTTACATCTCCTGTCAATACTCTCTTCTCTCCAAAATCATCACTAATCCCACCCTCCTTCTTCCAAATCGGACCCTGAAAGCCCCGCACGAACTCAATCGCATAAGCTGAAGCGAGCAAGGGGTCCTCACCAGGCGTCTCCTGGCCTCTACCCCATCTGGGGTCTCTAAAAATGTTAATATTTGGTGCCCAAAATGTCAATCCAGCTTGCCCAACATTGTACATTGCTCTACCCTCCACTGCAATGGCGGATCCAATCAAGAACCACAAAGTTCTGTTAAAAGATGCAGCCGAAACGAGTACCTGGGGGAAGCTTGTGGCGGACGAAATGAAGCCATCAAAGGACACTCCGGGGCCGTTGGTGGCTATGCCATGAAGGGACTCGGACCACCATTCGTATGCAGGAAGGCCGAGTCTCGGAACGGCCGATGCGTTGTTTGAGAGCTGCTGGATCTTTTCTGGGAGAGTGAGGAGGGAGACGATGGATTTAGCTCTTTCAGTAATGGAGAGGGAAGTGTTGCAAAATGGGTAGGAATTGTAGTGAGGTCGCTTGCAAGGATATTGGAGTTCTTTAAATGGTTTGGCAAAGGGAATGGAGAAATTTTGATACTGTAGAAGAAGGAAAAAGAACAACCTCCATTGAAGACGCATGTTGAGTTCAGCGAATCGATGTCTGCTTTCTGTTAAACTTTCGATCTAATTCGTGTTCAGAAAAGGAAGAAATACCATTAAATCTTCAATCGCAGGAAGCAATAATTGATCGACCCAAAACCCAGTTGGCCA
Organism: Begonia loranthoides; assembly: GCA_022433065.1. Classification (NCBI taxonomy): domain Eukaryota; kingdom Viridiplantae; phylum Streptophyta; class Magnoliopsida; order Cucurbitales; family Begoniaceae; genus Begonia; species Begonia loranthoides. Next base: position 8,267,182 of record CM039483.1, read on the forward strand.
ATTACTCCAAGACATCGTTTTTGATTATGGAATGTACTGATTCACTCTCCCTCTTGCCAAGCTATATAAAATGGCGTCACCCTGGAGGAGGAGAGAGAAGACAAGTCACAAGACCAACGACCATCATCTGTATGGCCGTATATGGGCTTAACAATTAAAGACAATTAAAGAAGCAAATTTCAACAGATTCGACCAAAAAAGGCCTGATCGATTAGCAAGAAGTAATCTTACATTTTTTCGTATATTCTTCTACTTAAAAAAAATGTTTTCTTTTTCAATTTGTAAAATAAGTGATGCACATTGCATGTTCTTAGCTTGGGCAGTGGACAAGACCAGACCAGATCGACCTCGTTTACGAAAATCAGATTCAAGGCTGGTCCAGTTTTATCTAAGCCTGAATTATCCCCAACTAAAAATGATGATTTAAAATTTGACCAGTTTGATCTTGGGTCATCCAGCTAATCAAAATGATTTAACACTAGACTACAAGGTCGAGCAAGATAGGCAAAATATAAGTAGTTTTTATAATTTGTTTAGCAGGGCAATGTAAGTATACTTAAGGTCATAAGATTAATTATGCAATGACTAGTCTTAGTTGGCCTATGGGTTGCCTATCAAATAAGGTCGAGAGTTGTTCTTCCCTTCATAATTAAGTCAGATTTGGTTCAATATGATGGTAGAGTAGCTGACTTTTTATTAAAATAATAAAAACTTAATATAAAATTGGTTTGGAAGATGAAGCTAAACATGTTGCACTTGAAAAGGGTATAATATTTATATTTTTGTTTTTTGAGATTGTATATGACAGATCAATATTTGCATAATAATTGTACGAACAACCATAATCGAATTCAACTAAGACCCATCAAACGCAAACTAAAAAAAAACACTAAAAATTTTAATTTGATTCAGTTTTTGGTTTGAAATTTATAGATATTGATCCAAACTTGATTGATTTCATTGAACACCCAAAATGTAATTCACAAAATCAAACTAGATTCATCATGTCATGACTCTGACCTCAAACTCTCTCGAATTACAAGATTGTGATAATATTTCTCTGCTTGATCTTTAACTCCTTCAAATTACGAGATTGTGATAAGGATTCTCTGTCCAGAGAATGATACGTGCACATTAATACTCCAATTAAAGTATGATAATGTTGGATTACATCATCCAGATATCCTTATAAAGAGTAACATTAGAAGTATGCATAAGGAATTTTATCATAGTTCAATCTAATTAATTTTTTTTATTTAATATGTACACCAATAATTAAATATGTAATTTTATTATACAACAACCACATCTTAATTTAACACATAATAACATGAGTTATTATTTACAAAACAAACTTGTCTTCACTATATTACAAACATTAAGGCCACTATATATTACTCTTACGCCAAACAATATATAGCGAAAAGTAAAACATACACACGCCAGATGCAAGAGTTAGAAGTCTATTTCTATTATGAGTGTCTAGCATGTTGTCTTTAATCTGCCTTAGCATTATGAGTGTCTAGCATGTTGTCTTTAATCTGCCTTAGCCTTGTCCTTTTGGTTATTCTCTATATCTGAAAAGAACAAAACCATAATAAATAGAGCTATAAAGCTCAACAAGTAAATCTAATATTTAAGAATTACAATCTCATGTAATTCACAATATATATGACCAACACTCATCACCTATGTCTATGTCTAAACTTCTTTATTATACTATAATGATATGCAATATAATTATTACACAACACCTTTCCACTCGCTATAATGTAATGAATGATATGAGTCAAAGCAATGTCCATTTAAATTAGATAATGAAGTTATTTAACAAGTATCGTATTAACATGTTCCTAAATGTCAAAATACAATATCAAATATCATCATATATAAAATCACACATAATCATGAAACTTCACTATTCTAGTCATTGTATTTAATAAGTGTGTCCGTTAACAAATAAACCTCCTGATGACTAGGGTCTCGCAAACCAAGGGGGACTTACAGTCATTCCTCTTCTATTTTTTTTACTTTACATACGTCATACAATACATAGTCTGGTGAAATATATTGAGTTTCTCTGTGACCAATAATATTGTAAAACTCGCAAAATTTTAAATTTTACATTTTTTTGAGTAAATTTTTCACTTTAGTTTAAATCAAATTATTTGTGTCAGATTTTTGCTGTGTGTTGTGAGTCTTGGACCACGTGTGATGATTCGGTTTAACAATCAAACTGGTAGATTTGTGTATCACTGTGGTTTGACCTATGTAATTATGTTCAATAAATTTAAATTAAATCATGGGGCATCAAGATAGCATGAATTATTTATGTAAAATTAATATTTATTTAATGGATATAATATATTATTATATATATTAAATAAATAAATTTTTTTATTTTTAATTATTATTTATTTTCTTTTATATTTGTTTTTTTCAAAAATTTCTCTCTCTCTCTCTTAATTTCTTCCCTTTTTTTAATCTTTTTTTCTCTTCCTCCTCCCACATCAACTCACCCTCTCTCTCTTCCTGTACTTATCTCTCTCACTTTTCTATTTTTTATTCCACACTCCGTTAGTATCTTTCTAATGCTTTTCAAAGTCGCGTCGAGTAGAGTTGTTCAACACCTCTGCCATAAATCGATAATATGCATTGAGAGCTTCGATTTGGTATATTATTTGTAAAAAAACGGCTGCACCGTTTGGGAGAACGAGACTATCGAAATCATCACCAAAAAATTTTTGATCAAAACTTTAAACACTTGTCGGCAACAATCTTGATATTCGATCACAAAGTTTGACCTACTGTTAAAAAGCTCTCGGTGAGGAGAACCTTTTGGACCCAAAGATCACTCAAATCTATGGCTGGATGTGATTCTGAATCTTCGTTGAAAAAGTCACGTCCGAGACTTTAATCATAGATCCCCCGACCATTTTGGTCGTTGTCTCAAAAATCTGATGCTACCATTGGATTCAAGAGCTCAAAACCTTTGAAACTAAACCCTTCTCATTTGGATATGATGTCATTTGTTGTCTCAGGTAGGGGTTAATGGTTCGGTTCGCTTTTATATTTTAAGAACCAAAACCGAACCAATTACACATGAAAACCGAACCCAAAATCGAACCCCAGTTTCGGTTTTTATTGGTTTGGTTTCGATTTTTTCCTTGGTTTCAGAATTTGGTTTTTCAGTTCGGTTGTTCGGTTTTGTGACCAGTTTTGGCTCAGTTTTTTGGCTCAGTTTTGGGGTCGATTTTAGGTCAGTTTTGAGATAGGTTTTTCAATTTTTGGCTAATTTTTATAGGTTTTTGGGCTCATTTTTACCTATTTTCCGTGTCATGACGTAACGCACCAAATAAAACACCATATCTATAACACTCGGATAAATCCCTCTATGGACAATGTAAAAGATTTTACGGAATATATGTTTTGATAAAAGAAAATACGTTCCGAAATAGTGTATGGTACACTTGGTATAATTGTAATGCCCGGATAAATTCTCTCTATATTATATAAAGATTTTATTGTACGAACGAATATTTTATAAATGAGGATATGTTCCGTAATCGTTAATTTGGGATTTGGTGTGGTGTAATTGATGGAAGAAATATGTTGGGAAATTTTAAGTGGAAAATTGTCACAAATTATGCATTTCTACGTTTTTGGTCGATTAGTGGTCGAAGCTAGGATGAGTGTTTCAACCGAAAACGCATTCTGGTGACTTCTTACGTTTTGGGTCGAACCGAGGTCGAGATTTGGACATGATGTCTCGACCTAAAGGCGTTCCAAGTCACATTGAGGGTTTTCCGTCGTTCTGCAGTCAATCGGCGGTCGAGTGCGGATGAGGAGCGTTTGAATCTGTCAAATTTATTTGACCTTTCGGTCGTTCTACGGTCGACAAGCGGTCGAGTGTGGTCAAGGAGCGTTTGAATCTGTTTGTATTTTTGGACATTTCGTTGACATGCGGTCGAGACTCAGACGCTTTTCCTCGACCAAAAATGCAATTTTAGAGAAAATTTTGGGAATCCGGTCAACACACAGTCAAGACTCGGACGCCTTTCCTCAACCGAAAAATCAAATTAAAGCGAGAATCTCACAACTGCCGCGACATAATCTTGTCATTTTCTTCAGAATTCTCCTAACAAATCTCATTTTCTCTCTCTGGAAGGCAGCGAATCCCCCCACGCATTAATGACTGTTGGACCTTTCTCCTTTGAGGGAGGGCAAACCTCTCCTCACCTCGTGAATCCCCTTTCCTCTCTCTCTTTCTCTCTCTCCCTCCAGCCTATATATCAATGGCATGGGTGACGTTCTGGCTCTATCTGGAGTGAGCTGCGACTGAAGAGAAACGGTGAGTGTTGTTTCTTCTGTGAGTGAAGAGTGCTTCCCGTGAATTGAGTGAGAGTTGTGAGTTGCTACTGTGAGAATTTTCTGGTGGGTGTGCTGCTTTGGTGAGATTCCGCTGCTGTAGGGAATTACTGGAGCAATGTTTAACTTGAGGTATGTGTTGGTTTTGGGATTTATAGACCGATTAATGAATCTCTAACTTACGTTAAGTCTTGTGGGTTGATTTACACACTGATTCTTCTCATGTCTAAGAAACGTTGGGTGATCAACAAATTGAAACTTTCATTCTTGGCTGCTGCAAATCTTTAGGTAAGAATTAGGATGTAGTTGGCTAGAAGAGGCCCTACATCACGGGTTAATTGTTATGGGTTGTTTGAATGATGAATCTGTATTGTTGTAATGTGTTAATATGCTTTGCCCAATTGCATTCATTCAGTATAAATCTTGTTGATCGAGAAACTGAGAAAAATCAATTCACATATGAAGTTGAGATATTGTTGTGGAGTGCTGGTCGTAAGAAATATCCTGTTTTGTTAAATACTCTCATTCCTTGATATTAAGAAGCTTCATTATGAACGGATTTAGACGTACGATTGTTAAGGTTATTTCCAATGTCATTTAGTGCAGTGGGTGACTTGATTTATTGCTGTGAAATGTTATTTCGTTATGATGGAAAGAGTTTAACACTGCTAAATAATGAGTGAAATGGATAGCAAGAGAACCCTCGGCTAAGATTGTGCATGAGCTGCCCTACTAACCTGTAACTGGTTCTCCGTTGACACACACTAAAGCATGAACTACTCTTAGAAGTTAAGATACAAACCATATAGTATATGCTCATTTTAATCTACAACTCTTTAAATTATGCTTGAATGCCGTATCCCTATTTTAATACATGATTTTAGTTTGTATTCTGATTATATATATATGTGTGTGTGTGTGTGTGTGTGTGTGTGTGTGTGTGTGTGTGTGTGTAATTGTATGTGACATTCATGCATCATATTTAGGGCTTATAAAAATTGTCAACATATTGCATGTCATGTATAATATATGTAAATAGGCGTTTGGGGGTTCGGGAGGAGTGGTGACTATCCATCGGTGGAGACACCATAAAATGTATCTCCCCATCGGAGTGATGGTTAACCACATGGACCATAGGATGTATCTTCTCCTCTTGTATTGGAATCCCCAACGTCTTTCACAAAAGAGTGCGGTGACGGTCATAATGGTGATGCCATAGGATATATCTCCTCGCTGAAGTGACAGATAGCCGTATGACCATAGAATGTATCCGACTCATGGTTTAACAGAAAAAATAAAGTTCTTTTCTGTAATGTATCGTATGATATTATATGGGGTAAATGACAAACCAACCATCGTGGTTTGTGGTCAATGACAAGTCAACCACTATGGTATTTTTTCTAACAATTTAACCACTAACGATTGGGAAAATGACAAAACCAACATCGCGGTAACGGAAAGACACCCCGAATTCGCGGTGTCTTGGAACTGATTCGCTACGGCCAACTTTTGCTTTTGTTGTTAATGGCGGAAGAAAAATTAACAGATGAGAGTTGAAACGACTGTCCGAGGAAAGAGGATGGAACTTACTAGGTTTAATGTGTTGTGTTCTTTGAAACTTTCTTCTAAGTAAGCAGAAAAAATTGAGACTTTCCAAAGAACAGTTTGCTTACTTAGAAGAAAGTTTCAAAGAACACAACACGTTAAACCCAGTAAGTTCCATCTTCTTTCCTCGGACCATCGTTTCATCTCGCATCTATTAATTTTTCTTCCGCCATTAACAACAGAAGCAAAAGCTAGCCGTAACGAATCAGCTCCAAGACACTGCAAATTCATGATGTCTTGCGCTTCGCGGTGTCTTGTGCTGTGAAGAAATATCAGAGCATTGACGAGACTCTGCAATCTAGCCGAGGAAGTTGAAGGAAGAAGAGAGAGATACTAGAGAAGAAATATCATAGCATTGACGGGACTCTGCAATCTGGTCGAGGTTGTTTAAGAAGACTAAGCCAATCGCTTGGCCGAAAAAATCACAAAAAAATACAACCAAAAATTAATTTTCTGCATCATCTCCTTCACTTCAATCTCCTAGAAGACACCAACTTCAGACGCATGACTTGTTGAGCCGCGTTCTTCTTCCTCTTTCTTCCAGCTTTCTATTCTTCCCATGTTCTCTACCTTCTCTAGATCTTCATCACTCTTCTCCTCTGTGAAATTGCTTACTCTTTCAACTGCTCTCCAATGTTGATGTTTCCAACCCATTTCTTTTATTCTCTCTCCTACTGGAACTCCTACCGGTGCTAAGAGGAGGACTCCAATGCCAATCATTCTGCTCAACAACGACAGTTCCTTCTCAAATATTTCAGGCTGCTGATGATCGCATACACTCCTGTCGTAATAGTTATGGCGAATACCACAGAGAAGCCCCCTCCATGTTTCTTGAACTTCCAACGTCGATGTGTCTGGCCAAAGGCGCTGCCATGAAAGAAACAAGTGAAGGCAAGGCGGAGTTTAGGCAAAGGAAAGCCTTGCGTTGTGAGACACTGCGAAAATCACGGTGTCTTGCGAGACACCGCGAAAATCGCAGTGTCTAGTCAATTTGTTAACGAAAAAAATTACCGCGATGTTGGTTTTGTCATTTTCCCATACGTCAGTGGTTAACTTGTTAAAAAAAAATAATATAGTGGTTGACTTGTCATTGACCACAAACCACGATGGTTGATTTGTCATTTACCATATTATATGAGCATTTGCATTGCATTCTATTCTAATTCTTGCTTAGCGTTAGACTCATTGTTTTCCCTGTAATGTAGGTGATGATGTTTGTGACATACCAGTTGAGGAGGAGATATTTCAGGATGATCCCTTGGGTTATTAACCGAGTTGACCTAATGGTTGTGGCTCACAGGATGTTGGGTATTTTGAATAATTATTATCTTATTTTGAATTTAGTAAACGTTTTGTAATTATGGACTTTTGTTGGAAGACCAAAACTATGTTTGAAATTTCATTATCTAGTTTCGCTCAAATAACTCTATTGTGTTTTCAATTGAAATTAATTACTTTGATTCATGCGTTTTGAATAATTTAAGCAAAAATTTTTATAGCACGAATTTTAAAATATAGAAAAATGGTTTTAAATAAATGGGGCGTTACAATAATGCAATGAGAATGCATATAAAAATTAAGATAGAAGTATTTTAGATTAATTAAGTTACAAAATAATTAAGTTAAAAAGGAGCGATAAATCAATTAAGAAGTAAAATTTAGTTAAAATGAATATTAGATTAATTAAGATATAAATTAATTGAAGGAAAATAACATTTTAATATATGCTGAAACTGAAGATGTGGAACCGGTCGAGCATTGGATGATGCAATTGCTATTTTGTGCTTCACTCGATGGATTTACATCGATTTTCCCAAAACGATAACATTATTCATGTGCCGATTGGTGAGTGGTGCCACCTTGGATGGTTGGTGAACGTCAAGATCAACAAAGGCTTCTAAAGGAAGCCTCCTCTACTTATAAAATATAGAAAGTAGTGAAGGTAGAAGAAAAGTTACGAGAGAGGAAGAAAAAGTAGAGAGAAAGGAGGGAAGTTGTAATATCTCGATTTTTCGTAACAGAATTATGTAAGGATAATGAAAAATTAATTGCGTGTAATGAGTTATTTGATGGAGGATTAATTAAATAAAAAGAAGAAATTAAATTAAAATGAAATAATTAATTAAATAAAATGGGAATTAAAATAAAATGAATGAAATTAAAAGGATAAGAAAAATTGAAGAAATGGGGGAAGTGAACCGGTTCATCCGTGAACCGGTTCGGTCTTCTCATTTAGAGAAGAATTGGCCGGCGGCCATTTGGAGAGAGAGAGAGAGACTTGAGGGAAACGAGGGAGACGACAGACGAGGGAGACGAGCGTGAATCGGGAGGCGATTCCCGCGGAGAAATCCTTCTTCGCGAAGCTGAAAGTTGACGGACAGGCGTTCGGATGGAGGGTCTTGTTCGGGCGTGCACGAGATTGTCGCCGTCTGGCCGGTTCGACTACGGGGCTAGGGCTTGGAACAACTGAACCCGCGGGGGGCGAGCGAGACCGTGTGCTCGCGGGTTGCGATGTTCGCAGCGCCAATCCAAGGTGAATGTTTGGCGAAGCGGGATGAGGATTTTGAATCGAACGGCAGTGACAACCGCCGGCGACAGTGCGAGGTCAGGGGTTCCCCTGTGGTTTTGGCTTCTCGGCCTCCAATGTCGGGCACTTTCGAATTGTTTATTTCTGTTTTTAATGTTGAATTCGTCTTTGGGTTTTTGTTTTGGATTTCTGTGTGATGGAATGTCTCTTTGGACGGACTGGTTGAGAGTGAGCATGCTCTTGGAGGAATTGAGGGAGACAAAGTGACGAAGAGGAGTTCTCTGGGAAGAAGTAGAGTTTTGGATATGAAGTAAAATAACAGAAAATAAGAAGACAGAGAGGAGGAGAAAAATTGGTGATGTCCTCTGCTGCACTCGACTGTGCTTCGAGTAAGGTGAGTTCCTTCCTCACTGGTTATGGATTTTGGTTCTCGGTTCTTTATTGCTTGATAACGTAGTCTGTACTCTGTTGGATGATTGTGGCATTTTTGGATGATGTTATTGGACGTTACAAATTATGAAAAATGCTAAATAGAAGATAAATGGGAAAAATAAGCTTTTGGGGTTGGGTTTACTCTCGTATGCTTACTGTGAAATATGGATGAAGCTATGATAAAGGTAAGAGATGAAAATAAATGTGTGTATGTTAATGGGTTTTGCCGCAAGGTATGGTTATGCCTCTATCTACTTGTGGATTTTGTCTAATTATGGATCTCGGTTGAATATGTTATTCTGTTAGTATTGTATTAGGTGATTGAGAGTATTTGGGCTATGATATTTTGTTAAGAAAATGAATAAGGAATTTTAATTAGGAAGAGGTTAAGATTAATTAGTTGTTGAGATTAGGTGAATAATCTGTGATTATTTGGGTTATTAATTAGTTTGAAGGTCTTAAAGAGGAAGGAGGAAGTGCAGAAACGCATTACGGACGCTAGGTAAGAAATAGTGCATGTGATTGGCCAGTGTAGGCCTACATCATGAGATGTTTAATTTACGTATCTGGATTTTGTGGTATGCGATAGGTTGATAGATTCATTTGCTGATCTATGTTGTTATCGCACATACTATTTTCTTCTATTGTGATCCATGTTATTATCGCACGTACTGTTTTTTTATATTGTAATCTTTGTTGTTATCGCACGTATTACTACCTGTTGATTGCGATTTCTGTGATCCATGTTGTTATAGCATTTATAAGCATTGTATGAACATGCATCATGATAATAGACATAAGTGTGATGCCATATATAGATTGGTATTCACATTGCATGAGAGAGACATTTCATGGGAGAGACTGAACTTAATAAATGTAATGAGAATTGATGGTTGGAGTGGTAGTTCGGATTCTAACTAGGAGACTCGAGATTAAACCCTTCCCTCGTCGGGATGCGAGAGCTTGTCCCCTGAGAGTTAGTTTTCGGTTAGAAACTATTCTCCTCGTTCAGACTCTAATTGGGATATTCGAGATTAAACTCTTCCCTTTTGGGATGCGAGAGCTTGTCTCTTGAGTGAAAGTTCACTCCCAATATCCCAGCTCAATGTATGAGTTTAATGATATGAGACTATGAGTAAAATACAGATCGGGTGGATTCCTTTTTGATATAATAAGACATGAGCATGCATCATACTGCATTTCTATTTTTTGCTGAGCGTTAAACTCATGTTTGTCTCATGATGTAGGTATACGCACGAAAATAGGTTAAGGAGTAGTTGATGAAGGATTTGCACACGCGGATCTTGTGGCTAGCTAGGCTAAAGGGAGTTAAAAAGAAAAATGATTCGAAAGATGTTTTGTAAAGTATTTAGTTGTAAAAGAAAATGATTTTACTTATTTCTGCTGCGATTCGAAAAAGAAGTTTTATTAATTGCAATTTCAACTGACTTGTTTTATTAAGTTTTCCGCTATTTTTATAAAGGAATTTTTTTTTTAAAATTTACACGTTTTTTAATGTAAGAAAAATTGGGTCATTACAGAAGTGTTCTGTGTTTTCTTCCAGAGAGCCAAGTGTGAGAGAGAGGAAGGAAGTTGCTGCCTTGGATTGTCTGGAGTGTGAACATGTGCGTTGCTGTTGGGAGGGATTTCAGCCGTGAAGCATTTTCAAGTGAGGTAAGCAGTAATTGTGTCATGGCCAGGAGGAGACCTACACCACAAGTACATAATGTTTCTATTTATTGATTGTAAATGCTAATCTTTTGGATGGTTCGATGTTTGCCTCTGCCTTTATTTTCCTACTTATTAATGCTCACTCTGTTGTTCTAATAAATTGTGATTTCGATTCTCTATTTGGTTCCGCATAATACATCTCTGGAAAATATTACTCTATGATGTATGGTTCTGTTCTGAATTCTGGTAATGCTCATGGGGTATAACGTGTGGTGGGTTGATTTCTGTTAATATGGTTAAGTCTATTCTATGGAAGGAAAGGGTGAAGGTAGAGACCGAATTGTTACTCCATTGGCTTTGGTTTCTCACTCGATTGCTCTTCTAATTTGAGATTCGGTTCTTTGCTTGGTTTTGTTGGATAGTTCGATAGTTGCCTCTTCCGAGCTTAACTCTGTAATTTAAATTGTCACTCTGTTGATCATTGATTCATATTCTATTTCCTTGATGATATGAGATGTTGTGATCCTGCTCTTTATTTGATTGTTGGTTAGACTCTGTGATTTAAGATTTTCCTGTTAGCATCCACTGCAACACCTGACAAGTTGAAAGAGTCACTTCCATAAACAATCTGAGATGAAGACTAGGATCTTCCATAGCCATCTCACTAAATTGTCCCACGATTTGGAGTATTTGGAACATGGTCGGCTTAAGATCAAATTGTAGCGCTTGAATTTCAGGTCTAACAATTGTCGGATTCAACCCATGAAATATAGAAACTGCATACTCTCTAATAGCTCAGTCTCTGTCATCCATATTCACATTCTAACCATTTATATCCCACTGATTCTTCTGCAATTGCATCAAATTCTACTAGGCCTTGATGTTCCCTCATTCTTGCTCTGAAAGTTCTTTCAATTTCGGGATCTACAGGTACCGAGTATTGATTGTTTTGTCTAATCACGCAAACAATAAATTAAACAAATATCATCACGCAAGTGTATGGGTCGCCATAGAGTGATAAACTCTGAGTAGAATATCAGAAAAAATATCACTAAGATTCTTTATAAAACGTAGATAGCAAATTGAAATGAACACAAATGACAAAGTTTCAACATTTTGTCTTTCGGATCATCAACTTTCAAAAAATATAAGAAGTTTAAGTGGCGATGCTTTCATTCTCTTTGCCCTTGGTCGGGGCCGAGGATGAAGTGGAATTAAATGGTTGGGGTGGACTTTATCAAACCACTCTTGTTCAGACTTTCCAGAACCTGTAATTTGTTTGTGAATTATAATATAAGTTCAACTAAAATAAGTCCTGGAAAACATTTGGGAGAGGACTTCAGCAATTTAAACTTCAAGAGTTCGTCCTTAAACAGTAGAATAACATTAAAAAAAAAACAAACTCATTACCTTCGCAATGGATGATATAAAAATGCTATGAACCCTTTTGCATTCAAGAAAATTATTCGCTTGAGATGTTATTGTCAGTGATCAAAAGTATGTATGAAATTTAAAAAAAAAAAGGGTAGTACGGAGAAACTCAACTATCTTTACAAAGTATTCATCATATTTCCTAAAGATTTAACCCACCAAAACAATGAATTATAGAGAATTCTTTTTAAAACTAGCCACATCTGCCATGGTCCCATAAATATGAAAATCATGGTGAAAGGAAGAGCAAAATACCAGTTTGGAGACCATCTTCCAGAAGTAGGGAGTGTTGAGAATTAAACTCAAAACGTTCTACATTCTAGAGCATTTTCAACAAGGATTTTAAGGGTCAAATGACAACCAAATTAAAAGTATGACCTATGGATTTCGATGCCCCAGATATCTAGTTTCTGAAGGTCTAAGTTTCAAGTCGTTTGGAGTTTTTTAAAAGAAGTTATGACAATTTTAGTAACCAAAGGTCAGAAATTGTGATGTTTCGTATTCTGTTTTTAAAAATGTTTATTGTTCAATTATTGTACGAATTTGGAGAGTCTTATTGAATCTATAAATATTATATTGTGCTCATTTGAGAAAAGAGAGTGACATACAAATCTTGAAGAAACTTTGGTGTAGTGATTCTCTTTCTCCCCAAACACTCCATTTTTTTTTTTATCAAATTGGTATCAGAGCCATGTCGAACCATGGGAGCACACCGTTGGGACAAATGCCGCTACCATGGCTCACCAAGATAAACTACGACAATCGGAGCATTCAAATGCGTGCGTTGCTTGGTGCACAAGATGTGTGGGAAGTAGTTGAAACCGGTTTCACGGAAACGGAAGCCACTAGCACCATGATAGCAAATCAATTGAAAGGGTTGAAAGAAACACAAATGAAGGACAAGACCGCTCTCTATCTCATCTTTCAAGCAGTAGATGAGTCAGGTTTTGAGAATATTTATGGTGCAAAAACTTCGAAGAAAGCATGGGACACTTTGCAAAAAGTGTTCAAGGGTGCCGATTGAGTTAAACAAGTGCGACTTCAAACTCTTCGTGGCGAGTTGGAGGGCATGAAGATGAAGGAATGGGAAGACATATCAACCTACATCACGCGTGTGCAAACAATGGTGAATCAACTTAAACGCAATGGAGAAACCCTCACGGATGCAAGAGTTGTGGAGAAAATTCTTCGGTCATTGACGTAGAATTTTGAGAATGTTGTATGCGCAATCGAGGAGTCGAAGAATTTGGAAGAGATGACCATCGATGAACTTGCGGGCTCACTTGAGGCACATGAACAAAGGAAGAAGAAGAAGACACAAGAAATCTTGGAGGAGGCCTTACAAACGAAGATGACTATCAAGGAGGATCAAGTAATGTACACGCAACACAACCGAGGAAGAGGACGTGGCCGTGGAGGCCATGGTTTTGGTCGCGATGGAGGACGCAATTGTGGAAATAATCGTGAAGAGAAGGGTATGACTAGCCAAAAAAATTGTCGTGGACGAGGACGCAGTCGTGGAAGAGGTGGCCGGTCGAATCGTTCAACTGTCGAGTATTACAACTGCGGCAAGTATGGACACTATGCAAAGGAATGCTACTCTGAGAAGGTGGAAGAAAATGTAAATCTAGTTGCAAAAGATGAGAAGAAAGACGATGGCGTTCTCATGATGGCACAAAAGGACACCAATCCAGAAAACGACATGGTATGGTATCTCGACACCGGTGCTAGCAATCATATGTGTGGACACAAACATCTCTTTGTTGACATGCAAGAGATTATAGATGGACATGTGTTTTTTGGAGACGCGTCTAAGGTTCAAGTCAAAGGCCAAGGAAAAATACATTTTTCAAAAAAAGGATGGAAATGAAGGAACATTGGAAGATGTCTACTATGTACCCGATTTGAAGAGTAACATTCTTAGCATGGGCCAATTATTGGAGAAAGGATGTTCGGTCTTCATGAAAGATCGGATATTGCACTTGAAGAACAAGAATGGTCGCTTGCTCGGACACGTGGAGATGACAAAAAATAGAATGTTCAAATTCAACTTAAAGAACGTGTGAGAATGGTGTTTGCAAGTAAATATGGAGGACAAAGCATGGCTATGGCATTTACGATTTGGGCACTTACATTACGGTGGCCTAAAAGAGTTAGCAAAGAAGGAAATGGTCCATGGGCTACTGAACATGGATTACACCAAGAAATTTTGTGAGGGATGTGTATTCGGCAAACAAGCAAGGAGTACATTTCAAAAGAAGGCGGAATATCGTGCAAGGAGATCTCTCAAGTTGGTACACACCGACATATGTGACCCAATCACACCGAAGTACTTTAGTGAGAAAATGTATTTTATTACTTTCATTGATGATTTTATAAGGAAGACTTGGGTTTATTTCTTGAAGGAAAAGTCAAAAGCATACGAGGTGTTTAAGAAATTCAAGGTGCTAGTTGAGAAGACAACTGATCTTTACATCAAGGCTTTACGGTCGGATCGAGGCGGAGAGTACGTGTCAACCACTTTCACAAGCTATTGCGAGGAACAAGGAATCAAAAGATTTTTGACCACACCTTACTCACCTCAACAAAATGGGGTGGCCGAAACAAAAAACCATACAGTTCTTGATATGGTTAGGTCAATGTTGAAGAGCAAAGACGTGTCGAAGGAATTTTGGGCTAAAGCAGTGCAATGTGCCGTATATATTCAAAATCAATGCCCATATGCGATAGTGGCAAATCAAACACCGCAAGAAGCTTGGAGTGGCCATAAATCAACCATATCACATTTTAAGGTGTTTGGAAGTGTAGCCTACACGCACGTATCGAATCAAAGAAGAACCAAACTTGATGATAAAAGCAAGAAGTATGTGTTCATCAAGTATGACGAGAAGACGAAGGCTTTCAAGCTGTTGGACCTGATTGACAAAAAGGTTGTTGTTAGCCGAGATGTACAAGTGAATAAATAAATAATATGGGATTGGAAGAACCAAAAGGAAGCAAAACAAGATGAAGGAAAACCATAAACTGCTGCACCAATAATCACACCGACAATCTCTTAAGCATCCGACGATGAAGAAGATTTGAGACAACCAAGGATGCAGAGTCTACAAGATCTATACGACTTGACAAACGAAGTACATTTGGTTTGCTTATTAGCAGATGTGGAGAATATTTCCTTTGAGGAGGCCGTGAGAGACAAGAGGTAGAAAGCCACGATGGATGAAGAGATAAAGGCAATTGAAAGAAATGAAACATGGGACTTGGTGGAGTTACCGGAAGGATGTCGACCCATAGGAGTAAAATGGGTGTACAAGAAAAAGATGAATGTCATAGGAGAGATTGAAAGATACAAAGCACTCCTAGTTGCAAAAGGCTATAGACCAAAAGATGGGATCGACTATGATGAATTTGTAGGATCAAATTAACCTAAAAAGGGGGGTGAATTAGGTTATTTACCCTATTTCGTGCAATAACAATTTTTCTAACTAGTATCAAATTAATCACAATATGATAAGTAATGCAAGAGATAGAGTTAGAAATTGTGAAACCGAGTTCTTAACGCGGTTCGGCAAAGCACGCCTACGTCCGCGCTTCAAGGTCCTCCCTTGAAGATATATTCAATAAACCGCGTCCGGTTACACTTGATTGAACTTGCACGGGTGTCAATCGAACCTTTACAATCACTCAATATTCTTAAAAAAAATTGAGCTCTCACCAATACAACAATCCTCACTTCAATTAATAAATACCAAACAAATAGATTGGAGGATGTTTTTAGCACTCAAATTCGTTCACAATGTTGAGTCGGAAATTTGGCAGAGCTTCGCTTAACAATCGCATCAATTCCCCATTTCATCTATTCAGCACACTTATTTTTTATAGAAGTGCTCGGGGCGGACATCCTCGCAACCTTAGGATCGTCCTCTCCTCGACCGTTGGAAACTAGCCGTTGTGAAAACTGTGTATTTGCGGATGCAAATCTATCGTCCGCGTTGAATGGACAGAGGCAAAGCAGACGCAAAATCTGGCGTCCGCAACGTCCGCATGACTCGTCCGCATGAGCTCTGAAAACAGATTCAAATTGGACGACACGGATTGGCATCCGCGGAGTCCTCAGCTTCTTCTCCCGTCCACTTCGCTGAAGGGACGCGGACGCCGAACGGCATCCGCCTTGTCCGTGTGACGCGTCCGCGTGAATCTCCAAAATGGTAGATTCAAATTGGACGACTGGAAATGGCATCCGCGATGTCCTCACTTTATCAATTTGCGTCTGCATGAGTACATAACACTTCGATCTTGCACGAGACACATCCTCTAAGTCATACAAATCTTCCATACCACTGCATAGACTTAGGGAAACATATTAAACAATCCCAATACCCTTGATCAAGGGTATTTCCAAATTAAACATGAAAAACAATAATTATAAATTCAATGAATAAACAACTTTTACACTTTACTTAAAAGGTTCATCATCAAAATATAAATTTGCCTAACACACTTAGGCTAACAGAATTTTTTGCTCCGGTTGCAAGAATGGAGACAATTCGACTTCTTATATCTCAAGCGACATAATTCAAGTGGCCAATCTATCAAATGGAAGTGAAGTCCGCATTTCTAAACAGAGTGCTTGAAGAAGAAGTCTATGTTGAGCAACATTTCGGATTCATGAAAGTAGGAAATGAGAACAAAGTCTTGAAGTTAAAGAAGGCGCTATGTGGGCTAAAACAAGCACCTCGAGCATGGAACACCTAAATCGATACCTACTTCAAGAAGAACAGATTCATACAATGTCTCTATGAACATGCATTGTATGTGAAGAAAGAGGAAGTGAACTTATTGTTTGTTGCTTTTTATGTTAATGATCTCATCTTCATGGGGAATAATGAGAACATGATAGAAAATTTCAAAGAAGCTATGACACGAGAATTCGAAATGACAGACTTAGGATTGATGAGGTACTTTCTTGTTCTTGAGATTATATAAGCAAAATTTGGAATTTTTGTGTCACAAGAAGCATATGCGAAGGAAATTTTGAAGAAGAGCAAGATGGAAGATTGCAAGCCAGTAGCAACACCGATGGAGCTCGGTACGAAACTCTCTAAATTTGGGGGAGGAGATCAAGTAAATGCAAGTGACTATCGTAGTTTGGTTGGGAGTCTACGGTATCTCACATGCACAAGGCCGAACATTGCATATAGTGTCGGCATAGTGAGTCGATACATGGAGTATCCAAAACACTCAAACCTAAAAGCTATTAAGAGAATTCTTTGATACATTCAAGGAACAGAGTCACTCGACTTACTCTACTCAAAGACGAACAAATATAAGCTGGTGGTTACTCTGATAGTGATTGGTGTGGAGATGTAGATGACCAAAAAAGTACAGCGGGATACGTGTTCTATATGGGAGACACGACATTCACATGGCTTTCGAAGAAACAGTCAATCGTGACTTTGTCTACATGCGAGGCGGAGTATGTGGCTGCATCATGGTGTGTGCGCCATGCAATTTGACTAAGAAATTTGCTACATGAGTTAAATCTCAAGCAACATGACGCAACCAAAATACGAGTTGACAACAAATCAGCAATTGAATTGGCAAATAATCCGATTCATCATGAGAGAAGTAATCATATAGATATTCGTTTTCATTTTATTAGAGAACATGTTAAGAAAGGAGAAGTGTGAATGACTCACTTGCAAGTCATGACCAAGTGGTAGACATTTTTACAAAGCCACTACAAACAGTACTGTTTGAAAACCTCAAGAAGATGATCGGGATGAAGGATCAGAAATGTTTGCGTTTAAGAGAGGAATTTGTTGAGAATTAAACTCAAAACATTTTGCATTCTAGGAAGTTTTTCAACAAGGATTTGAAGGATCAAATGGCAACCAAATTAAATGTATGATCTATGGATTTCGATTCCCAGGATGTCTAGGTTCTGAAGGTTCAAGTTTCAAGTTGTTTGGAGTTCTTTAGAAGAAGTTATGATATTGTGTTGTGATGTTTTGTATTATGTCTTTAATGTCTTTAAAAATGTTTATTGTTTCAATTATTGTACGAATTTGAAGAGTTTTATTGAGTCTATAAATATTGTGTTGTGCTCATTTGAGAAAAGAGAGTGAAATACAATCTTGAAGAAACTTTGGTGTAGTGATTCTCTTTCTCGCCAAACACTTCATTTTTTTATCAGGGAGTTGGCTTTGCAGCATAATAAGCTCTCTGCAATGAGGCTGTTATGGTCGCGGGAAGAAGAAAACACAGAAAACTTGGAGGATTATTTATATTAAAGAGAGCCAGAGGGTTCTGGCGTTTACCGAGGGTCTTTTTACACATTTCACACACATTTTTGTTTCTTCTATACATTTATATTATCTTGTTTCCCATCTTTCCTCCACGTCAGCAACAAAACGAGGCATTTCTTCTTAGGCTTCTACTACCTTTCTTCTTCTCCTAGCATCCCTCTTACTACGTCGCTTCCAGGTAAATGCATGACAATCCTCCCCCTTTAAAAGACCTTGTCCCCAAGGTTTAAAATTCAAAAAGTGCGCCATCAACACAGCTGAATCGGTCCACGTTGCGTCCTACTCCAGTAAGTTCTCCCATAAGAGAAACCATTGGGTGACTGGCTCATTACCTCTTTAACCAGTCTGGTTTGCAGAAGCGTCCGTGGTTGGAGAGCAAGGCTATCTGTTCATTCTTGGGGAAGTTTGGAACTTGCGACAACTGAGTTGCCGAGCTTTTTCATGAGAAGAGACACATGGAAAACGAGATGTATTCGAGCAGAAGCCAGCAACTCCAATTTGTATGCGACTTGCCCAATTCTCTGCAGAATCTTAAAGGGACAAAAGTACTTTGGTGAAAGCTTTTGAGAAACTCTGTTGACCACAGATAATTGACCAAAAGGCTGAAGTTTGAGGAAGACACCATCACCGATCTCAAAAGATCTTTTCTTTCGGATAATGAATTCAGACCCTTCCAAATAATGGCGCCAGTGTGTAATGGCTGTTACCAATGCTAGCAGCTCCTTCTCGTAAATAGAGAATCCTAAGTTGCAGTTATTAAAAGATTTATTGAGATAGGCAAGGAGCTTTTGATGCTGTAGCAAAACCGCCCCTAATCCACCATGACATACATCGGTTTTCACCGTGAATGGTTGTGAGAAGTCAGGTAGTGCTATAACAGGGGTTTGAGACATTGCAAACTTTAACAACTGGAAAGCATCCTCAGCCCTGTTATTCCAATGAAAACTATTTTGTTTAAGGAGCTCGGTTAGGGGTTTTGCTATGGTGCTATAGCCGCAGATAAATTTTATATAATAACTGGTAAGGCCAAGGAAACCCCTCAATTGTTTTATCGTTGTAGGGTATTGGCCAGTTTGTCATGGTAGCAATTTTTTTTGGATCTGCGGAAATCACCCTCTCGAATATGACATGGCCAAGGTAAGTGACTGAATTTTGTGCAAATGCACATTTACTAAGCTTAGCAAACAGCATATTGGTTTTTAGAGTATGAAAAACTGTTGACAAAATGGTGTACATGAGATTGTAAGTCCTTGCTGAAAACCAAGATATTGTAAAAAAAAAAACCAAGACAAATTGTCATATATATGGTTTGAACATGTCATTCATAAGAGATTGGAAAGTTGCCGAAATGTTTGTAAGACCGAATGGCATCACCCTAAACTCATACAACCCTTGGTGCGTCTTGAACGTTCTTTTGTAACAATCAGCAGCCTTCACCCTTATTTGGTGATACCTTGCACTTAAATCCAGCTTCAAAAAAATGGACAAGCCCTGCAACTCATCCAACAATTCATCAACCACAGGTATAGAAACTTATCCTTAACCGTAATGGAGTTGAGTTGGCAATAATCAACGCAAAACCTCCACTACCCATCTTTTTTTTTATCAACACCACAAGTGAAGCAAATGGACTGTTGCTAGGGGAAATAATACCATCTTTGAGCATTTTTTGTGCTAACCTCTTAATTTTTGTTTTATGCATGTATAGACAGCGGTAATGAGCCAATTTAAATGGTTTAGTGGCATCCACTAATGGAATACCATGATCCTGAGCTCTTGGTGGAGGAAGTCCTCTTAGCAACTCGAATATGCACTGGTATTTTGAAATTAAATTTTGAATTTCTGCAGGCACTATGTTACTTTCTATGTGTGTACTGGCTATGACTGTTTGCAATGCCATGATACCATAATTTTGTTGTTGTATCCATGTAGAAAGAACACGGGAGGACACCGAATCTAATAAGGTTTCGGGTTGAGTAGCTAACAATTTAATTGAGGTGACAACTACCACTATGGAAAGAAATCCTTGTGGTAAGTTTAACATCATCAGGCTAACAAAATTTATCTAGTCAATACCTAGTATCATGTCACTTCCGCTTAAAGGCGGAATTCTGAAAGGAAATTGAAATTGACTTTGCTGCATTAGCCAGGAAACATCCTCTGATATTCGGCTGCTCCACATCTTAGCACTATTGGCTACTGTAACCTGCAGATTATTGGATAGGTCTACCTTGAGATGCAACCGCTTTGCCAATGCTTCATCCACAAAACTATGTGTACTCCCACTGTCAACCAAAATCGAAATTGGTATACTCTAGAGAATTCCAGAAGTACAAAATGTATTGTGAGAAAGTTGGCCAGTTAAGGCATTCAGTGAGACCTCCATGCAATCGGCACTCTCTGAGAGAATCACCCTTCTGAAACCACTGCCATATCCCCTTCTTGCTCATCAGAATCCACGACGATGTACTAGATTGATTGATTCTTGCAATTGTGGCTAGGGAAGTATTTCTCATCGCTTTTATAGCATAATCCCAATTGTCTTTTAGTATGCAGGTCTGAGCTGGAAATTTTTTGAAATTTGTAAGTTGTAAGAGAAATGTCTATTACATTGTCTAGAGTGGTTAGTAATTAATCCAGTCATTTAGTCACTGCCATGGGATGATTTGGATGCTGAGACTTCTAAAGGGCCAAGATGGCTGCCTTCTGAAGCATTGCTATCTCAAAAGCTTGGGATAAGTTATCGGGTTTATTTATTTTTACCATTGACTTGATTTCCTCCTTTAAACCGCTAGCGAACATCACAATAAAATATGCATCCTGCATGGCTGGTAAGTTAGGCTGAACGAAGGATTTTAGGTACTTGAATCGTTGGACGCAATCCTTGATTGAGCCTGTCTGAATCAGTTTGGTGAACAACTCAATAGATTTGGCAGCTGAAACGTCCGAAAAGTAGCGACATAATTCTGCCGTAAAGAGTTCCCATCCAACATTTGGAAAATTAGAAATGAACCCATTAAACCAGATGTCCGCTTGGTCTGTCATATGCATCTCCACAATATTGATATGCAAATGTTCGGCCATCTGGTGTAATGAGAAATATTTGTGTGCCTTGCATATCCATTACCGGGGTCCATCACCTAAAAAAGTTGGGAAATCTAGGCGAGGGATAGGAGACAAGTGTTGGAGATCATTGTGTCTGTTTTCCTACACATGAGGGGTAACCATCACTGGGGTTGTAGAAGACAAAGGTCCCGCCTTTGAAATAACTTGTTTCTGCTTGTTATCGGGCCGATTGGACATAATTTGATTCAAAGCTGCCATTATATCGTCAAACTTGGTGGCATTCTCTGAATCCATCGTCTCTTGTCTTCCTACAACCTGTTGAAGCTATTGTTCAGAATCTTCTAGTTAGGTAAACAGTTTGTTAATGGTAGAAGTTAGTCCCTTTAACTCTCTGTCCATTCTTTTGAACATTTTATCATACGATTTTGCTCTGTTTTCTGCCATTTTTAGCTGATCATGTGGCTATGACACCAAATGTTATGGTCGCTGGAAGAAGAAAACACAAAAAAGTGGGATGATTATTTATATTGAAGAGAGCTAGAGGGTTCCAACATTTACAGAGAGTAATCCAGAGGGGTTTTTACATATTTCACGCACATTTATGTTTCTTCTATACATTTATATTATCTTGTTTTCCTTATGTCCTCCACGTCAGCAACAAAACGTGGCATTTCTTCTTAGGCTTCTACTGCCTTTCTTCTTCTCTTGGTATCCTTCTTACGACGTCGCTTGCAGGTAAATGCATGACAGTGGTTTCTTGTTCTACAGTCCAACCTTGCTCCTCATTCCATTATCATCTCGTATTCTCTTCCTTCTAACAGGAGCTGTCTTACAATTAATACTAGACACCTTCCTCTTTTTGTCTACAACTATAGATCCTTCGAAATGACTAGAATTGCTTATGTTATAACCGCCTCCCCCCCTCCCCTCCCCTCCCTCTCTCTCTCTCGACAATACTCTCTCCTAGTGAATTGACGACATGAAGGGGACAAAGTTCTTCGGCAAGTGTTGGCATCTCACTTTTGTTCTTCCACTCTCTCTCTCTCTCTCTCGCTCGACAATGCTCTCTCCTGGTGAATTGACGACATGAAGGGGACAGAGTTCTTTGGCGAGTGTTGGCATCTCCCTTTTGTTCGAGCTAAGTTTCAACTATGGATTCCGTTTGTGTTTGGATAATTGGAGCTAATGGATGATTCTGTTTCTCTTAAGGATTAAAGCTTGGACGTTGGCATTGTAAGCCGTTCTGGTGGGGCTAATTGTCAGAATAGGGAGCTTATTTAGGTAAAGTTTGAAAATTTTATTTTTCCATGAATTTTCTACAATGGTATAGGATTGAACTAGTTTTAGTACTGTTAATTTGTAGTAGAACGTTTTCCGTTAAATTCTAAGTTGTTGGAAATTGCTTGAGGTTGGGAGAGATTTTCCAATCGAAAGTCTCAACTTTTTAACCAATTTCGATTTGGTAGAATCACCCGAGGGCTTCTTGCCAACAGCGATATCGCTGAACCGCTAGAAACTATGGTTGGGGCTCGGATGTCAGTGGGGTGAGTTTTGACGAAACTCTTGGGCCCTATCTCTCAGCGATTCTGCAGAATCGCCGGGAGTGGCCACGACTGCCAAGTTCTGTCTACGGATATAACATCTATCCACGGGCTAGAAGGGCTCATGATTGATGGGCCATGGCCCATGTTGTTGGGTCTAGTCATGCTTTGTTTGGGCTGACCTATTCCTTGTTTTGGGCTGACCCATGCCCTATTAGAGCTCACTCATGCAGTCAAATTTAAATTTTTACCCTAATTCTTAGATCCTAATTTTTAGTAAATTAATAATTGTTAGGTTTCAAGATTTAAAGAATTATTAGATTGTCTACCATTTGGACTTCATTGGACTTTGATGTTGTTGAACTCAATTTCAAGGTAGAGGTTATTTTATATTTAATGCACTTAAATTCCTAAGATGTAAGTAATAATTTAAATTAAGCATGTTAATTTTAATATTTAGTTTAGTTACATTTATCTTTGCAATTATTTATTTTAATGTCAAAATAGGCAATATGACAGCTGTATGTGCCGTGTCCTTGGGTTTTGAATCCCTAAACCTGATCAAGGTCTATTTGGCTATTTGCGATCGCCTGAGTATCACATTTATCTAAATTTCATTATTTAATTTGATGGTCGTCATCATTCTTTTATATATTGCCTTGTTAAATTGATTAACTGAGAAAGTACGTTAAATTTATATGACATATAAGTTAAATATAAAATTAAATCCCTACTGAGTTGTTTGACTCATCCCTTATTCATTTTTATTTTTCAGGAAATAATCAAATTAGTTCCCAATTTCCATCTCAAGAGTAGAAATTGAAACTTTTTCCCGTCTAAGTTATTTTTAATTCATTTTAGAGAGACTTAGACATTTTTCGTGAGGTTCGTATTTAGTTTATATTTTTTATTTTTATTTTCCTTTCATAACTTCTTAATTTAGACTCAATAATTTCACGTTATTTGTAAGTCACTTTTGGACCTCTATCTTTGGGCTGACTTGTAAGTTTAATTTTCACTAAATTTTGCTGTTTATAATTTTTTGGATTAAGAAATGAATCGAATGATTCGGTCCATCTTGGGCCGAGTCGTTTCCTGTTTTGTCTCGGGTCCCCTTTGGGGTGTGACAGCTTCTCTTGCTTTGATATTTTGTGAAAGATTCTTGCCATATACTCTAACTACCATGAGCTTTAGAATGTTTAATGAGTCTCTCTTATCATCATACTGATCGGAGATAACATTTCTATATGCATCTTCTGTATTGGGAGAACAAGATGAGAAATAAAATCATAAATTCCCGAACATTCATTTGTAGTATCATAAAATAGTTTTAAAAAAATCAAGATATGTATTAGCTGCATCACAACTAGATTTATTAAGATCAATATTTTGTGTTTTCTCATTAATAAAAGCACAAATAACTTGCCAATATGACATAACATTTTCTAACATTAAATAAGTCGAATTCCACCTATTATCTACATTCGTTTTTTATTTTCTTGGTTTAAGTTGGACATCTTTACAAAAAACCCTATATTCTTGTTGTCTTGAATTAGATCTAATGATATAAGAAATTACGGATCTAATTAATTCAATATGAGGCAAAATATATGTCATACCATCTTTAACAACTAAATTCAAAATATGATATATACATCTCATATGGAAAAGAGAATCGTGAGTAGTATATAATTGAAAATAATTTTTAACATTAGAAATAGCAACATCGTTAGCACTATGATTATCAAGATTTATGTTAAATACTCTATCTCTAATAGAATATTCTTGCAATATTGCTACAATATATCTATAAATAGTAATACCAGTGTGAGGATATTCACAATTACGAAATTCTAAAATTCTTCTATTTAATTGTCAAGATTCATCAATAAAATGAGATGTTACAACAATATAGCCTATAACATTACATGCACTTCATAAATTCAAAGGTAATACAAATAGACATTGAAAAGACGTTTGAAAAAAATGAAATTAGTTCATTTTTGATATCATTAAACATTTTAATAATATCATTTCTAGTTGTACTTCTAGAAACATGTTTAAAATTAGGAGTAACATACTCTTTCATAAAATTTTTAAATTCGTCATCATCGGTGAACGATAAAGGCTACTCGCATTGTGCTACAAGTTTTCCTATTTCTTCTCTCATTTTATTTTGTGAATACAAAAAAGTGTCACTACTACTAGTATTCAATAATCTTTATGTAGCGTCCCTTACTTGTTTATTTAAGTGATATTTTTGATAATGCTTACCAAGTGTGCTACTTGAACTACCAGTAACGTATGCATAATTTTTAATACAATATTTGCATTAGGCTCTAAATTCTACTTTTCCACCAATTTTAATTTCTTTCATTTCAAAATATTTTCATACCTTAGACGTTTTGTTCTTTTTTTAGGTGAAGAAATGAATGCTTGTGCAGATGATTGTCCTATTGAAAATGCAGGATTTAACTCCCTATTTTCCTCAATATCATCATCAATATTCTCAATATTGTAATTACGTGGATCCATTAAAAATAAATATTTAAAATAAATTTCAAATATCAAATTGATACCACATATTCAATTGATCAACAATAGTTTATAGGTGGTGTGAATTTTGTGATCACCTCTACGTATACAAAACCTACAAAAATTCACACAAAACTGTTAAATCATACATGTAAAATTAACAATAATATAAAAATACATTAAATAATAAATTGTAATATATACCTTGTTGAATGAATGAAAAGAGTATGAAAATTAGTAAGAACAAGAGAGATCAATTGAATACTAGAAATTCAAAAGTAGGAGAATAAGAAATTGAAATAAATTTTGGTGAAAAAATTTAAAGGTATTTGAGAGCAAGGAGGAGAGAGAAAAGAGACTAGAGGAGGAGGACAAGAGAGATGTGAGAGAGAGGAGGGAGGAGGGGGAAATCCCCCTCCCCTTGGGAAGTAGGCCCCCGAGAGTGGGTTGGCTCGCCCCCGCTCTCAGGGCCAAACCCGGCTGGTTACTTGTAGCATTCTCAGCCACCAGCTCTAGTTGTAACCACTGTAATCGTTAAGAAAAGATAAAAACAAATTGGTTTCTCATTTACTATTTTTTATTTCATTTGATTCGATTTGCTGTATTTTTACACTCTCGACTCTCCACACAGATTTTTCTCCCATTTTGTGGTCGAGTAATAATGGGGGCACCCTGATGTTATGACGAATCCCACGTCATTTTCCAAAACTTGAATAATATAGAATTCATTTGGAGACGACAAACCAGAAATTGTCCACTTCTAATTTTGCACTGTCAAGCAAGTACTGAAAGTTAGTGGGTGAGAGATAATGGGTTGTTGGAGACTATGGTTTTGGACTAGCCAGTACTGTGAACTCTGCAAGGTTGCAGGTCTCTGGGTGGCTAATATAGCTGGACCTCTTAGATCACATTGATCTGGGAGTCCATATGGCTTCAGGGACTCCCACAATTTTTCATTCGGAAATTCTCGTCTGAGAATGACCAGATTGACAGGACTTTTAATAGAACTTGTTCTGCGAATATAAGTCGTTTGTCATGTTTCTTTTAATGCCTCAGTGATTGTACCTTTGTTCTTAGATGTTGCGTTCTTTTCTTTTACTTCGAAATGTCTGTCAAATTTAATATCCTGCAGTAACGTGTTTCTGATATCTTCTTTTAATTTTCTAATTTCGTCCCGCTTCATGTATCCATGGTTCAGAATTTAATTTTATTACGTATTCTTGTTGGCCTTTTCCTCTATTTTTCACTTGATCCATCATAATTTAACGCTTATTTACTCAATCTATATTCGAAAGTCGCCAAACCAGCACTTGATCTACAAAGATTTGAGCACAAGGATGATGAGTTTCCGAGCTTGCTTGAAAACAGAAAAAAAAAAAGTTTTATTCGAAAAGATCAGATGGAAGAAACATGCCATGAAGAAACCCCATTAGAATAGCATAAAAATTGCAGAATTTACATGGTGAATGAATTGGCAAACAATAAAAAAAAAAAAGAGAGAGTAGGAGTAAAAAGATAAAATTTCGAACATTTTATCGATTAAATGTCATATTTTTTCTATCATCGAACTTCTGTTTGCGCAGAAAATGGAGGAATCTTTACTTCTGAGACGGTTTTTTCGTCGTGCAGAGGTTCGCAAGGAGAAGGTAACGCTATGAACTTTGGTATATTGTCTCCAGGCATCAAGACTGGCAAGCTTTGCTGTTTCTCCATCATATTCTGGGAAAAAAAGGAGAGAACTCAGATAAGTTGATTAATTAATTTATACTAATCTGATTAATCGTTTGTACAAATTCAGAAGAAAAGTGGGTGGACGAAATTACCGAATAGAAGAGCTTAGATTTTGTGGGTGGTGCCTCAAGATCAGTGTTTTGCGAGAAGGATTGGCGAAGAGATCTAAGCTTTTCCCAGTGGTAGCAGCAAGAGAAGATCCCACTCAGGCTGAAAATGATGATCAAGAGAAGCGCAGTGCCGAGAGGGAATCCCAAGGACGGCCGGGAAACGTCCAAGTGCGGCGGTGAAATATCGTGACTGTTCATCATTTCCACAAGATATTCTCCCTCCTCTCATATGATGAGAAGATGATGACAGACAAGCTTTGGAGAGAAAAAGTAAGTACGATAATGGAAGAAATGGATATGGGAAAATAATATATATAGAAGAAGAAAGAATAGGCAGAGGTTTGTGTAGGAGGAAAGGTCGACCAAGGACGGAAGAAGGTGGAGCCCATCTTTGTTTGTTCTGATCCTCAGACTCGAGCTTTTGTTTTGTTGTTTTCTAAGAAATACCCGGGCTCTCTCGGTGTGAAAGCAAACAATAGCTGGCGTCTACAGCCATTACAGCGACTGATCTGCGCTTTCCAAATAGATTTTTGACCTACATTTATCGTGGGAAAATAAAACTACAACCTTATAGTTTGTGATTAATAATAAATTAAATTTTAGAGATTATTTTTTAACAATTAAAATTTTGAATTATAGAAAAATCTCCTCGACGACCTCGCGGTCACGATTGCCGTCTAGGACCGTCGAGGTTAACGCCTCAGTTTCTACTCTGTCTAGCGACGTCGAACAGAGACGAAGGACATCAAGCTCCGTCCTTCCTTGCGATTCGAAGAAGATGGATAATGGCAGGCGAGGGCGAAGACAAAGCTAGAATCGTCCAGAGGCGACAGATGGACGACATGCAGTGGCCGTTGGATCGATCGAGGGACGTCCATCTTTTGGATCGACGGCCAGGATTGCATTTGGCGTCTTCCAGCAACGAAGACGGACGTCCATCCTTGGCCGTAGGATCGAGAGAAGGAAGTTCATCTTCTGGATCGATGGCCAGGATTGAATCTGGCGTCTTCTAGAGACGAAGTCGGATGACGATCCTTGGCTGTAGGATCGAGAGACAGAAGTCCATCTTCTGGATCGACGGCTAGGATTGACTCCAAATTAATTGGGTCACGTGCGGGTCACACGCGATCTTAAAATGCCCAAATTCCCCCAATTAAGACGGACGTCCCTCGGCATGAAACGGACGTTCGTCGTCCAATACTACGTCGTTCTACCCTAAATGTACGCCTCCAGAACCCATCACTGAAGAACGACGTAGTATTGGATGACGGACGTCCATTTCATGCTGAGGGACGTCTATCTTAATTGGGGGAATTCGGGCGTTTTAAGATCGTGTGTGCCCCGCACGTGACTTAGTTAATTTGGAGTCAATCCTGACCGTCGATCCAGAAGATGGACTTCCGTCTCTCGATCCTACGGCCAAGGATCGTCGTCCGTCTTCATCTCTAGAAAACGCCAGATTCAATTCTGGCCGTCGATCTAGAAGATGGACTTCCGTCTCTCGATCCTACGGCCAAGGATGGACGTCCGTCTTCATTGTTGGAAGACGCCAGATTCAATTCTGACCTTTGATCCAGAAGATGGACGTACCTCGATCGATCCAACGGCCACCGCATGTTGTCTATCTGTCGCCTCTAGACGATTCTAGCTTCGTCTCTGCCCTCGCCTGCCATCGTCCATCTTTTTCGAACCGCAAGGAAGGACGGAGCTTGATGTACTTCGTCTCCATTCGACGTCGCTTGACAGAATAGAAACCAAGACGTTAACCTCGACGGTCCTAGACAGCAATCGTGACTGCGAAGTCACCGATGAGATTTTCTTATAATTCAAGATTTTAGTTGTTAAAAAATAATCTTCAAAATTTGACTTATCATTAATTATGAATTGTAAGGTCTGCAATATTATTTTTTCATTTATCAATCTACACAGGTGGGAACGGGAGGACGAATAAGTGAATGACTCGTGAGATTTTAAGTTCTTAATTTGCATATCTTGGCTGCTTACACGTGAATATGACAACCATTCGGTGGGAGAAACTCTTCTTGGGTGAACATGTTACTATCCGTGTCAGAATGTCTATATTTATTAAAAATTGAAGGTCTGAGGCGGAACATGTTACTATCCGTGTCAGAATGTCTATAATATTGAAGGTCTGAGGCGGAACATGTTACTATCCGTGTCAGAATGTCTATAATATTGAAGGTCTGAGGCGGAACATGTTACTATCCGTGTCAGAATGTCTATATTTATTAAAAATTGCAACGATTCGCCGCAGAACGTGTCACGATCTGTCGCTGATCATTAATATTCCACCATGAAATGAGAATCTTTCACGATGGATTATCGTGCAGTTCCGTGTTATTGTGCCATAGTATATAAGACTTGACTGTGCGCTCCGGCGAGTTCACTGCAAATCACAAAATCCTCAACGAACATTCGAACTCTTAGACCTTCGTTCCTCACTGTATTAGCGATACCAATGGATTCTTGCACAAAGAAATGCCGCTCAAGAGAAAGGGTGGTATGTCTCAGGCTCGACTGCGGCCATGGTCAAGAACGACGAACTTCGGCTGTGAACGAAGTTGAATTGCAGCCGAGCTCATCAGTCAGTTTCACCGCAATGTACCTGCCACGGTGCAAGGTGGATCAGCTGCAGTTCAAGTTGGAGCAGTCGTAGTTGACGTTGGAGAACCCACGGTTGCCCTGTTACAGAAGCCGAGATTGAAGCACAACCTCAATCTCAACCTTAGCCTCAACAACGATTGATAGTAGGTGCGCTAGTCTGTTTCCAACCTGTTATAGCAAGGTTCTACTCCCCACTCTTTAGGACAGCCAACGCAAACGAATGGTATGAAGCCGACGTTAAATGCCGTTCAATTATTGTTTCTAGAATAGTAGACTTTGAGTCGTTGGCTGAGTTGGAAATTGAAGAATTGTTTGAGGGGGCTAACTTACCCAATTTGTGCCGATTGGGTGGAAGTTTCTGTGAATGTATTGTCAAACTCTTTTATGCCCATTTGGAACTGTCCACCCAACCGTTAGAGGTCCGAACTTACATGTTTGGATGGAAGCTGAGGCTGACTCCCAACTATATTAACGTGCTCCTTGGATGTTCGATGGAGGACTCAAGTGATAACTACTATCACGTGTCTCAAAAGCCACCTTTCAGTAGACGAGAAAAAGGGCTGACAGTGCTTAGATTGTTGTACCGTGATCCCGAGATTGGAGGGTACAAGAAGCCAAAGTCCAATGACCAGAATGCCATAGCCCGAGTGATCCACATCATCATGACGCGCACTATTCTACCTTGGGATGGACATCAAGACTATGTTAGTTGTAAGAATCTCTATGTCATTTTGACATCGAGACCATCATAAGGTGTTCACTAAGAAAAAAAGTGAACATCAGCTATGTCATTTTAAGTCACATGTATGAGGTGCTCAACAACCCAACAAAGAGTTTGCCTTTTAATTGGCTCATTCAGAGGATTGTTGAGCATTACGGGGTACAGATCTTAGATGAGGAGCCGAGAATCAAAGTGAAGGTCATGGACGCCCACAACAAATTGAAAATGGACCAAATGGGGCTCAGAAAAGTAGAAGGGCTATGGGTATGCAAGACTCCATCCAAGCCTGCCTCGAAGAATAGAGTAGATTCACATAAGTAAACTTTTCACTTTTTGGGTTTGTCGTTCATGTTTCAACAATTCTAATGTGTGCTTCCTTTGCATCTCAATCCTAGCCAAAGCAAGCATGTTTTATGTCATTCGTTGACCTGCACACTCACTACTCTTACCAGCTATTGTTGCATGAAGCAATTTCGATTGTCGTAGCGCTAACTGACAAAGAGTAGTATATCTTTTTCCTTATGTAGATTAATATTGCTTTTCCACTTATGTGCTAATTTTTTCCATTGCATTTCAGCCTGGACGACATCTTTCGGTGCACGAGTGAGGGGTTAAGGGTGATCCAAGATTGCAAGAAGGACAATTTCCACCATCACGATGATGTACCCGCGGAGGGTCCGTTGTTTACCAAAGCGTCCAACGTATACGTGGACCCATAGTTTTCATTTGACATCACAAATTTGAGGAAGAAAACTGGCAGGAAGGTGGCTTAGGGTAGTTGAGATATATAGGGATGCTAATTTTGCTGTACTTAGATAATATATGTTGATGTTTATGTTTTTTTTGTTTACTTGGATAATATCTGTTTGGAAAATATCTGTTTGGATATTATCTGGTTTTGATAATGTCACAGAGGAGATAGATTAAAAACAAATGAAACTCTTGCAAAATTTTCAGATTTTTGAAAGAAAAATTGATTGAAACCATTCCATTCATCATCAACAAACAACTAACATGTTTATTGCAACAATTTAAGCAATCTGTGCATAACACCAAATATACAAGGTAGAGGAATGCTGAAATTCTGCCGTGGAAAATTGACATTCTGTGGTGGAAAGTTGATGTTTCGCTGCAGAATGTCAAAAAAGTGAGGGTGGTCGAATGACTAAATTACATATTTATTTAAAGATTCAAAAAGAAACACAGATTCAAAATGAAGCACAGATTAAAAATGAAGCACATATTCAAAATTTCATCATCAACAACCAAATTATCAATTCCATTACAACCATATCATGTACATGTGCATTACAAACGTAAACCAATTTATCAATTCAATTGCAACTATATCGTGCATATGTAAATTACAAACGCAAACTAAATTATCAATCCGGTATTCTTCATATATCTTTAACCTTATTTGATTAGAGAAGATAACACTCAATAAAAGTGACTATTAACTATGTGTCGAAACCAGATATACATCATCTATAATAATTTATTCAAGGTTCTACAATAGGCTACCTCAAATAAACTATCATCTATAATAATTTATTCAAGGTTCTACAATAGGCTACCTCAAATAAACTATTGTAGGTGATATATATTGGTTTTGATTCATAGTTAATAGTTACTTTGATTGAGTGTTATCTTCTCTAATCAAGGAAGGTTGAGGTCCATATTTGTGTTTGTGGACCTTGGGCATCATACTCCTGCATAACACATTACAAATAAAATTAGCATATTTTAAAATGTAACACATGAAAACGTAAACACAATAATGTGTTCACCAATGTCTCGGGAACTATGTCAGGAACTATCTCGGGGACTTTCTTGGGGGCTATCACGGGGATTCTGAAACCCATATATGTGCCATGTGAACTTCCTTTGCCTCTGGACCAGCGGCCGCCATATGCATTAGACTCTGGGCCTTCAGACATGTGAGAATTGTGCCACACACCCCCCACACTAGCCACACGCATGTTCAGATGTCTCCTGGGTAGCACTGTCCGGTGTGAGATCTCGTCCATGTCCCGTATTCTTCATTTTCGTGGCCTTCTGGGACATCTCTTAAATGGCCGTGGCGTAATTGGATCAAGATGCGTCATAAAAGGTCACATGATTTGTCCACTAATGGAGTGGACAATGTGGGAGTACGTCGTGCTGTACGTTGCCCGGTGGTAGTAGTCATGCACAAAGTCCTTGGGAGATCTCCTCATGAATTGCAAACACGGGACTGCATGGACACAAGGGACGCTAGTCAACTCCCACCGGTAACAGTTACACGTACACCTATCCAAATCAATATGGTATGCTCATTACCACTGGTGAGTACACTAGCAAGACGATTCTTGACCTACGAATACAAAAGGTCCATCGAGCACACCATCTTTTCATTTTTTAACAATCCTACACATGATGCCCTTTTGTATGATCTCGAACATACTGATAATTGATTTGTCCAGGGCTGGTAGGATGCAAGCGTTGAAGGACTCGCTCAGGTTGTTAAGACTTATGTCGCACTTTAGAATGAAGCAGAAGACATGTTTGGTTCAACATCTCGCATCTATTTCTCGTAGATAGTTGTGGGCTGCTGGGTTAAGCAAAAATAGCTTCACCATCTCTCTCTCAAAGTGCACCTCTATTGTGGCTTTAGAAGCGACCAACATTGCATCCTTGAACAACATGCCTTATAATTGTTTTTGAAAATTTGCATACAGGTGTCGAATGCAAAATTGATGGCTCGCTTGACCTACCACCTCTCTAACAGCTGGCACCAACCCCTACAAAGATTCACAGTATGAGTCAATATTTGTACACAATGCATAACATAAACATAGAAGGCAAAAGCAATCAACCGTACCATTTGTCAGTTAGAAATGATTGTCCACCCATTGTTGGACAGAGTGTTTAAATCCTCGAGAACAATTCTAGAAACTAGCTCTAAGAATTTCTATTTTCTGCTTCAACCACTGCATACATCAATCAGATACATTCCATCATTCTCATCGATGCTGACAGCAGTGAGCATGTGGCTTGGAGTCGCACATTTCAAGTGGCAACCATCCAAACAAATAACCGGTCTACCATAGTTCAACAGGCCCTTCTTGCATGCAGCCAAAAACATGTACATCCTTTTAGATGCACTCATCTCTAGCTGAACACGAAGTGAGCTTCTAGGATTAGACCTCAGAGTTTCCTCAGCATAGGACCATATGAGCTTGTATTGCTCATTGTCATCCCCTTCATTAATTTTTTTTGCTGCATTTATTGCCCTTTTAGCTAGGCTGGGTGTGATGTTGACGTTAAAATCCTTCTTGACTGTCTCAATTATGGAAGAAAGGTCTCAGTCAGCCTTACTTTTAAATCAATCCAAGTAATGCGTTGCCACCCATTTGGAAGAAGCTTGGTGGCTTTCCATCTTTCTTGAGCAAGTGTGAACGATAATATAGCACTTTATTTGAAACGTCATTTCACCTTGCATTTTTAGGTGTGCATCCGCCACGTGCATCCTTCATGGCAGGTAGCCCTCAACCAATGAACGTCATTGTGGCTGAATTTTATCCCATACCCATTCTTCAATGTATGATCGAAAATTTCTTCTCTAATTTTATTAAGTGAACTGTACTTCTTGCCAAGACTCATACTAGTGAACATGTATTTTGCTTGTGGTGGTCATCTAGGCCTACTCTCGGCCATGTCTATGTCTTCGTCACTACTGGATTCGCATAATGAATAGAGCTCCTCCTCGTCTAGAGTTGCCAAGATGGAATACACCACTATAGCAGTTTCATCTCTAATTGCATGTATGCCAAAACTGTCGATGTGGGCCCCACTTCAACTTGACAGATAATAACAGATTTCTCGACACTTCTAGATGCCATTTGGTGTTCAAAAAATGCTTCAACTTTGCCATAATGAGGTACACTTCAGCTATTAGAAATCTCTAGGGTTCGCTAATAGCTGACAAAATCAATGAGGAAATCATAATGAGTGTAGTGAATTTATACAAGGAAGATGAGGCGCGATGATCTGCGGTAGATCATTATCAATCCGCCGCAGTTCGTGGTCAATTTGTGGCGGAACGTGTTCCAATCAATGGCAGAACATTAATATTATAATGTTATTTTTTAAACTATCGTTCTGCGGTGGAACAAAATCAATACGTGTTCGTTCTGTGGAGGAACGAAATCAATACATTTAACGGCAAACATGACAGTGATGTTTATGGTGACTTTTTTCCATAGTTCAGTGGTTAATTTGTTAGCAAAAATAGTTTAGTGGTTGACTTGTTATTGATAAAAAAGTATGATGGTTGATTTGTTATTTTTCCTAAAAGTTTACATAAATTTTTTGCATTATTTGAAATCAATTTGTTTGTGTTAACTCAAATTTTTTTGTGACTCATTTGGGTACGCCCACATGTAAACTTTTCAAACAAATGGTGAAACAGGTAGAATTTTAAGTTACCTCGTGATTCGATCGGAGCAATATCATTTGGTAGATCTTTATAACAACGGGTTGAATTTGGTAATGTTTGAATTTTTGAATAATCAAAATTTAAAGTGTATATATATATATACACATTAAATAATTAAATAAAATATTTTTGTTTGAAAAAGGAATTTTTCCTTTCTTGGTCGCAAAAAGAGAGAAAGAGGCCAGAGAGGGAGAGGGAGAACATGATCGTGCGATAGTGCGTTTTTGATGCTCGATCTGTATTTGTGATGTCTCAATGTACAAGTTTGTAAAGGTTCTCTCAGGGTACGTCGATTTCTGACCATTGTTTTCTTGTTTAGAAATTCATAAATGTCAGATTCAGATTAGAGATTGGAAAACTCATAATCTTTAGTTATTTCTGCGCTTTTCTAGTCGATCTTGAGTTTATGTAGGGTTTTAGACTGATTGAGGGTAGAAATCATTGAAAAGGTTAGGTTTTTCACTATATCCATTGCCAGAGCATCGGCTGCGGGTGATCGCTGCTCGAGTTGGGCATCTGCATTGGATGGAAGTCCGCATTTGAATTTTTTCTACGGGAGTCTGTGACAACAGTCTTGACATCCGCTGTGGGCAACCGCATCTGAGGTCTAGACGTTCGCTGTGAGCATCTGCACCATCATACTGAGCGTTTGCGTTTGGGAATGTCTTGGACTTCTACACTGGATTGCATCCCTAGACTAGGCGTCCACCCTGGTTGTCCATGATTGGACCCTAGGCATTCGCAATTGGGTCTAGACGACCATTTTCGAGTTTCGGTCGATTGCTATGGGGTCTGGACATCCTTGAGAGAATCCCTGCGTCTGCACCAATGTGTTTAAGGAGAAATTTTGTTGCTTAAGGTTCTAGTATCAATTTAGGACTCACACTTGTCCCTAATGTTTGATTGAGATTTTGATGTCGACTATGTTTTAAGTTTCAACAATTTTATGAATTTCAGTGTATGTACTTGATAGAGCATTCCAACGGGTCAGTAATACTTTTGCCATATAATACCCTGAATTTTATCATGATAAGTATAATATTATGTAATGACAATATTTGGTAATTGGGTACTAATTTGATTGAGTTATAAGGGTAGATGTTAAATTATAGTTGAAAAGGATGTTGGATGTTAAAGATGAATTTGATGATGAAATAGAGATGGAGGTTAGATGTGAAGGATTAAGTTGATTTACTCTCAAGTAGATTCGCTGTAATGCCCCGTTTATTTAAAATAATTTTTCTCAATTTTAAATTTTAGTGATATAAATTTTTTTACTTAATTTACCCAAAAACGCGTAAATCAGAGTAAGTAAATTCATTTGGAAACACGTCAGAGTTAATCGAGCAGAAATAGATAATAAACTTACAAAACATAGTTTAATCCTCCTAACAAAAGTCCATGCTTACAAAACATTTACCATAACAAAAGGGAAGTGATCTTTTCAAAATAACCAGTATTGATTTTATGAGCCACAACCATTAGGTTGAATCTGGCTGATAACCTAAGGGATCGTTCTGAAACGCCTCCTCCTCAGCTTGCACGTCAAAAGTATCATAAGGAACACCTACATGAAGGGAGAAAACAATGAGCTTAACGCTCAGCAAGAATTAGAATGGAATGCAATGCAAATGCTCATGCATGTCATACGATACATTACAGAAAATAACCTATCTTTTCTGGTATACTGAGATAAAGGATACATCCTATGGTCATGTAACTATTCGTCACTCCAGCGAGGAGATACATCCCGTACATGACATCCAACGGCTATCGTTTACAAGTGACATGTCCCGGTACATGACATCACTTTTTATCCTATTACAGACGTCTCTAGTTTCAATGGACATCTCCCGTGCTTGATCCGATGATAGATAATCAACCCGAACGACATCCAATGGCTATCATTTCGTCCGCTCACTTTCTTCGCCAGTCCGAACGACGTTGTTCCACTTAATACTAACATCGTTTCTCTTTCTTTTTATTTCGAGGGTCTCACTTTCCATTATGGACGTCCCTCGCTCCCTTAAACGACGACGCATGCCTTTAATTCTATAATACTGGAACGTCTGTTCTCCTTAGGGATGTCCCACGCATCAAAATGGTCTCGTTTTCTACAACGACGATGCCAAGCATTTGCCTTTAGCAAGGGACGTCTTGTAACGCCCAGTTTATTTGAAAACCATTTTTCTCTATTTAAAATTTGTGCTATAAAATTTTTGCTTAATTTATTAGAATGTATGAAATAATAAATCTCAATTTGAAAACATATCAGAGTTTTATTAAGCGAAAATAGATAATAAAACATGGTTTAGGTTTTTACAATAAAAGTCCACGATTACAAAACATTTATTAAATTCCAAATATCCAATATACTGTGAGTCACAACCAATTAGGTCGAACCCGACTGATAACCCAAGGGATCATCCTGAAATATCTCCTCCTCAACTAGTACACCAAAATTATCATCACCTACATCACAGGGAATACAATGAGTCTAATGCTCAGCAAGAATTAGAATGGATGCAGTGTTAATGCTTTATGCATGATCATACGATGTATTTACAGAAAAGAACTGTATCTTTTTTGTTAAGCCAAGAGTCGGATAAGTCCTAAGGTCATGTAGTTATCCGTCACCCTTACATGGAGATACATCCTACGGCCTCACTATCATGACTCTTATCGTACTCCTTTGTTAGATACCTTGGGGATTTCAGTATAAGAGAAGATGATACATCCAATTGGTCCACGTGATTAACCGTCACTCAGATGGGGAGATACATCTTATGGTGTCCCCACCGATGGACTTTTACCAAATCTCCCAAACCCCCACATGCCTATTTATATATATTAAGTATGGCGTACATTATTTTGACAATTTCATAAGCTCTAGGTATGATGCATGAATGTCAATTATAGTTCACAAAATATCAGGAAAATTAAACAACAATATTAACAATTTATGGAAAGTAATTTAAAGACCTATTATCTTACCACTTTCGTTATTTGACCATAATACTTTTAAATTTTGTTAACATTTAGGTTTCAGGAATTCAAGGTAACAATCCAACTTTGCAACAATACTCCAAGCAGAAGAAATCACAAACAACCCGTGATGTAGGGCCTCCTCTGGCCAACTACACTCTAATTCTTACCTTTTGAAGAATTGTCCTTCGTTCCTTAGCGTCTAACTGTTTATTATTTTTCTCCGTTAATACCTTCAAAATAATTATTTTTTTATTTATTAATTATAATCCTAACTTTGATATCACTATTTATGCTTTAATCGTGGATAATAGTGATCAAGAATATTCTCAGGAAAGAATGCCCTCAACAATCTCCTTAGACAGAATATCCTTTCCAAGTAAGTTCACAGGAAAAACTGGAGGGTCATATTGGTCCACATTAAATACCAGTCTTCTTAGATAGAACTTACTTACATAGTACAATTACACCACTAACAATATTTCTTAATTAATTAATAATAGCGTAATAATAATAATAGTGCAATAATAACGATAAAACTAATTCTATAAATTTTAGGACAGAAACGTTACTGATAATATCCAAGAGGTGTCCACGTAATTTTCCTCTTGTCGAAGATCCCGCCTATTTTCTCACTTTTTCCCTCAATTTTCTTTCTCTTTTCCCTCGGCTGTGGTTTTCTTCAGCGAAGAACGCCCTATTTATAGGCGTTCTTCACCCTTCAAAAGCTGCCACACAAGGGAGAAATTAAGTGAAAGTTAGGCGAGCATTGAGTGTAGTAAAAATCTGTTAACATGCAATGAGTCGGGTCGCGTCCATGTGACCGAATGTGAGATGTTCACCGGACCAATGCCAAAATCATGAGTCCGGACCAACGCAGTTCAGTGCTGCTTCTTCATTTCACAGGATGACGCTGTTCCACTAAAACATAATTTCTTTGGGATAGGTCAACCTGTTCAAGCATATCAACCTCCCCCACATGAAGGAGCTATCATCCACTCTCACATGAAATGTTTCTTCTCTAAATGTCGCCACATCACTTAACCATTTCATCCATTAATTTATTTTAATTTCTTAATTCATTTAATTAATTCCAATTCTAATCATTTCCATCAAATAATTATCCCATAAACATTCATATCCAATTTACGCCAAATTAATTTCCTGATTATTATAACTTAATTTCGTTATGGGAAATCGGGGTATTACATTCCATGAGAAAATCATTCCAAAATTCATAAATAATATATTTTTGAGCCCGATAAAATTCTGGGGTATTACACGTCCGTCCCTCCATAAGGACGTCCCTTAGCCCTTCCCTTCGCCGCTGCAACCTTCGATTCTCAAAATCTTCACTTCCATTTCTCTTAATTTATTTAATAAATTCAAATTTCGATAATTTCCATCATTTAAATTTCTAATAAATATCCAAATAATCCCTTACACCTAATTAATTTGTTGATTTTCTTTATTAATTCCGTTATGGGAAATCAGAGTATTGCATTCCATATGAAAATCATCTCAAAATCTTTAAAATTCATAAATATTATTATCCGAAATCCCAATTAAATTTTTGGGCTATTACAGCTATAGGAAGATTATTTAAACACCCTTTTGTTATGAAAAAGAAAGGAAAACCGTGAAAGAAAATGGAAGAAGAACCGTGAGATTAGGGGAGGAGAAGAGGAAACTTTGGAGAGGAAGAAGTTTTCAAGGGATGCAATTCTCTCTCAAGGTAGGTTGAGTTTTCTTTATAGTTTTATGAGATTTAGTTGAAGATATAGATGATTTACGTTTAACATCCACTCGTGCTAATATGGAGATAAGTATGTTTTAGGTGTTAAAGATTAAGGGGATAATTAAGGACACTTGTAGAATATTATACTAAGGATCTAAGGTAAGAGATATTGTGTGTTTTTTTGCCTCTTTAACCTACATCACAAGAATCTAGTAATTGTTTAATATGTTGCGTATATGAAGATAGTATTATGCAATTTGATTGTTTGTATGCTATCATGTGATTAATATGTTAGAAGATATATGAGGTAGTATTGATCTCTTAAATCATTAAATTGTTGATTGTTAATAATTGACATGATAAGATAAATGAAAAAATGTGATAGGATGATTGAATTGTATGCATTTTATATTCATGCATCATGCTTTTTAAGAAAAGTTACAACAATGTTTTCATGCATATGTGTTGATAGAAAAACTGATAATGGACTGAATAAACGTACATAGACATTATGAGGTATGGGGTTCAAGATGGCAGTCCTAAGCGGATCATGATGGTCACTCTCTCTTTTAAGGTTATACGTCAAACGCTTGGATAGTTGAAAGTAAAGAAAAATGAAAAAAAATAGAATAAAGGTAAATAGATGCTGTGAGGTATGAGGTTCGAGATAGCAGTCATTAAGTGGATCATGAGGGTCACTCTCTTTTGAATGGTAATACCTCCAACATTTGGATGGGAAGGTGAAAGTAAAAGTAAAAGTAAAAGTAAAGAAAGACTGAAACAGAACTGCATGTTTTTATAAAGTTACATAGCATGAGCATTGCATTGTTATTATATCTCTTACTAACCATTATGCCCATAGTTTATATCTTGTGATGTAACTAACCCTTTTAAAGAAAGAAAGGAGTAGTTGATGAAGGATTTATGCTATGAGATATTATGCTGGTTGGGTTAAAGAGAAAAGAAAATGTGAATTATTTTAAGTTAAGAAATATTTTGTAAAGTGTAAAAATTTAAAGAAGAAAAGAAAAATTATTATGGTTATTTCATTTCCTTTTATTTCGAAATGTTTTTATAAAGAAAAAGACTTCCGCTACGCTATGATTTTAAAAATGTAAGTTTATGAGGCATTACATGTCATCATTGAGGTAGATATTTAATACTATACGACGTGGTCTGCTTTACATCATGTCAGTTTTTATACTATATGTACATACATTTTCTACATTTACTTTACGTGTGCATTGTACTTTAATACTTTTGTTGTATTTATTCACTAGTGGATGAATCATTTTGTTGTTTTGGACGGTTTTGTTGTCAAAATAATATGAGGTTATCCCAATATACCTTCTATTGCGTAAATGTGTTTTGTTTGTATGATGTGAAATGGGTAATACAACGTTGATGACGCGTTCCTTAGGTTTCAATTCTCTAAACCTGATTAGAGTATGTTTTGTTTATACAATCGTTTATACGTTGATGTCGTATAAATGTATAAGATATTTATTATTGTTATGATTTAAATAGAAATGCCTTTATAAATACTTATGTTTATTTTAAAGAAAGGTTTCAATATGTTTAACTTTAGATAAATTTAGTTAAGACTTTTGTTGCATAGTTTTAAAAAGGATATTTAACTATCATTGGGTTTTACTAAACATAGATTTTCAAAGAGAAATTATTTTAAAAACTTCTACTGTGTATGATTTTTATGTATGACTCGATTTTCTACGGACACATAATTTAAAAAAAAAAGTTTAACGCTTCGGGGGCGTTAACGTGAAATGAGTAATATGGCATTAATTATGCGCTCCTTGGGTTTCGAATCTCTAAATCTAACCAGGGTATGTTTTGTTTATATGATAATTTATACGTTGGTGTCATCAGGTCTTCAAATTGCCATCACACTTCTTTCTCCTTCATGTGAAATTGTCTGATATTCGGATCACTGTCATTCTCTATATGCGTTATGAAAATTGGTGTGCCAAAGTTCTTGAGTGACCTTTCTTTTTCCTAGAGGCTATTTTTTAAAATGTAAAAGCTATGTATACAACAATGTTTTGAAGATTGCCTCATCAATGGCTAATGGAGTTTGTTTGTTAAAGTGATAAAGAGTTTCTATGAGATTTGAAACTTATGCATGAATATTAAACATATCATGATTTTGAAATGAAACGATAAAAACTAGTTTTCTTATACATTGTATATAATATAAGTTTCCTACTTTAATCACTCACCTCAAACGACCCCTTCCTTTCTAGGTAAGAGTCGTGGTG
Organism: Begonia loranthoides; assembly: GCA_022433065.1. NCBI lineage: Eukaryota > Viridiplantae > Streptophyta > Magnoliopsida > Cucurbitales > Begoniaceae > Begonia > Begonia loranthoides. Next base: position 8,309,332 of record CM039483.1, read on the forward strand.
GTCAGGAATAGTAGTTGATCAAGAGCTATATTGAATGCCATTTCTTTTTTATATTTTTTGAGTGTTTTAATCCTTAGTAATGCTTTATGTATTGGGGGCTATATGAGATTCTAACCATAATTTGGTGTTTAGACTTTTGCACAGTAATTTTTTTACAACTTGTTGCATTATTTTTCAAGTGATTATTATGTGGATCTTCACTTATTTTTTGTGGACTATGACTTTGATTTTTATTTAGTTTTCCACTGAAAACCAAGTTTTGGGTTAGATGATTGAGTTCTTTCTGACAATCGGATAGTTCGATTCAATATTTATGATAGATCTGCCTCCAAATCGTAACATGAAATATAACTCATAAATAAAATATATCTCTTAACTAGTACAATCTATTTTGTAATGATCTCTAGAAACAAAATCATATGAAATTTGACAAAATCCGAATTGTTAGAGATCGAACGATAACCAGAAAACGAAAATACGATGTGAGACACTAGATTTACGTGGAAAAACCCTTTCAGAAAAAAAAACCACGGATAGAGGAATAATCTACTATGAAGATCAAAATACAATCGCGAGTTTTGCGACTCTAGCTTACATCAATTTATAGAGAAAACAAAACCCTAAATGAGATCTACAATGCGGGCCCACCGGCATGACCCAATAGAATTCGGGTCACACCGAAATCTAACAAGCTCCACCTTGACATGAATTCTATAAAAGAGATCCATAGTGCGTGCTCGTTAGCCCGACCCAATAAAACGAATTCAAAACCCTGAATTTTGACAATCTCTATCTCAAAACGAATTCTGCTGCAAGGAATCAATTTTTAATTTTCAAATTTTCCTCTTCCACACCCTAAAGAAGATTTGCAATGAGGGCCCACCTGCCCATTTCAAAGAATTATACAGATTACCAATATAAAAGTCTTCAAAGGTAAATTCATCAACTGATGCTGACCAGGTTTAAAAACATTTAAACCACGATGGTGATATCTTCAAATCCCACAAAGAGTTAACCAAATCTATGTGAATATATCTCGCCTCTTGGCCTACCATATCAAAACCGTCTTTCAAAATCTTTTAAAATTCCACTATCTTTATCTTACTATAACGAAATCTCGAATATCAATTCAAAAGTGGAAGATCTACTTCAAAGATCTCATCACCCCAGAAACATAATCTTTAACGAAAGATCTGACCCAAAAGATCACTGACTTCAATAAAATATTCATCCCAAACATTGAAGCGGAAAACCATGGATATCACAAGATTCTAAAAGATATCCCCAAAATTCAGATATTTTTGCCATAACAAATCATCTCCAAAATCAAATCAAATCTAATCGGTAGAATAATCGCAAATATTACAAAATTCAAACCTTATTTGAATTTCAACTGAAAACAATCTTCATGATTGAGATATTCCTACTATTCTAAATCTCCCATAAATCCATCAAATTTAATCTCCCAATTATCTTCAAAAAATCCCAATGATTTTCAAAAATATTTATTTTTGACAAAAATCTAATTTCGCAAAGGACACTCTTATGGCAGCCCCAGTCGAAATGGCTTGACAACGATAATGGAGAACACAATGCAGATGATCTATAACAACTGGTGATAAATAGAAAACCGTCAAATGATGAACCTGTTGTTCGGAAATACAACTGCTCTGGAGAACTCCAAATAGAAATGAAAAACGAGGTAATTGTTTCTGACGGCGGGTAGACGATAGAGAGAACAAATCTCATGAGCAAGACGAATGGCAGGGGGAATAATTTTTCCGTTCTTTTTTTTTTCTTTTCTTTTTCCCAAAAATTGTAATTTTCTCAAAAAATTACACAAACCTTGCTCGATGCAGAACGACAGAGTGAATTTGTTTCTACACACTTGGAAATATGAATTCCCGAAACCAAAGCTTTGTTACCATTTATTAGAGATTGAACGATAACTGAAAAAAGAAAATACGATGTGGGACACCAGATTTGCGTGGAAAGACCCTTTCGGGAAAAAAAACCACGGCCAGAAGAATAATCTACTATGAAGATCAAAATACAACCGTGAGTTTTGCAACTCTAGCTTACATCAATTTATAGAGAAAACAAAACCCTAAATGAGATCTATAATGCGGGCCCACTGGCCTGATCCAATAGAATTCGGGTCACACCAAAATCTAACACGAATAATATTGTATTAGCCTAATAAACTTTTACAAAGATTAAGTCCTTGAGGTTCAAACAAAGGATGTCATCACCGTTAAGAACGGTGGAAGTGGGTCTCCATGGGCATTGTAAATGGCGGACGACGAGAGTGACCCTAAAACAGATGCAAAACATATTTAATGCTTCTCACTTGAACCATGTGCTCTTAAAATCTACATTCTGACACAGCCTTCGGACCTTCTACAGTTCCACCAGTTTCCTTATCTCCTTTAAAGCTCCAAATCAATGGTAGTGACCTTCTCTTAAAAGATATTTTCTGTTGTGCTCTGTCGGTATAAGCTTTCTCTCAGAGGTTTCCTGACCTTTCGGGTCTTTAAGGGACAATGTAATACAACAAGCTAAAAGGTGGTATGAGAAAATCAAGGGTGAATGAATTTAATGCACGTGAGAAGGACAGAAGAAAGTTCTGAACATTGCCAATTATTTTATTTTTTTTATTTGTTTTTAATTCTAATGACAACCTATCTCAATGTTGACCTCAACTTGGAAAGTTCAAATAAATTAAACTTTTTTTATCCGTCATAAGCAAAACTTTTTGTGGATTAAGAGATCAGATTTGTTGAATGTTTCTATTAAATTCAGGTAACTACATTGTTTTTCTTTTTAACAAATCTCAATTAAAATTTTATTTTAATTTTATAAAATCATATAAATTATAGTTATAAAATTTAAAATTTTATTTTGTTTTCATTTAATGAATTTCTTATTTTGGAGTCGCAAATATATATGTTCTGTTTTTCATAGTTTTTGTTGTTATTATTCTATTTCTAACCATTTAAAGCCGAGATCTCAGTCATGCAAATTTGAGAAGTTACACGACTTAGTATGATTAGAATGTCATTCTAAAACCAAAACCTTTTGGAAATAATCCAACTCAGTCAGTGGCCTCAAAGGTCACTAATTATGGTCTTCCATGGAGTTTGAAGAGAATAGATAAGAACAAGATCAATGCATGTAGTTTAACAATTTGGTTTGTCTTCTTTTTCTGTGAATCTTGCATAGAAGCCAGAAGAATGATACAAAACGGCAGAGAAGGAAGTGCAGCATTTGGCTACAAATGCCTACTTACATGCTCTTTTCTAAGCTTATCCTCTATGTAAATTTTGAGGGAAATTTCATGATGGGCCCCCAATGGTACAAATATCTCCTTCACTAGCTATACAGTCGAACCGATATACATGTTTTGGTCTAAAGAAGAATATCCTCCCATACTATTTTCTTTCCTATCATGAGATTAAAATGTCACATTTCGAAGATTCAAAATCTAGCTCAAAAACGAATTGAATTGTTCAACTCTTATATTTAATTATCCCAAATAACAACCAAACACTTAAATAAAGTAAAAGTTAGGACCTAAAACATTTGAGATAACATTTAGGTTCAACAGTAACCTTAAAATATCAGGATAATAAAATTCCAATAAAATGTGAAAAATAAATGAATAACAAAGAAAGCTAATAGAAATTTTAACAAACTACAAGAGTTTCATCTCACCAATAAAAATACCTAAATGAAGAAAATAACCAAATATATAGAATGTTGACCAGTCTTGTGTCGGCTACTGAAAATCTACTTAACTAATATCTGAAAGAGAGGAGTCGTTTCAATTAGGTTGACTAAACTGAGTAGGAATGAAGTTTTTTATATTTAGTGTAAAAGTAAGAATTATGTATGAGCATGTCATTATAAAACATTTAATGAATATAGAGTATAAAACCTACATTAAGGCAAGTGAGAAAAACAATTCACTATAGTTTGATACATACATAAAATAAGGCTACATTGTATAAAATTTCAGTGAAAATAAAGCCACTTACAGACTTTGACCAAATCATGTCATTGGCAATAAGGATAATAACGTCTATACTCGACGATCGTAAAAGTCACAAACAACCCTAATCAACTTTATTGCATCTAAGAACACGACACATACAACTATCTCATTATTGTAGTTATTAACAAATAAACACATTCTCCAATGGTTGAATGTGAGTAAAAAAAAAGTAGGATCCCCACATGCATCGATCGAATTTGGTTCACATGACAAAGATTATCAATTAAAATAATATGCATGTTTGAATAGAAATTATGTATAGTGAAAAAATATATATATAATGTAAAAACGGACGAGACATAAAATGGACATGTCATTTTGTATAAGAACACGTCTTAAAATAATATTTAGAACATGATACAATGCCAGACAATCTTATATCAAACCTTATAACCTATCATTGTATATATCTATCAGCACGCTTTTCTAAATCTTCAAAAGTCTGTTATCGGGATGACCTTACAGAAGTAATCCCACAGAAATTCAATTTTAAAACACGTTCCGATCGATAATTCAAGTCAACTAAGGGCTCTCCAAGGAGTGGTTGACATATTCTTGAGTGTTGTCAACCCAATCGAATGGATTTAAGCCTCGATTGACTGTTGTGTCGAGGAACTACGATAAAACTTCCAAAAAATTTTATTTTTATCTGATCATCTGACTTTAATCAATCCAAAAATACTCCAGAATATGTTTTGATACTTACATAAAAATTTATTATTCATGTATTTAATTTTAGAACAAAATATTTAAAATCTTTATCAATCAAACCAAAAATTCTAAATTTACAATTTTTCAGAGAAGCAAGGTTGATTTTCTGTTAACCTTTCCAAATCCCTGAATTTTTCTTGCTGATCCTCTGCCTCGGCTTAAATCCGAGCCTTTCCCTTCTTTGAGAACTTAAAGTTTTTCCTCTTTTGATTTCTCCCTTCAAAATTTGTTCGGTTGCTAATATTTCAAGCCATGTATGACGTAGATAATCTATCAGTGATCTAAAATTGAAATAGGTTGGTGATACACAAATGGAATCGGGCAACGGATGTGTGGAAACAAGGAGCGGACGTCTGAAAAAAGAAAGCGCATCCGTAGCGAAATAGTTCTTAGTAGTGGGTATCTAGGGCAGACGCCTTCAAGGCAATGCAGATATTTGCAGTTGAAAGTTGTTCTCGAGGATGAGCTTACGCAGAAAGAGATTGGAGCACGTGTGTGACACATACTTAATAACTCAAAGAGCAGATATCTAGAATGGAAGCAAATATTGGAAGCAAAAATCCATGGAGGACAAAGGGGCCTCGAAGATGAGCTTTTGCATAAAGGAATTGGAGCATGTGCGCAACACTAACCTTTTTTTTATTTGGCTAGCTGATATCCACAACGAATGCTTTCAAGGAAATGCGGATATTCGTAACAAAAATCCACAACTTGAAATTACGTGGGAACGTAAGCTACCGTAGCAGACGTCAAATGCATGCACTTGAGAATCCAACAGACTTGAATGCTTTAGCTTGCTTGGATACGAAAACTCCAAATTCTGTGTTCTAAATTGCAATGGAGAAGAAATTATACATGAAAGGGTACAAAATGGTACGAAAGGCTACCTAGTTACAACCTTCGAGTTCAATGGCAACTCTTGCTGTCAAACTTGATAGTTTTAGAGTTTTTACAACCTTGCTGAGGAATTCACCAGGAGAGAGGTGAGATGGATGAAATAGGTTGAAGAAGCATGAGCAATACTCACAACACTCACACTTCTGAAATACACAAACACACACACAGATTGACAATAATTTGAGAAATGTGGCTTTTGCAAGAAACTTGCGATGGTAGCAGAAGCTAACTCAATTTTCTGGGGTTTAAAAACTATATAACAATGCCCCCAAGTGAGAGATAAATACTACCACTAATTAGGGTTAATGTCCTAATAAAAAAAGACAAAGCACCCTCACAAACAAAACTCTTACTCGGCTAGAATAAACTTTAGCCAATAAATGCTATCATAATATTTAAAACTAATACAAATTATAATAAAATAACTAAACATAATTCTCCAAACATTCTTCCAAATCTTGATTAAATAATGACTACAAGGAAATATCTTCAAGTACCCTCCCTATGGGAATTCGACTTCAACTCCAAACTAGGAAGTTCAAGCTACTTTTGGCAGAACAAAGCTCACTGTTTAGAACTATGTTGACACATCAAATGACCTTAAAATCATATACAAGACCCCATTCTAAAAAGCCAGAGAAGTCAGCTATAATCTTCAAGAAGAGCACTTTGTGATATATGAAAGTTAAGGATACCAAATAAGCCAAATTACTTCTCGGGGTCATGTTGTAACCAGATTTGAAAGCTCTTCTTACATCTTCAAACTTGAGCTTGACTTTCCACTTATGCTTAATCTTAAACAATTGCATGATATTCATAGATGGTGGATGGACAACAATGATGATTTGAGTATGCTCTCCCCCTTAATCACCTTCAAAATGAACACTAAAAGTGTTGTTAGAGTAGCTATATGCTCTATTGTAAATGTAGGGAATTATGGCATATTAGTAGGATTTCCTTATAATTCTTTCTCTTTTGCTATGATTCTATAGTGACCCAAAGTTTTAAAGTTTAAAAAAAAAATATTTATCTTATCAAAAATGGATTTTGTCATAAATCTTAAGTAGTGGAAAAACGTTCTTTAACAAAGAAAAATGTACATAATTAAAAGCAGTGGAAATACATTATTAAAAATCTATACATAGTTTCAATATTCAAGTCCATAATTTTAAATTACATGAAACAAACATTTTATCATGAAATAAAATCTCCATAACCTTCAATCATTGCCAAAAAACCGTCAAGGCTCACTCATGGAAATCTAACCTCAACAGCATCTTCCACAAGAGCATCCTTGTTGTCATAGTTACATATACCACAAGGTTCAAACTATGACCCTAATACTCAATTAGCAGTGTAAATCAAATGCTATAAACATACATTACATGATAAGACATGATCATGATCTGTTTCTAACATTTTCTTTACTTTTCTTTCTCTTTTAGGAATGAGTAGGCTTGGCAGTGAGTACACACCACCATTCTCCAACCTTTGGGGAGATAGTCTTGAACCTTTGGGAGACAGACTCAAACTTTTGAAAGTATTCTGTTAGCTGCCATGCATTTATGATACACAGCGACCCATCGAACCTTTGGGCTAGTTTGTCCCGACATCAACCAGGAACAAAGGAATAGGCTTATGTACCCACTATTCCAAATTTTAGGGACAACCTGTCCTCACTTTCTTTTTATGTAATTTTATTTCATCTCTTATCTTTCTTACGTGTATCTCATGCATGAAAACATATCATCTACATGCAATAATCATATCATCACATGAAAATATATCATATTTCATTCAAATAGAGAGCAATATTTGATTACTTTAACAATAACAGGTTCACAAGAGATTATCCAACACTATGAATAGAGCATCTACTGTAATCCTAACATTTACTCTCATGCATATAATAATCAAGACAGTAAATTACAACAACTACAAAATAGATCCTCAATACCATGTTAGCGTCATAAACTAAAAATAATAGCTTAAAAACCTACGTACTATATGTAACGACTCAGTTTTTATTACCTTTTGAAAACGCGTAAAATTTAAAACTTTTCTGTTTATAAAAATTTTAGAATATTTTTTCTTTATAAAACCCGATCATTAAAATTCTTTACTTAAAACATTTATATTAATTGCAGTAGAAATAAATAAAATTATTTTTGTTTACAGTTAAATACGTTTCATTATTAAAATGATAATTAAAATTCTTTTCTTAAAACCTCTTAGAAAATACAGCGGAATCTTTATAATTAAACAAAGCATTTAAGAATATAATTTAATTAATTTACAAAACCTTTTACAAATCGTTTCCATTTAAATCCCTTTTTAGCTCAACCAGCCACAAGACTCGCGCGTACAAATCCTTCATCAATTGCTCCAAATCTATTCTCGTACGTAAACCCACGTCAACAAGACTTGTATTAATGAGCCTAACGCTCAGTAAGTGATATAAAATAAAAGTAAACATGTTATGCATCTTTGAAATCCTTTTTCATTTTCTGTTTCAGTTTCTCTTTTTCTTTATCTTTTATTTTTTCGTTTTCGTTTCACATGTCATTTCCTTTTCCTTTTCAGTCTTTGTGTACATCAATACACCCAGGTTTTGACATCAATCGGCAAACTGTCATAACCGTGCACATCAATGTACTCGGTTCTATCATCAATCGACAAACCGCTATAACTGTGCACATCAATGCACTCAGTTTTGACATCATTTAGCGAACCGCTATGTGATAAAGGCTTGACATCAATCGACTCGCATGCTAGCTGCTATGTACATCAATACACAGCGACCACACGCACACGGTATAATAGCTCCGGCATCGACCGAAAGCTCTGCTAGCGGTTGTACGCATCAATGCACAACAATCGGCTCTAACATCAATCGTAGCGCACTAGCCGCTCTATGCATAAACGCTTAAACAACCTCATATACACCGTTGCGTTAGCTAGTCTCAACGTCAATCGGCGACCAACTAACACTCACGTCCTCACGTCATCATCACGACTCGGGGAAGCCAGGCCCACATGCCACTCCGACCCATGAGACCTTTTTATCATTTATTCAGTTTATTCATTTACTTTTATCTTTCTTATTTTATTCATTTTTGTTTCCTTTTCAAAATCATGCATAAAAATCCATTTTCGTATCGTTTTAAAACCATGATGTGTGATGCTCATGAATACATACATTTCTATCATATCATTACTATAATATCTAAACATGTTCATCTATGAAACATAGCATTAAAAGAACCTAATTCTAATAAACACCCAACAAGTAACAGTACAATTTGCGAAACATACTAAATATCTGCCTATTCTATCAAAGCGGTAGATATACTCAATATTTTAATAAAGCAGTAAACAATCAGTATACAATTCCTAACTCTTATGATGTAGTGTCTGAAGACCAAAGCACATGCATATTACTTACCTGCGATCCTTAGCGCATTTAGGTCTTTATCTTTTTTCCCATTAATACCTTCAGAATAATTATCATTTATTTATTAATATATTTATCAATTATAAACTATAACTTTGATACCGTTATTAATCGTTTATTATTTAATAGTTCAAATACCACTAAATTATTTCATATTTTTTGTCCAATTATTTTCATCGACCAATTAACCAAAAGAGCCACCTTAACTCATAGAATCTTATGCTACAACGTATATATATTTTAACCATGGCCATCAATATCAATTCATCGTGAATATATATATATTTCCAATATCCTTCATTAACAATATTATGGCAGAACCCAAACAACAGTACATGGTACCCATCATTCTTTTATTTTCTATAGAATATTCTTCACTTCACAACAACTGGGCAATTATCAGAAACATAATCCAACGTGCAATTAACAGAGACAAAATCTATCACTCAACATAATTATTCCAACTTCCAACTTATGCACGAACAAAACTACACGATTCGCAAACCATTTACTCATTTTCAACTCCACAGTAGCAAATCATCAAAATATATCCACTGAAACAATCCTAAAACAGATTCTAAAATTCAGTCTAAAGACAGAAACTAATTCAACAATTATTTCCATAATTTCATCTTCCAATTATAGACAATTACCCAAACTACCAGTTTATGAACAATTAGAGACGCTTCTTCAATTCACTGTCAATAACCAACAATTTCCAACCAAACATAATTATTAAACACTAAACAAGAATCTAACAAAACCCAAACAGTTATCATCTTCCAATTTCAATAGCCAACATATTAGTAACCAACAATACCCAAATAGTTATCATATTCCAACATAGAGAGCCAAAATTACCCAAACAGTTATCATATTTCAACACAGAGAGTATGTCATTCAATAATCCTTTATCCTTAACCAGAAAATATATAGAGAACAAAATCAGAACAAAGTTTATACCGGAAGATCACGCGAGGAAGAATTCTTGCAAAGCTCTCGGCGTAATTTTCTCCAGAAGTACACTCGGTCTTCAGTATTTCACAAAGAGGAGTATCGGTCTTTTTATTCTCCACTTCAGCACAATTAATCTCCACCCGAAAGCCCACCTTATTTTCTTTTTCTTTTTACAGAGGCTGAGTCATTTGCCGCATTCTTCTCCAATTAGTCAACTGAAGTGTGCTTCCCATCTCTAAATGGAAAACACTTGCATTATTGTGTCGGTCAGAATGAATGAACCAGGTTCACAACAAGACCGATTGACATCCAGGTAGCATGGCTATCAACTACTGCCTGTTCGCTCCCACTATATCCCTTGCCCAATTTTATCTCTGTCATTTTTCAGCCAAATCAATTCACGGCCACACCTCAGCCGAACAATCCAATCAGCAGAACACCAGGGAGAATAACAGAAAGCTACTAACTTACCTTGGCCTGGAATTCGCAGCTTCATGGTTCGTTCTTCATTCCCGCTGCTCAGGCCAACACGTCCCGCGGGTTCAGTTCCACGAACCCGAGTGCCACGAGCCAACTTCGAGCACCACAACCCGCCGCTCCGCACATCACCACCGTAAGCACGTCAGTGAAGCCCAGCACCTACACGGTTTGTGTCCACGCACAGCAGTTTGCTGCGAAGAAGAATCGGCCGAACCCGTGCCTGCTCGCGCTCCTGAGCCTTTGTCACCCTCTAGATCTCCCAATTTCTCTTCTACTCTCTCAGGTTCTCTCTCTCTCTCTCTCTCTCTCTCTCTTTCTCTCAATTCCCGCTTTCTCTTCTTCAGAATACCATGGCTCGATTTGTCCCCTTCTCTTTAGCTAAGAACTAGGCCATTCCTTTATTTCCAGATTGAGCCAGTGTGAACCAGCCTAGCTTGAACCGGTCCAGCATCTATCCTTTCCTCCTTTTGATTTTCTTTTTCTTTTCTTCTTAAATTCCTTTATTTAACAAATCATCCTATATTTAATTAAACTCTTCATTTAATAATTCATTTTCATTTAATGAAATTATTTTCGACTCATTGCCAATTATTGATTTATTCCAAATATTACTTGACAATGATTATCGGTCCAATTTAATTTCTTCGATTCGGTTTCTGAAATTAATTTTTCATCAAATAAATCCTCAATAATTATCCAATTACCCCCAATTAAATTTTTCATCAAATAAATATTCAATTATCTAATAATGCCCAAATAATTTCTAAATTATTTTTACTTAATTCTGTTATGGGAAATCGGGGTATTACACTATATCCTTAAGTGACAGAGTATCACAATGAACAGAAAACAACATCTCAAAGCAACTCGTAAATAGATCCTCGAAACTATCATCATGACTGACAGAAACAATAATTAAGCAACTAAGTATCATGTCCTCAAATAACAGGTTATCACCGTGAATGGAAATCAACTCAGAAAATATATATATATATATATATATATATATATATTCACACACACACACAAATTCTCAAGTCAACAACATGAAAGCAATAAATATCACAACAGAAATCTTATCACCTTGTGGTGTAGGTTGTTAGACCATACACATGCATCGCCACTTACCTGGGTTCTACGTATCACACAATGCCAAAGCCTTAAGCTTTGTTCGACTAAAGCTCCCTGCAGCCTTTCTAGAGAAAAATCTTACCTCTCACAACTTTTCTTCTCAAGGTCACCAGACTCCTTTTTTCTCTTCCCTTTATAATCCAAGTGTGACTCAGTATCTCCAAACTAGATGATCGGCCACGACTTTCCAATTGAGAGATTAATCTATTTTACTTTTCTTCAATGCACGTTTACTTACCAGCGAAATGGCAGGGGATGCCTCAAATGTTAATCGGATAAAACATCATTTTAATTTTAAACTACCAGTACATCAGGTGCAGAAGTACAGGCTGCCGTGGATACATTCGTGTCTACCAAGAATATTCTCAACAAATATTTGTCTCACTAAACCAATCATTTCATGCCACGTCTTATTTCAGAAAGCGTCTCTGTCCTCGGACGTCTACGCTCCTACGAATTCACAGTTTAGCTGGTTCCTTTAGTTAAAACAATGTCTATCCTATCCTCATGTATTTCACCATGGATGCATTTTTCCTTTGAAACGATGATGTTCTTTTAAATTTACAAACGCGTTTCTTTCTGTAGACGCATTTCTTTTCGTGACTTCCAATCCAAATGATGATGTTTAATCCTCCAACATCTCGTACAATGACGCTTTTCTCCTTCCCCTGCACTTCAGCAACATTCTTCCTTGATTTGACGGTCCACATTTCATCCTTAATTATATCCAACAGTCCTTCCTCCTTCCATACCGAATCTTTCCTTTATGCAGCAGCTTCTTTTCTTGATCCAACGGCTTTTGTCTCATCCGCCCTTTTAATCCAATGATCCCCCTCTCTATTCTTTATCTCCCATAGAAGCATTTTTTCTATCCGCCATCTCTCATCCAATGCTCGATCCTTTGCTTGCTTTTCTCATATGACGGTCACTATTCCATCCATCATTTTCCTTTCTTCCGCAGACACATTCCTTTCCAAAAAAGAATACTCTCCTTCCGCCCTCTCTCATCCAACAACTATAAACTCTTCCACTCATTTTAATATAAAAGGCTTCTTATTTTTTTCTCTTCCCAAACATTTTTTGTGAATTTGTTAGGTCTCGCGAATGCCATCCCTTGACAATTCTCAACAATGAACATCTCCTCTAAAACGATGATGTTCACTAAATCCCGGACGACATCTCCAATTTTCCCAGCATATCCAATTTCTCCATTCTCAACTTAATATATTATTCTATTCCCCCTTTTTTTTTTTATTAAAATTCTTTATATATATATATATATATATATATATATATATATATATATTTATTTATTTATTTATTTCTAAGCCATAAAATATATCTATCTTAAACAACTCATAATATATATATATACCCATAAGCATAATTTCTTTCTTAATAGTAATTATCATTATTTTTCTTGCAAAAATTGCGGTCCCTACAGGTCCTTCCACTAAATTTGAACCAAAGAACCTTCATGGTGACGCAGAACTTTGACCTCATGACCCAATATCCTCCCGGGCTCCTTCTCATAAGAAATATCCCTCTGTATAGGCACATTAGTTTTGGAGATAACATGCAAGTCATTGGAAGTTTACTTTATACACATACTCTTGTTATGGAGCAATTCCCTTCTATAAGCCACCAAGTTCACATGTTTAACAAATCTGAAACAAATTGATAAATTTCAAGAGGTCATGCTCTCTGAATCCAAAACATCTAACAACTACACCATGTCAAAATTCTAGAAAACAAGGTCCTCAGCCCTAGACTTAACCTCACTTCTGAGGAGGTTTACTTGATATCATTTTGTTGATACTGAATTGTTATCAATTCATCTTAATACCTTTTTAGCTCTTTTAATATGGTCTAATTATCACTCTTTCTTTAACTCCAACCAACACAAAAATGACATACTCGGTCTCTCATAAAGGGCCTCATAAGATGAAACTTAAATTCTAGCTCTATAATCAATTTCATGTACACACCCGATAAACAATAAATCAAGAATAGATAAATTGTAGCATATCATCAAGAACTTAATTTGAATGCTTAGACTACCCATCAATTTAAGAATGTTTTTTCGTTGCTCCAATTGGACCTAGTGCTCAAAACTCTCAATAAAATTTTCTAGAACATAATCTCATGTCCAGAAACAATATTATGAGATACACCACACAAACGAACAATGATATTTTTTCACCTAAGGTTAATTTAACTTAGATATCAAATTCTTCATCTTCATAGAAATAATATGTGTAGTATTTATCAATCGTTTAACAACCTAAAGTATCATCCCTTCGCATAGTCTTTGACAATTTTGGTAACAAAATATATAAAAATTTTATTCCATTCCCATTTTGGAGGTTGTAAAAATTCAACAGGCTTTTGATGCTCAGCCCTAACCTACTAAAAAGTAAAAATCTAACCATATACTATACAACACCTTCCTCCCTTTATTAAACACCAAACATAAATGATGACTCTAAAGTTGTCAACTCAGAGTTGTAAATTTTGCATAGTTAGCACTCAAAAGAACAATTTTTCATATAATTCATCCAATTTAACTTATGTTTTGCAAAGGGATAAACCAAACTTTAACAATATGAGAAACCTTAATGTTGAATCATACAAGTAACTAACATTTGAAACAAAGAACATGGGATAATTCACCAATAGACATGTCCAAAAATAGTATGGTGGTTAATTTGAGGTTCAGCTCCCCAAGTGCCTATTAGCCTAATAGACACTTTATTATTTATTTTGATGATGACAGTTTTACTTAAATAATTAACTTGTTTACTATACATTCATTTGAATCAAGTAAATACGTTTATTTTGTGTTAGAAATATCTTTTATATGAGTATTATTGCTTACAAACATGTTTACCTAAGTCCATGTAGCTTATGTATTTATCATTGGAATTTAGAGGATTCAATAAGGGCAAAAAAACAAAGTACAGGTCAACTACAGTGAAGAATTAGTCGATCAGTCGGCTGAAGAAAGAGCCAGAACAGAAAAGTGGTCGACCAGTTTAAAGAAGAGGTACCACAAATATTACAGATTGCTCGGTATTTTGAAGCAGTCGATCTATGATGGAAAGCAGTCGACTGGTGTGACAGACCGAAGCCAAAATTAATTGACCGCAAAATGGACAGAGTTGAGCAATGTTTTAAAAGTGTGAAGAAGAGTTCGATCAGTGTGATAAAGCAGTCAACTGGTCCGACTATACAATGCAATAACTATTTTCCAATGGTCGAATGATGGTCTACCAAAATGGAGGTGGTCAACCAGCTTCACAGTTTCTATATATAAAAGATACTTTGATGCTCAAACTAACGAAGAAAAACCATAGCGAAGCTTTGCCAAAATTTATATTCTTTTTCTCTTCTGTGATTGAGTGTCAAACTTAACTCTCAAACTCCCAAACTTGAGATTTTATATTTGGGAGAGTTAGGAATTTTAGTTTTCTAATTCTTATACTTAAACCGTGAACAAAAGGGTGACGCCCCGTAATAGTCAAATAGAAAGGGTGACGCCCTAAGAAAGAGTCATTGTAAAGGTTTGGTTGACACCCGTGAAGTCAATAATCACTAACTGAGGAGGTTAGGTGATTAAGGATTTCCAATTCAGAAACTTGTAACGGGAACGTTGACCAGAGTTGCCGGACAGCGTGAATAAACTTGGTTTGCACTTTTTCTTTCCCTTATCTCTCCTATATTTGTTGTTGTTTGCATATTTATTATTGATAAATCACTTAGGGAATAGAGATTAGATTATTGCACGAAAAAATTTAGCACACCTAATTCACCCCCCCTCCTCCCCCCCCCCCCTCCTTTTAGGCATGCATATGGTCCAACATAGCCGACTAATATCTTCCTTTTCAAACAATTTAACATCCTTTCATGTTAATCATAACTACAAAATGACAATAGATGAAAACTCATGAATAACAACAACAACTAGCTAATATCAATAAACTCTCAATCTTAGTCCTAGGTGATTTTTGATCCAATTGCCTCAATTTTCTGTCAAGGATCAACAATTCCAAGAACTTTTGCTCTTGTTATTCAAAAGTTGTTTCCAATATTTTTGCACACAAACAATGATGCCACAATGTTCAATTGATCCCATAGTTAACTATCAACCTCAAAACAAACAAACATATCATTAATAAGGACCACAACGAACCAATCTAAACAAGGTCCAAAGACTCGGCTTTTCAAACCCATATATCAATAGGGTATTGGTCGATCCAATCATGAGACACATAAAGTTGAAATGTTCGTAGCGTGTCCAAACTATTCTCATGAAAATTCTACTAATATACTTTATCTAGCAGTAGACTAAATTTAAATCAATCATGAAAAAGTAACTTACTTTACTCAATAGATCAAACAATTCATTAATAATTGGTAACAACACTTATTTTCAGTCATCATAAGGTATAACAGAAGCAAACCATTATGCTTCGTAACAAGTAACAATATATCGACACTACCCACAAAAAGTATCATTATGATTAAACACAACTCTAAGGTAAATCATATGGTTGCTTTCTTACTCTCAATTCACCTGAAGCCAATATATATATATATATATAGTGATAGATATGGAGCAATACTAGGAATTAAATTAATATAAAAAACAATATCACGATCAAGATACTAACCATGGCAGATCCTTTATAAACATGTCAAGATATGCAATCTTTGCTGACAAAACTAGATCCTGACCAACAATCATATAGTCACCGATAACAATAAACATACTTCTATATAGGTCCAATTTCTATCGTCCGACCATACAACTTATGTAGTAAGATTAACAAAAATGACTCTCTAATCATCGCAGTCACAACAATTTAACTAATTTTAACTGGTGAGTTATATTTTTTTTTGTATAAATCAATCTAGGCTTGATATTCGCTCAACTAGTCCATACCAAAGGTTACATTAATCAATCCATCAAAATAAGGTTAAGATATACATGCCTCTTAATTCATTTATAATCACACATAGACAATAACAAAGAATGTTTTATGATTTGCATTTAACAATATTACTAGAAGTCAGGTGCTTCAGATGTTTGCACCCTAACCAAAAGGAAAAATAAATGGTGGAAAACGATTGAGGGCTCAATTAAAACATTCAACATTACACAACCAAATAATGAAAATTCGTATGGTCAACGACACTTAACTCAAACTAGACATAAATATTAAATTCTCCAACTACATAGGCATTGCGAAAAGACTCTCTCCTTTGGTCCTTTTCAGTCATCTTATTTTCAATAAATTTTATATTCATCCAAGCAACTATCAAAATCACTCTTAACACTTTGAACTACAATCAAAGTCTTCAAACATAAAACTAGACTTTATCCTCGTCAATCTTAAGCAAATTTTATGCGTCTATGCTTTCTAAAATTTCCATTTACCAACACAACTAATTACTTTACTATAATATGTCAATTCCTTAAATTGACATTACTTTCCATAAATCAAGAAGTCCTCAAAAGCGAATCATGATAAATCCATGTCTCACGTTATACTCAAATCCTATCAATCTCACACTCTCAACCAATTAATTGATTCTAAAAAATCATCCATCATAACTTCAAAATAAATTATAACAGAGTCAATCTCATACTCTGTAGACATAACAATGACTTTTAAATTCTTTACTATCTCTTCTTAATCAGTTTCGAAATAAGTTACAATCAGGGAAACCTCTATTGAAGTCATCCTTCTAGTAGAATGACACCACTCCCTAGTCCAAATATTTCCAATAGCATATATAGAAATCTACACCAATGCAAAAATGCAGAAGACAAGACTTATTTAGAAAATCTCTACCAACAATTTTTGAACCAAGGTCAACAAACATAACCCAGAAGAGTTTACATACTCATATTTCAAGACAAACATAACCTAGAAGAGTTTACACACTCATAGCAAAAAAATATGCAAGTAATAGAATCAAAACAAATAAAAATATTAACCCATATACATGAACAAGAAAATTCTATTCAAATCTAGAGTATTGTTCATCAAACAATTTTGCATACTCTTGATTCACAATTGAAAAAACCCTAAGTGTTTTTCTTAGGCATCCAAAAATTTTTAGGTCTGTTAACCTTAGGAGTGGCTCCTTTAGGAACCCACACCAATTTAGAAGTTGTCATTTTATCTTTCCATTTCATAAGACAACTATAAGATTTATGTCCTATACAATTATAAACATTACAAGTAATAGGACCAACGAAGAAGTTCTTATAATTTTTCTTCTTTGCAAAAGGTTGACAGCCAGTTTCGGCTTTATCAAATGTTACTCTTTAATTTCCTCAAAGCATGCTCAAATTATTGCTACCATTAGTGAATTTAAGCACAATAAAGTTCAAATCCATATTTTTAACTTTAACTCACTAACATCAAACTCTAGAGATTTAATAGTAGCACTAGAAATCTCATACATGCTTTTCAATTCAACAATTTGATTTCCAAGAGATTTAACCAACTCAACATGCTTTTCAATCAAATTGTAATTATCCTTTTTCAATTAATTATATTTGTGTTTAAGCACATTGAATTTATCAAATAATTCATTAAAGGCATCCAAAAATTCATCATTATCATCAATATCACTATCCAAATCACTAGATGAATCATGTACCTTGTCCTCTTTGGTCATGAAGCAAAAATTGGAGACTTCTTCAATGTTGGAAGAAGAGCTCTCTTTGCTATTGTCTCATGTGACCTTGAATGCTTTCTTCTTGAAAGCCTTTGATTTCTTTTTTGCTTTGGGACACTCAGTTGTGGTGTGACCGAGTTTTCCACACCTAAAGCAAACTATCACCTTCTCCCCTTTTTCCTTCTTCCGTTGAAGGAATTTGTTAAACTTCCGAGCTATGAACTTGATTTCTTTATCTTCATCTTCATCATCTTCCCCGAAATCCTCTTGAGTGCTTGAGGAAGCTTTGAAGGCTATGTTCTTTGGTTTGAAGATTTCCTTCTCTTTTTGCTCCTCCTTCTCGTTGCTCATTAATGTGATCTCATGCGTTATTAGGGAACCAATGAGTTACT
Organism: Begonia loranthoides; assembly: GCA_022433065.1. Taxonomy (NCBI): domain Eukaryota; kingdom Viridiplantae; phylum Streptophyta; class Magnoliopsida; order Cucurbitales; family Begoniaceae; genus Begonia; species Begonia loranthoides. The sequence continues at coordinate 8,328,101 of CM039483.1, forward strand.
CCATCTTTAAAATCTTGAGATCACGTGCCTCTTGGATAACAGTTACTTTAGGTTGCCACATTCTTGATAGACACTTAAGAATCTTTCTCACCAACTTTTGGTTGGGATAAACTCTACTAAGAACTTTCAAACAATTAGTAAGGTTAGTAAACTGAATAAACATACAACTAATGGTTTCATCATTATCCATGCAAAATAATTCATATTCATGAATGAGCATGCTCAATTTAGTTTTTTTTACCTGATTAGTGCCTTCAAGCAAAATTTCAAGTAATTTCCAAATATCATAGACACTATTGCAAGCTTGTACCTTATTAAATTCATTCATACTTAAAGCATAATAGATCATATTGATTGTCTTAGCATTCATGCTCAATTTTCGTTTATCTATATCATTGAGCTCAATAGATGATTTTGGAATATAAGGATCATTCTAAAAAATGTCCCATAAATCATAATCTAACGGTTGCATATATATTTTCATCCTAGATTTTCAGTAAGCATAGTCATTACCATCAAAATATGGAGGCCTAACTAATGATTGCCCTTCAATTTGCATATTGAAAGTCATAGAGAAATATACAATCCAAGAATTTAATGAAAACTAATAGAATAATTTTCACAAAAAAGTACCAATAAATGCAAATCAACCAATTTTATATCAATATGCACAATATCACACAAAAAGTTTATCTAACCCCGCTCTGATACCAATTGTAGGATCGATATGTGCCTATAGAGGGGGGAAGGGTGAATTAGGTGTGCTAACTTTTTTGTGCGATTTAATTAACTCTAAGCCCTAAATGATTTATCACATATAAAGCATACAAATAATAATAATAAGGAGTTTAAGGAATAGAGGGTGCAAACAAGTTTGTTCACGCCGTTCGGTAACCCTGGCCTACGTCTGCACTCTAATTTTTTGACTTGGAGATCCTTGATCACCCAACCTCCCTGGTTGGTGATGATTGACTTCACGGTTATCAACCAAAGCTTTACAGACTGTTCTCAGGGCATCACCCTCTGGATTGATCTTCATAGGCATCAATCTAGCCTTTCAATATTTGAGTACAATAAAGTCATAAAACTAAAATTCCTAACTCTCTCAAATATAAATTCTCAAGTTTAGGAGTTGGAGAGTTAGGATTGACACTCAGTTACAAATGAGTGATCGATTATAAAATTTGGCAGAACTTTGCTTCGATTCTTGCTTGATTAGTTTGAGCTTCGGAGTGTCTTTTATATATAGAAACTATGAAGCCGATCGACCACCTTCATTTTGGTTGACCCCTATCTGACCGTTGGAAACTATTTGTTGCGTTGTATAGTTAGACCGGTCGACTGCTTTAGCATACCGATCAACCACTTCTTCACATCACATAGAGCTTGCTTGACCGACTGATTGATCGCTTCCTCAGCCACAAAACCATCAAGCCATTGCCTTTAAAATCAGTCAACCACCTTCTAATTGGTCGATCCCCATTTCAGCTTTTTAGTAGGAGAGCAATCTGTCAATTTGGCTAGTCGACCACTTCTATTTTAGTCGATCACCTCTTCATATTTGTAGCAATTTGGTCGACCTTCTCAAAGCTTTAGTCGACCTCTCCTTCACATTTTGCCTTTATTAGATCTTTTAAGTTCCAATTATTAACATATAAACTACATGGACTTAGGTAAACATATTAATAGACATTAATATCCGTATTAAGAATATTTCTAATTAATATCAATATAATAATAATGATAAAATAATTAAGTATATTTAAGCAATAAATAGCTTATTATTTCAATCAAGACATTCATCATCAAAATAAATAAGCCTAATGACACTTTGACTAACAATGAATTTCTCTATCTTTCCATTCCTCATGGTGTAAGCAAAATATTTATCATAGAATAGATCCAAGAACTACTTCCATGACATGGTAGCGACTGGATGCATCACTGTTATTGAATCTCACCAATAATGTGTTTACCTTCTGAACATAGAGGATGCACAAGCTACATTTTTTGCCTCCACAATCTTAGCATGCTCAAGTATTTCACCAATAGTTCTGATTCAATCCTCAATAGTTACCATATCAGTAAAGTTACCATAAAAAATTAGAGGATCCAATCTCTAGAATCTTTTATAACCAAGGTCCTAGTGGAGGCTTATGAGGGATTTAAGTTTGCAAATTAGCTGCTTGAGCCCAGCCATGATAGTGGTCACTTTCATTAACTGCTCAAATTGTCTAGATTGCCTCTCAATTATATGCATCATTCAATCAAGAACCGCATCTCACTAGACTGGTTTGGGTCAGTTTGCCTAGACAATTTGGTTGGGCTTGACTAGATTTGTTTGGTTTGGATTGATAAGACCAGTTTGGTTTGGGTCACTAGTCTCGTCCGGTTTAACTCCAACTTAAAAAAAAAAAACCAAACCTTCTTCTTCTTACTTCGACCTCTCTGGTTCGCCTTCTTCTTTGCTTGAGAATGGAAGAGATCCTTTTCTCTACTATATGATGAGAGGATTCCTTCCTCTTGTTGTTCATCATTGGTCGTTGTGTGTGAAATGAGAGCTTCATGCACGAGAAGGAATCTCGATCGAAGAGAAGCTTCCTGTGCGCAAGATAGACTTTCAATCAAGGAGAGTTTTTTGCAAGAGAGGTTGATTGGCTGAGTCTGGCAGAGAGTGGTGGTCAGAAACCTAAGGCAGAAGAATTTTGAAATTTCAGAGGTGTGTGTTTTCCCCCTCTTGGTGCTTTCTATTTATAGAGGGGATTTCCAATTAGAACCTTTTGAAAAATTCATGTTGGTTTTAGATTTCTCTCAACATAGTGAAGTTATTAAGCATAAAAAATCGAGTTCAGCTCAGATTCTTCACTGAGCTAGAGAGATTTTAGGTTTAGATCTTCAAACTAGGGTTAGAGTTGTTGGGAATTGGTTTCTGATTTGGGGAAAACCTGATTTCCAATTGATAAAAGAGGTGTTACTATGATTGTAGATGTTGATTGAGGATGTGTCATTGTTTTGAATATTTCTTTGATTAGATATATGTGATGACAAACTATCGTAATGACTTTGGAGATGTATGGTTATTTTGTTTTGCATGTGATAGTATACTAGATTGATATTAGTGTATTACAAATCATATGACATGGTCACATGCATTATATGAATCATGAAAATGTATTTATTTTAAGAATCCAAAAATGATTTTCATCCATATGTTTTCATGTAAGAAAGATCGAAGGTGAAATGAGATATACATAAGAGGATTATGATTTGAGACTTTAATAGGTTTATTCTCCAATGATTTGAGGCTTTGATGGCCTTGTTCTCCAATGATTGGAGGCTTTGATATCATATCTCCGAGTTAATGAAATAAAACAATGAAAGAATGAATGAAAAGAAAAGAAAGAAAAACCAAAAGACTGAAAACACATGTTTATACGAATTGCATCTCATGCTCATAACATATATGTATCTCTCACTAAGATTTAGGCTCATAGATAAATTTTGTGATCTATGTAAAGATGACTTTACTGATGTACCCTATGTTGGAAACGAATTATAGTTACGGTTGATAGAGTGCTCTCATGGGTGAAGTTGCGGCATTATTGGAGCGACATTCCCCATGGATGAAGGATAAAGAAAGATTATTTATTTTAAGAGATTTTCAATAAGTTAATTATAAAAGATTTCTTTATATGATAAAAAGATTGGCTTTACATTAAGATATTTTATAAAGTATTTTATTTTCTTGATGGTTTGGTATTGAAAAAGATTTACACTTGTTTATGTTGAATTTCGATTAAAGTTGATTGCTTTTGATTTCTAAGCTATTTTATTGAAGATGATATTCCATTGTTTCTTTTATTTTTGGATTTTAACTTAGGCTTTTACAAAAAGACTTTCATTGTTGTGTTATTTTCAAATATTCGAATTGATTATAAAAAATGGAAAGAAAAAAAACTTATGCTACGCGGCATTACAGTTTTAATACTTCATCCTTAGCATAGTAATTTCATCTCTTGTATATCACTACAATATCTATCTTATTAATGCGACTTTTCAAGATGTCAACTTGGTTCTCATATCAAGATTTTTGTCACGCTCCAAAGGGGACTTAAGACAGAATGGGGAACGACCCAACCCAAAAATAAACCGAATCGCCAAACCCTTTAACTTATTTACTTAACAAGCTGAGGAATACTTAAATGACAAAATAAATAGTCATGGTCTAATCAAACTAGGCTAACACATAGGTCCAATAATGACATTAGCTAGAGTAGTGATATAAGTTCATAAAGTAAATATACTAGAATTAAATAAGAAGATACAACTTAAACCGAACAATAATTAATGAAGTCAAATCTTGCACGAGAATTCACATTAAAATAATTAGAAGTAAACGCCAAACTCACTTCTGCTTCAACAACTGAGAATCCTTCAAACTAATGCCTGAAAGAAAATTTCGTTGGAGTGAGTCAACTAAACTCAATAGAGATAAACTTTATATTCAATAATATAATAAATAAATATATATGAGCAAGTTGAGTTAAGATAACTTATGCAATATCGAACAAAACACAATAGGGTAAGCCTTCAAAGCCACCCACTATAGTGTAGTACATAACATAAAATAATCTATTATTGTAAGTTTCATTGTAAATAGAGCCACTCACGGACTCTGAACATGCCATGTCATTGGTAGTAACAATAATGGCAATACTTGATTATCGCAAAAGCCATGAACGACCCTAATCAGGTTTAGAATTTCGCGCTACAATAACGACACATAAAACTATTCCATTTATGCTAGTTAATAATAACAATTAAACACATCCTTCAATGGTTGAATGTGCGTAAGGGAAAACATGACCCTTACATGGGTCGATCAAACTTAATTCACATAATCAAACTGATAAATGAAATTAAAATATGCATGCTCAATTTAAACGTATCCAATGAAAATATATAAATAAATATTATGAAAACTGAAGGGCCATCTAAATGGACACGCCATTTTATATGAGATTACCTCTCAAAGTAAGCTTTTAGAAAAACGGTGCAATGCTGAACATAAAATAAATTCTTTCATCAAACGGGCCTACTAAATATCCAAGGCCAACTAAATCGTCGAGTTCCAACTAGGCGCCGAGTCCTAAAACTAACTCTCGGTACCTAATTATAATATTACCACGAAAATTAGTTTCCAAAAATTTCCACTTCAAGTCCCAAATTTTAAATTAGAAAATGACTTGACCCAAATAGTTCTAAAACAGGTCTTTAATCAAACCAAAAACAATTGGACTAAAATCCAAAATAAGTTCCAAGCTGATCCAAAACTAGGCTTGAGTTGCGGCCCCACATGACTAAGCGCACTCAACCTAGCAGAGGGGTTAGGGCAGGGGCTAAGTCGTGGCCCAACACCATCTTCCTTGATGCCTACTGCACAAAATTGCTCAATTTCCCATACTTTTTTTAGCAAAATTCATGACCTGATTAAATTCTCAATTTACTAGGTCTAAACATGATGCAATTTCATCCAAAAATCTAATCTTTAAACTCTAAGCAAAACTTCAATGCATTCCCCCAATTATCCAATTTTGAAATAAATTCTAGGAACACCATAACGAAGTTGAGGTTACCTACAAGGTCACCTGAATTTCTAAACTTCCAAGCTTCAAAGTTTATTGATTTCTCTCATAAGACGGAATGAACTACCTAGATTGAAATCAGAAGTTAAATCTTGATCTTTAAATGAAAATTTTAATTAGAACCAAGAGGAATTTCTTAAACTAAAATCTCACCGTGCAAGGATCCGAGTGTTCCATCAAAAACTACTCTCCGATGTTCGGTCCCCCTCTCTGTAAAAATTTCTTCATTGATGAAAGGCGAGTCTCCCTCACAAAGAAATCTCATTAAGGGTAGAATTCAAGAGGATTGAGGTTTTCTTTTGTGAAACTATCATTAATTACCAATTACTATTAGAAATTGCTATCAATTGGCAATTAAAAAAAATATTTACCTTTTTTTTACTATAAAAACTTGGCAGTTGTCACGATATCCTCACAAGGATAAGCACATTTGACATTCAACGGTCACACAAAAAATGAATGTAATATGATTTAAATATACAATATGCTTCTAGTAATCTAATATTCGTAGAGAGGACATGCCAGTAGATAAGGTATCGGCTTTTTCATAGGATATGATGAAATCTCAGTTGAATTCGCCAATCCATTTGACTGTAAAGTTAGATGGCCAGCGTAGGAGTTTGCTTTAACCTAATTGACGTGACCCAGCACTTGGGTGAACAAGAGAATTGGTGTCTTTAATGGAAGAATAATGCTCTCTCCACTTCACTATTGCTAATGCCACCATATTAGAATATAGTTCGAAGAATAGAATAATTCTCAATAATACATTCACTAAGTATATTATATATCTTAACCATGCATAGAGGAATATTCCATAAAATAAAAAATATTTTTTATTTTAAGGAAATCAATCGTTTATTTATTGTTGCATAAACACACGTCATCTAATCATTTATCTCAATAATCAACTCATAATACACGGGTATACTCGCTCACCGTCACATCAAACATTTGTGCAATTAAATTAATGTGCTATTCACAAAACTCATAAAAATCATTAATATTTGACATTTTACGTAATTATGTCTTGTAATATTTATTGCCAAGATCAAAACCCTTACAATCACTAACAAGTGCAATCAATAGCTGCGGCAGTTCGCTCTTTGAAGTATGAGAATAAATCAGTGTGAGTTTGACCCATATATAGTGATGGTATACAATCTCATATCACTTGGGAGAGTCGAAAATACATGGTTTGTAAGTAAGATTTTCCTCCCTACCTAGTACAATACGTTGTGGACTAACCTCAAGAACAAAACCGTGCAATATTCGGTCTAAAGCGGACAATATTATACTGAAAACACTGAGGGACGTTACACTAACAAGTGCAAAGTGTTACACTTTTTTTTTTAGTATTGTTTATATTAGAGTTTGTATGCCCTAATTTTTAATTGGGTTGTGCTGGACGCATATTTAATATTGAAATATTTATATTATTCTATATATTGTTGTTAAACTTGCAAAACTAAGTTGTGTTTTATTTTTTATATTGAATTTTGTACTTTTTCTACCCATAATTTTTTTTATAAGATTTTTTTTTAGGTAAATCTTGATATTTTAAATTTTGTATTTTGTTTTTTCTTAACTATTTGATTTTCTAAACCGTAAAATCAGGGATCATCATTTTGATCCTATTGGCACATAGCTTTCTTGAAATTTCTTCCATGATTCCTAAAATTCTTTCACTATAAAAATATTTCTTTGGTTTACATCTAAATTAATATAAAAATATTTTTGAATGAAATGTTTTATCCTAGGAAAAAGAAAAAGTAACACTCACACACGAGTCCAAGCCCATTTCTTTGACTGTACGGGCCTCATATCTTAAAAGCTCATTGGGTGGCTTTGGGAAAACTTGCAACCCTTAACCACAGTTAGGTTGGTGTAACTATGACTAAGAAATTTAGAAAACAGTGGGCGAGCAAACGGAAGGTCGTCCGGCATCGGGTCCCCTTGTCGGGGGCAAAATCAGTCATTTAAATGCTTTGATATTTACTTTTTGGGTGGTTGACTTTATTGATATATGTATTTTAATTAATTAGGGCAGTTGAGTTGCAATTTGTTTGAGGGTAGGGTATAATAGAATCATTGTTCCAATTTATCCACTTGAGATTTTCAAATTTTTCAACTGATTCACCCTTGAATCATTAAAATGACCTACTTCTGTAGCTACTAATGAATTATTAAAATGAATGAAAGAAGAGCAAGGCAATGATGAGAAGGGTAATAATGGAAATAGCAACTATTATTTTGCCGGTCAGCACCGGGCATGGCGTTCCCAATGCCGCTTTCTTGTCCCCCTCCTAACTCATTGTTTGTCTTCTCCCCTGTTTTCTTATGTCCCTTTCCCACCTTTTCTTAATCCATTCCTCAATTGCTCCTCACGCTACCCGCTCTGTCCCAAATACCCTTTTCACCCTTCGTCTCCTCCCTAAAGCCAACCAAGTCCTTTGATTTTTCTCATGTGAAATAATTATTATTTTAAAAATTATTATATTTATTATTGATGAATTAATGATATTACGTCACAATTAAAAATGGAACAATTGTTACTCTTTTGGATTAGTGTTTTTTAATATATGGTGAGAAATCTTATATAAGACGCTCAAATAATCTCTTTTTTAAAAAATAATTAACTATTACTTACAAAATGATGCCAAAAAATAATAATCCAAATCAAAGGACAAAGACGATCGGATTCCATCATCGGAAGAGATCCAACGCTTAGGATTCATTAAGAGGGAAAGTGTACGAAGAGATTGCCGTAGGGAATCAATACCGAAAGAATAACATACCACGGCTTTGGGTGGCGTATTTCCATTTATACCCCTCCTGGAGTATATTTTCTGAGCTTCGTGCTTCTCGGCAGACAAACACGGCCTAAAATCCTTTTCTTTACTTTTTCTCTTCTTCCGCTTGATGGAAAGTTGTTCCGCTAAGTCTCAAACCGATTTTCGCTGCGTATTGTTGGATTCTGCATTTCGTAAGCGTTAATCTTCTTGCTCTTTCTGCGGGAACTGAGGTGCTTCAAATCATCTTTCTCCTTCTTCCTTTTTTTTATGCTTTTATTTGTTTGTTTTAAGTGTTTTTATTTTTTGATCATGGTTGGTAGATCCGAGATCTTGTAGTAGTCTTTTAGTTCTTGCATCATTTGTAGCTTATTGTAAATGTTAAAGCGTTTCTGTTTGTTTACCTGGAAAGTTTGGAAAGAACAAAAGTTATGGAAACTGTGCATTTTTTTTCCATGTAATTTTAAGAAAACGGAAAATCCAGCTGAAAGAAGAGCTCATCGACTTCATTTATTTTTAATTTCTGAAGCATCTCATTAATTTTTGTTAGGAGTCTTATACATGAGAATGATGATTCACTCTCTTTACTTCTTTTTTTTCGGGTTAAGCCTGCTAAATAAAAATTCTATCTAAATTTAGGTTTTTGTTTTTTTTTTTCCATAACTTCTCTGATTATCAGTGTTGCGTAGTTTGTAATTTAATCGTTTGGAGAAGTCTACAATTCTTTGGAGCCTGATGTGTCCGCCAGTTCTGAGCGCTGAGGAGGAGGGGCTCAGCAATGTGTCTCAAGCAGCTTCATCGTCCTCTATGGATTGTCTCTCGCATAATGGTAACAGAATGATGAAAGAGCGTAATTATTTAGGATTATCTGATTGTTCATCAGTAGACAGTTCTACAGTGCCAAGCTTGGCAGAGCAGAAAAGGAACAATTTGAATTTGGCTACAGAATTGAGACTTGGCCTACCTGGATCTCAGTCGCTGGAACGAGAGTCAGACTTTGGTTTGCTTTGCGTAGATGAGGTTGATGAAAAACCTTTTTTTCAGCTGCTTCCAGCTAAGGATGGCTCATGCTCGTCATCACAGAAGAATGTTGTCACTGGCAACAAAAGAGGCTTCTCTGACACTATGAATCTTTCATCAGAGGTGAAAAATGGAGGCTATGTTGAAGGAAATTGGATATTTCATGCGGCTGATACTGAATTTGAATCTACTCAATCTGTTGACAAAGGAAAGTTTCCTGATACTTCAGTGAAAGACCTTACCCAAAAGGTGTTACAGGAACTTCCCCATGCAACTGATGACCATGGTTCAGCACCTTCTTCAAAGTGAGTAAAATTGGCTGAAAGAGTGTACTTGAGCTGTTGGGATTAATGTAATCTACAAGGAAGCCAAGAGTTTTATTTTCTTATGTAATGGTCTCTAACTTCCCTATTTGACAGGGCACAAGTTGTTGGTTGGCCTCCTGTAAGGTCATTCAGGAAGAACTCATTGGCAGCTAGCTCTAAAAACAATGATGAAGTTTATGGAAAACCTGGATCTGTTGCTTTGTTTATAAAGGTGATCATGGATGGTGCTCCCTTTTTGAGGAAGGTAGATCTTAGAACCTGCTCATCATATCAGCAACTATCTGCTGCTCTTGAGAAGATGTTTAGCTGCTTCACCATAGGTGAGATTTTACTGAAATTTGAACCTTGACATAGCCAACACCAATTTTGATGTCAAACTATCCAGCTTCCTGGAAATTCTAATGACGGAAGCACTGATTTTTTGCATTTATGTAATTAATTATCTCGTGTTTTGATTTCAGGTCCGTGTGGGCAGGGATCACATGGAGCTCCTGTAAGAGAGATGCTCAGTGAAGGCAAGCTAAAGGATCTTCTTCATGGATCAGAATATGTGCTTACATACGAGGATAAAGATGGTGATTGGATGCTTGTTGGGGATGTACCATGGGAGTAAGTTTGATGGACTATATTAGTTTTGGGCTTTTTTTTTTATCATGCTCCTTAATATAATCCACACCTGTCAAAAGTTGTAGATCAAATTGTATTTGAAGAAAATAGGATGGATGTTTTGTAGTTATTTTCAATTCATTCTCAGTTTTCATTTTGCTGCAGGATGTTTGTTGGTTCATGCAGGAGGCTGAAAATCATGAAAGGTTCTGATGCCATTGGTTTAGGTGAGTATTTTCATTCAATATGTTCAGTTAAAATTGTGAAGTTTCTAGGACATGGTTGTTTTTCTGCGTGAGTTTGATCTGCTGCAATATAGATATAGCAGTTTGGAATCATCGCGAGAGGTTTTAGTGCTAAATCCATTGATTGATTTAGTTCTTAGTGGTGTCAACTGTGGAGAACTACTATGCACTGTGAGAACACATTTTTCTGGATATATGTATCTATGCAACTACCTCTTAATGCAATATGGTCAGCTCCTAATTTTGAGTTTCACTACATTTTTGCACGAGGCATCAAAAACATCTAAACTAGATTTTAATATTTCTCACATCCCGGTTGAATTGCATTGCAACGGCAGCTCAACTCCGAGGAAGTTGATGCTATAGTATTTAAGTATATACCAGTAATTAAAGATGTACAAATCTGTTTGTATTGGTATCAAATTATTTGGACATATCTATATACTGATATTGTCCGATTTCCTTTGTCGGGTAGCTCCCCGGGTCACGGAAAAATCCAAGAGAAGTGTTTAGTGGGCTCGTAAAGGGATGTCACTGCATTCCAGGTGGCTGATCCTTGTTCAAAGAAAGTGGATTATAACTAGACAAATGGAAAAATGACTCTCTGGATGGAAGATCTTGTTGCAGGTGGATGGATTCTGTTACTAATGTTTCCATGTATGATTGCCTCAAAAATCTTGTTTATGCATCTTTGAAACTCTGAAACTGTAGAACATGTGAAGTCTTTAAGTTTGGTATTTGTAGAGCTCACAATCCATACATGAACCTTTGTTTGTGAATTTTGTAGTTGTTATGTCTTTGATTCTGGACGAGTAATGCCCTTGTCTCGTCATCCTTTCACAGCTGTTTTTTTTTTTTTTTTTTCCGTCAAAAAGTTGTTATTTCTAACGATATTTTTGGGTTCTCGTTCGACCTCATTTTAATGCTTCGTGGTGTTCGTAGCAAATCAATTCCTGGATGAGTATAGATCTTATCATGGTGGTTGCATCGGATAAGGATTGAGCTGTTAAGCTCATTCTTGAACCAACCTGGTGTGGGCTTTGTTTTGTTAAGCTCATTCATGTGCAATGCCCTAATCCCAGCCAACCATACAATAGCTTGTCATCTCCATATCTGAACTAAGTAGGTTCTTCCTTTTTCAATTTACCAAAATTTTAAAGAAGCCATAGAATCATGAATCTTACAAGTATGAACAGTTTGTATTTATCAAGAAGAATTTGAAAAGACACAACACAAAAAATCAAAATTCAAAAGAAAAAAAAATGTATTATCATTACATTCATATTAAGTGCAAAGTGATGAAAGAAGATAAATAGATCCAACATTCAAAGGATAAATCAATGAATTAATATTACTATAGAAGACAAATAAATAAGGATAAAAATGTAAACTACTTCATTAAAAAAAAATAAGGAAATTAACAAATCAACCACTGAATTATGAGATTAATGATAAGTCTACAATTAAACAATTTTCGCTAATAAATAAAACATCCAATTATGAAAAATGAATTGAACAAATATCACTGTCACGTTTTTTGTTAAAAAATATTTTCTTTCTGCAATGGAACGGTGTCTTTCCGTTGCGTAAAGTCAGTTCTTGGAATAGGACAATGAAAATATTACTTGCCGTAGAAGAAATATTTCTTTCCATTGTGGAAAGTCAGTCATTAGAATAAGACTTAAGAAAGATTACTTTCCTTTGTGAAAAGTCATCTTTCCGCAGTGGAAGCTATTCTTTCCAAAGCGAAAAATACTTTTTTGCGCTCTATTTGTTGAATTCTTTGTCGTTCTTCTGTACAACAAACAAATAATTTTCTGGCGAGTTTCCTCTGTAGATCGAAAATACGTCTAGCTTGGAATACGTTGATTTTTCACAAATATCTAACTAGTAATCTTCAATTTTGATATCAAAATTGATTTCGAATAGCTTAACGTTGCTAAAATATGTCTTCTACTGAGTTTTCGATTCAGTTTCCTTGGTGAATTGGAAACATGATTAACTTGTAGTACATCGATTTTTCAACAAACAATTAATAGCAAATATTTCATTTTGATACAAAAATTGAATTCAAACAGGTTAATTAAAAATTTTTTATTTTGAAAAGTTTTTTTTTGTTTTTAATATTTTTTCAACATGTTAAGGGCGGTATTTGCATCGTTTATTTTCCATAGTTGAGTGATTTATTTGTTAGCAAAAATTATTTTGTCGTTGATTTGTTATCAATATCATAGTTCAGTGGTTGTTTTTTTAATTTCTCTATAAAAAAAAATACTAAACGTCAAAGTATTGCAAAAAAAGAAGATCACGGTGATAGAAATCTTTTAGTTGTGTCAAAATGAAACTCAAAAAATTGTAAATATTAGATTCTGAATTCAATTTGTTCATTTCATATGTATTTCAATTGAAATCGATTTCAATTATATGAGACTGTGTCTAAAAGTGTTGTATAATAAACTGCCTAAATATTATCCCTAAATTTTAAATCTATTATTTTGTCCTCAAAATTAATCCCAATATCTTGTTTCCAAGCCTCAATTTCCTAAATTCATAAATCCTCACAAAGTAATGTAATCTTGAGGAAGCTCTTAAAATCTTATTTAACACACTATGATTAAACCAAAATATTATGATCCATAAACCTTCATTTATTAATTTAAATATGTGAAACCTATTTAATATGACAACTATATTTATTATTATTCAACTTATTTAATTATACCTAGTAAATTAAAGCAATTTAAAAGTCTAATGCATACATCCTTGATAATTAAATATTACATCAATTTAAATATAAAAAATCAATACTAACTATTAATCATAATTAAATCCTTAAGCGTACAACAGTCAAATGAATATTACTATCTAATATTCCTAAAATAAACATTTATTTCAATTATTTTTTTTACACTATTTGATTGTTAATCACATCATTTGTTTGTTCGCTCGCAACAAAAAAAATCCTTGATCAGTGCCAACTTTTCTTCAAACTCCTACATCAAAAAATTACGAGTGAGAATAATCCAAGTAAACAAATACAAACAAAACTAAACACGTTCTTTAGTTTATTATCATTACAGTCTAATTAATTCTTTACGCGTGCATATTAGTTGAATTTTTTTAGCTCAACCGGCTAATCGACGACCCTACAACATCTACCATCTCTAGATCTCATTAGCTTTCCTATCCAAGGTAATCCAACATTATCATAACCATATCGAACTTCCTAGATCGATAGGTTACCAATGGTTACCTGACTACCAATGACACCAACCATTGTTGGGTCTCATCAGCTTTCCTGTCTAGGAAAACTCAACTAGTAGAATCTTTAGTCTAATAGGTTGTGTAATACTCTAAAAATTTTAATGAATAATTTCACGTGTCACAGATATTTTGAAATATAAATGGAATAAATGATTTCACAATTGAAAATTTATGTATTGTGTAATGAAAAATAATATTATGATAAAATATGATATTTATTTTATTTAGCACGTTACAGGGATAGGAAAGTTTGATGTAAAAAGAAATTGTAAAGAATAATGTAAAAGTGTTTGTAGAAGTGTTAAATTTTAATAAAGATATGAAAATTATTTTATTAAACTCGTTACATGATTAGGAAAGCTGGGTGTGGAAAGGAATTAGAAATAATTATGTAAAAGTGTCCGTGGAAGGGATTGGTGGCAGATAGTGATTGGTGGACAATGTGGAAGAGTTAGTATCCGTAGATGCATTCATGTCCTCGAAAATGAGATGTTTTTCGAAGGAAATGTATACATGACAGACAGTTATTGGCGATAATGCGGAGCAGTTGGTATCCATGAGAGCGTTAGTGTCTGCGGAAGTGAGATGTTTACGAAGGAAATGCATATTTGGCAGATAGTTAATAGCGACAATGCGGAAGAATTGGTATCCGCGGGAGCATTAGTGTTCGTAAAAGTGAGATGTCCAAAAAGAAAATGTATAAATGGCATGTAACAACCTGATCCTAAGTTTCCCGAATAAACGATGTAATCAAAACGTTGGAAATAAAATGGGTTTGATATCTACATAATGCATCGTTCTATGGATGTTAAGTTGCGGCGTATAACCTCGTAGGCGTTTAATTTGGGCAAGACTTAGAAGAAAATACGAAAAAGGATGGATTTAAGGACTTTAGGACGCCTGCTGACGATGCGGACGACTCAAGGCAGCGTCCGAATGAATCTGTCTCAAAACTGGTGTGTTGCGGACGATTGAGGACGATGCGGACGACTAAAGGTTTGCGTACAAATGAATCTGTCCAATTTTTGGGACATTCTAGACGATACTTGCGGACTATAGGGACGAAGGTATAGCATCCACAACACGGCTGCGAATGGTACAGACACAGTGGGGATGCCATTTTCTGTCCGAAGCCATGTATTGTTGTGTGATTTTTACTCTTACGGACACATGCGGACGACAGCACCACATCCACACTAGTCTGAAAGTTAGCAGATTTGAGAAATAAAAGTCAGAAAAAGTCAAAGTAACTCGATGTTTAGCGAGTTAATTCTGGCACGAAAGTCTTCGCAGTAGTTCAGTAGCCCACAAAGGAGCCACCCTATGTGCACGCCATGTCTCCTATTGTCTTCTAGGTAAGCTCTCCCTCTATTTAAGTGATAGACACTTCTCCTCCTACATTCTTCATTTTTCCTTCGTTTTCTGCTGGGAGAGGTTCTGCTGGAAAGGGAGCTATGTAGGTGAGGACATTCAACTTCAAGGGTAAGGAATGGGTTGTCTTGGCCTTGTGCCTTACACCCAAGTATTGTTGTGTGTGTGAGTGTGTGTGCTTAATAGTCATTTTAATTCCATTAGTTGATAAGCAGGAATTTCTTGACAAGCACCATTGTTTAATTTTCATTACTGCTGTAATGAGTTTTCCAATTGTCATTTCTTTCACATTGAAGAGAATTCTTGATGAGTAAATAGTTCATAGAATATGCTGTTAAAGATTATACATAATTTCTTGATAAACTTTGTGTTTCTTGAGATGTTGCTACTGCTTTTCTTTGAATTATAGATGTTTTCTTTTTTATGTC
Organism: Begonia loranthoides; assembly: GCA_022433065.1. Classification (NCBI taxonomy): domain Eukaryota; kingdom Viridiplantae; phylum Streptophyta; class Magnoliopsida; order Cucurbitales; family Begoniaceae; genus Begonia; species Begonia loranthoides. The sequence goes on from CM039483.1 coordinate 8,343,798, forward strand.
CTTCTATGTATATTGCTAGATGTTTAATGACAAGTAATGAGAAATACTTCTATGAACGATTAGTGATGAAAAGAAGGGAAAAAGAGTTGGATGATTTAAAGGAAAAGGGGATGGAAATGAAGTTTCATGTGTTGAGTTCTGAATATTGCGTAGTTGTTGTCTGTGATGATTCAGTTATGTTGTTGTATTACATAGCTCCTACTTCAACTATTTTACAATTTAGAAAAGCATGATAGACGCCATGATTTACTATTGTATTTCTAGAATAAATACATGTTCGTTTTATAGCTGATTTTGGTACTGTTAATAGCATGACTTAATCATTTGCTTTTATGTAGAAATGCTGTTCGTTTCGCTGCGATCTTTTCCTTTACTGTCAAAAACATGATTAGTGTTCATTGCTAAAGAGTCGTTCATCGCTATATGTACGTTGTATGTTCATTATGTTTGCTATATGTTCATCTAAATTTTCTGTCATATGATAACTGAGTAACTGATTTTCTTTATTTCCTTATTACGTATCATCTAGCAAAAGCATGTTTAGTCGCTTGTCCTTCTTTTGTTATGTCCGATTGAAAGTAAGAATTGTTGAATCTAATTCTGATGGAAGAGTCGATTAAAAGTATGTAGCCAAAAAGTACGTTCATTCGTAGTTTGATTTAACTGTTGTTTTCTTTAAAGATAATTTATGAAGCATGTCAATTACGCAGCATGTATGTTAGATTCAGCTTAAGTTGTCATTGCTTTCCCAAGATATGAAGTGCTGTTTTATTATGTGAAGAGTGTGTTAATATTGTTTCATTCCTTATTTAATGTGGATTTCCTAAGTGTTGATATTGCTTCCCATATATGCTATGCTTTATTTAGGAAGAAGCTAGGTTGAGTTCATGATTAATAGAAACTAAGTAAGGAGTAACCTTCAGGATGGTACCCACATGCATGAATGAGGAAATGCTAAGAAAAAGGAATGTCCGGGATGGGTGAAATACGTCTATCACCGAAGAAACCCTCCCGGCGGGATACGCTAGGAGGGAAGAAACTCAAAAGGAGGGATACGCCGGAGGAGAAAGAAAGAACTCTAAGGGCGAGACATGCCTGAAAGAGAAAGAATTCCAAAGGCGGGATACGCCGGAGGAAAAAGAAAGAACCCAGAAGGTGGGATACACTTGAAAAAGGGAACCAATAGGGAGTTAGGGTAGATGGATAGTCCGGATCTAGCCTAGTTGCTAGGATATACCCTTACCAAGTCGGGAAAGGGACTAGTATGCACACAGGAGGTTAGAATCCGTACAGTTATGCCATCTCAAAGGACAACCTCCAATCTTTAGCTCGAAGTATGAGTTAAGACGAACGAAGAAAACGAACGTAATGAAAGAGTTTGGTTTGGGTGGCCCCCATTCCAAGAAGAACTAAAGAGAGAAATGCATAATTATTTTCCCCCATCTCCTTACTAGGCGTAAGTTCACGTCCTTACTTGTGGTGTAGATAACGATGGAAATATACAAGAAGTTAAAGAAGAGGTCATTTCGGTGGAGCCTGCGGTTGGTCCGATAAAGACGCAAATGGAGTAGTAGTACGGTACGGAGAAAGGAAAGAAAAGGCAAAGAAATAAAAACTGAGATTGAATGGTTAATGTAGTTTCCCTTTATTTCCTTTACATGGATATTTGAATCCAATGTAAGTTTATTTGGAAGTTTTATTTGGAGCGAAAAACCTTGAATTTCAACTATGTTTTAAATGCTGTTTTCTAATATAACTTTGCTAGTCGATTTAAAGTAGATTTCTCGTTTAATTATGTTTTGGCAACTTTTATGAATAATTTCTTTTATGAATGAAAAAGGAAAGAATGATTTTCTTAATGATTCGGATTTTGATGCACTCTAATAACCATTTTTCTGTAGAAAACGATTTTACGTTGTTATATTATCAAGGTCAATGAGCTTTTAAAACGATTAAGAAATTTGGGTCGTTACGTGGCAGACAGTTATTGGCGACAATGCGGAGGAGTTAGTATCCATAGGAGCTTTAGTGTCCGTAGAAGTGAGGTGTCTGCGAAAGGAAATGTATGGTTGGTGGATAGTGATTGGCGGACAAGGTAAGGATGTATCTGCAAAAGTGAGGTGTCTGCTGAAGAGTTGGTATCTGGGGAAGCATTTGTGTTTGCGAAAGTAGGGTATTCGTGAAAGGATAAGTGTACTTGGCAGATAGCGATTGGTGGATAATTTATGAAGGATTCATAGGATGAGGTGTTCGTAGAAGCGTTAGTATCCGTGGAAGCATTTGTGTCCTCGGAAAAAAAGTGTCTACAAAAGAATGTGTACGTGGTTAATAATGATTGAAAGATAGCTTAAAAGGGATCCACGGGATGAGGTGTCCGTGAAAATGTTGGTGTCATTGGAAGCATTGGTGTCCATGGGAGTAAGTGTGAAATGTGAACATGGTAGATTGTTATTGCCGAACAAGGTGAGCTGAAGCACGCACACCTGTTGCAACTAAATGGAAACTTCAAAACACGCTATCCGCTGAATTTTCGAACGCAAATATATTACATGATTATAAATAAATGTTTAGGTTATATTTTTGGCTTGTTGAAAAGGAAATGATAATCTTGGATACATTTTCTGGGAGATTTTCAAACTGATGATTTATAAATAAGAAGGTGGGGACATAACTCTAATCGTCCATGCATTAAGAGCCATGAAGTTTGATATTTTTCTCTCAAGCTCTCTGAAGGTAAGTCTACTACAAACTAGAGTTCGTAAATTGGGTTCAGTTGTCAACTACGATGGTGAATGACGGAAATCATAGGAGGTGTTACTAAGTCTTTAAAACAAAGTAGTTCATAAATTTTCATTCTTTTTATTGACTTTATTTTTATTTATCTCAAGAAAAATAAATGTGTTAGAAGCAAGTTAGAACGAAGGTTGGATGAGATTGGGAATAAACATACTTCACTAAGAATTCCAAGTAACGGATGTTTACATGCATTTGACCTTTAGTCTACATCACAAAGTGCTAGAGTATTTTATATTTATGATAATGGTTTTGCTTGTGAAGCCTATAGACTATTGATCAAGGATATACTTATTTCTTATTGTTTGTTGTTCATGTTTGAGATGTTGATCAAAGATATGCTTATTGCTTGCTATTTACTATTTATATTGGAGACGTTGATTGAGAATATGTTTATTGTGTTAACTATTGATTGCTTTGCATGTGCTATTAGATGTACCAATTTTAAGTTTTATGCTTATACATATAATAATAGATCAAATTCATATAAGAAAGAGAAAGATGAAAAGAAAGATACGTAAGAGACTTTGGCAATTCGACACCAATGATTTGAGGCTTTGGTATTATATTCCAATATTAAGGAAAGAAAAGAACAAAAGAAAGACTAAAAATGAAAATGCATGTTTTTGCAAAATTGCATCTCATGCTCATGATATACATATGAATCTCTTATTGAGCGTTAGACTCATAGATAAACTTTGTAATGTAGATGAGAATACTTTTAATGAGACATATAATGAGGAAATACATGACAGTTGCAATGGAAGGAGAATTCTCATGGATGAGGCTATGAAAATGTTAGAGTGAAGTTGACTTGTAAGTTAAGGTTGAAAAGGATGGATTATTTTTTAGAATTTCAATATGATGTTACAAAGTTTTTTTATGTTTTAATTGTTTGAAGATTAAGTCAAAATGTTTTACAAATATTTATGTTTATTTTATATTAGGTTTTACTACATTCTAATTTTAAATGAGATTTATTTTAAGACTTTCGTTGTTTAAAGGCACGATTTAATGAATTTAAAAAAAAAATTGGCAAGAAAAAAAAATTAAGCTACGGGGCATTACAGGCTACCCTATAACCCATAGCACTGAGCGCCTTTATGAATCGTCAGCTTTCGTGACTAAGGTAGACTACTCGATGATCCACAGCAACAACTGTATCTACAAAGGTTCCCTAACACGGCAGGCTACCCGAAGGTCCATGATACTGACCATCTTTGGATCTTGTCAGCTGCCCGTCTAGGAAATTTGCTCATCAAATATCCATCAATTTAAAAAAATTTTCAATTCCATTCTTTTTCATGTGACTGCACATTCATGCATGCATGCATTCATTCATTCATTTATTCATTCATTATACATTGTGTCAAAATTAAGGAATTGAGAAAAATAATATTATCATTGTAATTCTTCTAAACAATCATTAGAGTATTTACCAACCAACTTAAACCTAGAGAAACATAATATTCAATTATTCAAATAAACTTATATATATAGATAGATAGATAAAATCATTAATGCTTTTTTTAAACTCTCCTTAAGCTAGTAAATAGGTGTTCTCCATCTCCAGCTTTGATATAATACTTTGAAATACTAAACTATTTAATCATTTAGTAAATATGTCATCTAGTTGGCTATGTGTCGGCACATAAGGAGTACAAATCAGACTACCATCCAATATTTCCTTGATTAAGTAGCTGTCAATTTCAATATGCATTGTTCTATCATGTTGTATCGAATTGTGAGCTATGCTGATTATAGACTTATTATCGCAGTAAAGTCTTATAGAGCTATCTCACATGATTTGCAAAATTTTTAAAATTATTTTCAACCAAAATAACTCACATACACCTTTTGCCATTACTCAGAATTCTGCCTCTACACTAGATCAAGAAATTTTTGCTTGATTCTTATTCCTCCATTTTACAAGATTACCACAAAGAAATGTATAATAACTTGACATTGATATTTTGTAACTAATAGAACTAGCATAGTCTACATCAGTGTATGTCTCTAATAATAGTCCTCCATTTGGTTTAAACAAATACCTTTATTTGGTGGACCTTTAAGATATTGTAACACTCAATAAGTTGTTTGCATATGAATATTCTTTGGGCGATGCATAAATTGACTAATCGCACTCACTACATACGCTATATCACACCCTGTGTGAGATAACTATGTGACTTTTCCTACCAATTGCTGATATTACTCTTTGTTTATGTCATATCATTTTCTGCACTTCCAATTTTGAGAGGAGAAGTAATTAGAGTATTTGCTGGTTTACATGTTGTCTTGCCAATTTCCTTCAGTAAGTCTTTAGAGTGGGTCACTTCAATCCCAAAAAAGATTTGACCTCCAATTCCATAGCTAGAAACTCACTCAAAGACTGTTTCTTCTTATCACCATTGCATATCATCTACATATACTAATAAAGTTGTAACTTCCCCTTAGACTGAATGTTTAATAAACTAGATATGTTCTCATTGGCTTTGTTTGTATCCTATGACCAACATTACTTTCGTAAATCTCTCAAACCATGCACGAGGGGATTGCTTAAGTCCATATAGTGACTTTTTTAACTTACACAATGTATAAGCATCTAAGTTCTCTCCATATCAGGATGGAACTTTCATGTAAATATCCTCTTCTAGGTCTCCAGGAAGAAACACATTTTTGACATTGAATTGGTGTAAATCCCAACCATAATTTGCTACTAAAGCTAGTAAAATCCTCACAATATTCATTTTAGCAATTGGAGTAAATGTCTCGATCTAGTCAATGCCATATGTTTATGTATAACCTTTGGTTATGCTCTTTGTCATGCCCCAGAGGGGACTTGAGAAAGAACAGGGAATGACCTGACCCCAAATAGACCGAATTGTCTAACCATTATCTTAAATATGTAATTAGTATCGGAAGACTTAAATATTTACTTTTCAAGCCAGACTCAAAATAAAGGTCCAAAAATGACATTATAATAGTGCAAAATAACAAGGTCCAAATTGTGCGGAAATAAAATTAAAATAATTATCAGCCTCATGAAAAATAATTTAAGTCTCTCAAGAAACAAAAATTTTAACTTGTTCAGGGTATTCTCTAAAATCTATTCATGTGGTGCCAACTGTGAGTTACTTTAATTATTTCCTGAAAGGGTAAGTCAACTAAACTCAGTAGGGATTAGAGTTTATATTAGACATTTATATTATAAGAAAAAAGATGTGCGCATGCCAAATATTTATTTTAAAATAAACTCGAATATGAAGGAAGTAAAAACGAGCAATAGAGTAAGTAACAAAATAAAACAATGGCGATAGTTAGGCGATCACAACAACTTAAAAGACACAGATCAAGTTTAGGATTTTGCACCCAAGGGCACAACACATACAACTGTTTCATTATTCTAGTAAACAACAACAATGCATAAATGTAAATATAATTATAACTGAACTGAACAGTAAATTAAATATGTTTAGCTACAAAAAAATTGTACATTTTATAAATTTTGACGTGCCAACTAGGGTCACATCATTTAATACGAGAATATGTCAAAAATACCATTTTAGAAATCAATGTATGTTGAACATAAAATAACCCCTACCCAAAATTTGGGTTTACCAATACCAAAGCCCAATAGAAAAAAGACCCAATGAAACTGTAACAACCCGATACTGATTTTCCCGTTAAGCGATGTAATCAAACTTTGGAGATAAAATTACATAATACATTTCGTCCCTATACGCGTTAAGTTGTGACTTGTAATTTCGGGGGAATCAGTTTAGATAAAAGTTTAGCTGAAAATGTGAAGGAAATGGAATATTGGTCTATCTGGATGCATGCAGACGACTTTCCAGACGAGAAGTGTCATCCGCAAAACACCTGGAGTGTCACCCGACTTTGGGACGACTTGGGGACGAGATGACGCGTCCTAACTTCTGCATACCGTGGACTTTCGGACGAGCCTAGACGTAGGCGGACGTGATAAGACTTCATCCGAGTTGCCTCTATCCAAATCTTGGACACTTGCAGACGAAGGTATGGATGAGGGCAGGACGCGTCCGCATCAAATCTGTCCAAGTTTGGAGACTTTCGGACGCTAGCAGACGACGACGGACAAGGGGAGGCATCGTCAGAATTGAATCTGTCCAATTTTTGGACACATTTGGACGATACATTCGGACGACATGCGGATGCCAAATGGAGTCTAAATGCCAATTCATACGGTATGGACAAGAATGGGGATGCCATTTCTCATCCGAGGCCACAATTTGGCCTAAAGAATTTGGTCTCGCAGATGACTGTGGACGCGAGGATGGCATCCGCACTTGTCCGAATCATCACAGATTTGCGACAAAAAATGATTTAAAATCAGAATGAATCATCCATAAGCGAATCAAAACGCAGCTCGACACAATCTCACTCCCACAATCCCAACTAGCAAAAGATGTCACCTGCGTTCTCCCCTGCAAATGTACAGATGGTCTCCAAAGGGGTGAGCCATCCCCTTCTTATATTTAGCTACTTCTTCTTCTTCTTGATTCAACTTGGCGTCTTCTTCCTGGGGCAACTTCCCTACGTGAGGCGTGAAACTAGGAGCAAGAAGTGGATGTCTGTGAGTAGGCTTCATCAATAGGGTAAAGAACTTGGGGTCATCGTTGACCATTTGGAGGCCCTACACCTAAGTAAATGTGTGCGTACGTGGTGATTTTGGTTGTAGCAACTCTGTGTGAAATTTTTTGATGCCTTCATTTCTGTAGTCTTCATTGGATGTGTTACTCTTCCCAGCAAATTCCCTCATGGTTTTTAAATGTTTTTATCATGTAGTTACTCTATGTATATCTCATTGTTAGTTCATTCTTTTTCCTACAGTTATTGTGTGATTTGTGGTAATGGAATGTTAAGTCTGGTGAGTGTTAAGCCTTGACTGATGTTAAGGTTAGTAATGAAGAACTATGAGCTAAGGCCATTATGGTGATTATTAATGAATGAATGAACTAAACTCTAAGCGCTATTGAATTATATGACAATGTCCACTTGTAGCATATTGTTATAAAATTTGTTTCTGTTTTGAAAACATGACTCCTCTCTGGTTACACATGATTTATTCTCTATATTACACATGTCAGCTATATTATTTCAGCCGTCGTTATGTTCGCTGATATGTTCAATATCCACCTTCGATAGTAAGCACGTTAGCTATTTTATTTTGCTGCCATTCCATTTAATGCGATATCCATTTTTTTGTCATCATATTAACCGACGTTTGTTCACTATTATCAAGCATGTTCTGCTAAGTATTATTGCTGCTGTTTTCTTATAAGCATATTTCACTGCGTTGTTTGATTTTGTTTCTGTACATTGTGAGCATTTCTTTTGCCATTTTGTTTGTTATTAGTTGTTATTGACTATAACCACTAAGAAGCATTTTCGCTGTTCATTTCGATTCATTTTTCATGCCGTATTAGTCAAACAGAAGCATGTCTAGTATCCATTTATTACTGTTTCATTTCAGTCGTTAATGAAGCATATTCTCGTTGTTTCGTTTAAATATTCTCGCTGCTGTTATTATCGATTTAGAAGCATGTTATTTCCATTTCGTCACTTAAACGTGGCTGTTTATCTTTGATTTAGGAGTAATTTTTGTTGTTCGTTTGATTTATTATTCTCTGCTGTCATTAGTCGATCAGAAGTATGTTTCGCTGTTTTAATTTGATAATGCTTGTTGTCGTTTTAGTTGTTCAAAAGCATGCTTCGCTATTTTTAAATTGATGATATCCGCTGCTACTTATAGTCGTTTGAGAGGCATGTTTAATGCTTACTTACTGCTATATATTAGTCGCATGAGAAGCACGTTTGCTGTGCTACTTTCGACAATTTTCTGCTGCAATATTAGTCGATTTAGAAATATGCTTCGTTGTTCTGTTGTGTTGCTCTACTGCTGATTAATATCACTCATGAAGCACGTTTCACTGTTTTACCTTCGATACCTTGCCGCTTCATATTAGTCGTCCAATAAGCATGTTTCGCTTTCTGTTTTCGATATTTGCTGCTGTACATTAGCGTTTAAAAGGCACAATCCCGATGTTTTCATTTGATTACTATTCACTACTGCATGTTATCATTTAAAAAGCATGTTATGTCATTATGCATTGATATTATCTCGCTACTATATGCTGCTACTAATCTCTTAGTATAAAAGCATGCTCTATTCTTCATTTTATTGGATATTATGAACATGACTTACTCTTACTCATTTGTCATGCGTTGCTGTTATCATCATTCTATGAAAGCATGCTCGATAGTAGTGTGTCCGATTCCGAATATTGTGTGTTTCATTTTATAGTTGCCCTGTATACGTAAATATATGAGAATTCATCTTCGTTCTCCCGATGTGTTTTGAACCCTGAGCCTTTATTATCGATCCCTTAAAGTATTGTCATTTACTTTCCATGCATGTGTTGTCTAATTTGAAAGTGTTATGCTGCTTCACATTAATAGAAACCAAGTAGGGGGTCCCGCATTGGTAGTGGTACCCAATCATGCTTGAGTGTGGAAAAACGCTAAGAAAAGAATGTTCAGGATGGGCGGGATACGTCTATCTCTGAAAGAAACCCTTAAGGTGGGATACGCCAGAAGGGAAAAGAAAAAGGAGTTGCGGTAGATGGAAAGTTTGGATCTAGCCTGGCAGCTAGGATACACCCTCACCTAGTTGGAAAAGGGGCTAGTATGCACATAGGAGGTTAGGCAATCTCAAAGGACAACCTCCAATCTTCAGCTCAAAGTACGAATAAAGAGCCAAAGAACCAATGAATGTAATGAAAGAATTGGTTTGGGTGGCTCCCATTCTAAAAAGGAACAAAAGAGAGGCATGTATAATTGTATTAACCCATTTCCTCACTTGGCGTAAACTCACATCCTTACTTGTGGTGTAGGTAATGAGATAGTTGTGCAAGGAGCAGCGGAGGAGGCCATTCCCATGGAGCCTACGGCGTATCCGAAGGAGACGCAACCCGAGTAGTAGTACGACATCACGTGAAGAAGGAAGAAGTTGCTTTGTAAGGGTCTACAAACTCGCTTTGTAAACGTTAAATTACTACTCTAACCCTTATTTGAGTATTTATGTTAGGTGGAATATACTTTGAAAACCTAAATCTTGGATTTAGTTAATGTTTTAAGTAATGCTTTAATTACGCTTCCGCAAGTTTTATAATTGTAGCTTTTCCACTATTTCGTAAATTGTTAAAATGCGTTTGGTAACGATTGGGTTTTAGGCGACTCTGATTTTAAGTTGAAAAACCTTCTAAACAACAATTTTAGTCGTATAGCAAAATTTTAAATTTTAACATATTTCTAAGATAAGTAGAAACCCAGGTCGTTACAGAAACCCAATAGCAAGCAAGTCAAACAACTTTCTAAGTTTTGAAACCTATTCATAATATTTTAACCAAATTAGAATTCAAACTCAAAAATAAAAAATTTGGATTTCTAGACTAAACAATGATGACCCAAGAATGAGAGGGCAGGAAGTTTAATTCAGTCCAAAACATCCCCCGAAACGACCCCAGAATGATAGAGTTAAAACTTAGGGTAAAACTAAATTTGGTACAAAAACAAGACGTAGGCCTTGGCCCAAAACGGCCTGGGCCGCAACCCAAAGTACTATGGGTGGCCTAAACCAATCTGGTTTGCTCATGATTGTCCAAGTTGTAGCCTAGTGACTTGACAGAGTCGTTGGCCTACAGAACACTCCAAAAATCTTGCTAAAAATCTTCCCAACATTTGTTTTTCCTCTTAAACACCGTAAATTTTTCAAAACAATCCAAAATCAATCTTCAGAACAATGAAAATTTCAATTTTTCCTCAGAATCCATTACCGCAACCAATAAACAAAAATTTTTTATCAGATTTTTCCCCATATCTGAAGAAACTCACTCTCTGTCAAGCTTGCCTCGCCAACGTCGACTTCTAACATTGATGTCCAACTCTTAGTCCTCAAATAAAACAATTTCGTCTGTTAGACACTACCTTGCAAAGGGAAAATAGAATACCCATGAAATTCAAAACTCACCTCTGTTATGAACGAGATTGTCAACCTATAGGAGAATTTCCACCATTTTCACATCGTTGGGTTACTAGAGGAAGAGGAGTGGGGATTTATCACTCCCCACTCTTCTGAAATAGGGGGTCTCCCCCTTACTTTTCGGCATTAACCTCTCGAAAGGGGGTTTTAAATAAATAAAAAAATAAAAAAATATATATATATATATATATTTTATAATGCCGGTTTCACATTTTTCCCCACTAAATGAATTTTATCTCTGAAATTTAAAATAACCTTAATAATACCATTAGATAAGTGAGGGTGTTTTGCCATCATTTCTGATTCAATTTTCCAAGTAGCTTATCTTTCCTTATGGTTCTTCCACTATACCCAAATCAACTGTATCTCATGATGACGAAGAACTCTTATTTCACGACCTATTATTTATCAGGTTCCTCCTTATATGAAATATCCTCTTGGATAGGCACTTTGGTCCAAGAGATTACATGTGATGGATCAGATACATACGTCATTAGCATAGAAACATGAAAAACATTATGAACATTGTTCAACTGTGGTGGTAAGTCTAGATGATATACCACTAGACCAACTTTTTCAAAAATCTAAAATTACCAATATATCTGGGAGCCAACTTGCCTTCTACTCCAAAGAGGCTTACACCCTTCTTGGGTCTGACTTTCAAAAATAAAAAGTTTCCAGCTTCAAATTCTACTTCTCTTCTTAATAGATCCACATAGCTTTTCTAGCGAGTTTGAACCATTCTCAATCTTTCCTTTATCAATTGAACTTTCTCAGTAGTCTCTTGTATCACATCTGGCCCGAGAGTAATACATTCCTCGACTTCTACCCAACATAATGGTAATCTACAAGGTCTTTCATATAAAGTCTCATAGGGTGAAATCCCAATACTAGTCAGTTACTTGTTGTTATAAACAAACTCTACTAAAGGCAAATGATCTATCTAACTATTATCGAAATCCAAGATACATGACATTAACATGTCTTGGAGAATTTGAATTGTATGTTAAGACTATCCATCCTTCTGAGGATAATGCGCAGTACTTAAAATGAGTTCAGTGCCCAAAGCTCTTTGAAGGCCTTTCTAAAATTTTAAGAGAAACCTTGGATCTCTGTCTAAAACAATATTTGAAGAAATACCATGAAGACAAACAATGTTCTCAATATATAGTTTACTTAATCTTGTTAAAGAGAAATCCATCCTAATTAGAATAGAATGCACATATTTAGTCAATCTATCAACTATTACCTATACTGCATCAAATTTCTGTATCATTTTTAGCAAGCCAATCATAAAATCCATAATAATTTTATCTCATTTCCACTCAGGAATGGGTAAAGGTTGCAATAACTCATCTGGTTTATAATGCTATACTTTTATTTACTGATAGGTCAAACACTTATAAACATATTCTGATACATCCTGCTTCATTCTAGTCCACCAAAATTGACGCTTCAGGTCATGATACATTTTTGTGCTACCTGTATGAATAGAAAATATGGATTTATGGTTCTCTACTAAAACTATCTGTCTCAAATCTGAATAATTGGATACTACAACTCAAATTTTGAAATATAGAAAACCATCTGAATTGATCCGCCAACCATCAAACTATTCGCCCGCTTAGATCTTTTCAAACCTTTCTTAGAGTTCATCATCAAATTTCTACATATCCTTGACACATTGCAGAAGCGTAGGAGTTGTTATCAAATTAAACACTCGTATTGTCTGGTCATCCTCAAGATACCCCAACTTATAATCTCTGATAGTAAAACATCTTTTCCAATCCTCCAAAACTAGACAAGATAAAGAACTTTGAGGATATCGACTAAAAGCATCAGTTACAACGTTTGTTTTTTCAGGATGATATTCCAAAGAGAAATCATAATCTTCAATGTATTCGATCCATTGACGTTGTCAAAGATTTAAATCTCTTTGCGTGAAAAGACACTTAAAATTCTTGTGATCTGAAAATATCTTAAATTTAACGCCATATAAATAACTTCGCTAGATCTTCAAGGCAAAAATATTAGCTGCTAATTCCAAATCATGTACAGGGTAATTTCGTTCATGTGTCTTCTGTTGTCGAGATACATAAACAATCACTCTATTTTGTTGGATCAACACACAACCTAAACCAATTCCCAATGCATCATTGAATACTTCATATGGAAAATTTCCATTGAGTACTGCCAAAACTAGAGCGGTAGTCAATCTTTGCTTAAACTCCTCAAAAGCTGCCTAAAATCCATCGTTTCATGTTTTTCCTTGTCAATTGAGTTAGAGGCATAACAATGGAAGAAAATTTTTTCACAAATCGACGCAAATAACAAGCAAAACCCAAGAAACTTCTTATCTAAGTGACATTTTTTGGATGGCTTTCAATCTAACACAGCCACAACTTTGGTCGGATTCACAGATATGTCATCCTGAGAAACGATATGGCCTAAAAGTTTTACTTTAGGCATCCAAAAGTGCACTTTTCCCACTTTGCCTATAGTGGATGTTCATGAGACGTCTCTAAAACAATTTTTAAGTGCTATATGTGTTCGTCGTGAGTCTTGAAATATATTAAAATATCATGGATAAAAATCATAACAAATTTGTCAAGATAGGGTTGAAAAACTCAATTTATCAGGTCCATAAATGTAGTTCGTGCATTAGTTAATCCGACAGGAAACACTAGAAATTAAAAATATCCATATCGAGTCTTGAAGGCCGTCTTAGGAATATCCTCCTCTCGAATCTTCATATGGTGATAACCCGACGTGTAAAACCCATGAAATTTAAATAATAAATTTCACGTGTAAATTTTTTGTTTTAATTTTGGTCAAGACGTTGAAAAGTTAATCTGATTTGTCGCATGGCGGCCATGTTTGACTTCTCAGTCAAATAGTCAAAATTGATAAAATTAGGTATTACCGAGCTGTCGAATAATTTAAGGAATGAAGTTGAAAAATTAATTAGTCAGAGGAACATTGTCAGGTAGTGTTAGGATGAATCAGAAATTGTGGTTGAGTTAATTGATTTATAAATATATTAGATAAATATTTATTCATTAAATGAAATATATGAAATAAAGGAAAGATTAAAAATAATAAAAGAAGAGAGGAAAGAAAAGAATGAAACCTTTTCTTCTTTGTCTGACAAGCATAGAGAACGCGAGAGAATGCAATTACCAATCGAAGGAATCGCGATGTTTCAATGGAAGGGAAATGTTCGTGGCGACGAGGGGAAATACTTTTGTGAAGACGATTCATGAAACGGTAAGGTTTTCTCCTCCAATTTATGATTTTAGTTTGTAGAAATTTTGGCCTTGAATTCGAGCTTAACAACTTGAATCTGAGGGAGCCCTCTGGTTAATTTCGATATATTTGAAGTCTAGGTAAGATTATTTATCAATTAAAGGCAAAAGAAGGAAAAATGGTACGTCTCTGGCAAAGAAACCGTGCAGAAGATGAGTCTGGTCGACCAATTAGTCAACCAAAAATCAATCGGTCGATCAGTTAGCTAACCACTAATCGATCGGGAGTGCACAGGTCAATCAAGCAAAAATTTTGTGGTGGATTGACCGAAAGTGAACCGGTCGACCGAAAAATAGGCAGATTGCCCTGGAAATTCATGGTTGATTGCTAGTCGACCATAATTGAGCTAGGCGACCAACAATTTGGCAGATTGCCCCAAAAATGTCGTAGGTCGACCAGAACACTGTTCTTGGTCGACCACTCAATGCCAAATCACATATATTGAGTTGATTACACACTAGTTGAGTTCCTAGTTCTTGTTTAGGTCCTTCCACATATTCCTTGAGAATTGTTGACTAAAATTCTTACCCTCTATCATGTTTTAGCCTTGGATGAGTTTGAGGACTTTGAGCCAATACCTAAGGCTACTGCACCTTCAGATATGAGGAGAGATCGCCATCGAGGTAGGGGTTTTATACTTATTTCAATGCAGTGCATTGCATTATTTTCCAAAACTATATTCTGTGGGCTATCACATATGAAAACCTAATAGGGACTGTTCGACAACACGTCAGCTTTTATACTATGTATGTACAAGAGTTTACTTTTGTGCACATTGTTTTCATGTTGTACCATGTTTGGATTCTGATTTGGGGGCAATGAATCATCTTGATACTTTGGACGGTTTCGGTGTCAAAGTATCATGAGGCTATCCCTGGTACATCTCCTAATGCGTGGAGATGGTTCACTGTGCGCTATATGAAAGATGTGATTTGAAATGTGATGATGTTTCCTTGGATTTCGAACCCCTAAACCTGATTAGGGTGTATGGTATGGGTTGTGTCATCGCAAAGGTTGCTCGCTGACAACCCGAGTCTATTCTCCCAACTGATAAAACAAGTCGTCGATTCTTGACAATGGGTATCTATTCTTAATTGTCGCTTGATTCAACTTTCTATAATCAATACACAAATGAAGCAAAACCATCATGTTTCTTAGCAAACAAAATTGGTGCACCCCAAGGCGAAGTACTATTTTGAATAAAACCTTTGTGTAGTAAATCATCCAATTGAGTTCTCAACTCACTTAGTTTAGCAGGAGATATGCAGTACGGAGCAATAGAAATCAAAGTAGTGCCGGGAAATAAATCAATGATAAACTCAATCTCACGATAGGGTGGTAACCTAGGCCGATCCTCAAGAAAAACATCGAGAGAATCATAAACTGTCATATCTCAGAATTCTCCTGAACGTAACTAGATCACTACTAATAGCAAAGACACTTCTGTAAATCTCCAATCTCATCTGAGCACCTAGACAGACTCATAGAATAGAATCAATAGGTTTTACATAATTATCACATGGATGCACCAAAATATTTCCATTTTCTAACATAAGGGTTACCATTCTTTGGTGAGTCAATTGTTTCTTTACAATAGCTCAACCAGTCCATACATAGAATTATGTCAAACTGATCCATAAGTATTATTATTAGATCAACCGATAATTCGTGCCTGCATACAATGAGTGTAGCAGACCAAATAAAATAATTCATTTTGTAATTCTTATCCATAAGGGTACTTAAAATCGAAAAAGTTCCTGACATTTCAACTTTTAAACCCATAGCACGAACAAACATTACATACATAAAAGAGTGTGTAGTTTTGGTATCAAATAACACATAAACTGAAATATTAAAGAAAGAAAGTGTACCTTTAATAACACCCCAAACAATCTGATCAGAAACCTTTAACCTTGTAACTACATATGCTTGGCCAATCATTTTCTCATTCCCTTTCTTGTTTCCAACAAAACCACCCGTAGATGAACTAAGAACTGATCTAACAACCTTACTAGAAGATCTTGCAAGAGTAGGGCTAGAAACAAAACTTTGTTGATAACCAGCAGGCCTCTAAAAGTCATTACTAACAGGCTGATATTGATGTTGATATTGTGGCATGTACTTAACCGGCAATGGAGAATTAACAGTCTGAGATCCAGAATAATTGTGTGGCCCTTGTCCAGAAAATCATTGCCAGCTCTAAAACCATGTCTAAAAGATGTTGTTTGTGTAGGCGCAGAATTAGCTTGAGTTAGTCTCTGATTCATTTGGCAGTTCTTCTCAGATGCTTAGGCTATGCACAAGTATGATAGATATAAGGGCATGAATGCCCAGCATCATAAGGTATCCAACTAAACTTACCACTAACTTTGCTCTAAGTATGTCCACCTCTGTTCGAACCATTTCTCTGATCTTTTCTGATAATTTTTTCTCCCACTAGTTGTTCTTTATTTTCTTTTCCCTTATAAATACCGAACTGTTCCTCCAGATTAGCCTCAACTTGTTGAGCAGTAGCAACAAGTTCTAATAGGGAGTTACACTCAAATGTAGATAATTGGTGTTGAATCTTAGGTCTCAAACTCATTCTGAACTTCATCATTTTGACCACCGGATCCATATCTCTAATATATTGGGAAAACTCCATGAACTTCTCATAATATTCTAATACTGTCAGACTTTCCTGTTCCAAATTATGGTAGGCAATGATCATGTTCTGATGATGACTTGCATATCAATAGTTATTTCTGAAGATGGTTTGAAATTGACTCTAGGTCATCATCTCCACCAATTATTCCAATCTTAGCGATGTCCACCAAACATCAGCCATTTTCTCAAAATAAAACGTTGCAAATCCAACCCAGTACTCTGTTGGAACCCCAATAGCCATCAATTTTTTCTGCATCATTCTTAACCATATCTCAGCATCTTGAGGATTAGCATTGCCACAAACATCGGTGGGTTTAAACATCCAAATTGCATAAAGAAATTCATACGGCGTGATTCAGGGTCTTGATTACCGCTTTCTCTTGAAAAATTTTATAATGTCTGTCAAAACTACAATAGGATCAATAGGCTACAACTCTGCTGTGCACACAGTAGGTGCTATAGGAGTATAGTTTCTATGAGCTCTTCTAAGAGGAATTTTCGAGAATCTAAAATAATTCACGGTATAGGTTAGAACTCATCCTTAAGCATAGTATTTTATAATTTTCTTAAATTCTTTCACTCTATCCATTTTACTGAAGTCACTTTTCAAGATGAAACATAGATTTGATACCAAAATTTCTAGCACGCCCCAGAGGGGACTCGAGACTAAATCGGGAATGACTCGACTCGAATGGACTGAATCATCTGACCCTCATCTTAAATCCACAATTAGCAGTGGAAGACTTAAAGATTTACTTTACAAGCCAGACCTAAAATAAAGGTCCAAAAGTGACATTATAATAGTGCAAAATAACGAGGTTCAAACTATGCAGAAATAAAATTAAAATAATTATAAGCCTCACAAAAAATAATTTAAGTCTCTCAAGAAACAAAAAATTTAACGTGTTCAGGGTATTCTCCAAAATCTATTCTTGCTGCGGCAATTGGGAGTTGCTTTGATTATTTCCTAAAAGGGTCAAAATTCGTATGAGTCAATTGAACTTAGTAGGAATTAGATTTTATAATCGACATTTAGATTAAATAAAAAAATATTTGTGAATGACAAATATTTGTTTTTAAAAAACATTCGATATATGAAGGAAGTAAATAATTCACGCTAAAACTTATATAAAATGATATTTAATGCATATTCATGATGAGAAGAATATTTGATTGTAGAAAATAAAGTCGAGATTTATCAAGCAAAAAGGGATTTAAATTCTTCATCAAATAGAAGATTCTAGAGATAATAGAGAAAAGGAAATTTTGAAGAAAATAAGGAAGATAGTTGACCGATATTATGGAGTAAAATAAAAATCCAATTCAAATATGAATTTGTAGACAGATGAGAGAGAAAATATTCAAATTGTCCAAGATTGATAATGAGGAAATTAAATGGCTAAAGTAGTGGAATGAATAATAGAAAAAAAAAAAAGATAACCTAAAGCATAAAAGGAGGAACTTTTGGATCAAGAGAGAGGTTCAGATAGGAGAGACGATTCAGTAAAGAAAAGAGAGTTTTCTGGCAATGATAGTTGGACAAAAAAAAAGAGGAAATCGTAAAGCCTACTAGACATAACTTCATATTGGTGCTGCAATTATTCTAGATGCAGCCATTATCACGACAACGTGCAATGTCAGGATAACAGAGAAGATTCAACATAGTTTTTTGTTTTGATTTTACGTTAAATTCAAGACTTTAGATGAATCTTGCTCTAGTTATGAATCTTTTGGTTAGAAGGAGAAAATACTAATTGATGTGAATTTATTTCGTTGCTAAGTTTGTTGCACAATATGTTGAATAATTCAATATGCTTTGAATGATTGATTTATTTAGTGTCGACGGGTATAAATAATTACTCGTTTTCCTATTGCACTTACTAGTAATTAGGAGTTAAAGACCAATATTGAATTGTGTGAGGATAACATTTTCATATCATATAGTTTTAAATCACATGACAAGTTAGAATAATGCTAATTTGAATTTTCTAAGATATTTATCTTTCATATGCTTAAAATAATTTATATAAGAAAATTATCAAGCAACTCGATGGAGTCTTGGACTTGAAAAGAAATTCTAAGTCATTTTCCTAAATCGTTGCAACAATCTATTACAATTGTAATAAAATTTGCATAAAGAGTGAAATCGAATCCAAATCATATTCTTATAATTTGAAGTTCTAATTTGCTTGATTACATTTTAATTTAATTATTCAGCACCCAAATTACCATTCTAAATCAATTTTATTTTTATTTAATTGTTTTACTTAGATTTAAATTGTGCTAAATTTGTTCCAATGAGATCGATGCTCCACTTACTCTTTATTATTTAGTTTGTGACACATGTACTTGTGTAGAGTGTAGTTTTGCATAAACAAGTTTTTAGAGCCATTACTGAGGACAATTTTTGACAATTTTCATCTTCGTGGAACAAAGTTTTTATTTTTATTTTAACACCTATTCTTATTCTTACATTTGGGTATCCTTCAATTGATGCCCGATGAACAAGTCCAAGATATAGTGCCTTACAACCCAGAAATATAAAGGACATTCCGTGCTTGAAGAAGACAACACAACAACATTTTATTGAAGGAGAAAACATGGTCGAGCAAGAGAAAATGAGAAACAATTTTAACAGAAATATTGATGACTAAGATAGACCAATCCAAGTGTTCGCCATTCCAGCACTTGACAATTAAAACCCTTGAATTGTTAGACCAAATTTACAAGCACTACAGTTTGAACAAAAGCTAGTCATGTTTCAAATGTTATAGATGGTTGGAGAACTCAGCGGCATCGCAACCAAAGATCCACACCTTCATCTCATGATTTTTGTGGAAGTTAGTGATTCTTTCAACTTCTCAGGGGTACTAGTAGAATCTCTAAGACAAAAATTATTTCTATATTCCTTAACAGACCGAGCTCATGAATGGATCAATTCAATAGCCTCTAACTTTGTCACAACTTGGAGTGAACTTGCAAAAAAATTCGTAATGATGTAGCTCCCACCTATCAATAATGCCAAAATGAGAAATGACATCACTATATTAGGCTTTGGATAGATTCAAGGAGTTGTTAAGACAATGCACAAATCATGAAATTCCACGTTAGATTCAACTGGAAACCACTGCTAATGGAACCATCTTATTGAAGTCATATAATGAGGCATACGAACTACTGGAAAAATGGCGATTAATAATTATTAGTGGCCATCTGAAAGAGCTTCAATAAGTAAATGTGTTGTTGGAATCCATGAGTGAAACATATTTTTAGCCCTTACTGCTTAAGTTTCATCACCAAAGAATGCTATTAAAATAATGAACATGTTATCTACGTCAAAAACAAGGAAAGTATCATGCACCATCTGTAGTGCATCTCATAGTTATAATCTCTGTCCATCAAATCGAAAGTCAGTAAATTATGTGAGTTATAATAAGACTAATAACTCATATTCAAATACTTAAAATCCTAGTTGGAGGCAGCATCCAAATTTCCAATGGGGTGCACAACAAATGCACATCCTCCAGGATAGGTCATCAAAATGCATATCCTCTAAGATTTATGTAGGCCAAAATAGGTAAGCAAATGCACATCCTTCAGAATTCACACAGCAACATCAAAATTATACTCAACAATGAACTTCACACCAAAATCATCCAAATCAGATAGAGCTGTCAACTTCATAACAGTTTGCAAGAGAATATGTCGTGAAGAATGACACCATTATTCCAAATCTTGTAGCCTTTTTAAAAAATTTGGAGAACCAGATTGGACAGATTACTCAAGCACTGAATTACAAATCACTAGGAAATTTTCCAAGTGACATCAAAATACCACAGAGTGAAGGAAATGAACATTGCAACGCTATTATTCTAAGGAATGGATGAGAGGTTGAATCTATAGAAAATCCAAAGAAAGTAAAGAAACGTCTAAGGATTGAACAAAATTAATAGTAAAGGATAAGCCATACATTCAGAAGAAAAATACAGAAACTATAGATGCTACAAAAATTCTGCAACAATCATCTGCTAAATAGACAATTGAACAACCACCGCCACCGTTTCCTCAAAGAATTCACAAGTAGCATCAAGATAAACAATTCAGCCAATTTTTGAATGTTCTTAAGCAACTCCATATCAACATACCATTGGTTGAAGCTTTTGAGAAAATGTTGAACTACACCAAATTCATGAAGGATATTCTGTCGAAGAAAAGAAGGATTGGAGAAGATGAAATAGTGACTATTACGGAAAATAGTAGTTATATTTTGCAAAATAAGTTACCTCCAAAGATGAAGGATCATGGTAGTTTCGCCATCCCATGCAAGATAAGAAATTATTATTTTGGTAAGGCTTTATGTAATCTTGAAGCAAGTATAAACCTAATGCCAATGTCCATATTCATAAAATTGGAAATCGGAGAAGCTCGTCCTACATTAATTACTCTTCAATTAGTTCATTGTTCGTTGGCCCATCCGCAAGGAAAAATTGAAGATGTCTTGATGAAGGTAAATAAGTTCATTTTTATCTTGGATTTTATCATATTGGATTATGACGCAGACTGTGAAGAGCCAATTGTCTTGGGAATACCATTTCAATCTACTAGAAGAATGTTATAGTCAAAAAAAAAAAAAAGAGAACTCACCATGAGAGTAAATGATCAGCAAGTAACATTCAATGTTCTAAAAACCATGAAATTTCTAGATGAGGAAGAAGACTTTTTCTCTATAAAATCTATCGAGTGGGTTTTTGAGCTAGAAGAACTCAAGTAGATCAATAGTTCAAACATGAAAAGTGATGATGAAGCACTAAAAAAGGAAACCAATCATGAAGAAGAAGGAATGTAGATTTACCAAAGCTACAACAAACAATTTGAAGCACTTGGGAGGATAGATGAACAATTTAAGGTTCTGAAATCATCAATTGAAAAGGCACTTATTCTAGAGTTGAAGCAACTACCTACACTCTCAAAGTATGCTTTTTTTTGGGATTAGGAGATACTCTACCAATTATAATATCCACCTCGCTAATTTTAGTGCAAGAAGAAAACCTGATTATAATGTTAAGAGATTGAAAGAAGCCATAAGATCGACGAGCGTAGATATTAAAAGAATCAGCCCAAGTATTTGCATGCATAAAATATTGTTTGAACAGGACCATACCACTTCTATAGAGCAACGATGGTGATTATATCCAATGATGAAAGAAGTGGTACAAAAGGAAATTCTAAAATGACTTGATGCAAATATTATTTAACCCATCTTCGATAGTTCTTGGATACGTCTTGTGCAATGCGTTCCAAAGAAGGGTTGAACAACAATGATCTCTAATGACCAAAATGAGTTGATACCCACAAGAATGGTGATAGGATGGAGGGTTTACATGGATTATAGGAAACTCAATAAAGCCACCAGGAAAGACTACTTTACATTACCCGTTATTGACAAAATGCTGAATAGATTGGTAGGAAAAGAATTCTATTGTTTCTTGGATGGATATTTGAGCTACAATCAGATAGCAACAGCTCCTGGTGATCAAGAGAAAATAACTTTCATGTGCCCATATGGAACATTTTCCTTAAGGAGAATGTCATTTGGCCTTTGCAATGCACCTGCCACTTTCCAATGTTGCATGATGGCTATATTCTCTAATATGGTGGAAAGTTATTTGGAGATATTTATGGACAATTTTTTAGTGGTAGGAGAATCATGTGAAGCATGTTTGAAATGCTTGGAATAAGCATTAAAGAGATGTATAGACACAATTTGGTGCCCAACTGGAAGAAATGTCATTTTGTGGTATCTGAAGGCATAGTGTTGGGACATCGAGTTTCGAAAAAGGGATTGGAAGTAGAGAACGAAAAGATTAAAGTTGTTGATAAGTTACCTCCGTCGACAACAGTAAGAGTGATTCACAATTTTTTTAGGACAAATTGGTTTTTTTTTGGAGGTTTATCAAAGACTTTTCAAAAATTTTGAAGCCCTTATGTTCATTGAAGGAGCAGAATACAACTTTCAACTTCGATGAAGATTGCCTTAAAGCCTTCATAGAACTAAAACAGAATTGATTTCTGCCTCTATTATTGTTGCTCCATATGGATCTCTACTATTCTTACTCATGTGTGATGCCAGTGACTTTGCTATATGAGCTATTTTGGGACAGAAAAAGGAGAAGGTATTATATTCAATTTACAATGCTAGTAAAACCCTCATAGATGCTTAGGTCAACTATATAGCTATGGAAAAAGAATTGTTGGCAATAGTTTTGGCATTGAACAAATTCAAAAAAGATGCGAAACCGAGACAAATTCAGTGGGTTTTGTTGCTGAAAAAATTTGATTTAGAAATTTGGAATAGAAGAGGAAGTGAGAATTAAGTGGTTGATCATTTATCTAGGTTGGATTACAGAAACATCTCCACATATCCAAAACCCATCAAGAATCATTCCCTGATGAGTAGTTGTTGAACTACTCTTAAAATTAGGAGTATCTACACATTCTGGTATGCTGATATTGTTAACTACATTGTAAGTGGTATTTTTCTTCCATATATGTAGTACCAGCAACAAAAGAAATTCTTAAAATATGTTAAGAATTATTTCTGGGATGAGCCATTTTTATTCAAACAATGTCCAGGTCAACTCTTGAGAAGACTTATTCTAGAAGAAGAGATGAATGTAGTACTGCAACATTGTCATGCAGCACCATATGGAGGGCATTTTGGAGGGACTAGAATGGCCTCAAAAGTCCTCCAATCTAGTTTGTACTAGCCAACTCTCTTTAAGGATGCTTATGAGTTTGCTAAATCTTGTGGCAGATGTCAACGAGTTGGAAATATCTCAAGAAAGCACAAATTGCTACTAAGTAACATCTTAGAAGTACAACTATTTAACGTATGGGGTATAGATTTCATGGGTTTATTCCTAATGTCTTTTGGAAATCAATACATATTAGTAGCAATGGATCATGTTTCAAAATGGGTAGAAGCTGTTACCTTAGCCACCAAAGATGAAAAAGTTGTTATCCACAGCTTACCATCCTCAAATTAATGGCCAAACAGAAGTTTCTAATAGAGAAATAAAGATAATTTTGGAAAAGGTAGTAAACCCCTAGCTGAAAAGATTGGTTTATTAAATTGGAGGATGCACTTTGGGCGTATAGAATAGCTTACAAAATGCCATTTGGAACATCTCCTTACAGTCCAGTTTTTGGAAAAGCGTGTAATTTATCAATGGAATTGAAGCATAAGGCATATTGGTCTATTACGAAACTGAATTTGGACTCAAGTATAACAGAAGAGAAAAGATTGTTACAGTTAAATGAATTCAAAGAGTTTTGTATGGGAGTCTATGAAAATGCCACAATTTATAAGGAGAGAGTTAGAAAATGGCATTATCAGAAGATACAACCCCGAGCATTTGAAAAAGGACAATGGGTGCTTTTATATAATTGTTAGTTGAAAATTTTTCATGGACAGCTTAAGTCCAGATAGTTTATACCATTCAAGATCATTGACATATTTCCCCATGAAACACTAGAAATCATGGATAAGAAAACATGACAGCACTTCAAAGTTAATGGACAGAGGCTAAAACTCTATTATATTCTATTGTTAGTATTTTTCCTAAGTATATTAATGAAAAATCTCTCTGTTCTCCAATGTAAAATTCTATGATGACCATACAATTACTTTGAATCCCTAATCCCTTGAAAATTCAACATTTGTATTCAATAAATATGATTTAGGATATTCTCCTTTTGACAACCTTCCTCTACACCAATGTTCCATATTAAAATTTTCTTGAAAAAAACTAAAGAATATTATATTTGGCATACTTTAAAGTTTTATATTTAGAATATGAACACTCAATATAAAACGAGAGAGAATTAGACATCAAGAATTCATATGGAATAAAATAAGTTTTGAAGAATCAATATGTTTTCATAAAAAAAATAAAGGAATATATAAAATCTGTGATTCCCTAACCCACTTTCAATCTCGAGTGAGCATTTTGGATATTTGATAGGTGAAATTTAATTTGAGAGATTTTGGGAGGAACTTTATTGCAACATTATTGACTATAAGGTAACATATTATTGATTTGTTAGTATTTTAATCTTAATTTATTTAATTTAGATAGAAAATTCATATTGAGATAATAAATGAAAGGATTAACTTAATCACACAAAAAAAATTCAAAATATGTTGATATTAAATATCAATAGTTTGGATGAGTTTTAAACTTTAATATGTTACCTTATATTAATTATTAATCTATTTTCTTACAATATTGTAGTTTTATGAATAGTACATAAGAACTTCAAGGTCAAAATAATCAATTTATTACGTGATTAATTGATTAGATAAACTAGAAGTAGGTGAAGTGTTTGCAATGTTAAAGTTTCATGAAGAAACTCCACTTAGAGCCTCAAATTTTAGAGTTTAAATAGTTGATATCTTAATTTTTTTTTTTTTTACTTAAATTGAAGTTTGACCCATAAGCAAAATAATTATGAAGTTGAAAAATTCTTTAAAATTATTATATTGACGGCAAGTAACAATCCACTCAAATTTAATTTTACATGTCGCTTGCTTAGTGGGTACCATGTCTCCCTCGACCAGCGATCCTTTGGGATTTCCTTCCCCATTTCCCTCCCCTTTTCTTCAATTCTTAAACACCAACCCTCGGCCTCCATCTCCACACTTCTCTCTCGCCAAGCCACAGAAGAATTGTGACAGTGGCATCGAACCATACAAATTCGAGAATGGAAACGCCGGACTTTACTGGTTAATCAAAATCTCTGTTGGTAATTGGAAATTGGTAGGTCATTCTCTTCCCTTCTTTGAGTTTTCAGTTTCTAATTAAAGTCCTGAATTTGAATTGACTAATCGGAAATTGATCAGTGATAACCGAGGGCAGAGCATAGGTGTTGATCGCAGCCTCTAGAAGAGAAATCAAATCAAGGACAGTAATCCCATAGTCGTAGTAGAACTCCCAAAAATCAAGAATCAATAAATTGTTAATCAGAGGAATACAAATTTGGATTTTTACTTGTTAATTTCGCTTTTGGTTGGGAATCTTGGAATGTTAATTTCTCGTTTTCTCTATCGGTAAATTGGTTGAACGACTGAGCTTGTGCGTCAGTGACGCATACTGAAGCGTGACTCAGCAAAGAGTTGAGGCACAGTGTGTAAAACTTGCACCTTTGGTGGCTTGAAAAAGTGGTCGAGATGAGAAAATCTCAGCCAGAGTTGAGATTGTTCGCATCTATGAACAATGACGCTTGCATCGAAGGAAAATGACGCTGCATAGAAGAACAAAAAAGTCCACGAACGGGCTGTGTACAAGGGCCATGGTTCCTCCTCTATGGGCCGCAGATCAGTAGGGAAATCAGGCCAAAAGCCCAGGCTCCCTGGACTACCCAACTTGGGCCAGGGGCAAACTTCTTGGACTGCCTTGGGCTATGGCCCACTGTCCATATTGAGATTATTGTTGGACTTATTTTTGGGTATTATTTTACCTAATTAATTTGAATTAAATTTCAAATGATAATTGGAAATATTTAGGTGTAAAATTTTGACCAAAATTTAATACCTTAATTTTTGGATAGGTAGACCACCTTAATTGAAAATCCATGGATAGTTATATTTGAATTTTTAGACTTTTGGACTTTAATTGGTGTAAGATCACTTCGAGGTTGGGATTATTTTGTGCACTACTGATGCACCAGCAGAAGGGGATTAGAATATAACCTGAAATATGTTGATGAAGTTGCTGATGTAATCGGTTAAAGAAGTGTGGAAGAATGGTTGAATGTTTGATCAACATAGTGTGGCAATTTCCAGGAAAGGCGGCCGATCACAGGAAGGCGGAGATCGACCAAGATTGATCAGCCGCTAATCTATAGCAAAGTGGTGGTCGGTCTGCAGTGCGCATAAAAATTACAGAGGCAAGCATTTTTTGGGCTTGTCAATCCTCATCGGAGAAGCTGATCGATTGGGTGGCTTGAAATTTCCTTAAGCTTAATGTAAATTCAATTATGGAAAGTCCCACTTTGTAAGCCAATAACTCCCACGTTACAAAAACTCTTGAGCTGAAATTTGAACCACCCCTTCTTGGATAAATAAGGAAAGAACTCCTTCAAGAATTTTGGAAAGAACCTTTAAGGATTAGGAAATATGCTGGAAAGAATTCAAGTGGTTGGAAATAGGAAGTAGTGAAACTTACAACTCCCAAATGGATAATTTGTTGATGGAAACGCCTCTTGATGGTTGGACACCTCTTCACTCAGCCTTCCTCCAAGGAGTAGGGATAGGGATGCCAATAAGAGAACTCACTCAACTCCAAGTGAGCCCAATCTTGTGATGCTACTCACACAAGGATAACTTTGGATGCAACTCACCAAAGTGTTTGAAAAATGAATCACTCTAATTTAGAAAGAAAGCAAGAGCTTTTTGTATTCAATTTTCAATGTCTAAAACATAAGCACTAAGGGGCTTTATATAGCCAATTACAAAGCATAGAATACGAAACAACAATAAAGGAAACACACTAGGTATTCAACCCTATATGGCCGATTACTATACTATGAATTTGGTAACTTTCTAAAGCTATTATTTTAGTAATCTTTGCTTGCTTTTGACTCAATGAAATGGTGAATTTTGGCAGCTACTTCTCTTCAAGAATTGCCATTTGGATGGTTGCCAAAACCAAGCATAACAGGTTCTCCTTTGTCCACTTGTCTTTGGCTGATTAAGGAAGGTTTTTTTTATCTCTATTTCCTTTGGTCTTTCTTGCCCTTCAAGCGTGTCTTCTTGGGCTTCTTTCCATAGCAGCAAGTGTGAGGACTTCCCTTGATCTTCAGGGGTTAGAAGCTCATCCATTTGAGCCATAAATGATCCACCTTCCAAATAGGTAGAAAAATGTGTGTTAATAAGTCTTTGAGCCCTTGCTCTTGTGATTGGACCTTGTAGTCCATCATCATCTCCTGGTTTTTGAGGATTTGACCTCAAATCTTCTTCAAGTTTAGGATCTATAGTGGTTTCCTCATCGTCAATATATGAAGAGAGATCTTGTACATTGAAAGTGGGTGACACTCTATATTCACCCAGAAGCTCTATTTTGTAGGCATTGTTGGTTATTCTCTCCAACACCTTGAATGGACTGTTAGCTTTAGGCTTTAGTTTGGACTTTCTTTGTTAGGGGAATCTTTCTTTGCGTAGATGAAGCCAAACCAAGTCGCCTTCATTGAATATTACTTCTTTTCTTCTATCATTGGCCGCCTTTGCATATGCTTCATTCTTGTTCTCTATCACTTTTCTTCCTTTCTCGTGTATTTCTTTCATAATGTCGGTCTTCTTTGCTCCATTATAGTTATCAAGTTCTTTTTCGAGTAAGGCCACAAGATCCATAGGAGTGTAAGGGTTGAATTCATATACTATCTCAAAGGGAGTTTGTTGAGTGCTTCGGTGCACACTCCTATTATATGCGAACTCGATGAAGGTTAGGTTCAAGTCCCAATCTGTCAATCTCCCATTTAGCATGCTCCTTAATAGTGCTCCCAATGTTCAGTTGACCACCTAGGTTTGACCATTGGTTTGTGGATGGAATGATATACTAAATAGTAACTTGGTCCCCAATCTTTTCCAAAGGCTTCCCCAAAATGTGCTAAGGAATTTGGTGTCACAGTTAGAAAGAATAGAGCAAGGAATCCCATGCAATCGCACCACTTCTTTTAAAAACATGTCGCCCACATGAATAGCATCATCTGACTTTGAGCATGCAATAAAGTGAGCCATCTTGGAGAATCTATCAACAACAACCATGATTGAATCTTTTGATGTTGATGTGTGAGGTAGTCCCAAGATGAAATCCACACTAATCTCAACCAATGGATGTGTTGGAACCGGCAAAGGTAGATAGATTCCTTACGGTAGAAGTTTACTCTTCTCTTTCTTGCAAACAATGCATCGCTCTACAACCCGTTGCACATCTTTGAGGAGGTAGGGCCAATAAAAATTTTCCTTTGCTACTTCATAGGTCTTCTTCTCCCCAAAGTGACTAGCTAATCTTCCATTATGGGTCTCCTTGATTAAAGATTCTAGAAGGCTACATCTTGGAATAAAAATCTTGCCAACTTTGAAGAGATATTCATTCATAAGATAAAATCGATTCTTGGGCCCCATTTAACACTTTTCATATCATTGCCTGAAGTCTATATCGTCTGTGTAGGCACCTTTTATCTAGTCAAAACCATATAGCTCAAAATCAAGTTTGGTGAGGAAGGAGTTTCTTTGAGGGACGGTGTCAGTTAATACCCCAATGCTCTCCTTTCTTGTCACAAGCATGGTAGACTTCAGCTTACTTTTCTTTAGTGCTTCATAATCTTTGGTAATTTGCTCAGGTTTGATTGGAGCTATTTGACCTTCTTCCCACTTAACTTGAATGTGTATCAATTAGTAAAGCCATCATGCATAGTCTTTCGATCATATTGCCATGGTCTCCCCAAAAAGTAGATGACTTGCGCTCATCAGAACCACATCACATAGTACTTTATCCAAGAAACTTCCAATAGAGAATTCAATGGGAGCTTGCTTACAAACCTTGATGTCTTTTTTGTCGTTTAACTAACTTAGCTTGTAAGAAGTCAGATGCAAGGTTGTTTCTATCCCCAATTTACTCACTAGATCCATATAAACCACATTGGCACAACTTCGTCTATCAATTATTAGAGAGAAAAATTTTTCCTTGACTTTGCAAAGGTTATGGAAGATGTTTTCTCTTTGACAACAGCCGATACTTCCCTTGGTAGTGAGTGCTCTTCGAATGACCATAAGGAGGGGACCCCCTTGAGCATATAAAGTATCCACTTGTGCTTCCTGTGCTTCACTTTCATCCTCACTTTCAAGCTCATTAGTGTCTTCTCTTAATACCATCACTTTCACATTTGGATATTGGTAGGTGTAGTGTCTGATCCCAAGCCATTTGAAACACTTGATTTCTCTTGTTCTTAACTTTGGTGCTTCTAAAGGTAGCGGTTTGTCGTCACTTGGCTTAGTAGTGACACCTTTCATGTTTATACCCTTGTCATCATGCTTAGCTGGTGGTTTGGAGAAGCTTGTAGTACTTTGAGAGAGTTGGTTAACCCTTTCCTTCTCTTTCCTAGTTGAATCTTTTTCCTCTCTGAGAAGTTGTAACACTCGAATATTCTTTCGACCATTTCCATCCACTCAATATAATTGGTGTCATTGCTAGAACCATTGAATGAAGGGATGGATACCTTGATAATCCAAGAGTCATCTCTTTGTGTTGCTCTCCTTCTATGACTGGGGAACTCCCCATACTCGGTTTCTTCCTTTATGAACTCCTTGTCACTATCCGAATAAAAAGGACGTTCCTTTGGTCTTGTTAATGAGGACTCCATCTTTGTTGACTATAAGAACTCAGGAATTGTTGGAACATGAACTGAAGCTCATCAATTTGTCATTGTATGCTTGACTCGGCTCCTCATGTAGATGGTGGCTTGGTGTTCGGAACAATGCTTGGATTTGCCTTGAGTGTGCTGCTTCATTTCTCCTCATGTCATCATTAAAAAAAGAATAATAGAATTAGGAATTGTTTTAGCTCTTATACCAAATGATACACCAGCGGAAGGGGATTAGAATATAACTAAAAATATGTTGATGAAGTTGTTGATGTAATCGGTTGAAGAAGTGTAGAAGAATGGTTGAATGTTTGATCAATCGAGTGTGGCAATTTCTAGGAGAGGCAGTTGATCATAGGTAGGCGGAGATCGACTGGGATTGATTAGCCTCAATCTGTAGTGAAGTGGTGGTTGATCAGCAGTATGTATAAAACTTACAGAGGCGAGCATTTTTGGGCCAGTTGATCGTCAACGAAGAAGCTGATCCACCAGTTGGCTTGAAATTTCCTTAAGCTTGCCGCAAACTCAATTATGGAAAGTCCAATTTTGGAAGCCAAAAACTCCCACTTTTTAGAAGCTCTTGTGTTGAAATTTGGACCACGTATTCTTGGATGAATAAGGAAAGAACTCCTTTAAGAATTTTGGAAAGAACCTTCAAGGATTAAGAAATATGCTGGAAAGAACTCAAGTGGTCGGAAATAGCAAGTAGTGAAGCTTGCAACCCCCAAATAGATGACTTGTTGATGGAAACGACTCTTGATTGTTAGACACCTCTTCATACAAACTTCCTCCAAGGAGTAGGGATGAGGATGCCAATAAGAGAACTCACTCAACTCCAAGTAAGTCCAATCTTGTGATGCTACTCACACAAGGATAACTTTGGATGCAACTCACCAAAGTGTTTGAAAAAAGAATCACTCCAATTTTGAAAGAAAGCAAGAGCTTTTTGCAGTCAATCTTTAATGTCTAAAACATAACCACTAGGGGGCTTTATATAGCAAATTACAAAGCATAGAATAGGAAACAACAATAAAGGAAACACACTAGGTATTTGGCCGCATATGGCCAGAATTTAGTAACTTTCTAAAGCTATTATTTTAGTAATCTTT
Organism: Begonia loranthoides; assembly: GCA_022433065.1. Taxonomy (NCBI): domain Eukaryota; kingdom Viridiplantae; phylum Streptophyta; class Magnoliopsida; order Cucurbitales; family Begoniaceae; genus Begonia; species Begonia loranthoides. The sequence continues at coordinate 8,375,157 of CM039483.1, forward strand.
GCTCGCTTTTGGCTCCATGAAATGGTGACTTTTGGTAGCTACTTCTCTTCAAGAATTGCCACTTGGATGGTTGCCAAAACCAAGCATAACCAGCTCTCCCTTGTCCACTTGTCTTTGGCCGATTAAGGAAGGTTTCCTTATTTCTATTTCCTCTGGTCTTTCTTGCCCTTTAAGCATGTCTTCTTAGGCTTCTTTCTATAGCAGCAAGTGTGTGGATTTTTCTTGGTCTTCATGGGTTAGAAGCTTATCCATTTGGGCCATAATTGATCTACCTTCCAAATAGTTAGAAATGAAGATGTTAATAAGTCATTGGACCCTTGTTGTTGTGATTGGACCTTGTAGTCCATCAACTACATTTGCATAATTTTTTTTTAAATAATTATTTTGAGTCGTGTCTCATATAAAAATGAAGTGTTTATTTCATGGCCATCAGATTTTTATATTATATTTTATTTTTACTGTACACGTTTAAATTAAGCATGCATATTATATTTTTGGATGAACTTGGTCATGCGAACTGAGTTCGACCAATGTGGTTTGGGGTCAGTTTTATTTTTCACACATTCAAATGTGCAGAATGTGTTTCTTGTTATTAACTCGAGTAATGGGACAATTGTATGTGTTGTGTCCCTAGGCACAAAACTCTAAACCTGATAAGGGTATTTTATTTGCCTTTTATGATCACCGAGCATTGCTTTTATTCTATTATATGTCTATGGCATGGTGTGCCCAGAGTCCATGAATGACTCTATTTTCATTTTGATTTTTAATTAGTACAACAATGACTTATTTTAATTATGTACCACATATTAGTGGGTTGATATAAACATTTGTCATTTTGTACACATTTTTTTGAAAAAAATTTATAAAACATGAGTTTTAAATTCATGCATGCTTAAAAAATATTCCTCTTTATTTAAAACTATTAAATCCCTATTGAGTTTAGTTAACTCACCCAAATGACACTTTTGAAGATTTTATCATTTGGGCTTCCAGTTCCTGAGTTAAGATTAGACCCGACAGAGTTTATTTAAATTATATAATTTTAGTAATTACCTTTGAGAGACATTTTGTTAGGTAAGACTTTATTAGATATAAATTTTAATTCCAAAATTTTTTTTGCATGGTTCTTTTATTTTGATGATATTACTTTACTATATGATTTCACTTATTGGACCTGTTAAGCTTGTTGGGCCCTAACATGTAATAATTTATTTAAAGTTTTCACTGCTATTTAATAAATTTAAGTGAATGGGCCGGGCAATTCAATTTTTTGGGTTGGGTTGTTCCCATTTTTGTCTCGACTCCATTACGGATCGTCACAGAATTTTTGGTATCAAAGCCATGTTCTATTTTGAAAAGTGATATAAAAAAGATAGATAGTAGAGTAATATACAAGGATTTACAAATACCGTGTCTAAGAATAAAGTACAAAAATTAATTTGCGTTAAAGTGCTGCTAGAGAGACATCTTGAGGTTGTCCGCTAGTGGATGAAGGCATTTCTTTAATCGGATATGGCTATTTGTGGAGTGGTATGGATTTAGTTAGAGTTGATAAGGAGTATGCTTTGTAAATGATTAGAAACAACCTTTCTGAATATATGAGTCTGCGAGCTCTTCTGGGTTATGTGCGTGGGTTTGTGAAGTTTGAACTTAAAAAACCAATCATAGAAGAAATTCAAAGCCTCGGTTTCATTAACAAATTCAATGTTTGCTCTGTCATATTTTGAATCTGTTAGTCTAAGTTTGAACCTTGCATTGGAAGACTCTAATTTGAACATTGTTGATGAACACTTATAATTAGTCTTTGTATTGTACAATTTGGCATTAGTGTAAGTTTTTGCATATGTATTTAGGAATATTTGGACCAAAGTTTAGACTTATTCGAGTGAATGATGACTTCAATAGGGAATTCTATGAAAGTAATTTGTATTAAAACCACATAGGATGAGATTATAAAACATTTAAATGCTAGTATTTGTGGGTAGAGCTGACCCTCAAAATACTGAAAATCAGTTGAGAGTGATGCACAAGAATTTAATTACTTTTTGGAGTTTCATTGTAATATTGAATTGAGTTTGCAACCTTCTATTTTGAATAAATGACCGATGTATGGTGGAAGTCTCTTAAGTTAGACTAACCGTTAGTATGAGATTTGAGGCAGTGTTCAGAAACAACTATTGCAACGCTAGTAATCACAAAATATGATTAGTGCTTATCATGACTTGGATCATGGGAGTGTGTGTAACATCCCAATATTTTTAACCATCCGGATATTACAGAACGTGTTCTGAGCGTTAAATCTAAGGGTATTTTCCACCCGTACATGCGATGTAATGGTGATGATAGGGTATTTGGGATATTACATTCACATGGTTACGTGTTATTTAATGACATTTAATAGGGAGAAGTGTTACAGGATAGAAGTTAGGCGAGAAAATGTGAGGAAAGTGCTGAATGTGCACTTTGGGATGACTCGGGATGCCATTTTCATGTCCTCAAAGTCGTCCCCTTCCTTTATTGAAACTTCGGACGAGACTGCGGACGCAGCCCAGTCCTTACGGACGCGAATGGTCGCGCCTGAATTGAATCTGTCCAGGACTGGACAGATTCGGACGATCGCGGACGAGGACTAGCCTCGTCCGCATTGAATCTGTCCATTTTAGAGACAATTTGAATGACGCGGACGACACATACGGACGCCATACCGCTTCCGAAAGTAGCCTGCGGATGGTATAGACACTAGACGGGGATGCCATCCCTCGTCCTAAATCCCTTTTTAGCCTGTGAGAAATGGTCTTGCGGACGAGACCAAGTCGTCCGCACCCGTCTGAATCAGCCCAGATCAGCGACAGTATAGATTTTAAACAGAAAGAGAACAACCCATAACCAATAGAGCGTGATCCTCTGACACCATATCCGCTCCAGACCACGCGTGGCCGACCCGCTCTGCTGCCACTCATGTGGTTGTTGTAATTTTAGTTATCCGAGAACATGTCTTCGATGATGTTCGATGATGCGTTGCTGTAATTTTAGTTATCCGAGAACATGTCTTCGATGTTTTATTTTCAATATTTCTATGCTGTTTTGCTACTGTTATGTTGCTGTTTTTTTTGCTGTTCAGGAGCATATTTAATCTTTCTATTACGATAATTCACTGCTGTAATTTAGCTGTTAAAAATGCGTGTTTCGCTGTTCGGTTCTCGTATTTCGCTGCTGTCTTTAAGTGAATTTGTTGCTGTTTTTAGGTGTTTAAAAAGCATGTTTTGCTATTTTAATTTGATGTAATTCACTACTATATTTGGATGTTTAAAAGCATGTTTCGCTGCCTTAGTTGATGCTACTCGTTGCTGTTTCTTTCATATAAAGACACGTTTTTAATAGTCGTTTTAATCTAATCAAGTTAGTTAAACTATGTACATAACAAATTGTTAAGCGCAAGCATGTGAACTAGTCAACTAATTTAAGGAAAACTTAAATGCAAGTATCTTCTTGAACATGTTTAATTATTGATAATCTTGAACATGTTAATTAAAGTAATTAATTGGAAGTTAGCATGCTAACTGACCAATTTAATTAACTACTCGTTGAACAACTAAATTTGAGCATGTTTAGCTAGATAATTTATTAATAAACTCTTGAGCACGTTAAACATGTTTGAATCATAGAACCTTGTATCGATGCGTGTTTAATATGTTAGTTAGCTATTAGTCTTCATGTACGTTAATTCAAGCATGTTAAATAAACTAGAATCCCAAACATGATAATCAACCAAACATGTGAACAATTTTAGTTAATATAGGCATGCGAATAAATGTAGGTTGTAACTTCTCGACCATGTTATCATTCTTTAACATACTGTTTTGATTTAATTATTGATTGAATTGTATGTTATTGTTGTGCATATTCATGTCCGTTATGGTTGCTAACTCTCTTTGTATGTTGTATATGCTTTTAGGGTAGTCCCATGATGATAGAAACAATTAGGAACACCACAATGGGGTGGCCACACGTCTTGAGTGAGGAAAATAACTAAGCTTTCCCTTATCGGGATTAAAAGACTAATTAATGTAATTAATTAGAAACTGGAGGATTCCCCAAGCTCTATTCTCCATATATGAGTCATTTCTAAAAAACGTAACTGTTCCTAAAATATGTAAATAAAATATTGGTTTGGGGCGGACCCATTCCAAAGAATTTGAGAGAGACATTTCATATGCATAAATTCATTTTCTTACTAGGCCTTTAGGCTCACGTCTTACTTGCAGTGTAGGTACACATGACGCACAGAGTCTCGAGCAAGGATGAAGCAGTCAATGAGGGATTTGCACGCGCGAGCTTATAGTTGGCCAGGCTACAAGAAGTTAAAGACATATTGAGTTGTAATTAATTTAAATTAAGTTTTCTCTTCTTAAATTGTAATTTAATGCCTAGTTTATTTCCTTTAAATTCTTTACGCTTCCGCAGTATTTTAAAATGCATGATTTTAACGCTTTCGCAAGTGTTTTATTTCCGCAACATTTTTAAGTGTTTCTAACGGCCCGACTTGCACTCTGATATTTCTTTCATAAATTTTAACGCATTTTCCAAGGGGATTTACGAAGAAAAATCCAGGTCGTTACAGTGTGACTGTAGAAAAGCTAGAAAATTCCCTAATTTTGAGTGCTCATCTGGATAAGAGGTATGAAATGTATTTCGTTGTTCGATCTACTACCCTTATTGTTGGCAGACATAAATTATCAGTTGATCTAATAGTGATACCTATGGATCAGTTTGATGTAATCCTAGGTATAGATTGGTTGAATTTTTACAAAGCTAAGATCAACTGTTATCAGAGAAATATTACCCTTCCGTTGGAAGATGGAAAGATCCTAGTACATCCATATAATACTCGTATGTTTTCTATTGATCATATTTTGCGAGCTTGTTTGAGTGGTCAGAAGAGATTAGAGCCTTACGGGAGTATTTTTGCTGTTAGTGGTGACCTTGTTAGAGCCAGACAGGATTCTGATTTATCAGTGGATTGTGATTACCTTGATTTTTTTCTTGAGGATCTGTCTAGGTTGCCACCCGACCATGAGATTGAGTTTTGTATTGATTTGATGCCCAAAACTACTCCAATTTCAATTGCTCTGTACCGCATGGTTCCTGCTGAATTGAATGAACTGAGAGTTTAGTTGTACAATTTGTTACAAAAAGGGTTTATTCAGAATAGTATTTCACCGTGAAGTGCACAAGTTTTTTTTTTTGCAAAGAAATAGAATGGTTTGATTGCCTATGCATTGATTATCAAAAACTGAACCAAGTGACAGTCAAAAATAAATATTTGTTGCTGAGGATTGTTGTTTTATTTGATCAGCTTGGAGAATCTATGTACTTCTCGAACATCAATTTGAGATCTGGTTATCATCAACTGAAGATACGTAAAGAACATATTTCGAAGACTGTTTTTTGAACTCGTTATGGACATTTTAAATTTCTAGTGCTTTTGTCTGGATTGACTAATACACCAGCTGCATTTATAGACCTTATGAATCAAGTCTTTCAGCCATATCTTGATCAATTCGTAGTAGTCTTCATCAATGATATCCTGATTTTTTTCTAAAACTCTGGATGAGCATATGGAACATCTAAAAATTCTTTGCAGAAGCTGAGGGAATATCAATTGTATGTAAAGTGTGAAAAGTGCAACTTTTAGATGACTAAAGTGAAGAGCCACACTGTGTAAAACTTGCACCTTTGATGGCTTGAATGACTGCCCGAGACATGAAAATCTTGGCTAGAGTTTAGATTGTTCGCGTCGATGAAAACCAATGCTCATATCAAAGGAAAATGACGCTGCGTAGAAGAACAGAAATGTCCACAAATGGGCTATGTACAAGGGCCACTGTTCCTTCTCTATGGGTTGTAGATCAATAGGGAAATTGGGCCAAAACCCTAGACTTCCTGGACTACCTAGCTTGGGCTAGGGGCAGACTTCTTGGACTGCCCTGGACTGCGACCCACTACCCATATTGGGCTTATTGTTGGACTAGTTTTTGGACTAGATTTTGGGTCTTATTTTACCTAATTAACTTGGATTAAATTTCAAATGATATTAGAAATATTTAGGTATAAAATTTTGACCGAAATATAATACCTTAATTTTTGAATAGGTACACCACCTTAATTGAAAATCTGTGGACAGTTAGATTTGAATTTTCAGAGTTTTGGGCTTTAATCGGTGTAAGATCACTTCGAGGTTTGGATTATTTTGTGCACTACATTTGCATAATTTTTTAAAAAATTATTTTGAGATGTGTATTATATAAAAATGACGTATCCATTTCTTGGCCGTCAGATTTTTATATTATATTTTATTTTCACTGTACACATTTAAATTAAGCATGCATATTATATTTTTGGATCAACTTGGTTGTGCGAACTTAGTTCGATCAACTCGGTTTGTGGTCAGTTTTATTTTACATACATTGGATCGTGTAAAATGTGTTTGTTGTTATTAACTAGAGTAATGAGACAGCTATATGTGTTGTGTACCTTGACGAAAAACCCTAAACTTGATTAGAGTATTTTATTTGGCTTTTGCGATCACCAAACATCACTTTTATTTTGTTATATGTCTATGACATGACGTGCTTGAAGTCCGTGAGTGACTCTATTTCCACTGTGATTTTTAATTAGTACAACAATGACTTATTTTAATTATGTACCACATTTTAGTGGGTTGATTTAAACGCGTGCCCTTTTGTACACATTTTTCTGAAAGTAATTTATAAAATATAAGTTTTAAATTCATGCATGCTTAAACAACATTCCTCTTTAATTAAAATTGTTAAATCCATGTTGAGTTTAGTTAACTCACCCCAATTGCACCTTTCAGGATTTTATCATTAGGGATTCTAGTTGCTAAGTCAAGATTAGACTTGACGGAGTTTATTTAAATTCTTTAATTTTAAAAATTATCTTTGAGAGATATTTTATGAGGTAAAACTTTATTAGATCTAAATTGTAATTCCTAATTTATTTTCCACACAGTTCTTTTATTTTGATTATATTACTTTACTATCTTATTTCACTTATTGGATCTGTTAAGCCTGTTGGGCCCTAACTTGTAATAATTTATTTTAAGTCTTTCTCTGCTATTTGATAAATTTAGGTGAAATGGGTCAGACGATTAGGTTCTTTGGGTTGGGTCATTCTCCGTTCTGTCTTGGGTCCCTTGCGGGTAGTGACAACATCTCTCCCCCTCTATCTTACACAACATGTAACGACCCGGTTTTTCTTACTTTTAAAAATGTGTAAAATTTAAAACTTTTTTTTTTTTATAAAATCAGTGTAATACTTTCTTTCATAAAACTCTTTTACAAATTGCAGCGGAAAACTTTTATATATAAAACAAATCATTTGAAGAATAAAATAAATAAACCTTTTACTTTATCTTTATAAAACCTTTTACAATTATTTTCCTTTAAATGTCTTTAGCCTAGCCAGCCACAAGATCCGCGCGTGCAAATCTTTCATCACCTGCTTCTTAACTTGTTCATCATCCTAATGCCGATCGTATACCTACATCACAAGACTTAACTAATGAGTTGAACACTCAGTAAGTGATATGAAATAAAACTATACAATACACATGCCATGCTCTTTTTAAAACCATATACAGCTTCTATTTTCTGTTTCCTATTTCTCTTTATCTTTCCTTTATCTTTTCATTTTCTTGATCTTAACTTTACTTGATGAGAAAGAGTGGCCCACTCAGCCTCACACCTCGAAACGTCCCTTTACATTTTATCTTGTTGACAGAGTTCGAGATGTCTAAACTTGACGAGGATGAGCGGCCAACCAAAGCTCATATCTTGTCACACCAATTTATGTTTATTTCTTTCATTCTGTGTCGGGCTTTACCCACTGAGTGGTCCACAAAACCCGTTTCATTACATTTCATGTCTATTTTTTTGGGAAGCCGGTCCACACAGGCCACTCAGACCCACATTTATGTTCACTTTGGGAAGCTGGGCCACACAGGCCTCTCCAACTCACATTTATGTTACCATTTGATTTCGTTTCGGTTTCCTTTTCAAAACCATGCATGAAAACTCATTTTCATATCGTTTAAAACCATGATGCATGATGCTCGTGAATGCATACAATTCTATATCGTCAGTAAAATGTTTGAAATATGAGCGTTATCAATACAATTTAAAATCCAATAAATATATCATTAAAATAACCTAATTTTAGTAAACGCACAATAAATAGCAATACAATCCTCGAAACATGATTTCTATCAAATCCTATAGTCCATCAAAGCATAACTTTATCATATTAAATCTATAACATAAAAGAACCTAAATCTAATAAACAGTTAGCATACAACCCTAATTCTTGCAATGTAGGGTTCGAAGATCAAAATACATACGTATCACTTACTTGTCTTTCGTAAAGCATTTCAGCAATTTATCCTTCTTTCTTTTCAATACCTTACCAAATCCATAATATTTATAATCAATAATCCCAACATAATAACCTCAACGTTATCTATACCTTTATTCCTTATTATCCAAACAATAATCTGGCAGTAGACAATCAACTTCTTCATTATTACCATTAACAGAATATATAAACTCTCACAGTTCTATTAAGCAGCAACCAAACCAAATATCATATTTCACATTGGCGGAGCAATATATTTGACAGAAATCATTCCTATCTCTTTTATACTTATCTCTTTCCATAACAAAATCTTCATATAAACTTTCATAAGAAACATGAATGAACTCAAACACGAAGACAATAATCCAAATGCAAACAGAACATTTTGTCTATAGAGCAATGGCTAACGGCAGAAACCAAATAAATGGTAGAACCTAAGCTAGTATAACATTATTCCTCATCAATGTCTATCGGTAGAAACTTAACACAAAGAATGTAAACCCAAGTAGCAGAACACAATCTCAATAGCAGCAGTCAAAACCCATTACATTAACCACATTCTGGAAAAATCCCTGCATAAATAACACAACAACAATTCAAATAAGTAACCCAATATAGAAACTCATCACCGAAACCAAAACAAACTGGGTTAGACATTACACACCAGAATAGGATAAATGGCAGAATGTGCTCGACCCTGCCAGCTTTGGAATACTGCCAGAAGCTTCACCGTCACTCAATATTGATGGTCCTTATACATTTGTAGCTCAACCGAAGGAATCACTCAGAATTCCCGAGTTCCTGTCGCCCAGAATCGGCCTCCCTCGTAAAACTTCTCTCGGCCGAATGTGAAATGGAGAGAGGATGGAGTTTTCCCTAATTTTTCTCCTCCAATGTCTTCCCGCGGCCTTTTATTTCCTCTCCTTCAATTCTTCTCTTCATTTGTATTTTACTCATTCTTAATTCCTTTTCTTTATTTTAAATCATTAGCTTTTTTTTCTCCTTTACAGCCCACAGTCTCTTTTTGTCTCTTATACTTAATTCCTTTTATTCAATTAACATCTCTTATTTTGATCATTCCTTTAACTTTCATCATTTGCCCACCAAAATTCATCTTCATTTGCATCTTCTATAATAGAAAATATCTTTAATACAACCATTTTTCGTTCCTTCAAACAAAATTGGAATGATCTTTGGCTCATATTTCATTTAACACATCGCTTTGAGCCAGGAAAACACCTTCCGAAGTGATTTCTTTTACACCTTAGACACTGTTTAACTCTTGAAGATCCAACATTCTCTCTTCGAAATGATGTGTTTCCTTGAATACGTCTCTCATTTCCTTATGACTAACCTTGAATACTATCCCAGTTTGATGAAGTTGAGCAAACTCCATCATCTTTCTAGTCCTTGTGGCATGATCCAAATATCTTTCGTAGGAGATTTCCTTAAACTTCTCCGATTGCATAATCTTTATATCATGCACCATTTTCATCGACTCCCATTGAATCGAACATCATTTTCTAACATAAACTTGGCACACATAACTTTCTCTTAACTTTGGTTTGCTCTTTGATCTTAGCATATTCAAGCATACCTTTCGCTATTCAAATCCATCCTTCCAAGCTTGTTGGACTATAAACATCTCCTTCAAAACATGGAAGTTTTAGTCGTCAAAACCTTTTGCACATAAAATCTTTAGGAACCGTCAGCTGCTGGTTTCTCTGTTCTTGTAATTTCCTACTTTGTTCCATAAATTGAAGCTCACGTTCCAACACTTCCATTTGTCTATTGATCATTTCATCCATAGGATCTTTGTTCTGTCTTGTTTACCTTACCATCTTGCTTCTACTAAACCAACAGTGTATATTAAAAGCCTAACCACTGGCAAAACAAATCTTAATCTAGATCCTCCATTTTAAACTTCTCCTAACTTAACCAAACACTAGGATATTATTCTTAATATGACTTAGGCTATAAACCTGCAATGATAAACAATGAGTATCTTAACCATCTTAAAAATCCTCATCAACATTAATCCAAGCCAGTCTTACAAACATACTAGATTTCCCAAGCTTCCAGTTAAGAACAGAAATCTAACATATGCAAGATATAGCGAACAATTAGTTTCTTCTTTTAACCTAAGCAAATTTATTATCTTCATTTGAGGCAGATTCTTAGCTCAACAATGCAAGCAGTAATCACGGTACAAAATACACAACTATCCGCCACTGAAGGTCCAAAACACTCTTTCTATAATTTCTTGATAATCCTGACAGAGTGAAAAAACACTTGACTAGTTAATTATCGTCCTCATAATTGAGCTTAGTCCTTAGTCCTTAATGCTCATCCTTCCCATAACAATTCTACCCTCTATCTAGTCATTTGCAACTTAGGTGAACCTGTTTAATTATCTACTTGGTTTAGTTCATGGAGGATTTTTCTTTCTTATCCCCTTTTCCAATTTACAAAAATTTGGGCAGAGTTTCCCCTGTTTCTTTACTCCCCTAAAAGCTATGTTCATACATCTTGCAAGCAAACCCAAACAGTTCCTAAATCATTTTATCTTTTATCACATACATCATTCAACTTAATCCAATAGAGGCAAAGTATTTACATGCATACATCCAAACAAAATAAAACAACTTGTACATGTGTTACTCTCGTCTATACACAACCATGTAAAAAGGAAAACTTACAGAAACAACACTTATTTTATATCCTTATCGTTTTTATACTCTAAAATACTAGTCCCGCGTACCATACCATAGAATATATACACTAAATGTTTTGTCAAATCCCATCCCCTCGTTAGGATCCTATGGACTCGCTTCCCATTTGCATTCACCAAGATCGAACATATTCCTGGGACAACTTATGATTATTTTTTTTCTAGCCTTGGACAGTTCTTGACTAAATGTCCTTGGCTGCCACACTTAAAACATTGTCCAGTACTAACCTTACACTCACCATAATGGTTCCTTTGACACTTTGGAAACGGTCTGGTTTGAAAGGTACCAACCAAATTCGTAACTGATTTATTTCGTGCCCGCTTGTCCTTTGCACACTGATCTTCACTGTCAAACACCCTTTTTCATCCTTTTTCTTCCACCTGCTCGTCTACTAACAGTTGGTTCTGATTATTTTTCCTGAATTTCTTATTTGCTTTCCTTTGCCTTACAACTCGGCCTTCAACTTCTTCTATCACCAATGCTTTAGACACGATCTTAGAACATGGCACATCTTCAGTACCATGAATTATTATGCCACAATATATCTCTTCTTTCAATCATTGAATGAATTGGTATACTCAGAGGGCATTGGTAGCCATCATATGACTGGCATACCGGGAAAGCGATTCAAACTTCCGTATGTATTCTGCAATGGAGGCAGTCTGGCAAATATGTATGAACTCTGCCAATTTATGAGCCCTAACTGTCTTGTTAAAGTACTTATCGTAGAAAATATCTTTAAATTCCCTCCAATTCATCACTCTTACATCTTGCGCCACTTTAATTGTATCCCAGCAGAACCTAGCGTCCTGGACCAACAAATAGGCTGCATATGAAACCTTTTCTAATTCCTCAATCCTCGCATATTCAAACATATCTTCCAGGGATCTCACCCATTCTTCAGCCCAATCTACTTCTGACATGTTTCCATCAAAGCTTGGTGGTTTCAAACATCTAAACTTCTCCCATCCAACTTCCTCACGTACCATCGTATGATGAGAATTCTCGTTATCCCTCCTTTCCAATAGGCGCTCCATTAGACTGGTCAAGCAGCCTACTATAGCTTCTAGTTCAGTTTGATTACCCTCATTACCTTGACCACTAGGTCCATTTCTCATATCATTATTGCCATGTGCACATCCTCTTCTTCCTCCCCTAACTCGTCCTCTGGCCATGATACCTTCTCAAAACAAAACAAACTACATTAAAAGAAAACAAATCTATTAATGTACTTACAGTTGATAGAGTATTTTCACGTTGAAACTTGTGCTAATAGGTAGTCTACAAAATTGGTTTTAAAACCTAGGTGCTCTAATACCAACTATAACGACCCGATTTTTTTTTTACTTTTAAAAACGTGTAAAATTTAAAACTTTTCTTTTATAAAATCAACGGAATACTTTTCTTTCATAAAACCTTTTTACAAATCATAGCGAAAAGCTTTTATAAATAAACCAATCATTTGAAGAATAAAATACATAAACCTTTTACATTATCTTTACAAAACCTCTTACAATAAGTTTCCTTTAAATGTCTTTCACCTAGCAAGCCACAAGATCCGCGCGTGCAAATCCTTCATCAACTGCTTCTTAACCTGTTCATCATCCTGATCACGATCGTATACCTACATCACAAGACTTAACTAATGAGCCTAACGCTCAGTAAGTGATATAAAATGAAAATATACAATGCACATGCCATACTTTTTTTAAAACCATATGCAGTTTTTGTTTTCTGTTTCCTGTTTCTCTTTATCTTTGCTTTATCTTTTCATTTTATTGATCTTAACTTTACTTTATCTTGACGGGTGTTGGAGACGTCTAAACTTGACGAGGAAGAGTGCCCCACTCAGCCTCACACCTCGAAACATTCCTTTACATTTTATCTTGACTTGACAGCGTTAGAGATGTCTAAACTTGATGAGGATGAGCAGCCAACCCAACCTCACATCTCATCACACCAATTTGCATTTATTTTTTTCATTCAGTGTCGGGCTTTACCTACTGACCAGTCCACAAAACCCATTTCATTACATTTCTTGTTTATTTTCTTTGGGAAGCCAGGCCACACAGGCCACTCCATTATACATTTACGTTACCATTTGATTTCATTTCTATTTCCTTTTCAAAACCATGCAAGAAAACTCATTTCCATATCGTTTTAAAACCATGATGCATGATGCTCATGAATGCATACAATTCTATATCATCAGTAAAATCCTCGAAACATGATTGTTATCAATACTATTTAAAATCTAATAAACATATCATTAAAAGAACCTAATTCTAGTAAACACATAGCAAACAGCAATACAATCCTCAAAACATGATTTCTATCAAATCCTTTAATCCATCAAAGCATAACTTTATCATATTAAATCTATAACATAAAAGAACCTAAACCTAATAAACAGTCAGCATATAACCCCAATTCTTGTGATGTAGGGTTCAAAGAACAAAACACATACGTATCACTTACTTGTTGTCTGTAAAGCGTTTCAACAATTTATCCTTCTTCCTTTCCAATACCTTCACAAATCCATAATATTTATAATCAATAATCTCAGCTTAATAACCTCAACATTATCTATACCCTTATTCCTTATTATCCAAACAATAATCTGGCAATAGATAATCAACCTCTTCATTATTTTCATTAACAGAATATATAAACTCTCACAGTTTTATTAAGCAGTAACCAAACCAAATAACAGATTTCATATTGGCAAAGCAATATATTTGACAGAAACCATTCATATCACTTTTATCCTTATTTCTTTCCATAACAAAATCTTCATATAAACTTTCATAAGAATCATGTTTGAACTCAAACACCAGCACAATAATCCAAATGCAAACATAACATTTTGTCTATAAAGCAATGGCTGACGGCAAAAACCAAATAAAGGGTAGAACCTAAGCTAGTATAACATTATTCCTCATCAATGTCTATCGACAGAAACTTAACACAAAGAGTGTAAACCCAAGCATCAGAACAAAATCTCAATAGCAGCAGTCAAAACCCATTACATTAACCACATTATGTAAAAATCCCAGCATAAATGACACAACAACAATTCAAATCAGTAACCCAATATAGAAACTCATCACCGAAACCAAAACAAACTGGGTTAGACATTACACACCAGAATCGGATAAATGGCAGAATGACCTCAACCCTGCCAGCTTCGGAATGCTACCAGAAGCTTCACCGTCACTCAATATTGACGGTCCTTGTACATTTGTAGCTCAACCGAAGGAATCACTCAGAATTCCCGAGTCCCTGTCGCCCAGAATCGGTCTCCCTCGCAAAACTTCTCTTGGCCGAATGTGAAATGGAGAGAGGATGGAGTTTGCCCTAATTTTTCTCCTCCAATGTCTGCCTGTGGCCTTCTATTTTCTCCCCTTCAGTTCTTTTCCTTATTTGTATTTTACTCATTCTTAATTCCTTTTCTTAATTTTAAATCATTATCTTTTTTTTTTCTCCTTTACAGCCCACGGTCTCTTTTTGTCTCTTCCCTCCTCACTTTCGCTCTTTAATTTAATCACTTTTCTTTATCTTATATTTAATTCCTTTTATTCAATTAACATCTTCGATTTTTGGGTAACTAACAAAGAAAAACTTGAATTATGGGCCCACTATCAAGCCAAATTTTAAACTAACTTCTCTAACAAATAAAACTTTAAACTATGAAAACTAAACAAGGCAAAACTCGCAGTGACATTTTCTGTTAAAAGATGTCTCTCAGATGTCTGCCAATTGACTTTAAAGAGTAGTGGATGAATAGCGGTAATTTATGCCCAAAAGAGAAGCAATAATCAAAGTATTTGTTTGTGGATGTAAATGATTTTGATTTTTGTGTTGCTGAATTAGTAATGAATTTCAGGTGATTTGATGTTGAAGGAATTGATTGTTCTCAGGTTTGTTGTTATAATAGAAAATTTTGGTATCCATGGAAGGATGTATATCTGTGAAAGTTTTGGTGTCCACGGATACTTGGTTTCAGAAGGACACATGGTCGGATGGGTCTATGAATACTTAGTTTTAAAAGAGTGGGTGACCGAGCATGAAGTGTATCTGCAGAAGTGTTGGTGATCGCAGAAGTGTTGGTGTCCACGGAAGCGTTAGTGTTCACATATACTTGATTATGAAAAGACATGTGGCCATGGACATAATGGGTCTATGGATAGTTGGTTTTTAGAAGGATGAGTGACTGCTCATGAGGTGTATATGCAAAAGTGTAGGTGACCGCGGACGTGTTGGTGTTTGCAAAAGTGTTGGTTTTAGCAGATACTTGATTTCATAAGGACACATGGCCGCATACGTGATGTGTCCGAGGATACTTCAAAAGGATGAGTTGTAATATCTGCAAAAAATGAAATTAAAATTATTAATGGGGGAAATGTTTTTAAAAAAATGCTTCCCTCGATCCCCTGAGTTGTGAAGTTGTTGCAGACATGAAGGAGATTCCTCTCGAATCCTCTCATTCCCCATCAAGACTTAAGCGCGCCAGCTGCTCCCTCTCAACATTTTCCATCATATTTCATCTTTGTACTCTCTCAATCTCTCGACTCCCATTGATTTTCACTCGTGTTCGGCAGCTCCTATGACAAAGAAATCAACCAAGGTAAGCCAACTTCTTTCGACTTTGTAATTCTGATTTTTTTAATTCAAAATTATGATTCCATGGTATTACATTGTTGAAAGGAAATTTCACGGGAAGAAAAACTTTGCATTAAACTAGTCACGGCAGGAGATTTTTGGTAGACAAAAATCAAAGGTGTTGAAGGTATAAAAAACTTGATTTTTACCTTAGGGTGATTCTCTATTTTTTTTTTTTTTTGGCATTTTGGTTTGGATGTTAGATTATTGAATTTTATTTGATAATTTGGAATACTTTGTGTAAAGGGAGAACCGACAATTTTGTTGGAATGTTGGACTAATGCAGTGAGCGTTAGTGAATGTCGTTGGGGACGCTGTTGCCAAATCACGACTCTCAAATAGTGAGTCGTGACATAAGTTGCGTCGGCCTTAGCCGAATGGTCAATAGATCAAGACTCGAAGTCTCGACCAGTAGCAAAATCGCTTCCATTAAGGCTAGCTTTGACAGATTGGATTTGGGTTCAAACTTTCTTGGACTGCGGTTCAAACTTTCTTGGACTATGGTTCAGTCTATCCTTTAGAGGCTTTGGTTCAACCAATTGGGTCGCGGTCTAGGGTCTATTTGGAGCCAAATTTTAAGTATTTTCTATCCAATTAATTTTGTATTATTTTTTAGTGAAAAATGGAGATTTTAATGTATAAAAATTTTACCTAAAAATTTGACAACTTTATTTTTGGATAGGTACCAAAAATTTTATTTAAAAATCGTGGACTTTAAAAATTGTGTTTTTTTTATAATTAGGCTTGAGTTGTTGATAAACTCACTTCAAGGTAGGGATTTAATTTTATGCACAACATTGCATAAAATTTTTTTTAAATAATATTTTGAAACGTGACCCATATAAAATGACGTGTCCATTTTATGGCTTGTTAGATTTTTATATTATATGTAGTTTTTCAATGTACATGTTTTATTAAAGCATGTATACAAAAATTATTAGATCAATTTAGTCGTGTGAACCAAGTTCGATAACTCAATGTGGGGTTTGCTATATGTACAAAATTTTCTAAAAATGAATTTATAAAACACCACTTTAAAGATCATGCATGCTTACTCTTTTCTTTTTTATTAAAATGCTAAATATAAAAACTTAATTCCTATTGAGTTTAGCCAACTCACCTCTAATAACACTATTTCATGAATTTTCAATAAAATTTCCTGTTGCTATATCAAGAGTAGGAATTCGGTGGAAATTTATTTATTTATTCTTGCATTTTAATAATTTTTCTTTGATAGAATTTTTGTGAGGTAAATTTTTTTCTGGATAAACTGTAATCTCAATTTTACATTCCTCATAGTTACATCAAGGATTATATTGCTACTCTATTTGGATATCACTTATTAAAGATGTTTAGCCCATGTTTTATCGGGTTCTAGCATGTAATAAATGTTTTAAAAACTTCCACTGCAAATTAATAAAATTAAAGTAAGAAGGGTAGGGTGATTTGGTTCTTTTGGGCAAGATCGTTCCTGATGCACCACAGGGTGCCAATCTCCAACAATCGGGAAAAGGGGTGGTTAGCAGCTTACTTCAAAAACTGGATAGCCAAATTGTTTTCTTTGTAACTTTTGCTCGCAATATCCAATGGACACAAAATTTGGAGAGATAACACAATTAACAAAGTAGAATGGCTCCTCCAAAAAGCATAACCAAAATTGTTAAAATATGGAAGTTATGCTGATGGCAATAATTTGCCCAAAAAGGCACCAAGAAGACAGTTTCGATACCAAGAAATGAATCTTCAATAACTTTCACTCCCGATATCTAAATGACCCAAAAATTGGAGGGGAAGTTTAAATAATAGAATAAAAAGGCTCCTTCAAAAATCACAATTAAACTCGCTAAATTGAAAAAGTTATGCTAATGGCAATGTGTTGTCCAAAAAGGTGCTAATGGAAACAGTTTTAGACACCAAATTGAAAGATGCACAAAAGCTACGATTCGAGTCCCAAAATCCCCAAAATTTGTACACTCTGTTCTTATCTAGTAACCAACAAAATACCAAAATTCCAATAGTCAAATGACAACACAAAATAAAGAGAAAAATTTGAAACTACAAGCTGGTCCAAGAATGGATAAATGGCCACTCTTGACTTCTTTGGATTCCTTGTCCAAGGAACCACTCCACCTTGTTTTCACGTTGGTCCTCTAAGCTCCCATGCTGGATATCACCTCTGGAACAGCTGATGTAAAACTTAGTTAAGAACCTCACTCCAAGACCAAGCAAAGAAAAGAGTGAGGCACTTCTTAGTTCCAAGTTTCTAGTATGAACCCTAGAAGAGGAAGCTGAGAGTTGGAGAGGGAAATCTCCAAACACAAAATGCAGCAGTAATTTTAAAATCTCAATTTATTCCTTAGGACAACGTTAAGGAAGCTTAAATACCTCCTTAAGAGCTGCCCTAAAACAATAATTACAAAAATGCCCTCAAGACAATAAAAACCAACACAAATGCTCGGCTAACACCCTAGCCGAGCACACGAAAACACCAAAGTTTTAACAACAATAATTCTAACCAAAATCTATCCAAAAACCATTAATCCAGCAAAACAAAATGTAAATAAACATGTCACATCGTTGGAGCAACATAACTTCAACTTGAGATCCACTTTAAGCCACGAACTCCTCAATGTGATTCTCGGGCTTACTAGATGGCTGATAGGGTACAAGGATATGCCATGTGAGAAGATGTTTTGTCCTTGTTTTAGCTTCACAGACTCATCATCAATCCCCTCAAGTGCATCTTGACCTGCAAAAATAAGGAGTGAAAATGGGTTAGTGATCTCCTTGGCCCAAGCTCTAGAAACCGGGCCTTGTGGTGCATCAATTCCTTGTTTTGCTTTGAGTCCCTTATGGGTCGTGACAAAGGTGACTACGAATGAGTTGTATATGCGGAAGTGTTGGAGATCACAGATGTGTTTGTGTCCCCGAAAGTGTTGGTATTTGTAGACACTTGATTTTTGAAGGACACATGGTTCCACACGTGTTGGGCTCGTGGATACTTAGTTTTGAAAGAATGGGTGAATGCTCATGAGGTGTATTTGCAGAAGTGTTAGGGACCATGGAAGTGTTGGTGTCTGCTGAAGTATTGGTGTTCGTAGGTACTTGATTTCAAAAGGACACTTGCTTGCACATGGGATGGGTTTGAGAATACTTAGTTTCAGAAGGATAGGTGACTACGCATGAAGTGTATTTGCAAAAGTGTTGGTGTCTATGGATTCTTATTTTGGGAAGGACACGTGGATGCACATGTGATGGGTTCATGGAAACTAAGTTTTGCAAGGGTTGGTGACCGTGAATGAGGTCTATCTACGAAAGTGTTAGTGATCGCATAAGTGTTGGTGTTCATTGAAGTGTTGGTATCCACATTAGTATTGGTGTCCACAGATACTAGATTTCTGAAGAACATGAGGCCGCGCATGTGATGTGTGTGTGGATACTTAGTTTCTGAAGGGTGAATGATAGCGCATGAGGTGTATCCGAAAGTGTTAGTTACCACAAATATGTTTGTGTCCACGAATGTGTTGGTGTCTGCAAATACTTTATTTCAGAAAGACACATGGTCGCACACAAGATGGGTTAGTGGATACTTAGTTTCTGAAAGATGGGTGAGAACGCATGAGGTGTATCTACAGAAGTTTTGGTGACCGCAGAAGTTTTTGTGTCCCCATAAGTATTTGTGTTCACAGATACTTGATTTCGGAAGGACACATGGCTGTATACTTAGTTTTGAAAGGATTGGTGACTGCACATAAGGTGTATTCATGGAAGTGTTAGTGACTGCAGATGTGTTTGTGTTCGCGGAAGTTTTGGTGTTCACAGATATTTTATTTCGAAAGAACAAGTGACTGTGTATGAGGTTTGTTTGTAGAATATTAAGTGTGAGACAAATATTTGTAGCAGACCCATAAATTTCTGGATACATCTGAGGTTTAAGGGAGTAGACATCCGCTATTAACCTTGGATGTCTGCTTTTATGTAAATGCGAAGATGTGGACACCAATAATGAACGTCCTTCAACGAAGAGGGATGTCCAAGGCTGATCATGAGGAATAGTGCCCTTGGAGTCATCGTAAGGCCGATGGACATCCTTTTTGGTTGCTAGATGAAGAGACGAATGTACTTCAACGAGGATGGAGGTCCAGGATGGGAGGAGGGACGCTGGCAGACGAAGAGTCATGCCCATTGGATCTAGGGATAGGTGTCCCTCAATGAGGATGGACGACGAGGATAAAGTTAAGATCTCAACTTAAGACGGGCGTTCCTCGTCCAACAATGGACGTCTCTCATCTCAACAGATATCTCTCGTCTCACAACGGATGTCCTTTGACTTAAACGAACGTCCCTCGACTTAAGACTAACGTCCCTTGACTTAAGACGACGTCCCTCAACTTAAGACGGACGTCCCTCGTCCCACAATAGATGCCCCTCAACTAAAGATGGATGTCTCTCCACTTACGATGTACATCCCTCAACCAACAACAGACGTCTCTCCCTTACAACGTACATCCCTCAACCAACAAAGGATGTCCCTTCAAATTAGACATTGTTTAGCATTAGGAACGTCCATGAATACTAGGGGACATTCATTGATATTGAGAGACAACGTCATTTAGTATTAAGAGACGTCTATATCGATGAAAAATGTGACTGTGACGTTTACATCGTTCTTTTTTCACAATTCAAGGTTTTAGTTATTCACAAAATTTCTTGAAGGTTTAGTGTGTTACTGACTAGGGGTGTTCAAAACCGAACCAGGACCAGTGAACCAAACCAAAATTGATCAATTCAGTTCGTTTGGATCAGTTTTGAACAATCCAAAACTGATATTCAATTCTATGTTGTAAGAATTGAAGTTTCGGTTTGTCTTTTGCAAAACGACAATAACTGAACCAAACCAATGGATTTACAATTTAAAAAAAAAAAAAAAAAAGGGAATGACATCCTTCCTCTCTACAGCAAAATGTAGTTCATTCCGCACCAAAACGAACTATTTCAAAGTGTGAACTGTGCTTCGTACCAGAAAGACTTCCTTCTGCTTCGCAACGGCACATAGCTCGTTCCACACCCAAACGACGTCATTCTGCTGTTAAGCGAGTTCCTTCCGCACCAAAATGACTTTTTGAAAAGTAAAAAAATAGAAAACATTTGGAAACAACTTCGGCAAGTGACGTTTCTAAAACTGTCGTCAAAGATCGATCCTTATGTAAAATGTATTCTTGAAAACAATTAAAAATTGTCGAATAATTGTTTTGTTTTTAGTCCAAATGCAAAAACATAAGTATTCTTTTCAAATTCTTCTGAGTTTTTTCAAGATCAAATTTTGTAAACATCTTTATAATTTATTAATAGGTAAAATTAAAACCAAACTAGAACAGACCCAAGAAATTTTGGTTCGATTCCAATTTGGTTCCTACTTAAAACAATTCTCAATTTTGATTCCACAAATGTCAAAACAAAATAATTTCAGTTCAATTCAATTTCACTAGAAAATCGAACCAAACCAAAACTTACCCCAAGGTGCCTGAAGATCAGAATGTGCTTTATTTCCCAATTAATTAACAGACAGTGGGATATTCTCATTTATTCTCTTTTGCGAACTTTGTTCTGAATCTTTATATAATTTACCTCGAGTTTAGGGCTTGATTGCTTTCAGATTCTCTAAGCATGAAATCTTAATCAATTATTAGTTAATTATTTATTTATATCGATCTACCTGGATTTAGATTCTGAATATGGAACTTGATTTGTCATTTCGTGAATTCTGATGGTTTACATGCCTTAAATATATAGTTTGAAAATAAGGAAAAGGAACAAAAACAATCATAGAATTAATGGATACTTGCCCTAAATCATTTTTACTAATAAATAAATATTAATAAAACAAAAAACAATGATATATTTTCTAATAAAGATTTTAGTTTTTTCTCACAAGTCGAAGAGTCACTTTCTACGATGAAAAGCTCATTTTCACAGCGAAAAATAGTCTTTCGTTGCAAAAAGTAAGTATTATTCTAATAATTCATTTTTCACATCACACCTTTTGCAACAAAAGGCTCAATTCCGCTACAGAAAAAATTGTTTCCACTACAGAAAAAATATTTTCAGCAGTGGAAACGAGTCTTTTTATTGTAGAAAATACTCTTTCTATTCCATTTGTTGAATTCTTTGTAGTTCTTCAATATAGCAAATAATGAATTTTCTGACAAGTTTCCTCAGTAGATTAGAAACATGTCTAGTTTGAAGTATATTGATTTTTCAATAAATAATTTAACTATAAATCTTCTATTTTCATTGGATAATCTTAAATTATTGAATTATTTGAGTTTATCGAGTGACAAACTATCTAGATTTAATTCTGGCATCACTGATAAACTGCACAAACCTATCAATAATCAAAGTTGATAAGATTCAAAATTGTTCTTCACTGACTTGTTGTATACATCAACATTTCTATTTAGGTACAATAATTTTACCAATTTGAAACCAAAATCGATTTCAAAGTTGAACAAACTGAAGATATTGAAATTAAAGTTCAACGAATTTGGCAAAGAAATACTTTAAGAGCTAAGAAAATTAGAAAGACTTTTCGTTTTTAATGTTTTTTCAACAAGTTAACAGAAAACATGACATCGATGTTTGCGTTGATCATTTTTCATAATTTAGTGTTTTATTTGTTAGTAAAAATTATTTAATGTTTTCCTTGTCACTGACAGCATAGTATATAGGTTAATAGATGTTTTAACTTTTTCCTGCGATATTATAATTCTAATCTCTAAGTGAATTATTACAAATATGCATACAATCAATACCAAATATAAAAGAGTTAAGAGATAGAAATATGACACCAATTGGGTGACACGATTTGTCAAACTCACCTACGTCTGCGCTTCAAGGTCCCCTTTTGAAAATTCTTTAACCCAATAACCTCCCTGGTTATTGTTAATTGAAATTCATGGGTGTCACCCTTTACTTTTGACTATTATGAGGCATCACCTTTTTATTTCACTCAAGTACAAGAATTGAAAATATTATAATAAAAGATCTAAAACCTAAGCTCTCCAAATATCACTTTTAAATTTGGGAATGTGAGAGATAGGCTAAGCACTTAATTTGTTGAGAGGAATCGAGTAATAAAATTGGCAGCGTTTCGATATGATTATCTCTTCTTAATTCTTCCAATAGCAAGTGCTATATATAAAAATTGTCTAGCGATCGACCACCCAACTCGTTCGGTTGTCCACTTCCCAACCGTTGCAAATGAAGCAGTTATAATTCTGTCGGTCCGGTCTCCCGCTTCTTCTTCTCTGATCAACCACTCCAGTGCAACTTAGGAACTGTCTCGACTCTGTTGAATTTTCGGTCGACCATCATTCCTCTAGATTGACCGCTCTTCCGCACTTTAGCATATTTCAAGCAATCTGTAATATATTTGATTGACCGCATATCTTTCTTCAATCAACCGCACCCTACTGTTTTGCTTCTAATGCAAACTGGTCAACCGCTCAATTGACCTGTACTCCATGTTTTACTCTTTTAAAAGATTCTAAGTCCAATTGATCTATCATTTAACTACATGGACTTAAACATAGATATTAGCAAACATTAATATCATTGTCAAAAGGTATTTCCAATAAGGAACAAATCTAAACATAATGATAAACATATAAATCTCATTCAATTTATAAACAACTTATCAACAAATAAATTACTTATCATCAAAACAAATAAGCCTAAAGTCTATTATGCTAATAAGATTAATTGAAAGGCGACTAGCAGTTTGGGAGGATGATGATGAAGCATATTAAAGTGGAACTGCAATGTTAATCATGAAACTCATTGAAAACTTCACTTTTTCCTGTAATGGAGTGATTCAAAGGAAAATTCCACATAAAATAGGTCTTTTTATATAACGTATTCAGTTATCCCAGTACGATATTGTCCGCGTTTGGCAAAAACTCATGTGATTTTGTTTTGAGATTTGCCCAAAACAAGTTGTATTAGGTACGGAAAAAAACTCTATTTATGAATCATGCATATTTCACTCCCCAAAACGATGTGAGATTGTGCACCTCTACTGGTATAGGTCAGACCCACATTGAGCCTATGTTTGCTTTCACAGGACAGATTGCTATAATCTCCTCCCTTTGGATGACCCGAAGTCTCTGTCGGCCACACTTTCAGTTGGGATTTGACTCTGATATCATTTGTAACATCATTAGTCCTCCAGTACAATATTGTCTATTTTGAGTTGAAACCAGCATGATTTTATTTTGGGATTAACTCAAAATATGTTGTCTTGGTAAAGATGAGAACTCTACTTAAAAATCATTAATTTTCTACTCTCCCAAGCGACGTGGGATTATGTACCCTTATTAGTATGTGTTGGACCCTCACTTAACTAGTCTTTGCTTGTACAGCATTGGGCTGGCTGCCACATCTTCATTTTAGTGGATGCTTTGAGCTAGCTGGTTCCTTTATCTTTTAAGGTGAAATGGAAGAAAAGAAATTTCAAGAGTAGATTTACCAACAGTTTTTTTCAGCATTTGTTTTACAGATTAGCTGACCCATATTAAGAAAAATAGTAGAAAATTCGACAAGAATGGAATGGATTTACTGCAAAGTTGAAAGGGAGGGAGGAAGAGAGAGAGACATAGATGTGTTCAAGGTAATTTGTGAAAAGAAACACATGTTTTACAGACGTGCATTTTAACATAAAAATGAACGGTGTGGTGTAAATCGCTCATATTCAATATGTTAGAATATTATGGGTATAAAAACAAACGTGAAAGTGTTATAGATACATTATCTCTGTTTATTTTAGCCTTCTATCGTACTACATATATATACATGGAATTGTTTTTGTAAAAAAGGTAAGTAAAATAAATTCAAATATTCCAACTAGAGGCTGTGTGGAAGAATTAGTTCAATTAATTCTGCAATAAAGGTGAACATGTTTAGATTGATTAGAGTTTCTTAATTATGGTCAAAGTAAGCAGCAGCCTGTACTTGAGTCGGACCCTTCATGTTAACACAATTCAAGTTGCTTTTTCCTGCATTTTTTTCGCTCCTTTCATTGTTGTGTTTTGTTTGCTTTGGTGTCACTACAAGGATTAAATAAATAAATAATTCTGCAACCACAAAATCTTGTATAATAATAAGCCTCCACGATTCACAGATTGATTTGATCGATGAAATCTTAAATGATTGAGCTAATTATTGATATCAATATCCAGCTTCTTCTTGTTGGCTCTGCAATTTGATCACAAATAGTAGCTTATTTTACTCACCAAATTGCCCATTTGAAACCTCAATGATTCCATTTCCCACTTCGACTCATCGAAACTTGCACAGAGAGAGAGAGAGAGAGAGATAAGGACAAAAGATTCACACGTGGGCAGTTGAGAAATTGATGGATCTTGTTTGAAGTTGTATGCAACTAAATATAAGAACAGAAGAGATTGATTTCCAGTTCAAGCCAGTTGACTTTTCAATCTCCATTGAAAGTCCATCTGTTTCTTGGTGGTTGTGGGTGGAAGAAATAGGTAATCTTCCTTTTCAGTTTCCGCTTTAACACAAAACTCGATCCATTTCCTAGTCAGTTTCTCTCTTCGCCCAGGATAGGAAGCTGCAGATTCAGTCCATAGCCATGGAGATCTTATCACAAAAATGGTTCCATGAACTGGTAATCAAGACTTTCATCATAGATTATTAGGTTAAACTATGATAAATTCTCTGAATCTTCTTTGTTTTTTGCGTGTTTGAATGTGTAGGATATGGATGATTTCAATTTATTTCATCAATGTCACATGAACTCCATGGAAGGAGGGTTTAACACGCATGAAATAGCAGTAGAAGTAGTGGGAGAGAAGTTTGGAGAATCATTATCTTCAACTAGAAACTGTTCTTACCAGACCCTAACCCAGATTAGAACCAAGAGAGGTTCATCCTCGGAAACTTCTCAGACCAGCTTCGAGAAACCAGCTAAAATGGCCAAGACTAATGATTGGAACTCTTGCATCGCTCACCATGTTCCACCAAAACCTTCTTCTTCGTCTTCCTCTCAGTTTCTTTCTTTCGTTGATTCCAATTTGCAGAGAGTTTCCATACCAAAGGAGTGTTCGTTCTCTCAGAGAAACATTCAACTTCCACCATTACTTTCGAAGGAGATGAACCAAAGCAATGCTCCATTAAAAGGGACTAAGAGAAATTCATCGACCAATAGAACATCAAATCCTAATGATCATATAATAGCCGAGAGAAAACGAAGAGAAAAGCTTAGCCAGAGGTTCATAGCTCTTTCCGCCATAGTTCCCGGTCTCAAAAAGGTTTAATAATAAGTTTAAAATGTGTCCCTCCAATCTGCTATAACTTAATTTGAAATCCATAACCCTTTCTTATACATTCCTGGTTTCAATGTTTCTGTTTGATTCAGATGGACAAAGCTTCTGTTCTTGGAGATGCTATAAAGTACATAAAACAACTTCATGAACGCGTGCAATTACTAGAGGAACAGACGAAGAAGAAGACTGTTGAGTCGGTGGTGTTCATAAAAAAGTCTCAGATTTGCCTGGAAGACGACAGTTCTTCATGCGATGAGAACTTCGATGGCGGCTCTGACGAGGCGCTTCTGCCGGAAATTGAAGCTAGAGTTTCGGAAAAGAGTGTTTTGCTTAGAATCCACTGTGAAAAACACAAAGGTTTTGTGCCGAAAATAATAAGCGAAATAGAAAAACTGCATCTTTCTATCGTCCACAGTAGTGTCTTACCTTTTGGAAGTTCTACCCTGGACATTACTGTTATTGCGGAGGTATCAATTCCCTCCAAACAATCAATCCAACACATTTCATAATATATATATAAATTTACAATCTCACAGTTTTCTTTTTATCTGCAGATGGAGGATGAATTCAAGATGACAGTGAAAGATCTAGTAAGAAACATAAGAATGGCTCTAGTAAAGTTTGCTTAGCATCCCAAAGCTTCAATCCTTCTTCTACTTCTTTTTCAAGCAAGATCAGCTTCAGATAATATTTTAAATCTTTTTCGAACCTATAGAGAGACAAGATCCCAAGCCTTTATCTTTCCATTTTTTCTGTTTTGATCTGATCTATGGAGGTGACATGTTCTTGAGGGTTTTTTTAGTTCTTCTTTTTTGCGTGGTTACCACCCACGTTTAGAATCATATTCACCGACAAGCAAGAAAGCAAAAACCTCATGGTTAGATTTGAGTTGCATGAAGAAGAAGAAAGACGAAAGACCTGTAATGTTTTTTGGGAAGACAAAGGGGATCTTCTCGCTCTGAATGTTCCATCTGTTTTTTTTTTTTGGGAGGTTGAATTTCAGTTGTTTCATCCTCTCTTGTACAAGAAGATTTTGAGGTTCTACCTTAAACTTTGTTCTTGACTCATGTTTCAATTCGTGGTTTAATGTTCAATAAAAAGTGTCTTCTCTCTTTTTCTTCCTCTAGCATGATTGCCTACATCACAAGACATAAACTATGAACATAATGCTCAATAAGAAATGAATATCTAAACATAACATCATATCCTCAAGCAAAATGCTACATAAATAAATATGATATGCATATGCTATGCAATTGTATAAAACATGCATTTTTCATTTAGTTTTTCCTTTTACAGTTTTCATTTTCAGTCACATAATAGTCCTGACGATTGGAGACTCACAACACAAGGGAAAAGATATATCATCTGGTCCTCTTAAGTAGAACTGTCACTCAATCCCTCTAGAGAAGAGATACATCCTCGGGTTTTCCAAAGCAGGATCGTCACTCAACCCTATCTCCCAACAGTCTATTTACGTTTATTTCTTCTATTTACAATTTATCAATCATACATCAATGCATAAAACCATTTTTCATTTTCTTATAAATTCATGATGCATGAACTTTGCATATGCACCTACCATCAATATGTTAAATCCTCAAGATATCCATCACTATGTAATACATAAAACAATCATAAAAAACATATCCTCTAGTTATTCACATAATCATGTATACATCCTAATTTTATCATAAAAAAAAATCATCACATGCTCAAGTCATAAACTATTATGTACATGATAACTATTATTAGCAACACAATTAAGCATAACATTTAGCATTCAATTCAAACAACAAATACTCGAATATAATTTATCATACATAGCCTAACATCTAGCACATATAACATATCCTCATGCCAATTATAATCAATCTTAAACATATAGCCTTACATCTGGCATACCCTAAGTCTTGTGATGCAACCGAAAGGAAAACAATTAAATTCATTACTTACCTTGACATCTTGGCACAATAACTTGATTTACATAAGTTTTTATCTTACTCCATCAAATTCCTTATTTTAAACTCCATACTTAAGCAATATAGTGCATATTACTTAACCCTTAAGCATGAATACCTTTATAGTTTTTATCCAACTTTGAACATGCACAATGTACAATATATTCAACCAAATTCATTAATTCTAGAGTCCATGTTTTCCTTGAGATATCTTTTATCACATAACAATTCATCTTTAACTCACAAGGTCTTTAAGACAATCACTAATTTCCAAACGTCAAAACTGTGCAATTCTACTACTTTTCATGCTATTTATCACTTTCTGATAATAAACTCTCACATACATACAACTAAAGTCCTTTAAATCATAGAAATGGCTATTCTTACCTTGAAAGGGTCAGGGCAGAAAGCCTCTTCTTTGAGAACTCCTTCTTCCAAGCCTTTCTCTTCTCTCTTTCTCTCCCTCACAATTCCACTCACCCTTCCCTTCTCTTTCTCTTAAACAAAACATGTCTTTTCTTTTAACTTTTCAACCATATAACGGCCTCAAATGCACGAGGCATCATCCCCTTCAGCATTTAAATGTTGACTAACCATTTTTCGTTCAATTAAAACATGATATGAAATCCTAATTTAGACGACTCTTCTCATCTCTGGTTGACCACAAACCTACCCGAGACTCAACTATCTCATTTTGTCATAATTTCGGTCGACCCCCTATTTAATTATGGGCGACTGTAAATCTACCCAAGAGCCACAAATTACAACCTGCCACAAATCCGGTTGACCACAAATTTACTTCCAGGTGACTGCAAATCTACCCTAGAGCCACCAATCTTGATTCCAATTGGTCAGGTCAGACTCTTGTTTTCACATGTGGACGTTCGCTCCCAATCCAAAATTACATTTTAAAATTGAATACCTCAATCCTTTAATCCATCTTTGTTTTCATTAATTCATCTTTAATGTCAACTAATCCTTACCTTTAATAATCCCTCATCAACCTTCATGCCTAAATGTTGATTAAACATAATCCTATTAAAATTCGTACAATAAAATTTGGGATATTACAACAAATCTCTTAACCTAATCAAGGTGTTATTTGTTACTTCTTGACTAGTCTCAAGACACTTTTTTTTTTCTCTCTTATAAGCCTTTAAGTACCAATATAGGTTTATGAGTTAACATCTTTTCATTGAGGCTATTTTATGTGGAAAACAATGGTGACACTCTTTTCATTATACGTTATGACATAGTAACTTTATTTTCAACACCTGCTCCACTGATGGCTTTTGGAGCAGAATTTTGAAAATGGTAATATTTTGAATAGAAATCTATGCATGCACACATTTTCTTACTCATGTTTTATTTAATAAGTAACACCATGTTTTTAGCACATTGATAATAGTGATAAGTATCCCTATTGAGTTTAGTTAGTTTATCCTAAATGACTATATTTTTCTCACGGGAGAACCAAGGTGGTTAAGATTAGTAGTGACCAAGTTTTGTTGGAGTTCTTTTTAATTTCCTTATTGCAAGTGTTCAATTTTTTTTTCACAAGGTTTATTTTATTTTGCTCTTTCTTTTGGGCATGTATAATTTATGGTGGTGTGGACATGTTTATTTCTAGCACAATTCTCCTTTTGGATGAAATTTACTACGTTGTTGTATACTCTTTCAATCACTATGTGGAGCTCAATTCATCTCATATGAGCTATGACTCTGAATTAAACTTTTAATTTAAAATTTTCAACTGTGAACCATGGACCAAAGCATTGGGCTAGTGGTCAAGTCTTCATTGATGATCAAATTATTCTATCTAGTGTTTCCAACTTAGCCATCTCTGAGTCGTGACATATGCAATGGAACTCAATTATGAGATTTTTTCAAAAATATGTTGTAGTAGTAAAAAAAATAAGGTTGATGGGCTCAATGACGTAGGCCATTAGTAATGTCACATACAGTAAAACCTTATTAGTAAATTTTTGGCTTTATGTAAATCATTAATAACTTATTATTTTATTTTGTTGCCTACTCTTGTTTTGTTGTTATACTTGTTGAGTTTGAAATTAGCAAGGAACAATTATTTAAATACAAGGTAAGCTTTTATTGTAAATGTCGCGTATTTAATTTGTACTATTTTTATATAAGCTTATATAGGGTTAATATTGGATAACCGATGGATCCTTATGATTTAAGAAACTTTAAAAGTTTGATGGTTAAATCTTAAACCCCCGACCCAATGACAAGGAAAATGTTTTTGCTTGAGTTGGTGTAATACTACAAATTTTATCATGTTAAGTATAAAATTTTGTATTAACGATATTCAGTGATTGGGTACTAATTTGATTGAATTTACAGTTGAAGAGGATGTTGGTTGTTAATGATGAATTGATGATGAAATGAAAATGGTCGTTAAATGTAAAAGCTTAAGTAGATTTGTTCTCAGATAAATTTGTGGTTGACTATAATTAGGTTGTCGGTTGACCAAATGTAGAACAGATTGTAATCTGTTGCTCTCGAATTGTTTTGCAGTCGACCAAAATTAGATTGGAAGTCAACCGAATTTAGAACAGATAGTAATCTGTTCCTCTTGGGTTGTTTTGCAATCGATCGGCATTGAAAATAAGGTTGATCAAAATTGTGCTAGAATGAGATAGTTCAGTCATCGGTAGATTTGCAGTCGACCAAAATTGGAAGAGTGGTCGACTAGGAATATAAAAAGTCACCTGTAATTAAATTCAATGTTATGTTTTGATTGGTGGAAGAGGGGTGACACACCATTTGCATGTCCAGATTGGAGCACACCTCTAGCTTGATGCTGGAGAAGAGGTTCTTATTAGAAAATAAAAGCTAGAAGACTTAGGATTTAAAAGGAAAAAGGGAAAGAATTTCTCAAGAATCTCTCTCTCTCCCTCTCAGAATTATGAAGGTATCAAGAGGTTTCTTTATGATTCTTATGAATTCTAAAATTGTAGGGAAGTTGTGATGGAGGAAGAAAGTGAAAATGAAGAAAATGGTTATAATAAGGTGTTTAGGTTGTTTGAAATATGTTGATTATCTTAATGAAATTGTTAAGTAAAACCAATTATGTATGTTATTCTTGACATCGTAAGGAAGAGGTAGGTTCTAGAATTAATGAATTTGGTTAAGTATAGAGGAAGTTATGGATAGACAAAGATGAGTGAAAAATTGGAAGGAAACCCTAGAATGTATACATATTAGATTGAAGTTCTAAAATATGTTACTTTAAACATGTGCAAGTAATAAGTGTTAAGCGGTTGAGTAATGTGCACATTAATGGTGGAGATTGTGTATATTCAAAATTATGCATACTTTGGTGTTCTATGCATTGAATAGTTATCGATAGAAATTTTATTAATTTTGAAGGTGTTGTTACTCAACAAGATACCCCTATGTGCTGATACTACATTAAAAATCTAAAGTAAGAGATATTGTGTGTTCTTGGCCCTTCGGCCTACATCACAAGAGTTTAGGAATTGTATGATATATTGTATATTTGAGGTTAGTATTATGATATGATTTGATTTTTTTGTATGCTATCATGTGATTATTGATATGTTAAGAGTTATATGAGGATAGTATTGATTCTTTGGAAAGATTAAAACATTGGTTGTTTGATGATTGATAAGAAAGAATAAATGAAGAAATGTAAATTATTGAATTGTTAATATGTGATAGAATGATAGAATTATATGTATTCATAGTCATGCATCATGGTTTTAATGAAAATGTACGAAAATATTTTGTGCATATGTTTAAAAAGGAAACTAACAATGTATGAAAATATATGTAATTAGACGCTACGAGGTATAGGTTCTTGAGATGGTTGCCCCGCGTGGGTCAAGAGGTGTCACTCTCCCTTCTATGGTTATGCCTCTAGCGCCTGGACTGGTAAGTGGAACTAAAGAAAAATAGAATAAAACATGAATAGACATGTGAGGTAGGGGGTTCGAGATGGCGGACGTAAGTGGATCATAGGGTCACTCTGTCTTATACGGTTATACCTTGAACACCTGGATGGTTAAGTGAAAGTAAAGGTAAAGGTAAAGATAAAAGTAAAGGTACAGGAAAAATTGAAACATAAACTGCATACATTTTATAAAGTTACATAACATGAGCATAATATATTTATATCTCTTATTGAGCGTTAGACTCATAGGTTATGTTTTGTGATGTAGATGATGATCTTATTTATGGATGAGGCCGTTATGAAATGAAGATAGGGAGGATGCAGGTGATGGAGTATTGCTATATTGAGCATTTTGTGTTGTTTAGCAACCTAACCGGTGGGTTATAGCTTGAAAAAGCATGTTTTCACATATCTTATTTTGATACTTATATAAAGGTTTTATGAACAAGTTTTCAATAATACTTGATGATTGTTTTCTACATTTATGTGAAATATGGTTTGTGATAATAATAATGAATATGGTATGTTCATGGAATGGAATAAATGTTTTCATAATAGTGTCAGTATGGAAAAGTCTTCTACTACGCATTCTATTAGAAATATTTTATTTAAGAGAAAAGTTTTAAGTTATACGTGTTTTTATTAAAGAAAGTTTTTAATGTCATGTTTTTAAAGTGTAAGGATTTAAAGAGGATTTTTTTTTATAGTTATTTCCAACTGATTTCCTATGAGAAACTTTTTCGCTTTATGTTTTGAAAATAAAGAGAATTTCAAATCCCAACATTTAAAGTAAGGTAAAATTGAGATTGTTATAGTTGGAGGATTTGATTGAAAATTTTTGGAATTGCTATTGTGAGTGTGAATGAAAAAGATGAAGGCAATAGTTCATGAAAAACAAGCATAAAGAGAGCAACATTGTGATATTTGTCATTTTATGGACATTGCTGGTAGGCTTATATTCTAGTGGGTCAGTGCTAGTATAAAAACCTTCTTTTTATCTCTTGAACTTGGAACCCCATTTGAGAGAGAGTGAGAGACGATTAGTGGCTTTTAAAAGAAAATAGATTTGAAAGGAGGAATTCTATCAATTCTAGTTGTGAATCAATGTTTTAAGTTGGACGATTTACTACATATTCAAAAGATTTTCGAGTTGTCACTTTTTTGAAATTCACAATTTAAGGAGAAAATCTTATTCGATTTCATTGTCTCAAAATTCTTGGAAAAATTTGATAATTGATGGATGAAAACCTATTATTGTATCTCTTGCTTGGGTTTAGCAACATTTAGAATGAATAAATTGTAGTAAACTTAGGTTTTCATGAAAGCCTGATGGCAGATGTGTAGACGGCAACGAGGCATTAAAAAAATATTTAAGCGACACTATATTGGAGGCTGATGAGATAGTTTCCAGTACACACATTGCAACATGTGTTTGAGATATAACTGCATTGGAGGGTGTTGCTCCATGAAATGAGTGTCGAACGTTAGCAGCACACTGTATGCAAGACGCAACAACACCCAAGACCTAGGGCGATGACTTTTGCCGACATAAGAGCACTACGACACTACTAGTTGGTGTCCCCAAAACCAACCATTTTTATGCCAATTTTTTTGAGATTTTACTTTAAGTTACCAAGTTGGTTCTATCCCAATTATGAGACCAAACAACTATTTTAAAAGTTTTGTAAGTGCACTAATGAGACTACAACAATAGTATTCATGAGTTGAATTTCATGTTGAGTGTATTGATTTTAGCAATGTAGGGAGGTAAACAACAGTTGAGATATGAGTTTTATTTATTATATTGGGTAGTATATTTCATGGTTTTCAAAATTTTATTTTGAGTTATATCTCAAACACTACCAATATGTCATGTCTCATAACATGTTTTTTTTATTATATATGTATATTTTTCTATACATTTATTTTCATGCATGTATTTTATTATTATTGTACTTATAAATTGTGAGTATCGGGTTTGCTTGACCCGAGAGCGGCATCATTATAGGTTGTGCATATACTAACTTTCGAGTATGCATTTGCATATTACTAGAGCATGTTATAAGATAACTTACAATACTGTGTCATAGGATGAAAATCTCTAAACTTGATCAGAGTTGTTATTTATGTGTTAAATCTTTTTTATGATCAACTTAAAGCAAACTTTGAGGCAATGAAACATAAAGTTTGACAGCTTCACGATCAATAGCACAAACGCCCACACAACAATACTCCATCAGCTATGTCCTTTAAGAGCTTTCTCCATTCATCGGCTCCTTACCTCCATCAACAGGACCTAACTATGAGCCTAACGTTTAGTACATGATATAATTATAAAACATGAAATTCACATACAATTTCTATATCATCATATACTATTTTCTGTTTTGTTTCTCTATTATTATTCATGCCTTTTATCGTTAGTCATTTGCTTATATGTTAGGCGTATCAAACCGGACCATACAAACATCCGTTTTCTATTTCTGTCTTTTACTATTTATATGTCGGGCATATCAAACCGAACCATACAAACATCTATGCTGGACGTAAAAACCAAACCATAATTGGTTTACTTATCATTAGTTTCTGTGCCGGGTGTATCTAACTAATCCATAAAAATAGCTATTTACGTATCTTACTGTTTCATTTTGTTGTCTCATATAGTTTCAGTCTTTTACTGTTTATGTGCCAGGCGTATCGAACAGGACCACACAAACATCTGTGCCGGGCATAACAAATTGGACCACAGTTGGTTTACTTATCTTTAGTTTATGTGTTGGGCGTATCTAACTGATCCACAAAAATAGTTATTTATGTATATTACTGTTTCATTCTGTTGTCTCATATTGTTTCAGTCTTTTACTATTTATGTGTCGGGCATATCGAATCGGACCACACAAACATCTGTGCTGGCGTAACAAACCAGACCACAATTATTACTTATCTTTGGTTCCTGTGGTGGGCGTAACTAACCGGTTGACAAAAATGACTAATTACGTTCATTTCATTTGCGTATACTTTGATTTCTGTGCTGGGCATAACTAACCGCACCATAGCTATTTACGTATATTCCATTTTCGTGTACTTTAAGATTTCAAGTCTTTGTCATGCACATACAATACTATCTAACGTGATATTGATCGTATCCTTAAAATATGATCCGTCTCAACTAAGGAACTAAACTTAAATCTAATAAACATACAAGCAAACAACATACGTTTCCATAGAATAACATAACCTATGCATCTAGTAACAAGCATCAAACAAAACACTAATTTCCCGTGATGTAGGTTCTTTTAGATAAAGCACATGCAGTAGCACGTATCTAGAGTCCTTAACTTTAAAAAGCTATTATCACTTAAATTATCCTTCACGAAACCTATTCATAATTAATATATTAAATTAATAACAATTCTACAACTAATATGTAGGACAATATTCCTTAAACTATTTCATAAATTTATCATTTATTTCCTGAACTTCTCATCTATTTCCCAAACTCCCATGCCAAAGAGTCCATCCTAAATCCAACCTTAGCATTCAACACTTTCATCTTAAACTATAATAGTATAAATAGATCGATATCCATGCCTTGTACTTCCAAATAATCTTTCCTTAATATTTCCTTATTATTCTAAAACTAATATTTAAATATATCATTATCCTCCACCATTCGGCATATACCCAATAGCTAATCTAACACTTTTATGAACATTTTGCAATACCCAAAGCTAGAATATATACTTCCATACAATAACAAAAATTCATTTCAACTCCACTCAAAACAATTATCACTCATACCCATTTATATGCAAAAAAACAATCCATTCAATCACATACTATACTGGCAGTACACTAACCCCATTGTTAACCAACATCTCTTAACGATGACAGAACCATGAAGATTAACAAAAGCAAGATTTAATTACCAAAAGCCTAGCAAAGCACTCCCACGAACAACTTCTCACTCTCTTCCAATTTTCCAGAACTTCACAGTAACACTCACACACCTATCACTCTTCACATCAAAACTGTCAGCTATTTCCCTCTCTTAGTTTCTTTCTTAAAAACTCAAGACACCCTCACAAATTCTTCCTTTAGAAACTCCAGAGACTTCAGCTCTCAACCTTGCCATTTCTCATCACTTTAAAACTATCAGGTTTCTCCCCACATTTTGGCAGAGCTTCCGCATGCATTTCACTCCCCCAAATCTCATCCTTTCCCTCTCAATTTATAAGTCTCCAACAACATCTCTTCATCATTTCATTGTAGACAGAAAGCCAGTAGATGCACATTTACTTATCCAAACGTTCAGAAAACCAAACATTTCATCTCCAAACGTTCATTATCATCATCAGACGGCCATCATAAATGGCGGTCGATCGATTAATCAGTTAGTCGATCAACCCCGATCCAATTAAACATCCGCCAATTCCTTCAGAAAACATTTGCTTTCATGTCGGTCGATCGATGCCGGTCAATTAACACCTTGTCGATCGACCTCCCCGATTGGCAGCAGACTCTAAAATTGTTTTTCACTTAAATTCTCCATATATATATATATATAATCTTATCTTATAACTTCATTATTAACTATCAATATTACTTCTCTTAATTCTAACTATCATCTTCTAACTCTCCAATTTATTCATGTATCACATAAACAAACTTCATAACCAAAACCAGCACTAGATTCCATATACTCTTAATTGCAAATTCTAATATCTTTCAATAGATTTCATCTTGTGCAAACCAATACACACTAAATCTATATATATATATATGGACATGAATATCACCTAAACCAAATTATACTATATATTCTACTATTCTTCCTTCACCTTTGCCCAAGTTAAATTCCAATAACTGATAAAAACCTTATTATTCTCAAGCTCTTAGTCCATACAATATCCAAATTACATCTAAATATATTTTCTCTTTGGCCAACATTTGAATTATCCAACTATCCACAAATTTATCCTTTAATAATCAAAGAATATATTCCATAACTCCTCTTCCACCTTATTCTTTTATTAAATCTAATATATTCCAAAATATTATAGTTCTTATAATTTTAGCCTTATTATATCAAAGTGCATTTTCTCTTACTAATTCACTGACTGTCAATCACTCACTCAGCCCTGATGTCATCTTATCTAATTCTAAGTGTCATCAACCCATTCCCAAATAACCTTAATCATTCCCTTAAACTAATTATGAACATAACGGAGTATCATAATTCACTTATTCTAAATGCATTTCTTTGGACTAATATCTTTATCTGTCCAACTTAGCTCCTAATATCCCTAAAATTATCACTTAAGCTATGTCTTCAGCTCAACGAAGATTTGGGATATTACAGAGTTAACCTACGAGGTGTGCCAACAACACCAATTGCCCACGACATTAAAGCAAGCTTTGTGTATAACGAGCGAACAGTAAGCGAGCGAGCTTAATAAAAAATTGTGTCATTGAGCATAGTGAGTACAAAGAGAGTTTATATGTAAAAAGCTTGTTCATTGATTTGCAGCAAATTACATCGTTAGGTAGGGGGGTCTACGTGCAGTCACGCCTCTCTCCCTAAAGAGCAATCCACACCATCTTCACCATGGCAGTAGTATATAAGCTATGGTGGTGAGGAGTCACTTTTCCAAAATAGAAAGAAAAGAAATACAAAGGATTTGACATAAATAGAAAGAAATCTACCCTAACAGCATAGGCGGCCATGGACAACATGTCTTGGACAAGCCTGAATTCTTACATTCTCCTCCACTTGAGCTGTTGATGTCCTCGTCAACTTGTGTTTGTCTTGAACTTTTCAATCTTCTACGTGAAGTCCTCCAAGTCTTCATCTTTCTCCCAGGTTACTTCATCGTCTCCAAGATCCTTCCATCTGACCAGGTACTCTGTACGTAGGCCGCGGCCTATTTTGACACTTCATTCTACAAGAATTTCTTCAACTGCCTTCTTCTTCTTGTTGCTGATAGAGACGTCTTGTCTACTGATGTTGTTCCTCTTTTCGTGTTTCTCATCTGGATGATATGGCTTTAAATTGCTGACGTGAATCACCAATTGGATTTTTTACCACAAAGGTAGATTGACTCTTTATGATGCTCTTCCAATCTTTTCAACAAATTGGATTGGACCTTCATTTTTCTGGATGAGCTGCTTGTCTTTCTTTTGTCTAAAGTGAAGTTGTTCAGGCACCAACTTCACCAACATCAGGTCTCCAGCTTTGAACTCCAATGGTCGCCGCTTTTGATCTACCCACTTCTTCATGTGCTTGGAGACTCGTTCCAAATAGGCGCGAGCAATTTCATTATTTTGCTTCCATTCTTTGGAGAAGTTGTATGCCTTTGGACATTTCCCAGAGTATGGTTGGTCGAGAGTGTGGGGAAACGTTGGTTATCTTCCGAAAACTATATCAAATGGGATCATTTCGGTTGAAGAACTTTTATAGCAGTTAAAACATAATTCTGATGAAGTGCTGCAGATACTCTTCGAGTAAGCTGCTGAAGCATACTGTCTGGCCATTAGTTTGTGAGTGATAACTAGAAGAGATATTTAGACTAGCTCCTTGCAACTTGAACAGTTCTACCCAGAAGGCTCCTGTGAATTTGGTGTCTTGATCGCTTATGATACTGTGAGTTATCCCTTATAATTTCACCACATTCTTGAAGAAGAGTTGTGTTGTTGTCTCTGCAGAACAATATTTTGGGGCGACTATGAATGTAGCATAGTTAGAGAAGTGGTCAATTATCATCAAGATTACTTGAAAGTCGAGAGATATGCTTTCCTAAGGATTTGTTGGCACCGGTAGTGGCTCTAGTAGACTGGCTACTTTGTCCCTTTTAGTCTTGTTTTGTTGACACACCATGTAGGTCTTGGTTTATTGCATCACATCTTCCTTCATCTTTGACCAGAAATATCCCCTCTTCAAAAGGGCATAAGTTCTTTGCCATCTTGCATGACCAGCCCATAGGGCGTTGTGGCACTCCCGAAATAGAGAACGTCACAACTCATTACTAACAAACCATCTTCAAGCCAAAACTACCGAGTCTTCTTTTCCTTCACCAGTTGCATGACGACTCGATCAGTTGGGTCATCCTGTAAGCTATTTTGGATGCGATCCTTCATAGATCCATTGATTCTGCTGGCCTAGAGTTGAGAGAGATAACAAAAGCTTGCACACTCCATTTTTTGACTTAGGGCATTAGGTACCTTATTTGAATGGCCTGCTTTGTGTTCAAATCAAAAATCAAACATCGAAATAAGTTCATGCCAGCGAGCTTGTTTGGCAAACAATTTTGGTTGATCGAAGAAGTAGCAGATGGAGCTGTTGTCCATCTTCACCGTAAATTTTGAACCCAACAGATATTGTCACCGTACTTGCAGGCAGTGTACTACAGCTAACATTTCTTTCTCTGAAGCAATATATCTCCTTTTTGCCTCCTTCAACTTGTGGCTTTCATACGCAATAGGGTGGCCATTTTTCAGCAAGACCCCTCCTAGTGTGTAGTTAGATGCAGTTTTCTCTACTTCAAATGGCTGAGTAACATTGGCTAGGGCCAGAACTAGACTCTACATCATTGCGTCTTTCAAATTGGCAAAAGCATTTTGACATCCTTGATTCCACCCCTAAGGAGCGTCCTTCTTTAACAGCTCAGTAAGAGGAGTATCCCTCTTTGAGAATCCTTCAACAAAGCGTCTATAATAGTTTGCAAGTCCCAGAAAGAAACGCAGTTCAGTAACAGAAGTGGGGACTTTTCAATCCCGGATGGCTTTGACTTTATCAAAATTCATGCAAAGACGACCTTGTTCGATGATGTGACCAAAGAATCCAATGCTTTTCTGCGCAAAAGAGCCCTTCTCCTTCTTTACATATAGATGGTTCTCCCTTAGTTTTTAAAAAACACGTTGAAGATGGCTTTTGTGTTCCTCTAAGGTTTCATTATAGACTACAATGTCATCTAAGTAAATTACCACAAATTTGTGCGAAAATTCATGAAATACTTGGTTCATGAGGGTGCAAAATGTTGCTAGTGCATTTGTTAGTCCAAAGGGCATCACCAAGAACTCAAAGGCTCCATAGCGAGTCACGCATATCGTCTTTTGTTCATCACCCTCTACAATTCTAACTTGATAATAACCTGATAGCAAGTCAAGTTTGGTGAAGTATTTGGCCTTATACAGCTGGTCAAATAGATCTGTGATGAGTGGAATGGGGTACTTGTTACGTACCATGACTTTATTGAGTGCCCGATAATCGATATACAACTATAAGGTACTATCCTTTTTCTTTTGAAATAATATAGGTGCTCCGAATTGTGCTTTTGCAGGTCTAATGAACCCAGCCTTGAGTAGTTTGTCAAGTTGTTTCCTTAATTTTGCCAGTTCTAGTGGAGCCATTCTGTAGGGTACCTTTGCAAGGGGCTTAGAACCCGGATTAAGCTAGATCTGATGATCAATGTCCCTGCGCGGGGGTAATGTGTTAGGCAAACATTCAGGCATGGTGTCTTGGTATTTCTCCAAGACTTCTATGCCTTCTTATAGTATTTCTTCTTTTTTTTCTTCATCTACAATTGAAGGAACCAAGATGTGTGTCGGATCTTGGTGTTTCAGCCCTTTCTTGAATTGCATCGCTGAGATCATTTTTGTACTATTAGTGGTTGGCTATCTTAGGATCGCAGGGACGACTATTGGATTGTTTCTTGTAATTACCAAACATTTGGCCAAGGGAATAAGTATAACTTTATGTTCCATCAAGAACTCCATCCCCAAGATAGTATCAAAGTCATCCATCTGCATAACGATAAAGTCAATTGGTCTTGTCCATGAGTTGAGCTTCAGCTAAGTTCTTCTCACTACTCCAACTATTGGCATCGCTTTTGCATTGACGGTCTTCATCTTGCCAGCATTCCTCTCGAGCTTTAGACCAAGATGGTGAGCTTCCTTTCGGTAGTGAAATTGTGTGTAGCCCTTGAGTCTATCATGGTACTTCTGACAGCTTTATTGTTGACAAGGGACTCCACATACATGAGACCTTTGTTAGGGGTCTTCTTTAGCTCTTCCATATGTTGTTGTACTGTTGGCAAGAAAATCATAGTCCCTACTTCAGCGACCTCTATGGGCTCTTCTTCGTAAACTCCTTCAGGAGGGTTGTCGTTATGAATCTACGCTTGTAAGGTTGTCAGCGCCGACCTATGAGGGCATTCAGCCACATGATAAGGTCCTTTGCACAAGAAACGCAACATGGGTTTATTCATTTGTCGTTGAGTGTTGGCTACTCTAGAAGTTTCTTGGCTTTCTCTTGGGACAAATGGTTTCCTTTTAGTGGGGTTTGTGTTGGTTCTTTGGGGCTTTGAGTTGTTTGGATTAATGGGTGGGTTCTTCTTTTGGTCAGGGTTCTCACTAGCATAATCAAACAACCATTCTGCAGTAGCGAGGCCACTTGAGAGACTCTACACTTTCTGTTCATATAACGTTGTCCTGGCCCAAGGTTTCAACCCCTCAATGAAGGTGAAGATCTAGTCTTTTTTGAACATGTCTCTGATGTTAAGCATGAGGCCTGAGAACTATTTAACATATTCGTGGATGCTGCTATTCTGTTTCAATTCCCACAGTGACTGACGAGCATTGAACTCCACATTTTCAGGAAAGAACTTACCTTTCAACTGTCTTTTAAGATCTTCCCACACATTGTTCACACAGTCACCATTGCAAATGTCATTGTATTTTGATCTCCACCAAAGTTTTACATCCCCAATAAGATGCATTGTGGCCAAGGTCACCTTCATCTCTTCGTCAGTTCTATTCGCCTTGAAATATTGTTTCTTATCAAAGATGAATTTTTCTATTTCTTTGGCATCTCGGCCTCCTCCAAAGGACTTTGGCTCTGGAATTTTCACCCGATTGAATTCTGTTGTGCTTGGAGTTTGAGCTTGACTTTCCATAGCTCTCATTATGAGGTTCAAT
Organism: Begonia loranthoides; assembly: GCA_022433065.1. Lineage (NCBI taxonomy): Eukaryota > Viridiplantae > Streptophyta > Magnoliopsida > Cucurbitales > Begoniaceae > Begonia > Begonia loranthoides. The sequence goes on from CM039483.1 coordinate 8,417,200, forward strand.
TTGATGTTTATCTCGGCAATTTCAGCTTTTAGAGAGTCGAACATTACTTTGAAATCTTTAGTTAGGTAGGTAATAGCTCTTGATAGCTAGGTATGAGCTTGGTCGATCTCTTCGATGCGCTGCAGGACCCCAACTATTGCACTCGTGGAGCTCTCTCTAATATCTACCCCCCTTCTCTTCTCTTGTCGGGATTCAAGGTTCTCTACCCGATCCATCAGCTCTCGGATCGGGAGGATGTCTATCCTATTGTGAACAGCAGCAATCTCAGCACAAAATTCAGACATTTCATTCACTTGTTCTGCCAAAAAATGAACATTATCGGGGATTTCTTGGAGATACTTCATCTCCTTTTCCAACTCGACTAGGCGCTTGAGTTGGTCTAGTGGTGAGTTCGCCTTCTCTAACGAATTCTTTCTCGGCATGATTTCTTGCTATTTGAGACAATATGGCTCTGATACCAACTGTCACAGTCCTACTTTTGAGGGGCTTCAGACTGACTTTGCAGCACCCATTGTTAGAGGGAACAACGAGTCAGCCTATGAGGTGTGCCAACGGTACCAATTTCCCATGACGTTAGAGCAAGCTTGGTGTCTAACGAGTGAGTAGTGAGTGAGATTAATCGAAAAGAGGGTCATTGAGTATAGTGAGTGTAAAGAGAGTTTGTATGTAAAAATCTTGTTCATTAATTGGCAGCAAATTACATCGTTGGGTAGGGGAGGTCTACGTTCAGTCATGCATCTCCCTCCAAAGAGCAATTTACACCATCTCCACCATGGTAGTAGTATAAATACTAGGGTGGCGAGGAGTCACTTGCCCAAAATAGAAAGAAAAGAAATACAAAGGATTTGCCATAAATAGAAAGAAATCTACCCTAACAGCATGGGCGGCCATGGAGAACACTTCCTGGACAAGCCTAGATTCTTACACTGCGCTTGGATCAAGTTGAATTTTTAGCCCAATTGACATCCAATTTGATTCCATAATTTTTTTTGTGGGTTTCAACTATTATTTTGAGAACCTTAAAAACCTATTGATAATAAGTTTATGTCAAGTGCTGAGGTTTGATGCATTATAGAGATTCTTGGATTCAAAGTTGACAGTGTAGTTGAGTCATGGATTTATTTATTATGTATAACACTGTTTGCATAGTTTTCCTTAAACTTATTTTGAACGTATGCTCATATCTTTTGGTGACATATCATGTTATACAATGTTTTTCACTATCACGTTTATTTGAGTAATTGTCATTATTTTCAACTGATGATTAACTCGGTTGTGTGCATCGAGTTTGATCGACCCAAGTGAGGGTCACTATTTGATATGCACATTCAACTGTTCAAGAATGTGTTTGTTTGTTTTGTTAATAAAAGCAATAAGACAACTGATCGTATCATGTCCCTGGGTGCGAATCCTTCAATTTGATCAAGGTTATTTTATTATATTATAATCATCAAATATCGTCTTTTCCCTTATTTGTAAATGACATAGTGTATTTGAAAACCATGAGTGACTTCATTTTCACTAAGATAATAGTGACCTATTTTACTATATACCATAGTATAGTGGGTTAATTTTGACATTTTTCCTACTTATAGTTCTGGGAATCTATTTTAATAATGATTTAAATCTTCAATTTTTGACACATTGATTTATCATAAGCATGTTCACTCATATGTTGTAAAACATTGAATATAGTCTTTAGAATTCTTATTCAGTTTAGTTAATTCACTCAATTGACTTCCCCTTTTTCAGATTATGAATGGGGAGAAGTTTAGCAACCGACACAAGGCTAAGCTTATTATCTATATACTATTTCCTTCACTAGTTATCTTTTTGGTAAGACTTACTATCTTTTGTATTTAGTTAGTTGCTTTGGGCTTTCATATTTCAGGTAGTGGTGTTAACTTTTATTTTTGTATAATGTGTTATTTCTTATTGGACCTTTATGGTTATACTATTTGGATGTCACTACTGGACTTTTGGTTTAGCCTAATAATTTGGGTCATGACTATCTAATTCAATTTATTTTATCTTCTATTGCAATATAAATTAATTGCAATCAAATTTCAGATGGTTCAATTCTCTTTTAGGTCAAATCATTCACAATTTCCATCTCGAATTCCTTTTGGGTTGTGACAACTAGGTTCATGGGCAATCTAGATAAGTCTCATTGAATAGTTTTTAAGTGGGTGTTAAGGTAAGTTAGTGGAACTCTAGATTTAGGTTTAAAGTTTGGAGAAAATCCTATTGCTCCTATTTTTGTCTCTAGGTATGTGGACTCTAACTATGAAGGGTATTGAAACTCTAGGAAGTCTCTCTCTCTGGTACAACATCACAATCTTTGGTACTACTAATAGTTGGAGATTGTTTCTCCAACCATTAATTGCTCTTTCAACTACAAGGGCATAATATATGTTGTTACTAAAGCAATTAAAGACGATATTTGGCTACAAGTTTTATCTAAAGCATTAAGATTGGAACAACAACATATATCTATCCACTGATATTAAGGGTGCCATATATTTGTCTAAGCACCATATTTTTCATGAAAGGTCTAAACATATTGACATTGAATTGCACTTTGTTTGTGATATCTTGGCTTCTAAAAAGCTTATCATAAAAAAAATTTCCCTATAAAGACAACCAGCAGTTCGAGTAAGATTAATAATATGAATAGCTCTACACTTTGATGAGATATAAGGTGTCATTATATGATTCCATTCCTAGTACCATGGTCAAAATAAATGTCTGCTTCCATGCATAACATAGAAATCACACTTGGAAAGGGTAGACAATTAGCTAGAGTAGGAGGTGTTATAGCAAAACTGATTGCAAAAGAGGGGAAATTTGCAACATTAAAATTAACTTTCGGGGAGATCTGTTCAATATCCAAAATTGCTCAGCAACAGTGACATGCTAACCAGATCCCTTCTAAGTCATAAATTTTCTTACAGTTTGGAGTTAATAAAGGTCACAGAGGAGAATAACTATTGAAGAGAGCATTAAGTTAATGCGTCAAGGTAGAGAACTGTTATGTGTCACTTCACCTATGTGTGTTCTTCCTTTTCTTTCTTTTGTTCTTTTGTTTTTATAGTGAAATGATGTGTTGAGAATTGAATGTGATATCAAAAAAAGAAAATTTGTGGCAACAAGGGCACAAAGATTTACGTGAAAAATCCTTTCAAGAAAAAATCATGGGAAGAGGAGAAATTCAATATTAGGAAATTAAGGTACAATGAGTTTTGCAACTCAAGTATCAATATATAGAGTATATAGAAAACTCTAATATTGGATACGGCTCAACCTAACCCAATTAGAATTTGGATAACACAAAACTCTAATAATCTCTACCTTGACACAAATTCCACATGAGAGATTCAATACAGACTTCTTAGTCCACCCCAAAATGAATCCATAACACAAAACTCTAACAATCTCCATCTTCAATGAAATTCTAATGCAAGGTGAACAAATCTGCAAAACTCCAACGAAAAATAACATCCTCGTCCACAAAGTCCCCTGCAGGGCCTACTCAACATCTAATACCAGTCAAGTTTAAGCCCTACTTAAACTTGATAGACACACTCGAGAAGAAATTACATCTCCTCTATGGTATTACCAAGGTATCAGAGTGGTCGCAATGAACTGTACTTAAATATGTTGAAGACTCTCCACTGGAATTGAAGTGCTACGGAACCCATTAACTCACAATAAAGTATGCACATTTTATAACATTGATGCAAGTGTTTATTTTGTAAATGATCATAGAGAAGAGTGCATTAAAAGTCTACTCTCAATATCCTTTCCATCAACCTAACATCCATATGTATCATGGAAATGTTCAAAGTGAAGCATAAGTGGAAGGTCTAGTACAAGTTTGAAGATATATGAAGACTTTCCAAGTGTGCTTACTATCTGACCTTTGTGGAATATTTGTTATTTTTTGTAACCTTCATGATCTCATATCAAAATCGAGAGAGTGGAGCATACCGCCTTGCCATAGTAGCGAGTTTGTTTATAGTCGCGATTGTTGTCATAGTCAACAAGGTTGAAACTTCCAGGAAAAAACTTTGAATTGGGAGGGCAATCCCCTAGTTGAACTAACTATGCCCAAAACTGACACATGTGAACAAGTAGAGTGTACTAGTGTAACGACCCGGATTCTTACTTATCTTGGAAATACGTTACAATGTAAAATTTTGTAAAATGACTAAGAACGTTGTGCAAAAGATCTTATAATCAGAGTGCCTAAATTTGATCATTACTAACTTACTAAAAATAGTTAATTAAATCGAGGAAAAACTATGATAAATAAATTTAGCAGAAACGTAATTTAAAACATTTATTAAAGTATTAACTTGAAATTTAAGGTTTGAGCTTCCAAATGAAGTATACATAATACCTCAATGAGTTCTCGAACAGGGTTAAAAATTAATTTAACGTTCATAAACAACTTTGATGTTAGCCCTTACAAAATTACTCTTCCCTTTTTCACTTGACGATGTACTACTACTCGGCTTGCGTCTCCTCCGGATACGCCGTAGGCTCCATGGCTATGGCCTCCTCTGCCACTCTTGGTACATCTCATTACCTACACCACAAGTAAGGACGTGAGCTTACGCCCAATAAGGAAGTGGGGGAAAAACAATTATACATGTCTCTCTTTAATTCCTTTTTGGAATGGGGGCCACCCAAACCAATTCTTTCATTACGTTCATTGGTTCTTGGTTCTTTACTCATACTTCGAGCTGGAGATTGGAGCTGAGATGACCTAGTTTAATCGGCTTCTAACCTCCTGTGTGCATACTAGTCCCTTTCCCGACTAGGTGAGGGTGTATCCTAGCTGCCAAGCAAGATTCAAACTACCCATCTACCCCAACTCCATATTCTTCCCCTTTCTGGCGTATCCCTCTTTTAAGGTTTCTTCCCTTCTGGCAAATCCCGCCTTCAGAGTTTATTTCAGTGATTGGCGTATTCTGCCCATCCTGAAACATTCTTCTTCTTAGCGTTTTTCCTCATTCATGCATGTAGGTACCACCCCGAGGGAGTACCCCCTACTTGGTTTCTATTAACATGACTACAACATAGCTCTTTCAAATTTAATAACACATACATGGAAAGTAAATGACTATGCTTTAAAGAAATTAACAATAAATAGTAGACAACGAGTAATAGAACATTCTTTTATATAGCGAAGGTAACAACAACGCATAACCACGAGATGGGAGCTAAACAGACTATTAATCACCCAATAAAACAAGAAAAAGAGCATGCTTTTATATAGTGAAAGTAACAACAGCATAGGGTAATGAAGTAATGTCGAATTTAAGACGGCAAAACAGGATTACTATCGACTAAAACAATACCAATAATGTTAGAACAGAGCATTAGGACAGAGCAGCGAAAATACTTGAACAAGACTGCAAAAACGTGCAGCTTACATGGCTTCTAACACAGTAGAAAGTAAAAATTAATCATACTTCATCTAAGCATGCTTTTTTATCGATTATGTAACAGAACTAAGCATGTTTTCATTCAACTATTTAGCGGTAAAGATGCGAGTAAAGAAAGCATGCTTTTAATCAACTATACGAACGTCTAAACATGTTCTTAATCGACTATACAGCAAAAAAATATATCGTCTAACATACTTTTTAATCGACTACGCAACAAAACTAATCATACTTTTAATGACTAAAACAAAACAACAAAAAAATATGAGCATTTAAGCATGATTTAAATCAACTATAACATTAGCATATTGGAACATGTAAACATGCATTTATCCTAGCAAAACAGCAACAAGTCAAAACATTTATCATGCGTTTATCGAAAGGGAAAACAGAAATGATATACGACTATATAAACTACGGATCATGTTGAAACAACAGAAGTTAATGACAGCAGCCGTACGAGTAATGTAAATAGAACTACAAGGCATGCTTTTTAGTGATGACAGAACAGTAGCGTAAAGTAATGGAATGGAGTTACGGTTCATGCTTCTTAATGACAGGTAGAATAGTAATGTAAAGTATTAGAACAGTACTATAGATCATGCTTCTTAACAGAATTTAACCAGCAGTAAATAACACTAAAACGAGTGGTGAAACGAGAGTCTAAGGACCATAGTTATCAGGAAAATCAATGGGTAATTCAGTGAAAAAAAATATACTCATTAACAACTAGCTCTGCAGTATTAAATATTCAAACATGGACGGTGGAAACATACTTCCTAATGAAATAGTAACAGTAAGAAACACATAAAGATATTGAGCGGAAGATTTCTCAAAGGGTACTAATAAAACTAAATCGCCATCATTAACAACAATTGGAACCCATTAGTCGTTCACTCATACTTCTCATCCATTGGAACACCTTTTCTTTGATTCATTCAAGCTGAACACAGTAAGCCTTCACCATTTTCTATTGACATAGTCATTCAACAACAGCAGTAAGGAGACGTACATAGTATATCAACATGGAAATAGTAGAAAATATAGCATCCAGCAGAAAAGAAGTGCAGCAGTCAATAAAGTATCTAAGGAATGGTATGGGAGTCTAAGGCATCCATTAGTATACAGAAAACAACTATGCAACAGATTTCAAGCAACTACAAGGACTACAAAAAAGAAATCTCTACAACAAACAATCACTCACACACATCTACTTGGGTGTAGGGCCTCCAAATAACCAAGACAACCCACTCCTTACCTTTGAAGAGTGTTCTTCGCACGGACAGCAGCTCCCTCTCCACACTCCAAGCAGGAAATTCTCCAGAACACTTCTAGGAAGAACCACAAAGAAGAAGGAGAAGGAGAGCTAAATAGGGAGGAGACAGATTTACCTGAAGAGCACCCATACGTTTTGTAGGGGAAGCAACGAACAAATCTCTATTGGTTGGCCATAGACATGTGATTTTGTGTCGAGAAGCCATGTTTTCATTGGTTGGCGTCGCTATCTTCTGATTTTTAAATCATTTTTTGTCGCTACTCTGTGAGGATTCGAACGAGAGGGTGCGTTCGAATTCTGTCCGTACCGTCTGAATTCAAAATTCGGACGTGAAATGGCATCCAAGATATCATCTGTGTGCGTCCGAATTCATCCAGAATTCGAACAGATTCAAACTCACAACGTCCTCCTGCATCCGTATAATCTGAAATCATTCAAAGTCGTCCAAATTCATCCAGAATCTAGACAGATTCAAACTTAAAACGTCCGCCTGCGTCTACTGTCATCCAAAATCATTCGAAGTCTTCTGAAAAGACCGAAATTCCATTTCCTTCACATTTTCAACTTGACTTTCATCCGAATTAATTCCCACAAATTTACAAGTCACCACTTAGTGCGTAAAGAAACGAGTTGTATCATGAAATTTTATCTCCAAAGTTTGATTACATTGCTTAACGGGAAAATATATTATCGGGTTGTTACAACTAGGGCGCTTAAGAGAACAATGCCGAAGGAACTCGACAAAATGGCCCCATAACTTCAGGGGAAGGGGTGCTCTCCTATCTTTTGATTAGGAAAGTGGCACATACCAGGGGGTAGCGACTATTTATTAAAAACATAGGACTCTACTATGTGGTAAAGGATATCAAATACTGAACTTGCTAACGGGCTTCATCACTCGTCTCTACACCGATCATCAATGAGGGGTGGGCTACCTTCCTTATAAAGTGTACGGTATGTAAGTTTCATAAAAATTATAGCTAACCTAACAAGCTTTCCAAAATGGGGACTTTTGTTAAATTGGAAGACCATTTGCTATACCAAAAGAGCCTTGAATAGAGAGCTTCAATTCTGCCAAAGAAGCCTAAACAGCCTTAGTCAGAGTTAAAGTCAAATCCACTTGGAGAATATATGTAAGGATAATTTCCATGGAATCATTGCTGCATTCAAAATTTGGAGAATTTTTTGAAAATTATGTTTAGTTATTTTATTCTAATTTGTATTAGTTTCAAAATATCTTTTGTTGGTGTCACTCTACTAGAGCATGTTTTAGCGGAGAATGCATGTTTTGTGAGGGCTTTTTGGTAATCTTCCTTTAGGACTCAAACCCTAATTTCATGGTGTTTTAAAGCACCTTTAGAGTTGGTTTGTATGGGATTTTGATTCAATAAAACTCAAAGCCAAGGCTTTCTCTTTGTTTCTTGAAAAAACTTGCATCTCATTCAACTTGCTTTCAACCGATTTTTAGTTGTGTTTCTTGTGTTTGATTCTTTGTGAGAGTTGAATCAATCTTTTTTTTTTATTACAGCATTATTCCCTCTATTCCCTATGAGGTGAAATCATAGTAGAGCTGTTGAAACTCATGAACCATCAAGTTGGAGTGCTCCTTTTCATGAAGGCAATCATTGAAGTCAAAGGTTGTGTTTGACATCTCTTCGAACCAGCTTGCATCCATCTGGGTATATCGCCTTCATTCGAGTGTATTTTTCTAAAAAATTTGTAGGACGTCTACTACACATCTAGGATACTAGTCTGTCCAAAAACCAAGTGAAGATTCATCCATTTGATTGACCTTTTGCATCATTAAAAGCAAGCCATAATATGTGAGACAGTTTGGGCCGCAAGCATGCAACCCTTCAATGATTCAGTTATAAGTTCGCCACCCTTTTGAATATGACCTTGATATTGTGACAGTTTGTTCTTCACTTCTGCATTGCAAAGCTATCAAACAATCGTATTATAATTCATTTGTTAGAGATGTTTTTATTGTAATGGAAATTCCATCTAGAATTTATGAAGAACCTGTGAATCATTCTTTTGGCTTACGATTATCTCTCCCAACAAGTTGTTTGTTTTCCCATTATTTTGTATAAGAGCTTCCGTTTTTGCATCATTTGGTATCAGTGCGAGTTTCTGATCTTAGCCATACTACTATTTGACAAGAATGAGTTATTTGGGTGGAGCAACTCTTTCACAAAGACAATGAGCCCAACTTATGGCTATAGAAGCCTCGCTACAACATATAGCTCAACTACTTGACAATTTCGTAGCAAAACAAGGGTATGTGTACCCTCAACCTTTGGAACCAGTAGGTCATGATGGAATAGATGAAGAACACTTGAAGGAAGACCATGTAGAAGAAGACTTTGAAGAAGAAATTATCATTCCATATGAAGGTACACTATTTACAATGAATTCAGAGTCTATAACATTCCCAGACAAAGAAGAAGTAAATGAAGAGAGTATTGCTTTAATAGCCCCGATGTTAAATTTGAATTTTATCAACTCATCTTCACCCACACTTAAAAGAAATCGAGAAATATTTGAGCCTCGAGCATCATGTGATGGAAAAAAGAGAGTCGTTAATATTGAAGAGGTTACAAAAGGAGAATGAAGAAATGAAAGTGCAACCAAAGCATTTGGAAAAATTCAATGAAGTTTGTTAGTCCAAACCAAATGCTTAATTACCAAGTACTCTTTGAGTTATATAATGGGAAGGTAACATCAGAGTTTGCAAATCTTGAAAGTAAAGAACAACTCTATAGAAGAAATGCATGATGGGACAAGTATCTTTAAGTTTTTCCTTATAGCGTAAAATGCAACATTGGTGACAAAAGCGAGATAATAAATGCAATGTCAAAGAGGTATGTTCCACTAACTACATTAATTGTTTGGCTTCTTAGAATTGGATGGATAAATGGACTTTATGATGTTGTTATTGATTTTGGACTTTCTAGCAATTTTGACGATGTGGCTTAGCAAGAAATTGTTAACTTCTTTGGTTTCTTTCTATCTCACCATGGCATGAGGTGGATGAGACTAAAGTATTGGTATACAATGAATTCATTATCCAAGCCGAACATGAAGCTCATAAGCATGTTAAAGACAAATTTTCAGGGGAACAAAATTTTCAAATTCAACGTACAAGCCAAGAAAGGTCAAATTTTATTTTTGAAAATATTGGGAGAGAAGACTTTAGTTCTCCCACGTGGATGGGAAGTATGATTTGAGAAATGGTGTCCTACCCCTCAGAATGCCTAAAGGGAATAGTAAGCAAGCAAGCAAACCAATGCATCTCCCAAAAGGTACATACCACTAAATTCTTTAATCGCTTGGGCTTTTTAAATTTGATGGAATAAGAAAATTATTGTTGTTTTTTATTGGAAGTTCTGAACTAGAACTTTGGATAGTCTGCCTGAGGATAATTCATTTGATTATATTGTGTATTCACTGATGCTTAATTGTGGTTGCACCCCTCGTTTAGAAGTTGAGGTGTTCAATCTGAGAGTTATGTTGGAACCAACTCATTTTAAATTATTTTTGGAAAAAAAAATAGCCAACTTTGGTTTAAATATGTCTCTAGATTTTGTTGATATTGACGCTGACTTGAAACATTGGAAAGTCAATTTTGATGCTATGATTAAGGATTATTTTATCTCTCTTTTGCTACTGTCGCTTGATCTTGTTTCTTACTTTTACGAATTCATCCTTGTTGCACAACCTATGTCAAGTATATATTGGCAATCTGATATGAAAGTAATGATTCCTAGTGTCAACAAATGTCACCCATTTGATCCTGGTGGAAAATTTTAGTGAAGTTGTCACGATTGGTCGGGACCCATCACTTTTACAACCAAGTGCCACAATCATTTTCAAAGGCAAGAAATAAGCAGACATAATTATGGTCCTCAAATGCTGCAAGAACTTTCTCTTCACTGTAGGAAATGAAAATTGAAGCAATATATGCTTCCTAGATTTGAGGTCAAATCTTTTTCAACCACGTGAGAATGATGTGTGACGAGACTTGTCAACTCTCAATCAAGTATACATATTTTCTAATTTTAATGCAAGTGTTTTATTTTGTAGGTGATCATGGAGAAGAGTGCATTAAAAGTCTAATCTTAATATTCTTTCCATCCACCAACATCCATATGTATCATGGAGATGTTCAAAGTGAAGCATAAGTGGAAGGTCTAGTACAAGTTTGAAGATTTATGAATACTTTCCAAGTGTGCTTACTGTTTGACCTCCGTTGAGTATTTGTTATTTTTGGCAATCTTCACTCTCTCATATCAAAATATTAGTTTCATAACAATTGTAGTAAACTTTCCAAGCTTTCCAGAATGGGGACTTTTATTAAATTGGAAGATCATTTGCTATGCTAAAAGAGCCTGAACACATAGCTTTAATTCTACCAAAGAAGCCCGAACATTCTTAGTTAGAGATGAAGCCAAATCCACTTGGAGAATGAGTGTGAAGATGAATCCATGGACTCAATGCTGCATTTCAGATTTGGGGAATTTTTTGAAAATTATTTTTAGTTATTTTGTTCTAATTTGTATTAGTTTCAAAATGTCTTGTGTTGGTGGCACTCTGCTAAAGCATGTTCTAGTCGAGTATGTGTGTTTTGTGAAGGCTTTTTGGTAATCTTCCTTTAGGACACAAGCCCTAATTTCATGGTGTTTTTAAGATTCTTTAAGGCATGTTTGCAGGTGATTTTGATTCAGTAAAACTTAGAGCCAAGGCTTTCTTTTGCTTCTTGCAAAAACCCGCATCTCATTCGGCTTGTTTTCAACCAATTTTTAGTTGTTTTTGTTGGGGTTGATTCTTTGTGAGAGTTGAATCAATCATTTTCTTTACTTTAGCTGTCTTCAATCTATTCCCTGCAAAGTGAAATCATAGTAGAGCTAGTGAGACTCACATACCATCAAATTGGACTGCTCCTTTTCATTAAAGGCAGCCATTGAAGTCAAAGCTTGTGTTTGGCATCTCTTCGGACTAGATTGCATCCATCCAGGTATATCACCTTCGTTTGTGCATATTTTTCAACAACATTTGAAGGTTGTCTGCTACACATCTAGGATGATGGCCTGTCCAAAAATCAAGGGATGATTCATCCATTTGATTGACCTTTTTGCATCAATAAAACCAAGCCATAATCTGTGAGACAGTTTGGGCTATAAGCACACAACCCTTCAATGATTCGATTATAACTTGCCATCGTTTTGAATTTGACCTTGACATTGTGAGGTTTTGTTCTTCACTTTTGCATTGCAAAGTTATCAAAAAATCGTGTCATAATTCATTCGTTAGAGTTGTTTTTATTGAGATTGAAATTCCATCCAGAAACTATGAAAAATTTGTGAAATATTCTTTTAGCTTGTGGTTATATCTCCAACAAGTTGTTTGTTTTCCCATCATTTTGTATAAGAGTTTCTATTTTTGCATCAGGAATCAATACCCTCGAATACATTAAATGCATAACCCACTGAAGTAGTTTCATCATATCACCATATAGTTTTACCCTTCCTCTTGGTTGTGTCTTTGATGATACCACTCTGACATAAAACTGAAACTGGTGAAGATGTGGTGGCTGCATCACCCGAGCATCTGTAATAAGCTGACATATCAGCTCTTATGTTGATTTAGATCCCAACTTGAACTTCACCTGAGAACTTGATTTCTTTTGAATCTTCTCAAAAAATCTTTTAGAAGGTGAATTCACAATCTTTACAGTCTTATTATCTGTTATTGTAGAACCCTGTTACATATACAAATTTGCAGCGTTTTTTTGTTCCTTTATCATGATGAGAACACCCCTACTGATTTTCGTAGCTCCACCTGTAGCGATGTACTTTATCCTTTCGAATCTAAAGTACTCAACAAGATCATGATCTTTTTCAAATCAGGAACGTGTTGCACATCATTAAGTGTTCTAACAACTCTATCAAACATTCTGATTTTGACGGTATCAATACAAGCTACCTTACAAGGTGTACAATTACCCATCATCAAAACACCTAAAACGGTCTTATATGTCAAAAATCACTCCTAGTTGAAACACATATGAAACGAACAAGTTGAATCTGTAATCCAATCATTATTTATTTGAGTTTCCTTGTGACACAATTAGAAGATCTCCATCACTATAGTCTTCTTCTTCTACGACAACAATTTCACCAGACTTCATTGATTGTTTCCCCTTCTCAGTAGCTCACTTTATTTCATTATGCAATTTTCAGCACTTGGATTTAATATGCCTCTTCTTCTGACAAAAGTAACAGGTTCTATCATGATTTTTTTTACTTTGATCTGCCCTTCGAACCCTGAAATTCATCACTGCCTTTGTTGTTTGACTCACTTATTTTACTCCGAACGACGAATTTCTCACCTTGAGACTCGGATCCAACAATAATTTGCTTCATCTTCTCCTATGATAACAAGAAACCATAAACCTCCTCTAAAGTTAGACTTTCTCTACTGTATAAGAATGTATCTCTGAAAGTACCATATGAAGCAAGTGACGAGCATAGTAGAATCAACCATAAATCCTCCTCATCAGACTTGCATCTCATAATCTCCAAATCTGAAACTCACTCCTTGAATGTGGTCAAGTATTCTGTAATAGAAGCTCATTTCATTAACTGATGAGAATAAAGTTGTTACTTCAAATACAACTTGTTAGTCAGGGTTTTCTTTATACACTTCTCTAATTTTATCCATAATTCTACGGCAGATTTCTCATTCAAAAGATTCTACAACTTCTGATTTGACAAATGTAGACGTATCAAATATATAGCTTTTTGATCCTTTCAAAGTTTCTCATCCTCACTCAAAGACGTGGGCATTTTATCAAACCCAAACAACGCGTCGTCTAATTCTATTTGTGCAAGCACATGTCGCATCTTCACTTGCCCTAACTAAAACCTTGTATTCTGGTCTAATAATGAAATATAAAATTTCAACAAATTCATCTCCATAAAAAATTTTAGAATTTCACCCAAAATATTTGAAACTAAAATATCTGCACAAAATTTGATCCCCGAATAATTTGAAAATCGACAAAGAACTCGTCCCCAAATATCACAAACTTCCTACTAGTAAATCAAAGCCAATAAACCAAACACAATATTCAAGATGAAAGCCTCCACAAAATCACCAAATTTCACAAAATAAAAAAAACAGTACATAAAACTTGTGCACTCAACCAACAATCGGAGCGGCAGTTATGATCGAAAACAAGAAGTGATGGCTTCTATGTGGAAGAATAAAGACAACGTTTTGTGGAGGTTGGCTCTGTGCGGTCGAACAGAGACAAAGGTTGTCGAACAAGTTCTTAACGGAGGACACATCAACTGATTGAAGCTCAAAACATCTTCTTTTCAGATTGGAGAAACAGAGGTGATGATGGGGTGGCCGACTCTATGTGATGGAGGTTTCCTTTGGTGATAGTGTGGCGCCAAGAAGAGGAAGGTCACTTGTAATGCCCTGATGCGTTAAAATCCTTTCGTTGTCATTTTTTTAATATTTCATTTTAAAATTTTGAACGTGTCAATTAATTTCGTGTTTTTATAAAATCAAAATCGTCTGTAGCGAACTAATATAGAATTTAAACTTTCATTTGAAACAAGGTAAAACGATATAAATAAATATCAGTGTTCATATTTGAAAGTTGAACATTAAACAAAAAAGAAAGTACCACTGTAAATAGTGTAAATTTCTTAATTACATTTTTCTTCTTGATCACCCATGATCAAATTCGCTCCGACTACGTTTCGGCTTTCTCATGAGAACTCTCCATTAATTGCAGTCCAATATCTTTTATTCTTCTAATTCAACATTGTCACCTACATCATATGGCACAACTAATGAGTCTAATACTCAGCAAAAAATATATATACATATATGTGAACATGTAAAGCAACATTCTTTAAACCTAAACTTTATTTTTAGTAATCGTATTTTTATTTTCTTTCATATACAGTTCAGTTGTGTAGATAAGCAATTTGAGGAAGAGTGACACCATTTGGTCCACCTTATGTAGGACAGCCAACTCAAGCCCCACCTACAACAATTATTTACATATTTTCAGTGTAAATATTTTCAGTTAGTTAATTCGTGTAGGAAAAAATGAGTGACACCATTTGGTCCACCTTATGCAGGACAGTCAACTCAAAACTCCCTCCTTTTTTAATTCTTATCTTTGTTACTTTTTTTTTCTATTTTTCTGTTGCTCTTTTAATAAAAACTTGTGCATGTAAATCGTTTTCGTGGTATTTATATAGATACATTTTCCTAAAACATGATGCTTGAGAATCATAATGACATGGATATATATATTGAACCATAAAAGAATAATCCACATCCTAAATCAATGAGGTATAATCCTAGACAAACTAACAGAATATATATACTAAACTTAAATTATAATTAAAGGCTCCAGCATCCCACTATAACATATTTCTCAAATAAAATGTTAGGAATGAATTAAGTAAAGCAATACTTAAGAGAATCAAATTCTCCACTCTCCCAGCATAAACAGAAAATCAGATGTACAGAGGACTACAACCTCATCCTAGAACAAAGTTTCCTAATCCAAATTTTGGTGCAGTAAACAATTCAGAAACATATACAAAATTCCAATCTATATTTACCAGAAACATTTGAACCTATAATTTGACAGAAGGCACAATTCTCTTAGATATAAACAGATTCCAAATCCATCACAGAGATAGAAACCGATTTATCCTTATTCACATATTTCCAACTTCCAATTTTCAGCAATTATACAAACTATCAGCGTATGTACAAGCAGTACCAATTATTAACGTATATGCAAGCAGTAGCAACTTTTAATATAAACAGGATATTCGGTCATTTACACAGGGCAGAGACAAAACTCCCTGATCACCATTTTCTTCAAGTAATTCTACGAAGGAATAACACAGGTACACAAAACAACAACCTTGTGATGTAGGCCTAATTCCCTGTTAAACACTTAATATTCCTTACCTAGAGACTCAATGTCGCCGACGATTCCCCGCAATACCGATTACGGAACTCCCTTCACAGAGACAGAACCGAGGAAATTAAGAGGGGGGAAATTTAACACTTACATGATCATCATTCTACAATACGGCTACAAAATCACCACATCCAATCCTCTTAATTCTTAAAACCAAAACACTTACCCCAAATTTCACCGAAAATCACCTAAGAGGATAGCTTTTTTGATTACCAGGCGAGGAGAGAAATGCTTCGACAACCGGTGCAAGCAGCAAGAAATAAGGTTTTCCCCCACGACCCTCAACAATGACGCGGCCGAATGTGGGATCTCCACCTTCTCCGAGCTACGCTAGGTCCACGCCCCCGTCGCGAATGGAGAGCGAGTGGCTTCGGGTGGTCGATCCCAGAACCACGAAAAAAATCGTAATAAAAGACAGCCAGCAAAATGTTTTCCCATCCAACGGCCGACGTTCGCCCAAGCGAAAAAAACCAAACCGGTTATACTTACCCAAAATTCCTTCCATTAAAATATCTCTCTTATTATTAAATTTAAATTTAATTCACTACCTTTGCATAATTAAAAATATATATAACTAATTAATCCAAGTATAAAATATAACATATGATATCAAAATATTCATTCTAATAAAATTCACTCATTACAACACGTCGCTAAAATAAAGAATGAAAATTTCAGATGTACATCACTTCTTCCTCAGACGGCTATGGCAGACAAGAGAGGGTTCTTCTTGTGTGCACAGTGGTCGTCGATTGCGTCTTTGAATTAGCAATGGTAGGTTCTCCTTCTTTCTACACGCAGTGATGAACAACAGTGAGTAAGGTAGAAGACGACGCGAGCAAGGATTTCCTTTTGTTGCATCAATTTAAGCGACTAAGCATCAATTTTTTTTTTTTTAATTTCCTTCTTTTTACAAATTGCAATTTTTAACAAAAATTGCAAACCTCAAACTTTGTTCAATCCGAGTACAACAACTCTCAATTTCGCTCTGATATCAATTGTTGAGAATCGAACACGAAATCAGAATAAGAAAAAATGCGAAAATAGAGATACTAAGATTTATGTGCAAAACCCTTTCAAGAAAAAATAACGGGTAGATGAAAAATTCACTATTAGAAAATTAAGGTACAATGAGTTTTACAACTTAAGAATCAATATATAGAGTGAATAGAAAATCCTAATATTAGAAACGGCTCAACCCAACTCAACTAAAATTTAAGTCACACTACACTCTAACATGATATTTAACGTTTTTATGATTATTTTGTTTCCCATTAATGTGTCTTGGTATTAATGTTGGCAGTTACTTTGGTTTATTAATGAACCACTAATTTTTTGTTTGGTTTTTTAACTGGTTTTCTAATTGGTTTTTATTTAGAAAAACTACTCGCATCAGAATAAGATAAGTGCTCTATTTGAAACTCAATTCAAATATATATTCTTGATGTCAGAATTTATTTGAAAATGAAACATTAAGAAAATGTGAGTTTCACAGAGAGTTTTTCATCGAGAGAAAAATATACAGAAGAGGTTCCCCTATCCTTCGATTTCATTCAGAAAAATACATCATTGTATCGAAATCGATTGGCTAGGAAAAAACTGTGCAGAGGAAGAAAAGCAGTTGTCCCTAATTTCAACATCAATGGCTGGAGGTATTTCGATAAAATTGTGTTTGATCTAAAGCTTTGATTTTGTTATAAAAAAACATGTTTATATCGTTTCAGAATATTATGATTTCGTTATTAAGAAATCTCTAACATTTGGTATCCGAGCCTATTAGCCTCTGTCTTTTTGGGTTGAAATCACAATTTGTAAAGTTTTGAAATTTTAAAGATTGAATTTTTAGATGATTTCAAAGTATTTTATTATTACGAATCATCTATGAATTCTCTTATGAACGTTTTGCAACAAAAATTATTGAATTTGGTGTTCAAAATCATGAAAACATATCAGGTTTTTGAAGTGCGTCCGCGTCGGGTCAAATCGGGTCAAATTGACTCAGTTGGAGGTTGAAGATGACTTAAACTATATGTAGTTTCTAGTGGCAGAAACTATATGTAGTTTCAAGTATTGTTTTTTTTTTTGTAGAAAACAAATGCCATGAGTCGAACATGAATCTACACCATGTAAAGGAGGTGAGTTACCACCTCAACTAGAGTCAATTTTAGTGTATAATTGCATTTATTAAATATATATTTTCTTGTTGTTATTTTTATATAAATTGCATAAATTAAATTAAGTGCATAATAAAATGTATCTTAATATTTAATTCATGCTATCTAAAATTTTGAATTAAATGCTAAAATATTCTGCTGCAAGTAATTTGTAAATTAAATAGCATGTTAATTAATTTTATATTTATCACATGCTTATTTAGTTGCACATAGTTTGTAATTTATTTTGTATGCATAGTTTTATTAATAATGTATGCAAAATAATAGCATGTTATATAATAACATTGAAATTCAGTTAGATTTAATATAATTTTATTTTATTGAAGAGTAGCCACAACTTCTTTATTTAAAAAAATTATATATTAAGTATTAAAAATCAAATTATGACATTTATTGTAATTAACTTTATAAATATGGTAAAATTTATCCCACATGAAATTTTACTGTATTTATCTAATTAATTAGAATAAAATATCAAGTTATTTTTCGTAATTACCTAGAGGAATTAAAAAAATAGATATAACTTGATAGTTTTATTAATTCAGTGAAAATGAATCTTATTAAATTAGAACTTTAGCCTACATGCAAGTTTTATGTTTCTAAATTCATTATTATTGCATCATTTATATTGGTAAATATGATATTCAGTTCAGTTATGCCTCTTTTAAGCATATTATTTATTTTTTGCAACTATGAATTCTTTGAGTTTCTCTAATATAAAGTACGATATACCAGAGTTAAGAGGTGAAAATTATAAAGTGTGGAATGAGAGGATTCTTCTTTATCTGGGGTGTGTAGACATCGATTATGCTATACGGAAAGACAAACCAATTATTACTTTGACCAGCATTCCAGCTGATCTTGCTCTTTATAAATGTTGGGAACGTTCAAATCGCATTAGTGTGATGTTCATAAAGACTAAGATCATTGCTGGTATTCGTGGTTCTGTCGAGCAGTATAATGATGTCGTGCCATTATTGAAAGCTATTAAAGAACAATTTGTGACTTCAGATAAGGCACTTGATACTTATTATTAAATTTTCACCTTTGAGGCTCACTACAGTTATGGGTGTGCGTGAGCACATCATGCAGATGAGAGATATTGTAGCTCAACTTAAGACACTTGAGGTTGACGTATCATATTCTTTTCTTGTGTACTACATTCTGAATACTCTTCCATAGCCATACAGTCCATTTAAAATCTCTTACAACACATAAAGATAAATGGTATATTAATGAGTTAATGACCATGTGTGTTCAAGAGGAAGGGAGGCTAATGATAGAAAGAGGTGAGAGTGAATTCATGATGACCCATGGAAAGAAAAAGACACAAACCAAAAAAGAAAGATAAAGGGAAAGGTAAAATACTAATCCAATCTGGTGAAATCAAGAAAGAAATCAAGTGTTATTTCTGTGACAAGAAAGGTCACGTTAAGAAAGATTGCACCAAATGTAAGGCATGGCTTGAAAGAAAAGGTACATCAATCTCATTTGTTTGTTATGAATCTAATATGGCTCATATTATTTATAACATTTGGTAGATTGATTCTGGTTCTACCACCCAATACCTTGTAAGGTATGTGAAATCTTCGGAAACTAGTGGAAAGTGAACAAAGCGTCTATTCTGGAAGCAAGATGCGTTCACATGTGGAAGCTGTTGAAACATGCAGTTTAGTTCTTAGCAGTGGTTTTATTTTGGTTTTAGAAAAGACTTTATATGTTCCTAGTTTTTCTAGGAATTTAATTTCAGTTTCAAGTCTTTTTCCTTTGGGTTTTTCCTTTACATTTTCAGATATACACTTCAGTTTATTTTACAAATCTGATCTTATTGAAAATGGTACAATCTCTAATGGTATTTTCTCTATTGATTTACAAAATGATACCACTAATAATGTTATGCATGTTCAAACTGGTGGTAAAAGATGTGTTATAAATGAGGATTCCTCTATGTCGTGGCATCAAAGATTGAGACATATCTCCATACAAAGAATTAAGCGATTGGTGAATGATAAAGTACTTAGTACTTTAGATTTCACTAATTTTGATACGTGTTTGGATTGCACTAAGGGAAAGCAAACCAACATATTTAAGAAATATGCTAAGAGGAGTTCGGGGATATTAGAGATCATACATTCAGACATTTGTAGTCCAATTATAGACTCAAATGGTCCAAGATATTTCATCTCTTTTATTGATGATTACTCACGATATATGTATCTCTTATTTACTTCATAATAAAAATGAAGAATTTGATGCCTTTAAGGTTTTCAAGGCAGAAGTAAAGAAATAATGCGATAAGCAAATTAAGATCGTGAGAACTGATAGAGGTGGACAATATTACGGTAGATATACTGAGGATGGATGAGCACCCGATCCATTTACTAGATTTCTTCAATAGCATGGAATAGTTGCTTAATCCACCATGTCTGGTTCTCCGGATCAGAATGTTATGGCAGAAAGAAGAAATCAAACATTATTGGACATGGTAAGGAGTATGTGTAGCAACTCTAAACTTCTAGATTTCTTGTGGCCTGATGCGCTTAAGATGACAGCGTATATATTCAATTGAGTTTCGACCAAGGCTATCAAAAAGAGACCATTTGAGTTATGGAAAGGTTGGAAACCAAGTTTGAGACATATATGCATTTGGGGATGCCCGTCTGAAGTTAGAATTTATAATCCATAAGAAAATAAACTAGACTCAAGGACTATTAGTGACTATTTCATTGGATATGCCGAGAGGTCTAAGGGGTATGATTCTATTGTCCATCTCACAGCACTAGGATTGTGGAATCAAGAAATGCGAAATTTCTTGAAAATGACTTGATTAATAGGAGTGATCGATTTTAGGATATTGTTTCTGAAAAAATCACATTAATGTTTAAACATCTAACTCAAGTGAAAGATTGATTGTTTTAAACAACACTCCTAGGTTCAAACAAGTGTTGAACAATTAATAGATGATATTCCACAAGCTACTGATTATAATCCAGTAGATCGAATTCTTGAGGAAGTTCCAGAAATTGTTGATCAACTAGTTTAACAACAAATTTCTCAAGAAAATGTTGGAACAACACTACGGAGATCTACTAGAGAAAGAAAATCAGTTATTCCTAGTTATTATGTGACATATCTATAGAAATCAGACTATAATATAGGAGTCGAAAATGATCCTGAGACGTTTTCACAGGCTATAAGTTGTGATGAATCAAGTCTATGGTATGATGCCATGAAAGACGAAATGAATTCTATGAATTCAAGCGGAGTCTGGGATCTTGTCGAGTTGCTTCATGGTGTAAAAGTCATAGGTTGTAAATGGATCTTTAAAACTAAAAAAGACTCATTGGGCAACATCAAAAAATATAAAGCAAGACTCGTTGTTAAAGGATTCACACAAAGGGAAGAAATCAACTATACGGAGACTTTTTCTCCTGTATCTAATAAAGATTATTTTCGCATTATTTTGGCATTGGTTGCACATTTTGATTTTGAATTACAACAAATGGATGTGAAAACAGCTTTTCTCAATTGAGAACTAGAGGAAGAAGTTTATATGAAACAACCTGAAGGATTCTCCTCTAGTAGTGATGAGCATTTAGTATGCAAGCTTAAGAAATCTATATATGGATTGAAACAAGCCTCCTGTCAGTGGTATTTAAAGTTTCATAGAGAACATTATGGATCAATGTATATACCAAAAGGTTAGTGGGAGCAAAATTTGTTTCTTAGTCCTATATGTGGATGATATTTTACTTGCAACTAATGATAAAATGTATATTGTATGAGGTGAAACAATTTCTTTTTGAAAAATTTGATATGAAAGGCATGGGTGATGCTTCCTATGTCATTGGTATTAAGATTCATCAAGACAGCAAGGTTGCTAGGGATTGTCTTAAGAAACTTATATTAATAAATTTTTAGAGAGATATCGGATGAAAGATTGTTTACCTAGTGTTGCTCCCATTGTGAAGGGTGACAGGTTCCATGAGAACCAGTGCCCGAAGAATGATCTTAAGAGGGAGCAAATGAGAAATACTCCCTATGCTTCAGTTGTTAGAAGCCTGATGTCTGCTCAAGTCTACATAAGACTTGACATTGCATTTGTTGTTGGGATGTTGGTCCGATATCAGAGTAACCTTGGTAAAGACCACTGGATTGCTGCAAAGAAAGTGTTACGGTACCTTCAAGGAACCAAAGACTACATGCTTACCTACAGACGAACAGATAGCTTGGATGTGATTGGATACTCTGATTCAGATTTTGCTAGCTGCGTTGATTCTCGTAAATCAACATCAGGATACATCTTCATGTTGGCCAGCGGAGCTGTATCCTGGAGAAGTGCTAAATAGAGTTTGACTGCCACATCCACTATGGAGGCTGAGTTCATAACATGTTTTGAGGCTACTTCGCATGGTGTATGGATGAAGAGTTTTATTTAGGGCTTAGAATCATTGATTCGATTTCTAGACTGCTGAAGATATATTGCGATAATTCAGTTGCGATATTTATGGCTAAAAACAATAAAAGTGGTAGTCAAAGTAAGCATATCGATATTAAGTATTTAGCCATAAGGGAACGTGTTAAGGATGGTTCAATGGTCATTGAACACATAAGCATTGAATTGATGATCGCTGATCCTTTGACTAAGGGCATACAACCATTAAAATTTAAGGATCATGTTGTTAAAATAGGACTTGGGCCCATTATGTGATTTTTTGTTGTAAGAACGAATATTTATAACTCTTTTTATGCTATATCTCATTATAAAATTTATTGCGTACACATTCAGTTTGAGAAATATACTTCAGTTTATGAACCTCAAATAAACATAGGGTTTATCATTAAGTTTATGGGCAATAAAGAAGAAAAATAATATATTGTAATATATGAAAGCTAATTCTCGATAACATAGAGAGAATTTATCGCTATGAGTCATGTATTATGTTTTCTTATTACAGTAAAGTTAGAAAATGTAGACCAAGTGAAAGAATATTGGCACTTACTTTGGTTTATTAATGAACTACCAATTTTTGGTATGGTTTTCTAATTGGTTTTTATTTAGAAAAACTACCCGCATCAGAATAAGATAAGTGCCCTATTTGAAACCCAATTCAAATATATATTCTTGATGGGAGCATTTATTTAAAAATGAAACATTAAGAAAATGTGAGTTTTACAGAGAGATTTTCACCAAGAGAAAAACATACAGAAGAGATTCTCTTATCCTTTGATTTCATTAAGAAAAATACACCATCGTATCAAAATCGATTGGCTAGGAAGAAACTCTGTAGAGGAAGGAAAGCAGTTGTCCCTGATTTCAACATCAATGGCTGGAGGTATTTTGATAAAATTCTGCGTTTGATCTAAAGCTTTGATTTTGTTATGAAAATATGTTTAGATTATTTCGGAATGTTATGATTTCATTATTAAGAAATCTCTAACAATTAATTCATACTAGTGTCATCATATTAATTATCTTGTAGCATATGCATATAATAAACTATACTCTAAATTATAATCAATTGTTGGTTTTGTGCTTTGGGCTTTGGTTGTGGGCTAACTGTGGTGTTTGAGTTGTGATGATTCTAGTTCTTTCTTGGCCAAGCTTATTGTCCCTCTCCCCAGGTGACTAGAGGTATACTTTTCATGTGCAGACCACCCTTCTCTTCGAGTACACACTTCTTGCCATATTTTCAAGTTTGGGATAGGAGACGTTTGCTCGGATCAATGGATGGTGACCATTTGGTGTTTGCATGTAGAAAGAGAAGAGAAAGGCTAAATAAATTGGGTCATCGAGCAGAGAGATCAAATAGGACAGGGAAAATAGTTGAGAGAAAAGAACAGAGATTCGGGGTAAGCTATTTGCTGCAGGCTTTTGAGAGAAAATCAGAGTGTGAGAGAAGAAGGGTTGGTTGTGAGGATGAAAGAAAACAATCGAGTGAAGGAGCTAGTAGAAGGAGGTGGTTTGGATCTCTGAGGTTGATATTCAACAGATTTAGGGGAGGGGTCTTTGAGAGTGTCTCCTATGCTCTGTTTGGGCTCCGCTGCATCCTGCTCTGGTTGTTCTGTTTTTTCTACGTTACTCTACTGTGGTGGTTTTGATTCTGGAATTGTTATATCACTTCTTTGCCACGATTTTATTTGTATATTTTTATGGATTATGTTTTGATCACTATCACTGTCAAGATTTAGATTGAAAGTTTAGGCCATAACACTTTGTCTAAATAAAATATATAGTCTCTTTAAAGTGGATGTACGGTCCTTGGTGTAACAACCTTGGAGTTAAATCACTATAAACTCTATGATTTGATAATTCTACTTGTTTCTCATATTTTGAAAACGGCTAATCATCAAATGTGGCATAAATTCAATAGTAAAGAAAATCTACGATGCAGGCCAACATGTCTGTCACAAAGAAAAATATAAATCATCAAACTATAAAAGTTCTCAAGGGTAATTCAGCAACTAATATTGACCATATTTAAAAAAAACACTCAAATCAAAATGATGACATCTTATAATCTCATAAAACGTCAACCAAATTTGTGTGAAAACTCATCTTTTAGCATACCATATTAAATATGTCATTTAAAAACTTTTATAATGTCATTATCGTTATCATCACATAACGAAATATCGATCTAAAAGTAGAAAATCTACTTCAAAAATCTTATAAGCCAAAAACACAATTTTCTACAAAATATCTACCCAAAGTCACTGGCTTCAATAAAAATATTTGCACCAAAAATATGGTATGTCGCTGATATTAGGCCTATCATCATTTGAAGTGAAAAATCACAAATATAACAATATTCAAAAAGATATCCCAAAAATTAAGATATTTCTGTAATAACAAATTAGTTAAAAAATCCAAATAAAATCTACCAAAAACTTCACAAATCTCCCAAAAAAACCTCAAACGATTAAAGTTTGGATTTTTAACCAAACTTTGAATGGAAAGTATTCTCAAAAAAAATTGATTTACGTGGAAAAATCATAATTTTTTCAACAAAACTCTAGTATCCAAGACGAAAGTATGAATTTGAAATTGACGTTAAAAATCAAAACTTTGGAAAGAAAATTCTGCTAAAAATTACAGAGATATAACTGATAAGTTTCTTCTCAACGAGGAAGACGATTAGCAAAATGAGAACATTGACCGAAGATCGTTGATAGTCGACAGAGGGGCCTCGATCTTCAATAGGTAAACAGATACTCAAGAAGATTGAAAACCATTGGCAATAGCTATTTATATGTAGTAGAGAAGAACAAGTCTTCACAAAGAAGACAAATGATAGGGAAAACAATTTTCTCTCTTTTTTTCTTCTTTTCCAAAAAATTGTAATTTTCTGAAAATTTACCAAAAACCTTATTTAATGCAAAACGTCTTGAAAAAATTAATGTTTTGACAAATTTTGAGAACCCGAGTTTTGTAATCTCTCCCAAATAGCCTTTGATAATACTTGTTAGAAATCAAATAATAACCAAAAAATAAAAACAAATATGGGACATATAGATTTATGTGAAAAAATTTCTTTGAGAAAAAAAAAAAACAAAGGCATAGGATAGATCTACTATATGAAAATCGAAATACAACCACGAGTTTTGCGAATTTAGCTTACTTGAACTTATAAAGAAAAAAAAACCATAAATAAGATCTACAATGTGAGCTTATTTACTCATTCAATATCGAATTCGAGTCACATCAAACTCAACACTCTCAATTTCATTTTGATAGTCAAAGATGGAAACTGTTATAATTTAACGAGAGTCTCAAGAAGAATGAAAATCAATTTTAAATGAAAAATCATAGCAGATAAAAAAAATCACACACAAAAAAGAGAATTTTACAGTATAAAAATCAAATTAAAAAAGAAAGTGAACGTGCGAAAAAGTATAAAAACTAGAAAATTTATCGATTCGACGTCTTGGCTACGACCGCACATGCTAAGAAAAAATTCAAAATTATTGTTGTTAGATTTCGGTGTGACCCGAATTCTATTGGGCCGGGCTAGTGGACCCGTATTGTAGATCTCATTTAGAGTTTTATTTTCTCTATAAATTGATGTAAGTTAGAGTCGCAAAACTCGCAGTTGTATTTTGATCTTCATAGTAGATTAATCCTCTACCCGTGGTTTTTTCTGAAAGGATTTTTCCATGTAAATCTAGTGTCCCACATCGAATTTTCTTTTTCTGGTTATCGTTCGATCTCTAGTAAATGGTATCAGAGATTTGGTTTCAGGAGTTCGTGTTACCAGTGTGGTGAAACTGCATCAATAAACAAGGTTTGTGTAATTTTTTAGAAAATTACAATTTTTGGGAAAAAAAAAAGGAAAAAAAAGGAAACGAAAAAATTGTTTCCCCTACCATTCGTCTTGCTCTTGAGATTTGTTCTCTCTATCATCTAGCCGCCATCAGAAACAATTCCCTTGTTTTTCATCTCTGTTTGGAGTTCTTCAGAGCAATTGTGTCTCCGAACAACAAGTTCATCATTGGAGAGTTTCTATTTATCTTTAGTCTTTATAGATCATCTACATTGATATTCTCCATTATCGTTGTCAAGCCATTTTGATTGGAGCTGAAACAAGAGTGTCCTATGCAAAATTGGATTTTTGCCAAAAATAAAAATTGTTGAAAATCATTGGGATTTTTGAAAGATTTTTGGGAGATTAAATTTGATAATTTATGGCAGATTTGAAATCGCAGGAATATCTCAATCTTGGAGATTGTTTTGAGTTGAAATTCAAATAAGGTTTGAATTTTATAATATTTGCGATTATTCTAGATATTAGATTTGTTATGACAAAAATATCTGAATATTTTGGGATATCTTTTAGAATCTTGTGATATCCATAGTTTTCGCTTCAATTTTTAAGGTGAATATTTTATTGAAGCCAGTGATTTTTTGGGTCAGATATTTTGTTAAAAATTATGTTTCTGAGGTGATGAAATCTTTGAAGTAGATCTTCCACTTTTGAATTGAGATTCGATATTTCGTTATGGTAAGAAAACAATAGTGAAATTTTAAAGGATTTTAAAGAAAAGATTTGATATGGCAGGTCTAGAGGCGAGAACGTATAGATTTGGATGACTCTTTATGGGATTTGAAAATGTCACCATCGTGGTTTAAGTGTTTTTAAACCTAGTCAGCATCAGTTGCTGAATTTACCATTGGAGACTTTTATATTGGTGATGTGTATATTTCTTTGAGACGAGCAGTTGGGTCCTCGTTACAAATCTTCTTTAAGGGTGTGGAAATGAAAAATTTAAATATTTAAAAATTGGTTCCTTGCATGAATTCCTTTCGAGATGGAGATTGTCAAAATTTAGGGTTTTGAATTCGTTTTGTTGGGCTGGGTTGACGAGTACGCGCTATGAATCTCTTTCATAGAATTCATGTCAAGGTGGAAATTGTTAGATTTTGGTGTGACCCGAATTCTATTAGGTCAGACCAGTGGGCCCGCATTGTATATCTCATTTAAGGTTTTGTTTTCTCTATAAATTGATGTAAGCTAGAGTTTCCAACTCACGATTGTATTTTTATCTTCATAGTGGATTATTCATCTGCCTGTGGTTTTTTTACGAAAAGATTTTTTCATGTAAATCTGATATCTCACATCATTTTTTTTTTTTCCTGTTATCGTTAGATCTTTAACAATATGGCCACAAAAAAAAAACAAAATTCCACTCCCTTGTTTACAAAGGAATGTAGTGAGTAGGGAAGAAAATAAAGTCCAGGCCTAATTATTTCATCATTTCATCCACATTGCTCGTTACTCATGTCCATTTATATTTCCATAATATTCATCTTTTCTAACCCGTAATGATTAATTATGCAAGAAATGGTCTACTACCTCGTTCATCCAAGAATAAACATTGAAAAAAACTGTAATGAGAGGAAGAGTTAATTTAATGAGATTAATGGCTTTGCTGAAATCAATCATGCACAGCTCTCATATTAATTGTGGCTTTTAATGGCGATCAGGTGAAGCCCCACGAGAAGGGCTGAAAGCTACACCCTAAACTGGTTAGACTTGGGTTCCCTACTCTTCCGGTTTTTCAAACTATCAACGCCCTACTTCATTAAAAACTCCCCAAGATCCCTCAAATTGACGACACACACAGCGTAAATCTGAAGCATAGATATAGTCTCTAAGAAATAGAAATGATATATTATATCAAAAAGTTGTTAAATGGGAATGTGTTATTGGACTCATATTATATAAAATAGTACAGATAAGATACAATGGACAAAATGGACAACAATTTAATTGTTTTATTTCGTGATGGGCAAAATAAATTGTACGGAAAACTTCAAAAAAATGACCCATTTTCATTTCATAAATACTACGTAAATCTATCCAACTGCGAGCATTCAGTTTTATTAGGTTTTTTATTTTTTATTTGGATTCAATTCGAAAATCTTAAGCCTATAATCTTTTTTTATTTTTTATTTTTTGGCATTCTTGTTTTCTCATTTTTCTTTGATTTTATTGTTTAAATTTTTCAGGGGGAAGGATATGGTTTCCATTAGATCTTCGAGCCATGAACTGAGAAGAGACAAAAAACAACACAATGGGACACTTTAACACATAGTTTAATGGATCCACCATGTTTTCCCGCAACATTTTTTTTCATTGTTTGTTCCTGGTTTTATGTGAACAACAGTTGTGTTTTTTAAGGGCTAGGAACGCGAATTAGCAGTGCTGTAGTTCCTATTCATTTCACTCCCATTTCCACTTGGGTGGACTAACCACGGTTTGAACTAGAATCGTCAGTTCAGTTTTCAGTTTGATCTGATTTTTATCATTATAAGAATCGTGACCACTTCTCAAAGTATAACTTAAACTCAGCCCGATTAACTTGTATATTGGCCTAAACCTGCTAAAATTCTAGCTTTACCACTTCTCAAAGTATAACTTAAACTCAGCCCGATTAACTTGTATGTTGGCCTAAACCTGCTAAAATTCTAGCTTTAATTTATATATTTTAATAAAAGTATTTTTTATTTGGTAATTGGACGTTAGTTTCTAATAGGGAAAATGACAAATCAACCATCGTGGTTTTCGATGAATGACAACTCAACCACTGTGGTATATTTGCTAACAAGTTAACCACTAATGTATGAGAAATTGACAAATCCAACATCACACTCAAGTTAACCCAGGCAAAACTGTTTGGACACCGCAAACAAGTGTCTGGGCGGCCAGGCAAAGAAACAAGCCTGGACGCCGCAAACAAGCGGCGTCCAGGCAAAGAAGCAAGCCTGGACGCCGCTTGTTTGCGGTGTCCAGGCAAACAAACAATATCAATTGTGATGCTTAACATATTTTTAAGCTCATTAATAAGTGATGCGAACCACAGATATTAGAGATCTGAGACTTGACAACAATGCAGAATAATTATAGGACGCCTTGGAGATTCAAAAGAAATTAGGAGCTCAACCTGTTATCTATAAAGAGATAATAATCGAAACTATCAAGGAAAGGAGTTTGACCCAAACCAAACTTGTTGATTGAACCAAATCTATCAAGTTTGATCTTTTCAAGCAAACACTTGAAGAAGATCAAGTCCTTCAAAGAGAACTCAATAAGAGAATCACTCTCAAAGAAAAATGCTCTCAATTTCAAAGTTGTAAGTTGTGAGTTGTTGTTGTTGTATTCTACAATGAAGCCTTACCCTTGCTTGTATGGGCAACATTAGGGTGAACCTCTAAGAATAGTAAAATGACCAAAAATACACAAAAGAAATGAAAAATTCAAAGTTTGGTGAGAGTTGGTCGCGGGTGGTGCGCAGAGGGCGCAGGTGTAGGGCAGAGTGCTCGCTGGCAGGCGGAAGGTGTGAACGGTGCGTGGGAGATGCGCATTGGTGGGCGGTAGGTCAGCGATAGCTGGCGCTCTGGATGGTACGGCTTGCGCAGGCAGGCGCGCAGTCGGTGCAGCGTGTTGGTAGGTGTGAACGGTGGAGGCGGGTGTGCATGGTTGGCGCGCTGTCAGTGGAGCTTCACCACGGCACTCGTACTAGCTTCTGGGAGCGCGGCAGTGCGCTTCTACATGGGCTATTTAGGCCATCCTTCAATTTTAACAATATTTTCTTACTTCCTTTGTCCTCCATTGGTTTCTCCTTAGTTCCTAGCACCATCATGGGCCTTTCCTTATCATTTAATGAGTCTTTAACTTGGATTTCTTTGATTAAAATATGTATACTTTTGTCCATCTTCCTTGTTATGGATCTTTTCAATGGTCTTCTTATATTTTGCAATGTATGTTGGCTCCTTGTCATGTTTTGGCTCTCAATGGCTCCTTGGATTGTATCATTCCCTCCTCCTTCTAAAAGATTCGTCCTCGAATCTTCTGCATCATAAAAGGACAAGTTAGCAACATTAAAAGTATCCCTTTTCATTGCATGTAATTTCCTAAGAACTTCAACCTTTTTCTTTTCAACAAAATTATTAAACTCATTAGTAAGTAAAAGTAAAGGTTCTAACAGAGTTGAATGATAAATAATTTCAAATGATGAGTAAGATAAGATAGAATAAACAATCTTATTATCTATAAACTTGTCATGTAGTAAACACTTCTTCAAATCATCATATAATTGATTTTCTCTAGAAATTAAATCCAAGCATTCAACATATGATTCTATGATTTTTCCATAAACCAAATTATTATTTAAACATTTACAGGCAAATTTCCCAACAAGATAATTAAGTACATGATTCATCAATATTATAAGAATAGTAGAAACATCAAATAATTTATATAGCATATTCATCCATTCATGTTTAAGTATAAATGCAAATTTCTAATAACCACTGTTCAAATCAAACTTAGAAATCATGTATGTTCCATATAGCTCATAAAGATAATACTTAGGCATACACAATTGGTTTTTCTCGAATATAAATTCTCCTTAACTATAAAAATCGACACATTCAAACTTTTCACAAACAATCCAAAATCTTCCAAATTTTAAGTCTTTAGCATGCAAAATTTTAATATTTTCATATTTCATTAACTTATTTTGAAGCATAGTAGCAAGTACATACCTCTTTAACAATGTGTTGGCAATCATAATATCCTTACCTTTGTTATTATGGATGGTGTATGGAAAAGATTTAATGAATTCCGTCCAATTGGCTTGTCTCTTGGTTTCTCCTGGGTTTGCCTGATATTTGGGTTGGTGAGGAATTGTTGCTCCTAGCATGACGTCGATTTCATATTCTATCTCCCTAAGCGGCGGTAATTCTTCAGGTAACTCCTCTGGAAGCTTGTCTTCATTTTCCTGTGAACAAAAGATAACATCCACTAGAAAAGAATTTGTTAGTTCATTAGAAGCAAAAGAAACATCTTTGTATGCTAACAAAGTTATCTCATCACTTTCCTCGCTTTTCCTCACAATTTCACTCTTTTTCTAAAAATTTCTTTTTTTCCTCTTTGGCTTTTGTCCTCACTTTACTTTCGCATTTTTCCTTTTCACTCATTGTTCAACTACGCCCTCATTCAAAATTTCCATTCCTTTTTCTGTCAACTCTTTGTAGCTTTGGAATTCTTTGGCTATTCCTTCTTGATTTTTACTATCTCCTCTTTAAACTTCATCATTATCCTCGAACATATCTCCTTTCATTGGGTCTTTCACATCGTTACTTTTCTCGAGTGGTGGTAATTCCTCATCACTAGGACTTACACTATCTTCATTTTCAAACTTTTTCTCAACTTCTCTCTTAACTTCTTGGATGAAGTCGCTCCCTTGCTTCGCTTCATTATGATCACCATGCATCTCTTTAGAACTTGATGTCTTCACGGTGCTTGCTTTCCTCTTCAAGCAAGATTTGTAAAGTTCCTCAAAATCAAATGGCACGACCTTATGCTCCTTTTTGTCAAACTTGGATTTCCTATAATAGTGTGCGAAAACAAATCTTTCTCTCATGATGTCCTTCAGACCTTTCCAAGTTTGAATTGGTGGTTCACCATGTCTCCTTGATTTTTTAATGTTTTTTCCCACTAAATGCTTGCGTAATCTGTGAACTTTAAAGTGACCAACTTAATCTTTTTCTCTTCCGAATAGTTTTGAAGATCAAATAAGGAATCCTTTTTTCGTTCCCACTCCAAGAAAGTGTTAGGATCACTTTTCCCTTGGAAAGAATGAATATTTATCTTGATGTGGCTTTGGTTACTGTCTTCTTGGCCTACCTTATCTTACCTTTCCCTTTAGTATGGTCTATTATTGATTTCAAACTCGTTTCTATCATCTATTCTCCTTTCACGAGAGTAATTAGGGGATGGTAGTTCCAATCGTTCCATTCTCCTAGCAAGATCCGCACATTGGTCTTGCATCGTCCTCATAAACATTTTTAAATCCACTTCTCTCTCTTCTCCACTCATTTTTTTTTCAAAAATAAATGATGACAATCAAGTGAATGTAAATAGAAAGAAAAATACAACAATATAATCAAATACTAAGCAAGAAGTAATAAACGAAAGAAAGATAATTGATGCGTTAAAATAAATGAGATAAAATAAATGATGTGTTATAAATGGACCCTTCCTCTCCCTCACGTTTTTACACACGTTCAATAATTCACTCCACTTGTGTTTCCCTAGTTATTAGGCTTTTACAAAATAAACTCGTCATTTTGCCTTTTACCCCTCAATCTCTTCTTTTGGCTCTTAAAGTAAGAACTTAATCAAGATACAATTCAACAAATCTTGAAAGAAAATTTCTAACTTTTCAAACTTTAAATCCAATGTCCAAAAATGACTAGAATCAAGCCACTAAGGCGTTTACTAGAATCAATCTTTAGAGATAAGGATTTGAAGAATTTGAGGCTTAATGAGTACACTAAGCGATCACCGGAGGTGATACCTTGAAACGACTAAAGTATTCACAAGAATCAAATTTTCTCGACGAAATTTTGAAACTTTCAGAAATAGAAATTCGATTAGATATTTGGATTCTATAGATCGAAATAAGCAAGCATATCGAGTTTGCGAAAGTTTCCAACCACTTTTTTCTGAATTGAAAGAAATCTTGAAACTTGAGTATTTCTAAGAAAAGAAATTTTTTTGTTGAATTGAAAGAAATCTCCAAATTTAAGAATTTCAAAGAAAAGAACATTTCTTTTTTTTTTTTCATTTGGATAAGAAAACAAGAACAAAGAAAGATAGATAGAAAAACAAGAAAGATAAACTCTGAATAGTAGGCAAATAAGCTCTGATACCAAATGATGCAAACCACAGATATTAGAGATCCAAGACCCGACAACCACGCGAAATAATCACAGGACGCCTTAGAGATTCAAAATAAATTAGGAGCTCGACCCGTTATCTATAAAGAGATAAGAACCGAAACTATCCAAAAAAGAAGCTTGACCTCGTAACGACCTGAATTTTTTCTTTACTTTAAAAACGCATTAAATTTAAAACTTTCATAAAACAACTAAATTCTTATAAAAACCCTTCAATCGAAATCAGAGTTCTTCTCTTAAAAACTCGATCGTTAAAACATCTTACTTAAATCTTTATTAACAGTGAAAAACTTCATTTATAAAATCTTCTTTCTTAATTAATAGCATAAGCATAAAACATTCTATAGCGGAAGCATAAATCATTTATTTTAAAAATGCAATAATTAAATTGTTACTTTATATTTACAAAACCCTCTTTCCTCTTTCTTTCTTTAGCCTAACCAGCCACAAGGCCTTCACGTACAAATCCTTTATCAACTGCTCTTTCATCTGTTCTCTTTGCATGTACCTACACCATTAGCAAACTGTGAGCCTGATGCCCAGTAAGAAATGAGATATGCAATATGATGTATGTCTCTAACTCATTATGTCTAAATGGGTCCACCCCAAACCATTCTTTTCTTTATGTTTCATTCTTTCATTCATTATTTGTACTTCGAGAGGGAGATTGGTGGAACTTGTGTTGGAGGGAATAGTCTCTTTGTTGGCTTCTAATCACCTAGGGTAGCTAGTCTCACTCTCAACGAGGGAGGGGCATAAGTCTAGACTACCTAATTATATCCAAACTACCCGTGCTTCCCCCAACTCCCATTTTCCTTTCCTTTCATTCATTTCATTTACTCGTACATCGATCGGAAGATTAGAGGAATCTATGTCGGAGGGAATAGTCTTTCTATCGGCTTCTAACCACCTAGGGTAGCTAGTTTCGTTCCCAACAAGGGAGGGGCGTAAGTCTAGACTACCTGGTTAGATTCGAACTACCCGTCCATTCCCCAACTCCCCTTTTTCCTTTATTTCCATTCATTTCGTTTATTCATTTTCCTCACATAAATGCATATGAGTATCACCCTAGAGATGACACTTCCTACTTGTTTCTATTATCATGATGCATGTCAATGAGAAACATTATCGTGATACATGTCAATGAGAAATAGTAACCACGACGATATGAAAGCATGAAACATGAAGCAGTAATCATAATAATATAAAAGTATATGAATGGTGCTGGTACAGGGCGGTGCACACCCTAGCAGGTGGCGTGCGGAGGGCGCTGGTGTAGGGCGGTGCACAAGCTGGTGGGCGCGAGGTGTGAAAGCCACGTGGGAGGCGTGCATTGGTGAGCTGCAGGTCAGCACTGGCGGGCGCGCTGGATGGTGCAGTGCACGCAAGCAGGCACGGTCGGTGCAGTGAGCTGGCAGGTATGAACAGAGGAGGTGGGCGCGTGCAGTAGGCGCCTTGTCAGTGCAGCTTCAACGCAACGTGCGCACTGGCTTCTAGGAGCGCGCTTTTACTCAAGTTGTTTGAGCCTTCCTTCAATTTTAACCATATTTTCTTACTTCCAATGCTTCCTTAGGCCTCCATTGGTTTCTCCTTAGTGCCTAGCACCATCATGGGTCTTTCCTTATCATTTAGCACCATCATGGGTCTTTCCTTATCATTTAATGGGTCTTTAACTTGGATTTCTTTGATTAAAACATGTATACTTTTGTTTATCTTCCTTGTCATGGATCTTTTCAATGGTCTTCTCATATTTTGCAGTGTATGTTGGCTCCTTGTCATGTTTTGGCTCTCAATGGTTCCTTGAATTGTATCAGTAAGTTTGTGCATTTAATCAAACTACTCTTTAAACTCAATGTATAACTTCTACATTTCCTTAACATGTTGCAAAAGAGTACAGATTGCCAGTGTACTATACACATAACTATTAGATCATCCACCTGATATCACATGCCATAATTGTAGGATCGATAGTAACCTAGAGGGAGGAAGAATTAAGATATTTAAACTTTTTTGTGTGATTAAATTAATCTTTTCGTTTCCTATCTCAATATGAATTTTCTTTCTAAATTAGATAATTTAAATTAAAATGCTAACAAGTTAATAATGTAAAGATAGCAGGATAAGAGAATACAAACAGTTTGCTAACGCGATTCGACCAATCTTGCCTATGTCTGTGCTTCAAGGGGCCTCCTTGAAGACTTTTTCCACTATAACCATTTTGATTGTTACTAATTTAACTTTCGGGCATCAATCAACCCTTGCACCAACTTTCTTAAGACATCACTCCATAATCGTTCCACAAACAATGTGTGTAGAAGTTTTGAAAGTTAAATAAGAAAAACCCAACTCTTACGAATGAAAATCTCAAGTTGAGGAGTAAAAGGAGTTAGGTTTTTTGCTCAACTGTTAAGGCTCAAATATCTCAAATAAAATCAGCAACACTTTGTCATAGATATCACACTAGGTACTTTGCACACTAAAAGTTGCTTCTATTTATAAATGTTTTCAAAAACTTGAAACCTCAGTCGACCAGCTATACAAATTGATCAATTCTTTTATGATCTTGTGAGATTTTTGAACAGGCTAGGTCGAACACTGGTAACTTTACATCTATTGTTTAGGTCAACCACACATTTTCCTAGGTCAACCTCTTCAACTTATTTCAGAAACTAGATACTCTTAGAAGGTTTTCAAGACGACTTCAATTCCACCAGTTGATTGATGCAAGGCCTAGTTGACCTCTTTAGCAAATATTCAAATATTTATTTCTCTCAAGAGTTTTTTTGGATGACCTCTCAGCTTGGGTAGGTCCATTGCAACTGTCAACTTATTCAGATCCAAGTTGAACTCTTCAACAAATTTTCAAATATTTGTTGCTCTCAGGAGTTTTTTCGAATACCTTCTTAGATTGGGGAGGTTGACCACTCATGCATCTTCTCCTTGATTTAAATTGTGTAAGTCTTATGAACTTTAATATTAACTATAAGAAGTTAACAAACACATTATAATATTTGAATACCCACTTTTGAGGGTATTTCCAATGAAAGTGAAGATATATAATTCATCACTGTAAACTTTTTCGTGCAATATAAATTAATTTATACTTAAGTGATTTATCACAAATATAAAATCAACCAATAACAAATATAAAGAGTAGGGATAGAGAGATAACATCGGTTTGTTCCATGGTTCTACAAATCTTGCCTACGTCTGCGCTCCAAATTCAAGACTTGGAGATCCTTAACCTACTAACCTCTTCAGTTAGTGAAGATTGGCTTCACGGGTGCCAACCAAACCTTTACAAATAACTATTCGTAGGGTGTCACCCTTTCCTTGACTATTCACGGGGCTGTTAGCCTAAGTTTGTTAGGCATATTTATATTTTGATGATAAACAATATTATTTGAGTTTATGAGTTGTTTATTGGTTGAATTTGTAATACTTATATATTATGCTTAAATTAGAAATACCCTTCATAAGGGTCTTATTATTGTCTAATGAGTATTGCTAAGTCCATGCAACAAGTAGAATGTATTGTGGGACTTGAGAATGCAAGATGTGAGACACAAATTTGGAATACTCACTTCGGGACTTTTCGGACGCCGGTGGACAAGGGTGGGACGGAGTATGTCATCTAAATTCCTAAAGCGAACTGTCGTTCGAGTTTTGGGATGACTGAGGATGAGAAGAATGCATCCCAATCTGCAGTCTAGACTTTTTTGGATGCCAGCGGATGCCAGCAGATGAGGGCAAACGACAAGTGTTCGAATCTGTAAAATGCTGGACAATACTCCTGTGACTTTTCGGATGATAGCGGACACGCGGATGAAGGCGGACGACAAGCGTTTGAATATGTAAAATTCGGGACGATATTCTGTGACTTTTTGGACACTAGCGAATGCACGTGGACGAAGGCGGACAACAAGCCTTCGAATCTGTAATATTCTTGCGACATTTCGAACGATAGTGGAAGAAGGCCAGGAAGAAGCTCCGCGTCTAAAAACACATAATTTTGCACTACGCATGGACTTTTTGAACGAGCGCGAACGAGGCCAGGATGAGGGTCCACGTACGAAATCCCATGATTTTGCGCAACAACTATATATCAACGGTAGGATGAGAACGTCCAAAAAGTTTTTGGACGTCCGAAATCTCCAGACTTTATAAATACTTGGCACTCCGAGGATGGCGGCACCCAAGCAATTATAAGAGAAGCTCTACCAAATTTCCAACTCAATCATTGTGCACACATTTGAGTACCAAACACATCCTCCAAATAAATCGAGTGAGATTATTTGTTGGTGAGGATTGTTGTAAGGTTTTGAGCTTGAGAATTTTCTAAGAGAAAATGGTAATCGAGAGAAAATGGTAACAGCCTAAAAATTCGTCGCTTGTAATGGTACGATTGACACCCGAGAAGATCAATCACTTGTAACCCAGAGCGGTTGAGGAATATATCTTCAAGAAAGAACCTTGAAGCGCGGACATAGGAGTGTTTGGCCGAACTGCGTTAACAACTCGATGTCAAACTCTTTAACCCTATCTCTTATAGATTATTATTATTGTGATTAGTTATTTACATTGTTGTGATAAATTAGCTCACGGTTAGAAAATTTATAATCACACGAAAAAGTTGATAAACCTAATTCACCCCCCCCCCCCCCCAAAGGTTAATTTCGATCATTCTATTGGTATCAGAGCAGGTTAGAATTCTTTCATTGTGATTTTTTGTGGATTTGTTGAATTTATAATCTAGATCGATAAGGCATCAAACTCAAATAGCAAAAATATGGAAGGAAAATCTTCAACTAGGCCACCTTTCTTTAATGGTGAAAATTATGTGCATTGGAAAGCTAGAATGAAAATTTATATTCAATCCATTGATTACGAAATGTGGAGGATTGTATTAAATGGATCTCATGTCCCAACTAAAATTGAAGATGGATTGAAAGTGCCTAAGTTAGACGATGAATTTAATGATGTAGATTTTTGTAAAATGAGTTTGAATGCTAAAGCTAGAAATCAACTATATTGTGCTTTGAATAGTAACGAATTTAATAGAATTCAAAGTTGTGAAAATGTGCATGACATTTGGAAACTACTTGAGGTCACACACGAAGGCACAAATCAAGTCAAGAAAAAAAAAATTAAGTATGGTTGTACATGAATATGAATTGTTTAAAATGCATAAAGACGAAACTATTACTCAAATGTTTACTCGTTTCACTAGTATTACTAATAGTTTGAAAGTGCTTCGAAAGGTTAGTATAAATGAAGAACTTTGTAGTAAGGTGCTCCGAAGTCTTCCGAGAAGTTGGACACCAAAAGTGACAGCAATCCTCGAGGCTCGGGATCTCTTGGTGCTAAAAATGGAACGGATCTCTCATGACTCACGAGATCATGATGAGAGCAAATGAGAAGGAAAAAGAAAAAGAAAAAGAGAACCCAAAAAAGAAGATGACAGCCCTTAAAGCCTCCTCTAGCAAAGAAGAAGAATCAGAGGACGAGGATGGTGATGACGATGAGATAGCTCTCCTTATAGAAAATCAAGCTCTTTCAACGGAGAAAGCAACAAGGAAGAAACAAATACAAAGGAGAGAAGTCTCACCACGATAAGGAATTAAAATGCTACGGTTGTGGGAAACTGGGCCATGTGAAAGTGGATTGCTTCCTTGAGAAGAAGAAGAATTCAAAAGGGTTCAAGAAGAAAGCCCTTAAAGCAACTTGGGATGATAGCGAAGAGGAGCCATCATCCGATGTCGAAGAAGTGGCCAACATGTGCATTATGACCAAGGATAATAAGGTATGTAGCTCTTCCTATAGTGATAGTGATAATGATATTATTAATGATGATAATTGTGATGATGATGAAGGAGGTGATGAATTTGATGAGTTGCTAGAAGAGTTCAATTTGTTAACACTTAAATACAAGAAATTGAAAAAGGAAATGAACGAATGGTTAAGATACATGCTAGTGGTGCAAAATGGCTAGAAGAAGAAATTGCATGCTTGAAATCAAAGAATGAGAAATTAGATGAGCACGTTAAATCAATTGAAAATGAAAATAGCATGCTAAAAGAGAAAAATGTTGATTTAAACAAAATGGTGTTAAATTTTACAAATGGGAACAAGAATTTTAATATGCTCCTAGGTAAGCAAAAAATGACATTTGACAAAGTCGGTTTAGGTTATCAATCATTTCAAAGGAAAAAAGAGTTATAGAAATTTCTTTGTTAAACCTACTACCTGCTGTACTTGCAATGCTGTAGGTCATAAATCTTTTGTTTGTCCTTCTAAAGGTATTAAAATAGAAATGTTGATAAATTTATATGGGTTTCGAAAGGAATCGAGTTTAACCCTAAAGGACCCAAAAAGATTTGGGTACCTAAAAAGTCAACATGACTTATTTTTGTAGGTTGAAGCTTCTCCCGCTAAGGATCAATGGTACTTGGACAGCGGATATTCAAAACATATGACGAGAGACTTCTCAAAGTTTACCTCCATCAAGTACAACAAAGGGAATGTGACATTTTGAGGTAATCAAAAAGGCAAAAGTATAGGTATTGGCAACATAGATAATGTTTCTAACCATATTATTGAAGATGTTTTACTTGTTGATGGGTTAGAACATAATTTGTTAAGTATTAGCAAATTATGTGATAACAGATACAAAATTATTTTTGAGGCTAAATCATGCGTGATCATTGATAGTTCAAATGGCAAAGTCTTGTTTATGGGCTATAGACATCAAAATATTTATGTGATTGATTTATCTAGTGTTTCATGCGATGTTGAAAAATGTTTTAAAGCTACCGATTCATTTAATTCTTGGACTTGACATAGGAGATTAGGACACGTAGGTATGGATACCTTAGCTAGGATTTCAAAAAACAATCTAGTTAGGGGTCTTCCAAAAATCTTGTTTGAAAAGGATAGAGTTTCCGAAGCTTGTCAAAAAGGAAAGCAAACAAAAAACTCTTTCTCTTCCAAACAATATATCTCTACCTCTAAGCCTCTCCAACTACTTCACATTGACCTTTTGGTCCTTCCAAGGTTTCTAGCTTAGGAGGAAAACATTATGTATATGTTATAGTGGATGATTTCTCTCGTTACACATGGGTTTTCTTCTTAAGAACAAAGGACAAAACCTTTGAAGAATTCTCTAGCTTTACAAAAAAGGTTCAAAATGAGAAGGAACTTACCATTGTCACTATTAGGAGTGATCATGGTGGCGAATCCGAAAATGATCAATTCGATGCCTTTTGTGAAAAACATGGCATTGATCACAATTTCTCTTCTCCAACAATCCCTCAACAACATGGAGTTGTTGAGAGGAAAAATCGATCCCTCCAAGAGCTTGCATGAACCATGCTCAATGAGAACGATCTACCCAAGTATTTTTAGGCAGAAGCCATTGCCACGGTGTGTTACGTTCTCAACCATGTCTCTATCCGTCCTATTCTAGAAAAGACTCCTTACCAACTTTGGAATTGTAAGACTCCAAATGTTAGCTATTTCAAAGCATTTGGTTGCAAATGCTTTATTCTTATTACTAAGGACAACTTAAGCAAATTCAATTCCAAGATGGATGTGAGAATCTTTCTTGGATACTCTTCATCTAGCAAAGCCTATAGGGTCTTCAACAAAAGGACGTTAGTGGTGGAAGAATTCATGCACGTCACTTTTGACGAATCTATTCCTACCTCTAGTGTTGAGAGACTCATCCTAGAATTAGAAAATGATTTAGAAAATCTTATCTTAGGTTATATAGGGAAAGAGATTCATGAAAGTCCTCCTCAAGAATCTCAAGATCATTTCTTAGGGGAACCTCAAGGGTAGAAAGCTATAATGACTTGCCAAGGGATTGGAAGTATGTTAAAAGTCATCCTATGGTGGATGTTCTAGGTGACCCTAACCTAGGTGTCAAAACTAGAGTCTCCCTTAGAAATGAGTGTGCCAATGCGGCATTCATCTCCCAAATAGAGCCTAAAAATTTTGATGAAGCCGAATTCGATGAAAATTGGTTATTAGCCATGTAAGAAGAATTAAACCAATTTGAGAGGAACAATGTATCAAAACTTATTCCTAGGCCTAAGGATCATTCTATTATAGGAACAAAATGGGTGTTCAAGAATAAGTTAGATGAAAGCGGTGTTGTTATTAGGAATAAGGCGAGACTCATTGTAAAAGAGTATAATCAAGAAGAAGGAATTGATTTTGAGGAAACTTTTGCACCGGTTGCTCGGTTAGAGTTGATTAGAATGCTTTTGGCTTTAGCTTGCTATAAGAATTTCACTCTTTATCAAATGGATGTAAAGAGTGCTTTTCTTAACGAATTTATTGCGGAAGAAGTCTATATTAACCAACCTTTAGGGTTTGAAGTTATGATAAGTTAGACCATGTTTATAAACTTCATAAAGTCCTTTATGGACTCAAGCAAGAACCAAGAGCTTGGTATGAGAGATTAAGTAAATTCTTGAGAAAGAGAGACTTCATGATAGTAAACTTGATTCCACTTTATTTGTTAAGCACAACGGTAATGATATTATGATTGTGCAAATCTATGTTGATGGTATTATCTTCGGTTTTACCAATGACACACTTTGCAAAGAGTTTACAAATTTAATGCAAAGTGAGTTCGAAATGAGCATGATGGGCGAATTGAAATATTTTCTTAGTTTGCAAATAAGGCAATCTCATGATGGGATTTTCTTGAATCAAGAAAAGTATGTCAATGAGCTAATGAAACGTTTTGGTATGGACTACTGAAAACCATCTAGAACTCCCATGAGCACATCCACCAAATTGGACAAAGATGAGAAAGAAAAAGATATGGATATAAAGAAATATCGTGGCATGATTGGATCTCTTCTATATCTAATTGCTAGTAGATCCGATATTCTCTTTAGCATGTGCTTATGTGCTAGGTTTCAATCTTCACCCAAAGAGTCACACTTAAATGCCATAAAAAGGATCCTTAAGTATTTAAGTGGGACTATTAGTCTTGGATTGTGATATCCTAAGGGCACAAATTTTGATTTGATTGGATACACCGATTCGGACTATGCATGTAGCTTAGTCGATAGGAAAAGCACTAGTGGTACTTACCAATTTCTTGGAGAATCATTGATTTCTTGGTTTTCTAAGAAATAAAATTTGGTTGCACTTTCTAGAGCCGAAAGTGAATATATTACAGCTGGAAGTTGTTGCGCTTAATTACTTTGGATGAAGCAAACTTTGGAAGATTATGGACAATTT
This sequence comes from Begonia loranthoides, assembly GCA_022433065.1. NCBI lineage: Eukaryota > Viridiplantae > Streptophyta > Magnoliopsida > Cucurbitales > Begoniaceae > Begonia > Begonia loranthoides. Next base: position 8,459,633 of record CM039483.1, read on the forward strand.
TTTAGGAACATTCCAATCAAGCGTGACAACACAAGTGCCATAAACATTTTGAAAAATCCTATTCTTCATTCATGGACTAAACACATAGAAATCCAATATCATTTCATCTATCATCAGGTATTTAAATGTGATATTTCTCTAGAATTTGTTTCCACTGAAAATCAACTTGCTGATATTTTCACGAAACCTTTGGATGAAAAGACGATTTGTGGAATTTGAATTCGATTAGAATTAATATTTCTCTATCAATCCCCTTAGAATTTCATTAGATCAATCTAATTTCAAACATTTTTGGAGAAAATTTAGGATAGAAAATCATTGGACCCTCAACTTTTCAAAAATAGTCCTGAATTGGAGTATCCGGAAGGTCCAAGTCGTCCTCCTTTGGCCAAATTTCCTAAAATTATGTCTCATTTTTTGTCATTTTTGGAGGACATCAAGAGAATTCGGACGATCCTTGTCATCCGCAGTCATTCGAATTGTGTTTAGAAAAAACAAAATTAGGACGATTGTGCCCTAATTTTTGTCATCCGAAAAACTTCCTCTCTCATTTTCTCCCTAGAGCTCGACGTCTCTAGTGCTCCTTCGGCCATCCTTGGCGATTTCCAGCTTTCTCCTTCGATTTCCTTTGGTATAGTTGCTCGTTTCCTTTTATTTTCTAGAGCTTTCCTTAGGTTATCATAGTTTTCACTCATTTTTCTCAAGTTTTCACAAAATTTTTGTAAATGGCCACTAGACCAGTTAGGAAGAGAAGTTCAACTCAAAATCCCAAATTATCTATTGTTCCTTCAGCAAATAGGTCTAGATTTTTCATAAACGATAATTGTAGAAAATGCTATGAGGAGGAATTCAAGGAACGCCCCTTGATTCTTTCTCAATGAATTAGGTTCACTAGTTTGTGTAGCCTTGAGTTGGAAGATGTTTATAGCAAAGTAGGCTTGCACAAATTGTTTTATCTTGATGGTCCCTTCACCAAAAAATCCATTAAAATGTTTTATGTCTATACCCTATACTTGACACTTCCATTGGCCTTTAAAAGCTTTCTCTATGGGAAGGAGATTGAAATCACTCCCCATCTATTAAAGATTTTCTTAGAATGTGTAGATGGCAATTCATGTGAAACATACTTCAATGAAAATATAGTACCCGACTTCCATAACATGGAGCGTGGTAATCGTTTCCTTAATCAAATCCTTAAAGATCCAATAACAATTTCAAATTGAGATCGGAAACAAAGGATCTCAATATTTGAGCTAGAGTCATCCATCACTCCCTCATATATAATGTGCTTCCTTGTGGTGGTCATCGAGACCACGTAAGTTATATGGATTTGTACATTCTCCAGTGCATCTATAGTGAGACTCCACTTAACTTAGGCTATCTTATCTTATACCAAATGGTTTAGGCGGCGGATAGTCTAACTCAACCTTTACCATTCAATATTCTCATGTCAAATGTATTTCATGAAATGCAAATTCCTATCCCCTCCAAAAAAAAAAATTGGATATTCACAATGTAGATATCTATTCTCCCCAAACTTTGGCACGTATGGGTATTATGATGGATGAAAATGCGAATTGGGTTGCGAAACCCGTCTCTGTTCCCTCCACTTCCTCTTCTAGAAACATTCCTCCACCCGAGGAACATGAGGAACTGATGCTCCCTCTACCTTCCCTATCTACCATGGAGCCTGGTCCCACCTCTTCCTATGCACGGTATGCCACCGTTAGCAAGAGACCTTAAGTAGAACCTTGAATTGGCAATCGGATTTCATGGTTCAGTTGGGGTCTTCCCTCAATGCTCGTCTAGATACCTTGGATAGGCACATGGATGCTTTAGAACGTGGTGCCTGGATCACTGGTTTTCCCTGTCTGACGGCTCATTCCTACATTCCGTCGCTATCCGCTCCACCTCCTCACGATACAAAGGAAACGGAGATCCTCGGTGCTTATATTAGAAATATGTTATTAGACCTTAAGACTAAAAGTTGTTGTGTAATTGTTTTTTAGTTTTGTAATGTTTTTGAACAATAATATGTAAACTCAAAGAGTGGTAGTTTGTTTGAACATCTATTTTGATTTGTAACTTGAATTTGAAATGCTTAATCCTTTGATTTTGTTTTAACTCATTTCTTTATTCTAAAGGTCATGGATGTTTTTTTAATTTCAGCCTTGACATATATGCTTGTTTGAATGATTGACCTATATTGGATGATTTGGACTATCTTGGACTGAGTTTACAGGATATATTTTGACATTATGGGAGAGTCCAAAAACAAACATAACCATGCATGTTTTTTAAATCAATGCTCTCTAACTCTATTTGTAAATTACTAAGGGGAGCCTTTTTTTTTTTGTTGATTTCCTCCTTCCCCTATTCCTTTTTTTATTTTGACAAAAAGAGGGAGAGAATGGTTAAGTTGCAAAAGGGGAGAAATGTTAAAAAATTGTATGAAAAAGTGTTTGAAAATATATTGTATACATTGACGGGGAGAATTTTAATATTTTGCATTACAATTTTTAATACATGCTTGCAATTGAAAATAAACAACTTAACATATTTTGTCATCATCAAAAAGGGGGAGATTGTTAACCTAAGTTTGTTAGGCATATTTATATTTTGATGATGAACAATATTATTTGAGTTTATGAGTTATTTATTGGTTGAATTTATAATACTTATATATTATGCTTAAATTGGAAATACCCTT
>CM039483.1:8462742-8846466 GCA_022433065.1 Begonia loranthoides
CAATTAAACAATCAACACAATCTATTTTCTTCTCCCCCTATTGAATTATCAACAAGAATATATGGAGAAAATTTATCAACCAAAATCAACTATTCAATTCAACATTTCAATATTTCAATCAAAACAAATATCATTTCTCCCTTTGACATTTACTATACATATAAAAATTAAGGAATCACATGACAATTCAAATAATCAAATAACTTTCTCCCCCTTAGTATATCAATTGTTGGGAAAAAGATAAGTAAAAATTTTGACATCAATTGTAAAAGAAAAATTTAATCTTTGATATTATATTCAAGTGACAAACAACTTCTTCCCCTATTTCAATACACAAATTCAATTCAAAGGGGATTTTCAAGACATTAAAATCAAACAACCAACAACAATATACACAATTTATGATACCAATTGTTGGAGTAACAAAATTTAAACTCAAATATACCAATTGAAATAAAAAAAAAAACATTTAAACTTTGATAAAAAAAATTATTCAAGTTAAAACTATTTCTCCCCCTATTTCTATACACAAATTCAAAGCAATTGAGAACTTAAAAAACACTTGTTGGATTATCAAAGATTGTGCTATATGATTCAAAATGTTAAAATCTAAATTTCATAAATGGGTACCAATTTTAATAACCAAAATCTAAATAGCTCATTTCATTAAAACCAAATCCAACCAACAATAATCCAAAAATCAAATTTTATGATACCAATAATTGGATCGATACCAATTGAAAGAATAAAAACTAATTGAAGGATAAAAAAATCTAAACAAATGATACCAAGAAGAATATGCAACCAATAGAATCATAATAAATCAATCGTATAAAATTTTAATCTATTTGCATATAATCAACTCAATTCAAATCTACATCTAATCAAGAGTATAAGGCATCAAGCAATTTAAAACAAACAATTTCATACTCTTGATCTCAAAATCAAAAAACACTTAAGTGATTTTTTTAGGCACCCAAACCTTTTTAGGTCCTACATTTTTAGGAATGGTTCCTTTAGGAACCTAAACTATTTTAGAATTAATCATTTTTTTCATTTGATTTTAATGGACAACAAAATGATTTATGTCCAACTTAATTACAAGTATTACAAATAGATGGGCAAACAAAAAAAATTTCATGATTCTTTTTCTTAACAAGGGGTTGATAGTCAATTCTGGATTTATCAAATGTAACCCTTTGTTGTCCTAAGAGCATATTTAAATTTTTGCTCTATTTTGTAAAATTAAGTACAACACTATTTAAATCATCATTTTTAACTTTTAATGTGTTAATTTTATTATCAAGTTATTTGATAAAAACATTTAAATTTTCATTTATGTTTTTCAACTCAACAATTTAATTTTCAAAAGATTTAATCATCTCAACACATTTTTTCATCAAATTGTCATTTCTTTTTTCAATAAATTATATTTAGACTTAAGTGTTTTAAATTGATCAAACAATTCATTAAAAATATCCATCAAGTCATGATCATCACAATTATCTTCTAAATCACTAGAAGAATTGTGTACCTCATTTTCCTTAGTCACTAAGCAAATGCTTGTCATATCCTCATCATCAAAAGATGATTCTTCATGTGTTGTCTCAAGGAGTCTCCAAATTTGATGTGCATTCTTACATCTTTGTACCCTTTCAAATTTATCCCTTGGTAAAGCATAATATAACACATTAGTAGCTTTATCATTTATACTCAATTGATATTTATCATTTTCATTAAATTCAATATACAATTTTGGAACATTAATTCCATTTTCGCATTTAGTTGGAATAAAAGGGTTATTTCAATCACATTCCATAAATAAATAATCTAGAGATTGAATAAATATTTTCATTCTAGACTTCCAATATACATAATCATTACCATCAAAATATGGAGATCTAGAGATGGATTGTCCTTCAACATGAGAATTGAAATCCATAATATATATATAAAAAATTTGTCAAAAGATTTAAAACAAGAAATTCAATCAAATCAACAAATTTATACAATATGCACAATATCACACAAAAAATTTTAATTAACCCTGCTCTGATACCACTTGTTAGACCGTATGCAGGCCTATAGGGGGGTGAATTAGGCATTATAAACTTTTTCATATGATATTAATTAATCTATACCTAAGTGATTTATTAAAAATATAAAATCAATGAATAACAAATATAAAGAGTTGGGATAGAGAGATGACACCGATTTGTTCACGCAGTTTGGCAAATCTTGCCTATGTCCGCGCTCCAAGTTCCCTACTTGGAGATCCTTAACCACTAACCTCCTCGGTTAGTGAAGATTGGCTTTACGAGTACCAACCAAACCATTACAAATGACTATTCGCAGGGAGTCACCCTTTCCTTGACTGTTCATGCGGTGTCACCCTTGATGTAGCAGTTTACAATTGTGAAAATGTAAAGATTACAATTTAGAGCCTAACTCTCAAGAATATAATCTCAAGTTGAGGATTGAGAAAGTTATATCTATGCACTCATTTAATAGAAGAGAATTCATGTAGAAATTTTGGCAGCATTTCGGTATGATTCTCTCTTAGTTATTCTTCACTTTGGAGTGCCTTATATATATAGACTCTGCTTGAGCGGTTGACCTCCTCTGTTTCGATCGACCACCTCCTAACCATTAAAATGTTACCGTTATACTTTCGGTCGTCTAATTTTCTCCTTGGTCTATCAAATCGGTCGACCGAACATTTTAAAAACTAGCTCGAATCTATCTTTTTTTTTTTGTCAACCACTTCAGCTCTAGTCGACCACTTTTTCAGTAGTTCGGAATTCTCAAGCTCTCTATAATATTTGCGATCGACCACCTCAAAACCAATAGACCACTTCTTCATGATTTTTGACAAAATGGTCGACCGCCTCTATGCTTTAGTCAACCTCTTCTTCCAATTTTTCATTTCTTGAATCCTCTAAGTCCCAATGATCATATTATAAGCTATATGGACTAAGGCAAATACGTTAGTAATTAATAATACCTCTATTAAGGGAATTTCCAATGAATATCAACATAAATATAAAGGTAAAACAATTAAACATATTCAAAATATAAACAACTTATAATTCAATTAAAACATTCATCATTAAAACAATTAAGCCTAATGATTATTAGGCTAACAACATGTTAGTGAAAGTGTTGACCTAATAGCTATGAGTGAACTACTCAAAGTGATGATCAAATTCATAAAATCTCACTCTAACTTCAACTTCAAAGGACATCAAGGAAGAGGCATGATCCTGGATATAGTTCTCAATATTAGAGTTGAAGCTAGAGATGCTTGTTGTCAAGAGATCTAATTTCTCTTCAATACTAGAGATGCCTCCTTGAGAATGTGAACGATCTGAGTGAGGGAGGAGGACTGACTTTGAGCATTTGGCATTGGGATGTTGGTGTCCTCAATTGGATCCTTAGGATGACCTACAAAAGATGAGACTCCTTTAACAAATTTGAATATCCACATACCTTGCTCATCTTGCACTATATTTATTATAGCTAAGGTATGTTTGGTATAGATATCAACACCCCTTAACTACTTAGGTGGTTCGATGGGAGGAATCTCAACTCTATTGGCTTAAAGTATCTTGGTCAGGAGGAGATTGAATGGAAGCGGATTGGAGGAATTGGCTCTAACATCAATCATATGGTGAAGAATGATGTGTCCCAAGTTAAAGCGCTCTTGACTATAAATTTTGCAAGGAACATATAAATCCATACAACTCACATGGTCTTGATTCTTCTGGAGATTGCCTAATTTGTAAGCCAAAGGAAAAATCTTAACTCTCTCATCATGCTCATCTTAAACTCATTTTGTATTAACTCAACAAATTCTTTATAAAGTGAGTCATTTGTTGCACAAAAAATTATACCATTAATATATATTTGCACAATTAGCATGTCTTTGTCCTTGTGCTTGGTGAATAAAGTGGAATCAATCTTTCCTACTTTATAGTCTTTTTCCATTACAAACTTACTCAATTTTTCATACAAAGATCTTGTTACTTGCTTTAAATAATAAAGTCTCTTGTTGAGTTTATAAACATAATGAAGCTTTTCATGAGCTTAAAAAGCTCAAAATAAACTTCTTCCAATCTAACCTTGTTTCTCACTATAATTTCATTTTCATCTAATTTTTTTTAACACCCTCTTAGTTCCAAATATCAAGTATTCTTTTCGCCTTGGAACTAGTTCTCATACTTTGTTCCTTTCAAATTGATTTAACTCCTCTTGCATGGCCATAATTAAATTTTTATCTATTTTAACTTCTTCAAAATTCTTAGATTCTATTTGAAAAATGAAAGTTGTGTTCACATTATAGTTCCTAAGAGAGGATCTAGTTTTGATTCCTAAGGTTGAATCACCTAGAATGTCGATAATGAGGTGACTCTTAGCATACCTCCAATCCTTAGGGGGATTGAAGTTATTTCTAATTTGTTAGATGAAATTTCTTAAGGTGTACTTTCTTGAATAGCACTATCCTTATCTTTCAAGTTGAGGGTTTTCATTTCCCTTTCAAGTTCTTCGTTCAACTTCTCATTGTTGTTGGTTGTATGGTTTTATTAAATGTTACGTGCATAAATTCTTCCTAAACTAGAATCCTTTTATTAAAACCTCTATAAGATTTTCTAGTTAAGGAATAACCTAGGAATATCTTATAGTCCGTCTTGGAGTCAAATTTGTCTAAGTTATCCCTTGTGTTTAATATGAAATACTTGCATCCAAAGGATCTAAAATAGCTAACATTGGAAGTTCTTCCATTCCATAACTCATAGGGGGTCTATTAAAAATTGGTCGAATGGAACTTGGTTTAGGACATAACATGTTGTAGCAATGGCTTCCACCCAAAGATATTGGGAAGACCATGTTCATTTAGCATTGTTCTAGCCAAGTCTTGGAGGTATCTATTTTTCCTCTCAACAACTCCATTTTATTAAGGAGTTTTTGGTGAAGAAAACTTATGTTTTATGTCATACCTTTGACAAACAAGTTCAAAACTCTCATTTTTTAATTCCCCATGATCACATTGGATTGCTATGATAGAAACATCTTTTTCATTTTGCACTTTATTCCTAAAACTAGAAAATATTTTGAAAGTTTCATCCTTTGTCCTTAAGAAAAAAACTCAAGTGAATCCAGATAAGTCATCTACAATGATATAGGCATAATATTTTCCTCATAAGCTAGTGGTCTTCAATGACTAAAGAGATCTATGTGAAGTAGTTTGAGAGGTTTGAAAAAAAAACGATATTCTTAGAAACAAACAAAAGATATCAATTCCTATTCGCCTTAGTCTCCTATGCTAAGAACAATAATCAATAGACGAATTCACGGCAAAATATTCTTAATCAAAATAAGAAACATTATTCAAATCAATAGTATAGACATTCTTATTTCTATATCCAATAAATAAAATCTTTCTATTTGAGCTATCCTCAAGCAAATTTTGGATTCAAATATAACTTAATATCCTTTACTACATAATTGACTAATGGTCAATAAATTATAGTTCAAACCATCAACTAAAAGCACATTCTCAATAATGGGGTTTGAGGCATTACCTATATTGTAAATAGTAATAATTTTTCCATTTTGATTACTTCCAAATGTGATATTTTCTTTCTTTTCAGTGATGGAGATAAATATTGAGGAGTCTCCCATCATATGAGGGAGAATCTCCTGCATACATGCAAACTATGTATTTTTTTAGGTAACCAAATCTTTTTGAGTCCTTGATTCTTAGGCTTAAATCCTTTTTCAATCTATTTCATTGTAGGAAGAACTTTTTTATCATTAATTTTTAGAGGACATACAAACGATTTATGTCCTACTTTGTTACATGCATGACAAATGGATGGTTTAACAAAAAAATTCTTATAAGTCTTTTTTTTAATAGTTCATTACCTAGATCGACTTTATCAAAAGTGAGTCGTGTTGTTGGATCGCATGCACACCTATAAAGGAGGGGTGAATTAGGTGAGCTAACATTTTCGTGTGATATTAATTATTCTATCCCTAAGTGATTCAACACAAATATAAATTTAAGCAATCACAATTAATAGGAGATAAGGGATAGAGTGAGTCAACCAATTTGTTCATGCGGTTCGAAAACCCCACCTACGTCCGCACTCCAAGTTTCTCACTTGAAGATCCTTAATCACCTAACATCACCGGTTAGTGATGATTGACTTCACTGGCGTCAACCAAGCCTTTACAATTGATCATTCCCAAGGCCTCACTTTTTCCTTTGACTGTTTACAAGGCATCACCCTTTGTTCTCAGTTTAAGTACAATAAAATGTAAAACTAAAATATCTAAGCTTAAGCTCTCACAAATATAATTCTTAAGTTTGGAAGTAGAGAGAGTTTGGCTGGGCACTCAAAGATAGAGAGAAGTATGAGTAGAAAATTCAGCAATGTTTTGGAACAATTCTCTCTTAGTTAATCTTCAATTTGGAGTGCCTCAATATATAGACTATGTCTGAGCAGTTGACCACTCCCTACTCCAGTCGACCACTATCCGACCATTGGAAAGTAGTTGTTATGCATTCGGTCTTCCATTTTTAGCTTCGGTCTGTCACGCTAGTTGGTCGCTTTCCTCTACTTCAAAATCCGGAACAATCTATCTTATTTCCAGTTGACTGCCTTCGCTGCATAGGTCAACCATTTTACTCAATTTCAAAATACAAATGCTCACTGTGATAATTTGATCGACCACCTTCATGCCCTGTTCGACCGCCTCTTGTGGTCCGGCTCTTCATAGCCGTTCTAGTCGACCTCCTTCTAGGCCATGGTCGACCTATACTTCGTGTATTCTACTCTTTGAAGCTTCTAAGTCCAAATGATCAACATTTTAACTACATAGACTTAAAACAAACATATTAGAAAACATTAATACCCTTGTTAGAGGGTATTACCAATAAGGATCAATATGAATATAAAGATAAAACATATTAAACAACTTAATAACAAATAAATCACTCATCATTAAAACAAATAAGTCTAAAGTCCATTAGACTAAAATGTTGTAGTTATCCTAATAGCATAATTAAGTTTTGACTACCATTAGTAAATTTAAGTACTATGCTATACAAGTCAACTTTTTTTTTCAGCTCAACAATTTCATTTTCAAAAGATGAAATAATATTAGTATGCTTTTTCTTTAATTCAATATTTTCTTTTTTCAATAATTTATACTTCTATTAAGCAATTTAAATTGTTCATGCAATTCTTCAAAAGCATCTAATAATTCTCTTTCATCATAATGTTAATCTACATCAGTCAATGAATCATGTGTCTCGCTCTTCTTAGCCATGAAGCATATGTTAGCAACTTCTTCATTCTTGAATGATGTGTCTTCTTCACTATCATCCCAAGTGGCTTTCATAGTTTTCTTTTTTAGTGCCTTTGGCACCTTCTTGACTTGTGAGCAGTCAACTTTGTAGTGTTCCGACTTCCCACATTCAAAGCAAGTGGCTTCCTTTTCCTTTTAAGATCGATATCTTTTTGTGACCTTCTTCCTTGCCACCTTTTTCATTGAAGGAACTTGCTAAATCTCCTTATAATGAAGGCTATCTCCTCATCATCTTTCTCCTTTTCAAACTCAACTTGATTGTTTGATGAGGTTTTAAGAGCTATGTCTTTCTTCTTAGAGATCTCTTTCTTCTTTTGTTGTTCCTTTTCGTTTACCTTCATTGTGATTTCGTGTGTCATAAGAGATCCAATGAGTTCTTCCATCTTGAACTCTTTGAGATCTCTTGCTTCTTACATTGTCATCATCTTTTGTTGTCACGATTTCAGTAGGCACCTAAGAATTTTTCTCATCAACTCTTCATTGGGATAAGTCCTACCAAGAGCTTTCAAACCATTAGAGATGTTAGTAAATCAAGAAAACATTTGACTAGTGGTTTCTACTTTATCCATAATAAATAATTTATATTCATGCACAAACATACTCAATTTACTTTTTTTTTACTTGATTTGTGCCTTCATGTGTGATCTTAAATAATTTCCAAATTTTATGCTCATTATCACACCCTTACATTATTAAATTCGTCTCTATTTAGTGCATGATACAACTTGTTCATTGCTTTAACATTTAAGCTTAACTTATATTTGTCATTATCATCAAATTCTAAGGGCAACTTATACACATTTAAACCACCTTCTTATGTAATTGGAGTGTATGGATCATTTTTAACAACATACCACAAATCACAATGCAATGATTGAATATAAATTCTCATCTTAAACTTCTAATAAACAGAATCGTTACCATCAAAGAATGGAAGTGTAGAAATCAATTGACCTTCAACACGTGAACCTCTAATATTTGAAGCCATATGTAAAAGATTTCAAACAACAATTTCTATAAAATTTAATCACACAAAGTATAGGAACTAGCTCTGACCAATTGTAGGATCGATAATAACCTAAGAGGAATGGGTGAATTAAGTTATTTAAACCTTTTCGTATAATTAAGTTAATCCTTTCATTGGCTATCTCACTATGAATTTTGCTTTCTAAATTAGATAAATTAAAATTAAAATGCTAACAAGTCAATAATGTAAAGAGAGAAGGGAAAGAAAATACAAATGGTTTGTTAATGCGATTCAGCCAATTTTGCCTACGTCTGCATTCCAAAGCTCCACCTTGAAGATTCTTTCCACTATAACCTTTTGATTATGACTGAGTAAACTTCTAAACATCAATCAAATCTTATACTGACTATTCTTGAGCATCACCCTTTAATCATTCCAAAAACAATGTGTGTAGAAGTTTTAAAAGTTAAATAACAACAACCCAACTCTCACAAATGAAAATCTCAAATTGAAGAGTAAGAGTTAGGTTTTTGGCTCAAATATCTCAAAGAAAATTACCAGCACTTCGTCATAGACATCGCACTTGGTAGTTTGCACAGCGGAGGTTGCTTCTATTTATAGATGTCTTCAAAATTTTAGAGCCTCAGTTGACCACCTATACAAATCAGTCTACCTCTTTTATGACCATCGTGAGATTTTTGAACATATCAAGTTGACCACCGGTAACTTTAGGTTTACTGCTTAAGTCGACCACACATTCTCCCAAGTCGACCTCTTCAGCATATTTCAGAAATTGGATGCACTTAAGAGGTTTTTAGAATGACCTCAATTCTGACTAGTCAACCACACTGGTCGACCTATGCAAGGTCAAGTCGACCTCTTTAGCAAATCTTCAAATATTTGTTGCTCTTGAGAGTTTTTCTATATGACCTCTTAGCTTGGGCAGGTCCACTGCGTTGGTCAACCTATTTAGGACCACTTTGACAACTTCAATAAATTTTCAAATATTTGTTGAACTAAGGAGTTTTTCTAGACGTGCTCTTAGCTTGGGCAGCCATTAGAACCTCAACTACATAACCATGCTCAAAGAACTTCTTCGTCGGTGCCTCTTAATCTCATTTTCACTAGGTTGCTTTTGGTCAATTATTCGCCATACTCACCAAAGCACTCATCAAATTTTGCCCAAACATGATAAAAAGTAACCAACTTCTCAAAGACATAACATAATTCCATACATCAATCGAATACAAATCTTAATCTACAAGTGATTTTTAAAGTTACCATTACATTAATCATGTCCAAACACTGAATTGAAAAATGGTAATTTTATAAACTTGGAAAACTGTTCAAAAATTATGAGCTCTTCATGGACCAAGTTATGATAAACAATGATCATGCTTTATCAATGTCTCACTTACAACAGTTATCATGAAATACAACTTCATAATAGTCCCATATAACATCCTCAATTGAGCAATCAAGCCTCAAGATTTCCATCATACTTCCATTATATTTCTAAAATAAAATATGGCCAAACCAATTCCCGTACTTTCGTTTAAACACCAATGTTATCTAGATTATTTACTAGAACTTAACATCATTTTTCATCAGTTGGTAAGTCTCTTTCATCATTAACCAAATAATCAAACCTTAATAGCTTCTATTGTAATTTCATCATCTTTCACAAAAATAAATGCAGCAAAACTAATCTCTTTGCTTGGCTGGTGTAACAATGGGATTTCATGCCTAAATCATTACTTAGTGTCACTTCTCATAAACTAAAGAACATTGCCCATTTTCAAGCACATAAAAATTTCAAACTTTTGAATAAACTCATCTAATTAGTTTAGGGTCTTGAACAAATTGTGTTGTGCATTCTTCAAAACTATATAAGATCAATAGGCTGCAACTTAGTCACTTACATGTGAGCCTTACTTACTCTCTCTACTCACACTTTAATTACTCACAAAATCTTATCAGGCATTGGAGCAAACGTCCTTATGCACAGAAAACTAGAAATTTTTTATTTATTATCATACTATCTATTTTAATAATGTCACTTTCAAAACGTTAACCTGACTCTGATACTAAAAAAATCTCTCAGACCCAAGACGGGTTTGCAATGGAATGAGAAACAGCCTGACACAAAAGTGGATTGAACTGTCGACCCTTAATGAGAAACAAAGTATAAAATAGTGAAAGACTTAAAAGAAATTAAAAGCCAGGACCCAAAACATTGAGCTAAAACTAAGTTCAATAGTGATATCAGATAGTATAATAATAAAAGTCCAATAATTATGCTAAAAATAAAACAAAAATAAAGTCTAACAAAGTATATAATTTGACGATAGTCTAACCTCACAAAATAAAACTCTAAAAATATAATAAAGCTAAGAAAATAGAACTTAAGCCTACTCTTACGTCGGCTGCTAAGAATGTTTTCAACAAAAACCTGAAAGGGGGAGTCGTTGGGATGAGTGGACTAACCTCAGTAGGGATTTAAGTGTTATACACAGAGTTTTAATAAAAGTAAGTGAGCATGCTGAATGAAATCACATAGTAAAACCGAGAGCGAAAACATCAGTAGAGCAATTGTCAAAATGACTCACTATACTATGATACGTAATGAAAATAGGTCATTATTGTCTCAATATAAAATCTTAGTAAATTGAAGCAACTCACAAACTCGAGCACACTATGTCCTAGGTATATACAATAATAAATGTGATACTAGGTGATCACAAAGCTAGAAACAACTCTGATCAGAGTTAGAGTTTTGCTCATAAAGACATTGTGTAGTCAGTTATCTCATTACTCTAGTTTACAACAAATAAACACATTTTCCAATAGTTAGATATACCTAACAAACAAAGACCCACACACAGATCAATCAAACTTAGTTCACACTACTGAGTTAATCAATATCTCAAAATGATAAATATGCATATTCAAATAAATCATGATAGTGAAAATGTATACATAGTATAAAAAACAATGTGACTAAAAGATAAGTCACATATCATAAATATGAATACTCGTCTCAAAATAAGTTTTATAAAACAGTATATGCACTGCTGAATATAGTAAATAAATCATTTTATCTCGAATAGTGTAAACCACAACACCGAAATAAAGCGTTCAAAACTCAGACGCCCAATAAGAGTCAATCACTAACAGCTATATGAATATAGCAATATTTATAGGCTTTCAAGACCTTCAAAAAGCTCTTTGGAACTCATAATTGAGATAGGACCCAACTCAAAGATTTTACAAAACAATCTCACAAAAAACATCTACTAAAAAACACGTCTCGGTCAACCTAGAAATATTTTAGTCCCCCAAAATGGTCAAGTACAAAAATTTGTTGTGGTCGTTGGGTCAGGACACCCACATTGGCATGAGGGTTCCTATTCCTTCATGTCCGGACGTCCGAGCTAATTGGTTTGGAAGTCTAATTCGACTGGTGGCCAGAGTCTAAGCTCCTAGCATTTGCTGATTTTTCTCCAACGTTTAGTAGGAATATCTCAAATCTTTCGACATTAAAACCATCACAATAAATCTAACATATTATCGTGCACAAACCACGAGTTCTTATTCTAAAATTTGAGAGTTCTTAATCCAATTTTCCAAACCGTCGTGGCTTGGGAAATCTAACAATATTTTATCAGTATGAGATGAGGTTTCCCAATACCTCTAAAAGTTGTGTTTTCCAAGTTATTGAACCTCAATCTCATGATCCTTTGCCAATCCACTGAATTTAATAAAAGTTTCAAAAATTTTCACACACACTCGTAAACGGAAAAGAATACCCAAACCTTTCAATCTTAATGACGTAAAATCACAAACAAAAACGATTTGACAGTGTAGAACTCCCTAGTTTCCTGCGTTGGCTGATATGCCTGATAATCAATAAACTTATATCATATTTGATGATTCATAATTTAATTTTATAATAACTTATAATATATAATTATTATATTATGAGGAGGCTTTTTCTCTACCCTTGTCCCCAAAAAATAAAACTCCATAAACATCTCGTCACGTGCCTCAACTCCCACACGCGTGGCTCATCTCCCAACAGTGAACACCCTTCTTCCTTGTATGTCAGACCAAGCTGACAATCATTGTTTCACTTCTTTCACTCTCTCCCTCCCGAAAATCAAATCCAGTGTAGAAACGAAGAGCCATCCATCACAATGCGTCTCCTGCCCTTCTTCTTCTTCTGCCTCGTCCTCCTCATTCTTGTTAACCTCTCTGTCTCTAACCAAGTCTCTGAACTGCGGGCTCTTCTCTCTTTCAAAACCTCCATCGTTTCCGATCCCAAGCTTTTCCTCTCACAGTGGAACGCTTCTGTTCCTCATTGTTCCTGGCCTGGTGTCACCTGCGATTCTCGGCGGCGGGTTGTCGGAATCGACCTCTCCGGCCTCGACCTCTATGGAACACTTTCGCCTGAAGTTTCTCACCTCCGTTTCCTCACCAACCTCTCCGTCGCCGCCAATCAATTTTACGGTTCTATTCCGCCGGAGATCTCTGTAATCGCTCCTCTCCGATACCTCAACCTCTCTAATAATGTTTTCAACGGTACATTTCCGTCGGAGCTTTCGCAACTTAAGAATCTGCTAGATTTGGACTTATACAATAACAATATGACCGGAGAGTTGCCACTTGTGGTTGTCGAAATGCCGGGGCTCCGCCATTTGCATCTGGGTGGGAATTTCTTCACCGGTTGGATTCCGCCGGAGTATGGCCGCTGGGAGTTTTTGGAGTACTTAGCTGTTTCCGGCAATGAGCTTGAAGGTCCTATACCATCACAACTAGGTAACTTGACAAAACTCCGCGAGCTCTACATTGGCTACTATAATAACTTCGACAGTGGTATACCCGCCGAAATCGGGAACCTGTCGGAGCTACTCCGGTTTGATGCTGCAAATTGCGGATTAACCGGTGAGATTCCGCCAGAGCTTGGTAAGCTCCAGAAGCTAGATACTCTGTTTCTACAGGTAAATGCGTTGGGTGGGTCTTTGCCATCTGAGATTGGGAGATTAAAGAGCTTGAAATCTTTGGATTTATCGAACAACTTGCTCGCCGGTGAGATTCCAGATTCTTTTGCTGAGCTCAAGAACTTGACCCTCTTGAATCTTTTCCGAAACAAGCTTCTCGGAGCTATTCCGGAGTTCATCGCCGATTTGCCCAAGCTAGAGGTCTTGCAGTTATGGGAAAACAACTTCACTGGTTCTATTCCTCAAAGCCTGGGGAAGAACGAGAAGCTACTGCTTCTTGACCTTTCTTCCAACAAGTTAACCGGAACTCTCCCTCCGGGTTTGTGCGCCGGCTATCGGCTGCAGACTTTAATTACTTTAGAGAACTTTTTGTTGGGTCCTATTCCGGAATCGCTAGGTGAATGTGAATCTCTCAATCGTATTCGTATGGGGGGGAATTTTTTAAATGGCTCCATTCCAAAGGGGCTCTTCAGCTTGCCGGAACTTACTCAGGTCGAGCTGCAGGACAATCTCCTTTCCGGTGAGTTCCCGGCAACTGATTCTTCCTCTATAAGTCTTGGTCAAATTAGTCTCTCAAACAATCAGCTTTCTGGGTCACTGCCCCAGACGATCGGCAACTTCTCCGGCGTTCAGAAACTTCTTCTCGATGGCAACAAGTTCTCAGGCAAAATTCCACCGGAAATTGGGAAGTTACAGCAGCTTTCTAAGATAGACTTTAGTGGTAACGATCTCTCTGGTCGGATCACAGCAGAAATCAGCCTATGCAAGCTCTTGACCTTCGTTGATCTCAGTAGAAACCAGCTTTCTGGTGAGATCCCAAATGAAATTACCAGTATGAGAATATTAAATTACCTCAATCTTTCAAGAAATCATTTAGTGGGTAGCATTCCTTCTTCAATCGCTAGTATGTTAAGCTTGACATCAGTAGATTTTTCATATAACAATCTTTCTGGTTTTGTTCCGGGTACTGGCCAATTCAGCTACTTCAATTACACTTCTTTTCTGGGTAACTCTGGCCTTTGCGGCCCGTACTTAGGACCATGCAAAGACGGGATTTCCAGTCCGAACCACCAAGGCCACTCGAAGAGCTCATTCTCTGCTTCACTGAAGCTCATTCTGGTTATTGGATTGCTTGTTTGCTCCATTGCATTTGCCATTGCAGCCATCCTCAAAGCTCGTTCTTTGAAGAGAGAGAGCGATTCCCGAGCCTGGAAATTGACTGCATTTCAACGATTAGATTTTGCAGTAGATGAAGTTTTGGATTGCTTGAAAGAAGACAACATTATCGGAAAAGGGGGAGCTGGAATTGTCTATAAAGGGATTATGCCTAACAGCGATATAGTGGCCGTGAAGAGACTTCCAGCTATGAGCCGAGGGGCCCCACACGACCACGGATTCAACGCTGAAATTCAAACTCTCGGACGGATTAAGCATCGTCACATTGTTCGATTGCTGGGTTTTTGTGCAAATCGCGAAACGAATCTTCTCATTTATGAGTACATGCCTAATGGGAGCTTAGGTGAAGTTCTTCATGGCAAGAAAGGTGAGCATTTGCTGTGGGAGATAAGGTATAAGATTGCTATAGAGGCAGCCAAAGGTCTTTGCTATTTGCATCACGATTGTTCGCCATTGATCGTTCATCGAGACGTGAAATCAAACAACATTTTGTTGGACTTCAACTTTGAAGCACATGTTGCTGATTTCGGACTCGCCAAGTTCTTGCAGGATTCAGGGACGTCCGAATGTATGTCTGCCATTGCCGGCTCTTACGGATACATAGCCCCAGGTGTGTATTATTTGTCATTTCAGTAGAAATTTTACCATAAGTTTAATCTGATACAAATGGGTTAGTTTTTTGAGTATGCTGATATTAAAACGTATCATTAACATCGACACTAGATAAATTGTTAACCTAAGTCAATAACTTACATTTATAAGTGTCAAAAATTTCAACTTTACAGAATATGCATACACGCTAAAGGTGGACGAAAAGAGTGACGTATACAGCTATGGAGTAGTCCTTCTTGAACTCGTTTGCGGGAGAAAACCGGTTGGAGAATTCGGAGACGGAGTCGACATCGTCCAGTGGGTTCGTAGAATGACAGGCTCAAACAAGGAAGGAGTCCTTAAAGTTCTAGATCCAAGACTCTCTTCAGTGCCTCTCAACGAGGCAATGCATGTATTCTACGTAGCAATGCTTTGCGTTGAAGAACAGGCGGTAGGGCGCCCCACAATGCGAGAAGTGGTTCAAATTCTCTCAGATCTTCCAAAGCCGGCAGACCCAAAACTGCAGGGCGACTCTACAATTCCAGGGTCATCGCCCCAACCGGCCATTGAGGCTCATCCAAAGACAACTACTGATCTTCTTAGCATTTGAAAGTGGGTTGGTCTGGTCTGGTCGTTTGTTCTGAATCTGATGTGTGTTTTTTTTGTTGTGGGTTCAAGTCAAAAACTTTAATGTACAGTTGAATTGGGTTTTGTCATAAGCTTTGTAGTGGCAGTGATGATTAGAGCTGAACCGTCTGATCTCTGATGACTGCTAAGGCACAGCTGGATGGAACTGCTTGAAACCAGGGCTGGGTTCAGTGTTAGGTCAGGGGAAGAGTGTCAGCGCCTTGTTTTTTGAGTGGTAAATTGCATAATGTCTTGAACCTAGAGCTTTGCCTTCAGTACACAAAACTGTGTCTTTTCATGGTATTTTTTAATTATTAAAAATTTGAACTTCTTGATGAACTCTGCGTAGACTAGTAAATGAGGGAGGGAGACTTTCAATTTCCAAGGGTTGATTGGCTACTGTGTGCATCTGACTAAACGAGTGTGAATTGAATATTTCGAAATAGGTGAACTTATTAATTTAGTATTTAGATTATTATAAATTATAAATATTCAAAATAATAAATAACGTAATATATGCTTTTATAGGGTTATTTTAATTTAGTTCTGCAATTTTAATATTTTTATTAAAATCTTTATGATTTTAATTTTTTTGAAAATTTTCAATTTGTTTTCATGGAAATTATATTATTTATCTATATCAATTAAAATACTTAATTATAATAAAATAATTTATTTATTTTTAGAACAAGATAAAATATTTATAATGTCACATTAATAAAATTAAAATCGGAAATTGATATGATAAATGATTCATAGGATTCGAATAATTCACAAATGTTATCTGCCTTAGTTCATTCTTGTCTTGGAGTGAGACAACCTATGACCCATTTGAATGAGAAGAAAAAGCAAGTGTCCTTTTCTTTGAATCTTTCTCAAATTTAATTTACAAAAGGAGAATGGATGAAGACAATAGGACAGAATAATCCAAACAAATTTTCACTCCCTTTAATTAATTGTTTTTGTTTAACAAAATTGTCATTATCTTGTCGGCAAAACCCTAGAAATTTCAAAGTATTGTCACCAAGCCTTTTGAGAATTTGAAGAAAATTCCTACAAAGAATGTGCAACAAGATATGACCTTTCCATAAGCTAATTAGGTTTGGTTAGTGTATATATATAAGACCCTCGTATGAGTCGATCAAATTTGATTCACATAATCTTACATACTTAAAATAGAAAACATATCATGTAAAAAACATACATATCATAAAAATATATCATGTCACAATATATGAGAATACGTATCAAAATAAGTGTTTTTGAAATCAATGTAATGTGAATATAAAAATAAATTTCAATCTCAACCAGACTTACCAAAGTCAAGACCCAATAATCTAAGTAGTTCAAATGATATATCAAAATTTGGTACCTATTTATATATCACCTCCAATATCAATATAAAATTCTTAAAACAGTTCTTAGAATCCATAACTGGAACAAAAACCAATTCAATAATCAAATGGACTGAAAATCTACCCTATCCCAAAATGAGTAAGTGCCACGGCATAACTAAAAATGAAGCCTAAGCGTTAACAAAAGGGACGCTGCGACACATGTGCCATTACATGCAGACATGTGTCCACCACTATGCCTCGACATTTCAACTTCAAGCGCCTAGGCTTGACATGTGTCGCTCCCCCACAATCACGGTATCAAAGAAAGTGTCACGGCATAATCCAATTTTTACTTCATGGCATAATTTTTGAAATTTCTGCTCTCGATTTCTTTTGAATGCCTAGGCGTTATTCCATCTAACAACACGACATTAACTCGATCACATATCAATTTTCTCAAAAACTTCAACCTTCCATCAATTAATTAACTTTAAAAAGTAATAAATCAACTCATGCTAGTTCTACTATGATTTTGTGCATAAATGAATTATTTTTATTCTATCAATTCCAACTTATAATTTAAAGATCCAATTTTTCCAACAAAACCTTTAAATCTAAACAAAATAACAAGATTCAGGTTAAATTTATAACTCAACCTCACATATCCTTTGAGATTTGCTAAAGAGGACATAGATTTGTATTCATTTTGTCCATAACTGGAACTGAATCAAATATCTAACTAAAAAATTGAAACTTTGCAGGAAAATGATACAAAAAAGGGGATCAACTTACTCTCGACAATTTCTTGTTCTACTTTGCTGATCAACACTCCAATGCCTCCGATCCAATGCTCATAGACCAAATTTCGATTCTAATACAAATACTCACACTAAGACTCTAAAAATCAACCAAAAATTAAAAGAAAGTTATAGAATTTCAGCTTACATTCACCGACATTTTGGTAATGATTGAATTAGACTCGTTCTGTAACTTGATTTGCATCCAAACACAAGATTCCTAATCTGAATTTTAGTATTCACATCAAAATTCAAATTTTCAATCAAAATCATAAGCAATGGAATCTTACCTTCTTCATGTCAATTACTGTAAAATGACTGAAAATTGAAAGGATCATTAAATTTTAGGTCTCTAATCTCTCTGTCTCCTTTAGGTAACTAACTGCTCCAATGAGATTTCTATAGTTTTGTGAGAAGATAAAGATGATTATATTGGGCAAACATGTAAAACCCCCATTTCATTCAATCTTAATATTCACAAAATAAAATTTAAAATAATAAAAATAATCTTAAAAATTTACCCCTACAATATAAAGTTTTACACAAACAAAAACCCTAAACATTCCTTTTTTACTGTCTTGCTCAGCTATTCGGTATGTACTTTTGATTCTTGCCCAATAAAACTGAGTAATTATCAATATAATAATATATTTGCACAAAAAAGGAAATTATATTGGAGAGAGAGGGTATGAGATGACTTTAACTTTAGTGCCTTTCACTAACACTGAAAAATTCGAATAGAATAATAGATGGGTTGTACAAAGAGGGAACACAAAAGGCTGTAAAGTGAATGGAAAAATGTATTTTTTACCAAACTTATAAAAAATGCATAAAGGAGGTTGAACAATGGAAGACTTGGAAAGTAGGGTCTGATTAGTTAAATAATAAAATGTAATTTTCGAGCAGTAATCTTATCAGTAAGATATTATTTGTTTTAAGTTGAGACTCACCAATTCATTATTGAGTTTTCCTTTAGTTGGTGGTCTATCAATTTAAGAAGATAATTGTAGTTACGTCCTTATCTAATTTTTTTATTTTTTATTTTTTAAAGATGTGAGGCCATGTTATTTGTTTGTCATTAACTAGGCATGTAGCCATTGAACTCCTGTACAACACGGGTTGCTACAATAATGGATATGACTAAGAAAAATATTATCATATTAATTATCTCACATATCTATTTGATTTATATTAAGATACACCGTAATTATGTCACGCCCCAAAAATACAAAAATTTGCTAGAAATAATAAGTTGCACATTTTGTAAAGTAGAATTTGAAATATGGTATAGATATGAGTTACCCACTTAAACACAAAGGCATTGGTAATGCCTCATGATATTGTCTTTGCATGTGCATGTGGGTGTAAAGATTCCATTCCATAGGATGATGGCCTAGCACAGGCCATTTTTAATGGGGAAAAAAGAAAAGGAGAAACCCCCTTTAATCATGGACTAATTTTTCACCATATTTTTATCAAAAAAGCTGGGGAAATCTAGTACGCGTTGGTCTTCTATCAAATGCAATGATATTTCACCTACCCAACCAGATGAGAAGAAAGTGTTTCTCTGGGCGTGGAGTCTTTTTAACGACAAAACCCATGATTGAAAGAAGTTAAAATGTTTGGTAGCAATAATACGACATGTCGTTCATGTCTGTTCAACTTGGTCTTGTTGAGAATTAAACTCACAAAAAAAAAAAAACGGTTCACATGCTGGGGCGTTTTTCAACGAGAATTTGAAGGGTCAAATGGTAACCAAATTAAATGTATGACCTATGGATTTCGATGCCCGGATGTCTAGTTTCAGATGGTTCAAGTTTCAAGTCGTTTGAAGTTCTTTAGAAGAAGTTATGATGGTTTTAGTAACCAAAGGTCACCTGTTACGTGGTTGTTTCATATTATGTCTTTAATGTCTTTAAGGTCTTTTAAGTATGTTTATTGCTTTAGTTATTGTATGAATTTGAAAAGTCTTATTGAGTCTATAAATATTGTACTGTACTCATTTGAAAATTAAAGAGAGTGAAAATACAAATCTTCAAGAAAATTTGGTGTGGTGATCCTCTCCTCTCTCTCTCTCTCTCTCTCAAACACTCCATTTTTTTTTATCAAATTGGTATCAGAGCAATGTCGAACCATGGGAGCACACCGTTGGGATATATGCCGTTGCCACGACTCACCAAGACAAACTACGACAATTGGAGCATTCAAATGCGTGCATTGCTTGGTGCACAAAATGCTTGGGAAGTAGTTGAAACCGGTTTCACGGAGATGGAAGCCACTGGTGCCTTGACAGCAAATCAAACAAAAGCGTTGAAAGAAACGCGAATGAAGGACAAGACTGCTCTCTATCTCATGTTTCAAGCAGTAGATGAGTCGGGTTTTGAGAAGATTGCTGGTGCAACGACTTCGAAGGAAGCATGTGACACTTTACAAAAAGTATTCAAGGGTGCCGATCAAGTTAAACAAGTGTCGAGAAATCTCGTTAAAGCCATAGATCAAAGAGCCATTGGGAGAAGCAATGGATGGTGGCATTTTCTTAAACAAGCGTTCGATAAGGAAGAGGCTTCAGATGCGCTTTTGCAAGACATGTACCTTCCAAGCTTTGAAAGGCTTATCGAGGCAGATCTATTGGATTTGGGAGTCGTTGAGGTCAACGACTATTTTGAGTGGGGGAGGTTTGTTACCCCCTAATTTCCGAAGGCAAATTGGCGCGGGGCCGAAAGGCCGAGGGGCAGCAGGCTGCTGTGCCGCAGAGACAAACTGGGGAGAAGCTGGGACTTCCCGCTCACACAACGCAGCTAGGCATCTGGGTCTAGTGTGGGCAAAATGGAAAAAAAAAATTAAAAAAAATGAAGAAAGGTGGCATTATTGGCGCTTGACAGGTAGGCGGCGTCATTAAGCAGAAAAGGCAAGGGACTCTCCAAGCGAGTAAGAAAGGATGGGACAAATGGGCATTAGCGTGCATGATAGGCAGGCCAACTGAGCCAAAAACAGAGGGCAGTGAGTCTTCCCAGACGCACGGATCAAAGTAGGCTGAAAAGGCATTTGGGCGTGTGGACCAAGTCTGCGTATGAGCGCACAAAGAGAGCCAAATGGGCAAAGGGAAGGAGTAGGCCTTCCCGCATGCATCGGGCTATGGTGCGTGTAAAGAGTGCAAGCCGCAGTGTAGCAGGCAAATTGGGCCAAGTGGGTCCAACAAGGGGAGCTGGTGGTGACAACCTCCAGCTAGGCGCAACTCATAGATGGAGTTGACAAAGAATTCATTCAAAGAAGTGGAAACCAAACTCAAGGAGGAGAATGGTAATGGATGTGGAAGAAGACACGGTGGTGAGAACTGTGATAGAAGACGGGTGAACAAGCCACATAAGAAGTGGTGGAAGAGAAAATTGGCTAAGGAGTCTCGGCCAAAGTCAAATAACGACTCAAAGATGTGCGTGGGAACTTGTCGGCTAAGCCAAGAAGACAAGGTGTATGATGAGAAAGAAGATGGGTTGAACACCATCATGATGGGCGAAGAACCCATGATTAGCTTGGCTCAAGGAGTGGCCAAGTATTTAAAAAAATGAGGAAACAAGTGGTTGAACAGAGTTTTTCCAAAAGAGTTGTTCCAAGCTACATGGAGAGATTGTGGAGGTCAAGGTAGTTGCTAATGATGTGCAACAATCCGTAAAGTCGGAAAACCCTCAAGTTGGAGATTTTCATCAAAAAGAAAAGTTTTAGTTTAAGGGAGGAATTGTTGAGAATTAAACTAAAAAAAAAACGTTTCACATGCTGGGGCGTTTTTCAACGAGGATTTGAAGGGTCAAATGGTAACCAAATTAAATGTATGACCTATGGATTTCGATGCCCCGGATGTCTAGTTTCAGATGGTTAAATTTTCAAGTCGTTTGGAGTTCTCTAGAAGAAGTTATGATGGTTTTAGTAACCAAAGGTCAGCTGTTACGTAATTGTTTCATATTATGTCTTTAATGTCTTTAAGGTCTTTTAAGTATGTTCATTGCTTTAGTTATTGTATGAATTTGAAAAGTCTTATTGAGTCTATAAATATTGTACTGTACTCATTTGAAAATTAGAGAGAGTGAAAATACAAATCTTCAAGAAAATTTGGTGTGGTGATCCTTTCCTCTCTCTCTCAAACACTCCATTTTTTATCAGGTCTACCCTAGTAAAACATTCTCCTTCAGCTAAACGGTGCACCAACCATCAAATACATTAGACCTGCTCACATTGCCAACCAACAATTCAGGCTTCACGTATAGGCAATTGACCGACTGTCCGGCCCAGGTCCGCCCTAACAAAAAATGACTGTGTAAAGGTATGACCCACTAATCTTGGACCATTATGCGAGTCCAACATAAAATATTTTCCATGTCCTCTTGTGATGCCAAATATTCAGGTCCTAATACTAGATGTTAGGGTCGTGGTACTTAGATATCACGTCTCTGACGCCAGATATGCATAACATAAAAAGAAAATTTTAATTTCGTTTGTGCCAGGACGTAAAAATATCACGGGCACGATGTGAACTATTCAATGGCCGACTAACGGGATTTTGGTTAATCCATTGAATAAAGCTTGTAACTAAATTCTTGATTTAGAATTAAGTTTATTTATGATTTAAAGCTGGATTAGACTAAACGTGAACTTATTATTATTATTATATGATATTTTTTAGCATATACTATGCTGAAGCATCTCACCGTGATGTCTTCTTCTTCTTCTTCAAGGAGCTTTCACATTTGTATTTGATTAATGTCTTGAAGACCAAATAGAAATTAATCATGCATGCTTCAATGAACCCACAAAGGAATCAGGAGTAAAAAAAATGTTCTCCTCAATTCAAGAACGAATGGACTAATGCTAGGTCTTTTTGACAAAGTAACAAAATAGATGTTGCCCTTTAAGGATCCAGCGCACATAGTGCGACAACATTCATTGTCATGATCTAAAAGAGCCAAAAACATACAGTGATTTGGGAATTTGTTAGAAATTTATATGGGAAGATTCAAAAAAAAAAATTGTTGAAATTTATATTGGAAGATTCAAAAACCAAAATGAGAAAACAGCCAAAGCCTAATAACATTGACCAACAACTAGATCCAACAGTAATATCACATATATCATAATAGTAAATGTTCAATATAAATTTGTGAAAAAACATATTCCTATAGTGTTCTAATTTTCTCCAACCACCAAAATAAGCTTGCAAAGTAGGGTTAACAGGAAATTGTTGACATTACATAGATGTAAAAGAATTTTCTCATTCTCTAGTAGGAGAGTCACGCTTCTCCAATAACAATCAATTTTAGCCTTGTAATGACTCATCCAATCCATACTTAAAATTACATTAAATTGAATCATAAGTAACACTATTAGATTAATGAATAATTCATGCTCACCAACTATGAGAGCACAAGACTGAACTATATGGTGCATCTCATAACTCTTATTTAAAGGAGCACTCAATGTTAGGGGATTTTTCGATTTTTCAACTCTAACACCATGGAGATAACAAATAATATAGAAATAAATGAGAGTATCGCTCCAATGTCGAACAACACATGTGCAATAGTTTTCAAATGATTAAGAAAATCCAATTATTTGAGTAACACTAGATGATCTTATATGAGTTTAATAACTACTGTGTTTCAAGCACAACCAAAATATGCAATAAAGGATATAAGTAAGAGAGGTGCAGACAAATTTAGTAATGCAATTCAGCCAAACACGCCTACGTCCATGCTTCAAGGCTCCTCCTTAAAGATTTTTTCACTTCAACCTTTTTGGTTACATTTAATTGAACTTCTCAAGCGTCAATCTAACATTATAATGTCTTCTTCATCACTCACGAAACAAATGATGGTTCATTGAAGATTTTAATACAAGATCACCTCACTTTCGTTAAGGATTACACCAATGGATGCAAAAGGAGTGAATGGTCTTAAGCTTAAAAATGAAGGCTTAGAATGCTAGAAAATTTTGCAGCACTTTGTTGTTGATAGCTTGTCTGGGTGCTTCTTCCCATGGAGCTCTATTTTATTTATAGATTTTTTCAGACAAACTCCTGCCGGTTCACCACTAAATTATTTTGGTCAACTGCTTCATGACCGTTACATGTATTCGTATGCACTCAGTCGACCAATTTTTGCTCTGGTCCACCGCACTGGTCAACCTATCTCTTCCCTGTCCACTACCTCAACGCCTTGGTTGACTGCCCTTCGTGTTTTGCTTCAATTAAAATTCGTACGTCCCAAAAGTTAAGGCATTAACTACAAGAACTTCAACAAACATGTTAGTACATTTAAATACAAACTTTAGAATGTATTTTCAATGAAAATCAATAATCTATTTGTTAGGATCCGTGCACACCTATAGGGGAAGGGGTGAATTAATTATTTCTCTAAACCCTGAGTGATTGATAAAATTAATCAAACAAATAATCACAAAATATAAAAGAGAGGGTTAGGGAGTTGACACCGATGTGTTCATGCAGTTCGATAACCCTCGCCTACGTTCGCGCTCCAAGTTTCCCACTTAGAGATACCTAATCACTCAATCTCCCAGATTGGTGAGGTTTGACTTCACAGGTGTCAAACAAACATTTACAGACTATTCTCAAAGCATCACCCTTTAGATTGATCTTCTCGGGCGTCAATCTAGCGTTTTGACTATTCTTAGGGTGTCACCCTTTAAGTTCGAGTACAATGAAGAGTAAAATGAAGATTACAAACAATAACCTAACTCTCCCAAATATGAAACTCAAGTTTAGAAGCTTGGAGAGTTAGATTTGACACTCAAATATTGATTTGGAATTGAGTATAAAAATTGGCAGGGCTTTGCCTCAATTCTCGGTTCGTTACCTTAAGCTTCGAAGTGTCTCATATTTATAGACACTGCATTAGCGGTCGACCATTTCCTTTTTGGTCGACCGAATCCGATTGTTGGATGTTTTTTTTTGTAATTTTGGTTGTCCAATTTCTGTGCGAGTCTGCCAAATTGGTCTACTGGTTGTTCGACTGTTTCTCCCTTTCTTCAAGCATTTGGTTGATCACTGAACCACTCGCTCTACCGCTTCATCGTCTGTAGATTTGAGAGGCAATCTGTCTTTAAAATCGGTCGACCAAATCTTCTCTACTTGACTGCTTTCTTGACCACAAAACTGATGAGCAATCTATCTATACTAGTAATCGATCAACTGGTCGACCAATTCCTTCGTTCAGCCTATTATGGGTCGATCTGCTTACCTGTTTACTTGACTTCTTTGCTTCTTTTTGCATTCCTTAAAATTTCTAAGTTCCAATATTATACTTATTGTCACGACCGGGAGACGGGGCAAATAGAACTGCCCGGTAAGGAGACCCGATCCTCGTAGAGAACCAGATCACCCAGCCCAAGGCGTGTGTTTTAGCGGAAGACTTATAATTATTTAGTTCGGCTCAAAAGGTATGGGCCTAGGTTCGAGTAGAGATCACGAGAAAATAATAGTGCATAAATTAAAATGAAATCCAATGCATTGTGCAACCAATCCAATCCAATAGTATTAAGTTTTATAAACCAAAATAGAAATGTCAATGTACTCACCAAATCACGATAAATCACTCAAGTAGGAATAATAGAACACTTCAACTCCTGTTCCTCAGCTACTCTTGCTTTTACCTGAAGTTTTGGGGGAGGAGCCATTTGGATGAATGACTAACTCAGTAAAGTATAGCTATACTAAATGCACCTCATGCAAAACTAGTTTTTCTCTATTTTCGAAAACAATGTTATGTTTCTCATTTTACCATACACGAATTTTTAACTGAAATCTCTTTATCATATTGTAAACCTAGCCCAAGGCCATCGATGAGGCTTTTATTGAAAACGCGCTGTATACATAGACAACTATACCTCGTAAAATAAGTCATCATCGTTTTCCAATTCGAAAACGTTATCAGTGAAAAGGGGTGGTCACTCAAGGACCCACC
This sequence comes from Begonia loranthoides, assembly GCA_022433065.1. Taxonomy (NCBI): domain Eukaryota; kingdom Viridiplantae; phylum Streptophyta; class Magnoliopsida; order Cucurbitales; family Begoniaceae; genus Begonia; species Begonia loranthoides. The sequence goes on from CM039483.1 coordinate 8,488,579, forward strand.
TGCCACTCAGCAGAGAATAGGTGATCACCCGTCGATGATAACACCTCATGAGGCAGAGAAAATATAAATGGCGGCATTATTTCAACCTAAGGACACGTCACCAATGCCCCACCTATATTTTTGCATGTACAACCAATCAACCTTCACATAGTAGAATATTTCAAAGGGGATAGTCTCGTGATGCTTTAGTGCTAGAGTGCCTAAAGCATCAAGAGGATTCATCCTCTGATATATGCACAATAAATCTCAAACCATGTACGGAATTGAACGTGAGAAAACATACTACTAATAAAAACTGATATGCTGTCGAACAGTCCTCATCATTTTTCAAGCGTGATATTCCACAAAATAATTATTTTGAAACGGGACGCGATGCAATGCAATGCAAGAGGTATAGAAATTTCTACCTCTTAGGTGTTCTCTCTTGGTACTCAGGGCGATAGTCTCATTGGGAATCGTATCACACTCACCAAAATCGTCCAAGCTTGACAAAGGTATAAACGCGAGAATTCATAAAAAGATTCTAGAAAATTAAGTGGAGGGTCCTATACTGGGAATAGGAGCCCAACCGACGTGTACCTAGCTAAGAATCCCAATAAAAAATTTTCAAACTTTATCTAACAACATTCCTTAAACCAAAGCCAACTTTGAACACCTACACAATTTCAACACACCCAAATCTCATTTGCTTAACAATGATAGTTTTCACTTCAACCAATATGGGTCTTGAGACCAAAATTCAACTAATACTCCTCGGATTACCAATCTCCAATTTCAATTATCGGGTTATCAATTCAGATAGAGAGAATAACTTGAATATTTTCTACATGGCATAAGTCCTCAAAACCTTCACCAATACAACAATCTCAAATGTACACTATGGTTTCACATTTAAACAGAACCAAAATCTTCATTCCTAGTTTTCAACTATAATCTGAGAGCAAGAACTACAGCCAGACGTGAACTAAACTAAAATTAACAAAGCAGCCAATTCCCAATGCATTAATAGCTTTTCTATCTAACCTCAAAACAAGAACCAATCAATTTTTCCAAGAACGAAAATCTAACTCAACGTTCACCACTGTAATCGTCAGCAATCACAACAGAGTATAAATCACTGGGGTTTCCACGGTTTTTCATCAACAATCCAGCAACAAAATAGAGCCTACACTAACAACTAGCCATGAACCAAAATTACAGGCATCAAATCACAACAATATTCAGAAATTATCACCCAAATCAGAAACCAATTTCTCAACTTCGATCTTTCATTGTTAATGGCAGTATACGAGGATGGAAACAAAACTATAAAACCCATTTCCTCAATACAGGCAGCAGAGAACAGAATAGAACATCGCTCATCTAAATAGAAGGAACAAGGTGTTATGGTCACCTGGAGCATTTCATGAACTAATATGTCAATTTCTGATTTCTGCATGTAGGGGCAGCTGTAAGGAGCTAACTTGAAAGGCTTAGCATCCTCCACCAAGGGAATACCATGATCCTGAGTGCGTGGCAGAGGGAGTCCTCGTGGCAGCTCACAGATGCACTAGTATTGGGAAATTAGATGTTGAATTTCTGTTGGAACTGCATTATTGTCCTTGGAATTACTGGTAATGATTGTTTGCAGGGCTAGGTGGCCATACTTTTGTTGTTGCATCCACGGAGAGAAAACAAGAAGGGACACCGAGTCTAGCAAAGTGTTGGGTTGAGCAGTTAGCAACTTAATTAAGGTGCCAGCGACTGTGATGGAAAGAAATCCTTGGGACAAATTGAATGTCATCGGGCTGACAGAATTTAACATGCTCATGAAAACTGCTATAAAGAATGCATCATGCAGGGCTGGTAGGTTGGGCATCACCAGGGATTTGAGGTGTTCAAAACGCTGGACGTAATCCTTGACTGAGCCCGTTTGAACCAGTTTGGTGAACAATTCAACTGATTCACCAGCCGAAACATCGAAAAATCTTCGGCATTACTCAGCCGTGAAAAGTTCCCCTCCCGCATTGGGAAAACAGGAGATAAATCCTTCGAACCAAATATTTGCTTGGTCTATAATGTGCATTTCAGCGATGTTGAGGGGTAAATGATCGGCTGTTTGGTGCAATGAAAAATACTTATGTGCCTTACGTATCCATTCGTGGGGACCATCACCTGAAAAAATCGAAAGAGCCAGGCGAGGAAGACGAGGATGGTTTTGAAAATCATTGCGTCCATTATCTGGCCAGCGAGGGTTAACCTGCACCGGTGGGGCCGCCGTCGAAGGGCCAGCCTCTGGAGATACATGTTTCTGTTTGTTATCAGGTCTATCGGCCATTAGCTGGTTCAAAGCTGCAATTATTGTATCAAACTTGACTGTATTTTCTGATTCCAGTTTCTCTAGTTTTTTGTCTGAATCGTCCATCCTCGTGCACAATCTGTTAAGGGTCAAGGTGAGTCCTTTAAGTTCTCCATCCATTCGTTTTAACATTTCCTCGTTGGATTTTGTTCTGGTTTCTGTCATAGTTGGTCTGAGAATCGAGTGGCTCTGATATCAATTGTTATGGTCGCATGGGGGAAGATGAAGGTAAAATAAGAGGAGTTTCTATTATAGAGGAACATCCAGAGAGAAATTACAGAAGTTTACACATTTTCCACACAAAACTATGATTATTCTATACGTTATATACTTGCTGACTATCCTTTTGTCTTCCAAGTCAACAACAAAACGGGGCGTTTCCTCCCCTACCCAGCTGTTGTCTCAGCTTCACAAAATGGCGTTTTATCCAAGGCATCTCGATCTATCCTCTTCAAGGCATCCACGATCTATCATCTTCTCCGAACATCACGCCTGTGATGTCATTTCCAGGTGGGCACATGACACAGGGGAAGCTCAACTCGGCTTTGCCCCTTTGGACTCCACTTCGATGGGCTCCCGCCACGGTCATCGGAAATCGCTCCCCGTGTCTATTTCAACGTCGTCGTCCTTTCAGAATGTCGAGTCTTTCATCCCTGCCTCGGCAACCTTCACCCGCGGTACTCTCGGTAGCTGCTTGGAAAGCCTATTAGACAGAGTAATCGGTCGGCGTCTTCGTCGGATGAAACTCGTTTCGTCTTCACGAAATCACCCTCACCCGCTAGCTCATCTTTCGCGTTCTCTCTCTCGCAGGTGTCTCCCTCTCTTCTCAGAACCCTTTTGGCCAAATGGTCTTTCTCTAGCGAAAAACATCAGCCTTGGTCTCTCTCCCTCTCTTTCAAAATTTCTTCTCGGCTGGATGCAAGAAATGGTGTTGGAGGCAGGACGAAAACGTAGAAGGAAAAGTCAGCCCTAATTTCCTTCTTTTACTCTTCTTTTTCAAAATCACCCATAAACTTTCTTACTCTAATTTCCTTGCGGGATTTTTCCCTCATTTTTCTCCATCTTCATTTCATCCCTTCAATTTATCTATTTCACTTATTTTCCTTACAGTTATTTTATTTATCCCTTGATTACACTTTACTCCCTCTATTTAATTACAAAATTGCCACTTCGAATAGACATACATATCATACATTGAAATATTAGACCTTAATTCCAAATTATTCTGAACTTCGACCGACAAAATTATAACTCCAATCTAACTCCTCAATTTTGTTTCTTAAATTAACTTTCCGTTCGAAAATTTCTAATCCCACCAATTTAACCAATTGACCAAAAATTCCTACATGGTCGTTACGCGACAATTCGGGTCAACTTTTCAACTTTATGACCTATTTTAACGCAAAAAATTTACACGTGGAATTTCTAATTTAAAAATTTCACAGGTTTTACACCTATTAACTAGATAGATTTAGGTAAACATGTTAGCACAATTTAATACCCGTATTAAATGTATTTTCAAGGAATATCAATATAAATATAATGATTAAACAATTAAGTATCTATCAACAATAAATAACTTATAATTCCCATTAAACCATTTATTATCAAAACAAATAGTCTAATGACACTTAGACTAACAATATTCAATTAAAATCATATTTATAATTCATAAATAACTTAGAGATAATTCAATTATGCATCATCAAAACAACTAAATTTAATACCTATTATGTTAACAATCTCCCCATTTTTTATGATGACAATATATTTTAAGTTGTTTATATCTCCTCATAAGTATGTGCAAATTAGACAGATCACAAAATGGCGTTTTAATATCTCCTCCTTTGACATTATAAAAAAGAATTCAACGAAAATATGTTCAATATATCCAAAATACCATAGGAATCCAAACATATATGTCTCAACAGTAGATATTTAAAGAGATAAAGATAACAAAAAAGTAAAGACATTCAACAAAGGAAATAACAACATAACAAATTAAGTACAAAATGTGTTTCAAATGTTCAACAACCAACAGAAAGTGATCAAAACAACTTAAAGTACAAAAAGTGCCTCAAAACAACTAAAATGCAAAAGCTAAGCATTAGGAGGAGGAGCAACATTAGATGAAGGAGGAATATCAGGGTTTGCTGTAGAAGACGAATTTGACTTCGTGAACATATTGGACCACTATGCCTAAGTAAACTCCTCAAAACTTCTATCAAGGCATCAAAGCTCAAATGAAACTCAGCTTGAAAGGACATGAGGTGAGTTGTTAGCATGTCAATCTTTTCTTCAAGCCGAGAAACACTGGCCGAAGAAGATGTTGGGGCTGAAGGACTAGGAAGTGACGTGGAGGGAAGGTTTAACATAGGAATGTCTTCAGCATCAGTGAGAATGTCAGGTTGTGCTGCATAAGTAGATGCACATCGAGACAATTTAACAATCCACTATCCCTCATCATCCTTCACAAACACCATCCGAGCCAAGGAATGGACCCAATATACATCAACACTTCGAACTAATAAGAATAACTTAGAAGGAGGAATTGAAATACCACTCAACCCAAAAAGATTTTTTAGGAGAAGGTTAAAGAACTGAGATTTTGAAGTGCTATCATCAGGCTCTATCATACGATGAAGAATGATATGCTCAACATTGAATTGAGTCCTATTGAAAATTCTTTCAAGAATATGGAGGTCCATACAACTTATGTGGTCCCAATGACCATCTCTCGGTAATAAATTGTATGTAAGGCTATGGTAAATAACACAGGATTGTATATTGAGATCTTTGGCTTTAGGCTTGAAAAAAACTTCAACATCTGGATTATTAAGAATAATTTGAAGAAACTCGAATGCTTCATCACACTAGGTAAATTTGGGATCTTTAGAGGTATTGTAATAATCCTCCACACCATCCCCCTCTTCAAAATTCAATAGCATATTAATATCATGAGTATACATAGTTCATCAGTTTTAATGGATTTGCCTAAAATAACCTAATGGCCTTCTCATAATATGATCCGTCCAAAGAAAATAGGTGATACACACCCATACGTTTATACGTCTTTTCCAAATTTAAGCTTGAAAGGCCAAAAAAAGAAATTTTTATCGCAAGTATCAACGGTCTATTCTTGAAATCGTCCTTAAAATGTTTTTTGCAATTAGTGTCCTCCTAGTAGGATATTATACCAAAGTGAGAGGTCTAGCAGGACTATCTCATTATGCCTAAACCTTTCATTTTCTAGTGATTTGGGTTGTCATTGTTGAAGATCGAGTTGGCATGAAAGTGTGAGCTGGAAGAAAAGAGATCCAAAAAACACTTGAATGAGGGCTGAGGAGGTCGAGGAAAAGAAATTTGAGCATGGGAACAAATGAAGACAAGAAAATCACAGGAGAGATGTGAGATTTTTCATGTGGTTTAGGGTTTTGGTCGACTTAATTTGTTTTAAAATTGACCCAACGGTCGATTGATACTAATCTTAGGTCGAATGAATCCTTTGAATTAAAAATGGCGGGTAATCTGTCCAATTTGCGGTCGACTGGGCCAAGGAATAGGTTGACCAATTTTTTCAGGAATAAAAACTTGGTACAATCTGTAATATTTTTGGTTGACCGGGTTCTTTGAGAGGTTGACCGAATTCTTTATATTTCTTCAAATTTGAAAAATATTCCTTACGAATGTAGCTTAGTTTGCTTCAAGACGTATCAATCCTAAACAAATTCTTAAACCACAAAAAGTCTTTTCACCTAGCGGTTTAATAAAAATGTCAACCAATTGATTTTCAGTACTAACGAATTAGAGGGATACATCACCCTTAGAGACATGATCTTGAATAAAATGATATCTAATTACAAAGTACTTGATACGATAATGTTGAATAGGATTTTTGGAGATAATTATGACATTAGTGTTGTTACACCTAATTACGATTCACTCAAAATATTGACCATAGTCCTCTAATGTTTATTTCATCAAAAGTAATTGAGCACAACAACTTCTAGTTGCAATATATTCACTTTCACCATTGATAAGACAACTGAGTTTTGTTTCTTAGAGAACCATGAAGCTAATGATTCTGCAAGGAATCGACAAGTTCCACTTGTGATCTTTCTATCAACTAGACTGCCCACGTAGTCAGAATTGGTATATCCCACTAAGTTAAAAGAGGTTTATTTGGGATACCAAAGTCTTAAGCCGATAGTTCCACTTAGATATTTAAATATTCTTTTAATTGCATTTAAGTGAAACTCTTTAGGGGATGCTTGAATGTTCACTTAAATGCGATTAAAAGAGGAAACAATTATACTCAGCCAGTCTACTTGTCACACACTAGAGAGAATATAGGGTCTACTTGTCGTTAAGTATAATAGGGAACCAATCATACTCCAATATTTTTTTATATCCACGTCTTTCCATTTACATTCTTATCGAATTTAATGGATGTGCTCATGGGAGTACTTGATGGTTTGGATGTGTTCATGCCAAACCTCTTTATAAGTTCTTTAACTGATATGGACCAAAACTCAAAGAGTGCCAATATTGCAATTGGCTAAAACTGTCCACAATAATCTATCCACCAAACTTTAAACAATTATATCTTCGCGACTTTATTGAATTAAGAGCCAAATTTTGGAGAGGCTTCTATCAACGATCTCAACACAAACATATCAAAATTTCATGCAAAAATTCAAACAGTACACGGAGTTATGATCTAACAAAGACAACCCTCGGATTAGGGTTTCCTGAACAATTTCTGTCGACCTGGAATCAAACGACGAGATCTCCGCGAGCATACATCCTTTTAACACCAATTTTGGAGGCAAAGCCCTTAAGAATATCAGAATTAACACTGCCAAATTTGAGTGCTATCCAATGAACGTAAGTAGATCAAAACACAGTCACAATATCAAGTCAGAATTGGGAATACTGCAAAACAGATTCTCAAACTAACTACATCCTTTCCAAAACACAACTTTTCAATATGAAACTTCACTCAAATCAGCCCCAAATCTAGAGTATCAAAAGTAAACAGCAAGAACTTCAAGAACGCAAGATTCACTTTTAGTGTTTACAGCAAATAAAAATAAAAACTCCAAGGAGTTCTCACACCTCCAATGAGAGAGGGGGCAACTTGCTCGGCCTTACCAAATCGGAAGACACTCTCCAAGGGGATGTTGCTTATTTTACCTCCACACCACAATGAACCACCACAAGAAGGGAATGGCTTGGAAGAGGTAGCAATGATCAACTTGTCCAAGAAACAACAAGAAGGGCCGAGTTGATGTAGAGGATGAAATGGCCGAGTCGAGAGGGAGGGCTCCCACTGGTCTTCACACCAAGGGATGAACTAGGGTTTTTTTTTTAAATTTCTTCAAAAGTGCTTTCGCTCTTCATTAGGGAAGGCTAAATAGCTCCCTAACGACTGTTCAAAATAAATTACAAAAATGGCATAAAATGAAATGAAAAAAGTGACCCCAAATAAAAAATCACGAAACAAGTCCGAGGTTGGTTTTTTTGGTCTATGTATGTAAATGGAACGTTTGACATATCAAATAAACCCCAAATATAACTTCAAATACCTATTTGGAAAGCTATAAACGTCGGATACAAACTGTATGAAGAACATTATTTTATTTGACATCATTCTGGTCTATAAAAACATCAAATACTCTATCGTGGTCGGATTGTAGGCAGACTTGTAACGTCTACCATTTCTTCTATAATTTTGTGTGCAAGCTTAGGAGCTTCTTTATCCTCATGCTTTGGCACATCTTCAAGATTCTTTAGCTTCTTCCAACCTACAAAATAACAACTTATTAATTAAACAAGAAGCCTCATGGCTCAGGTTTCGGTGGAGGGTCTTGGGGCACATCATACTCCCGGGTGTTGAAAAAGGATTTGTCATCAAATCCAGGGAGTATACTTGATTATCTTCCACAAATCTTCCTCGTAGATCAAATGGAAAAAGTTGCTTGATGTCTAGAGTCAGCTCTATCATATCAGGTTGTGCATATCTCTTTTCATTCATGATCTCGGAACTCATATCTTACAACTCTCATGTCCGAGAGACATATCAGTATCAATAATAATAAAACTCAGTGGTACCCCCAAACTAAAATTTGTTCTTCTATCAAAAGAATAGCTCGCAAGGTCAACACTAAGAATCTTCCAAGTTAAAATTTTTCTATCTCTAGAACTAGGCATCCACAAGTTGTTAACCACCAATGAACTACCATTATAATAATAGGGAAGTTTCACACCCACAATATTAAAACTTTCTTTCCAAAATTCAAAAACAGCACCAACAACAAAAGAATCTCCCATCCAACCAATTTTAAAGAACCATGTAAGTAAGGAATTTAACACCATGTTCCTTTCTTGGGGTGCATACTCAATGGAATTGGATCCACAACAATCAGAAACAAGATGATGCGATAACAGTTAAACAGAGTTAACATAATTCTCATCCCACATATTCAGATGGCCCATCAACTCATTTTCTATTACATCACTAAGCATGTTGAGGTTATCAACTCCATTTGAAATTCCAGGAAATATAGAGTGATCAACAATAGTATCATTGACATTATTTCCAATTCCAAGTGATATAGCAGAATCCATATCAACATTAATCTTTACCCAATCAATATTAAAATTCCAATCACTTAAGAAAATTAAGGGTATGTACCTTTCTTTCAAAGTAAGTTCCAAGGCCATATTATTGTCAATGAAGTTTTCCAACTTAGAGAATTTTTCTTCAAGCAACTCTACTTCCATGCTCGGGATATCCAAAGATAGCAGCGAACCTTCACTAGGTAATATGATCTCCTCTACAAGCTTTTCTTCTTGTTTTGTCGCTGCCAAGGAGTTATCTTTACAATCCTCTTCATTAGTTGTTGCCATCAATTGACCATTACTTTCTATATGGTCACTTTAAGAGATATCTTCATTTGGAAAAACTTTCTCAACCCTTTCATACTCCTTGTATATCGATTCCATCATAAGTGGTGGTCCTTCATAACCTCAAATATTCTCTTCCACGATATTCTCCTCTATCCTTTCAGATTCTTCCACAAACTCGATATGACTTTTGGTTTGCAAGATAAAAAAAACACTTAGATACTTGCGTCATCCCCAGATTCGCTTTCATGTTGTCAATTATTTGAATGGCCTTACTGTAGATGGCCTTCAGCTCCTGGTGTTCAAGTTGTTGACTTCTAGAAAATCTCTTCGTGGATGGAGCAAATTTTCTCCTTAAGTATTTCTTCATCAACTACCACGTGTTGATGTCTTCTTTACCTTCTTCTTTTCTGTAGATATTTAGCTTATTCCACAACTTTGAAGCTCTTCCCTTGAGTCTTGAAGAAGCAATTCTCATTTTTCCCCTATATGAAAAATCATGAGTTGAAAAAAATTCTTCCAACTCCTCTTTTCAATCTAAATAATCTTCGATCCATTCTGAACCACTGAAGGTAGGAATAGAAGCCATAAACTTTTCTTCTGCTGTAAGGTAATTTCTTGAAAATGTTTGGCCTCTGGTCATCTTTAAGAATGGTAAATTTCCTTAAATAATCAGAGTTTAAAAATAGGAGCAAGACTTTGATACCAAATGATATGGACCAAAATTCAAAGAGTGCCAATATTGCAATCGGCTAAAACTGTCCACAATAATCTGTCCACCAAACTTCAAACAATTATATCTTCGCGACTTTAGTGAATTAAGAGCAGAATTTTGGAGAGGCTTCTATCAACAATCTCAAGACAAACATATCAAAATGTCATGCAAAAATTCAAACAGCACACAGAATTATGATCGAACAAAGACAACCCTCGGATTAGGGTTTCCGAAACAATTTTTGTCGACCTGGAATCAAACGACGAGATCTCCGCAAACATACATCCTTATAACACCAATTTTGGAGGCGAAGCCCTTAAGAATATCAGAATTAACACTGTCAAATTTGAGTGCTATCCAATGAATGTAAGTAGATCAAAACACAATCACAATATCAAGTCAGAATTTGGAATACCGCAAAACAGATTCTCGGACTAACTACATCCTTTCCAAAACACAACTTTTCAATATGAAACTTCAATCAAATCAGCCCCAAATCTAGAGTATCAAAAGTAAACAGCAAGAACTTCAAGAACGCAAGATTCACTTTTAGTGTTTGCTGCAAATAAAAAAAAAACTCCAAGGAGTCCGCACACCTCCAATGAGAGAGGGGGCAACTTGCTCGGCCTTACCAAATCGGAAGACACCCTCCAAGGGGATGTTGCTTCTTCTACCTCCACACCACAATGAATCACCACAAGAAGGGAATAGCTTGGAAGAGGTAGCAATGATCAACTTGTCCAAGAAACAACAAGAAGGGCCGAGTTGATGTAGATGATGAAATGGCCAAGTGGAGAGGGAGGGCTCCCACTGGTCTTCACACCAAGGGATGAACTATGGTTTTATTTAATTTCTTCAAAAGTGCTTTCGCTCTTCATTAGGGAAGGCTAAATAGCTCCCTAATGACTGTTCAAAATAAATTACAAAAATGCCATAAAATGAAATGACAAAAGTGACCCCAAATAAAAAATCACAAAACAAGTCTAAGGTTGGTTTTTTTGGTATCTGTAAATGGAATGTTTGACATATCAAACAAACCCCAAACATAACTCCAAATACCTCTTTGGAAAGCTATAGACGTCGGCTACAAACCATATGAAGAATGTTGTTTCATTTGACATCATTTTGGTCTATAAAAACATCAAATACTCCACCATGGTTGAATTGTAGGTAGACTTGTAACATCTACCCTTTCTTCTATAATTTTGCTTCCAAGTAAGTGCAAGCTTAGGAGACTCTTTATCATCATGCTTTGGCTCATCTTCAAGATTCTTTAACTTATTCCAACCTACAAAATAACAACTTATTAATTAAACAAGAAGCCTCATGGCTCGGGTTTTGGTGGAGGGTCTCGAGGCACATCATGAACATACTTTTCTTTGGTTTAAGAAAATTCCTTTTCAGATTGTCTAATTTGTAAAGTAAGAAAAAATCTCAATTCTCCCATCATACTCATTTCAAATTCAATTTACATTAACTGAGAGAATTCTTTTTCAAAGTGAATTATTGGTAGTATCAAAGATAATATCATCCACATAAATTTGCACAATAATCATAACCTCACCATTGTGATTAATGAACAAAGTTGAATTGATTTTCTCTATCTTAAAATCTCTTTCCTTAAGAAATTTGCTCCATCTTTCGTACAAAGCTCTTTGAGCTTGTTTTAATCCATAAAGAGCTTTATTGAACTTATAAACATAATCAAGTTTATCATGGACCTCAAAACTTGACAGTTACTCTACGGATACTTCTTCCATGATATAACCATTAAGAAAAGTAATTTTGACGTCCATTTGATAAAGAATAAAATTTATGAAGCACGTGAATGCTAAAAGCATGCAAATGGAGTCTAACCTAACTACAAGTGCAAAAATTTTCTCAAAGTCAATACCTTCCTCTTGATTATACCGTGTGCAATTAATCTAGCTTTTTTCCTTATTACTATACCACTTTCATCTAATTTATTTTTGAACACCATTTGATTCTAATAATTGAATTATCTTTTGGCCTTAGAACAAGTTCCCAAATATTGATTCTTTGAAATTGATTTAGTTCCTCTTGCATGGCCAAGATCAAATTTTCGTCTACCTCAGCTTCATCAAAATTCTTGGGTTCTACTTGGAAGATGAAGACTATATTGACATCAAGATTCCTAAGAGATGATCTAGTCTTAACATTTAAGGATGGATAACCAAGTATATCATCTATAGGATGACTTTTAGCATATCTCTAATATTTGGGTAGATCACCATGAGCATTCAAGATAAGGGTTTCCTCTAAAAACTTAGATTGAGATATTTGAGAAGGGCTTTCTAGAATTCTATCATCATTTCCTCTCAAGTTAAGAGATTCTATTTCATTTTTTAAGTCATCAATTAACTCCACATGATTTTATGGATGGATAGATTTATCGAACGTGACATGCAGGGATTTCTCCACAACTAATGTCCTTTTGTTAAACACTCTATAGGCTTTACTTGTTGTGGAATATCCTAGAAATATCTCATAATTCATCTTGGAGTCAAATTTACCTAGGTTATACTTTGTGTTCAAAATAAAAATACTTGCACCCAAAGGCTTTAAAGTAACTTACATTGGGAGTTCTACTGTTCCATAGCTCATATGGAGTTTTTTCTAGTGAAGGACGAATGGAAACTAGTTAAGAACAAAGCATGCGTTGCAACAGCTTCCGCCCAAAAATATTTTGGAAGATCATTTTCACTAAGCATAGCGTGAGCTAGTTCTTGAAATGACCTATTTTTCCTCTCAATAACTCCATTTTGTTGAGGGATAGGAGATAAAAAGTTATGTTCAATGCCATACTTTTAACATAAAACCTCAAAGTTCTCATTCTTGAACTCACTCCCATGATCACTTCTAATTGTAATAACAGTTAGTTCCTTCTCATTTTGCACTTTCTTCCTAAAGTTAGAAAAGACTTCAAAAGTCTTGTCCTTTGTCCTTAGAAAGAAAACCCAAGTGAATCTTGAGAAATCATCTACAATGATATTTGCATAGTGTTTACCTCCTAAGCTTGAAATTTTAGATGGATCAAAAAGATCCAAATGGAATATGAGAGGTTTTGAAGTTAAAACAAAATGTTTGGAAGCCAATGAACTTTTTGTTTGCTTCTCCATTTGGCAAACATCACAAATCTTATCTTTTTCAAAAGATAATTTAGGTAAATCTCTAATAAGATTATCTCTAGAGATCTTAGCTAAGATATTCATTCATACATGTCCTAATCTCTTATGCCAAGACAAACAATCACTAGAGGAATTTTTAGTTAAACATTTCTCATCAAGACATAAGATATTATTCAAATTAATAACGTATATATTTTCATGTCTATAACCCAAAAACAAAATTTTTCCATTAGAACTATCCTTAATCATGCAGACTCTAAACTCAAAAATCACCTTATTGCCTTTATGCATAGTTGACTAATGCCAAGTAAATTCTGCTTTAACCCATCAAGTAATAATACATTCTCAATTATATGATTTGAGGAATTATCAATATTTTTGATACCAACTATTTTGCCCTTTTGATTACCTCCAAATGTTACATTTCATTTCTTCTTATTGATGGAGATAAACATTGAGGAGTCTTCCGTCATGTATCTTGAGTATCCACTTTCCAAATACCATTTATCATTCATGGGAGAGTCTCTAACCTACAAGCAAAAATTAGTTCAATTTCATAGGTACCCAAATCGTTTTCAATCATTGAGAGTTAGTTTTGGTTCCTTTAGAGACCTATACTAATTTAGAAATTGTCATTTTTATCATTCAATTTTAATGGACAAGAAAAAGATCTATGTTCAATTGAGTTACATGCATATCCAGTGGATGGACTTACAAAAAAGTTTTTATAAACCTTTTTCCTTTGAAATAGTTCATATCTAATTCTAACTTTATCAAAAGTGACTCTTTGTTGTCCTAAACGTATATTCAAATTTTTGTTTCCATTTGTAAATTTAAGTACCATAGTGTTTAATTCATCATTTTTCACTTTCATGTCACTAATTTCTTTTTCAAATGATTGAACTACATTAGCACGCTTTTTCACCAAGTTCACATTTTCCTTTTTCAATAGTTTATACTTAGATTTAAGCATGTTAAATTACTAAAGTAGTTCATGAAAGACATCCATCAAATCATTATCATCAAGGTTATCATCTAAATCGCTAAAGGAATCATGTACCTCATTCTCCTTAGCCATGAAACACATATTTGTCACCTCTTCATTTTTGGAGAATGCATCTTCATCACTACGTCCCATGTTGCCTTTAATGCTTTCTTCTTGTAGGCTTTTGATGCCTTCTTTCCATGTGGACACTCAGCTTTGAAGTGACTAGGTTTTCTGCACTCAAAACATGTGGTCTCTTTCTCCTTTTGATATCATTCTCCTTTGAAATTTCTCTTCCCTTGCCACTTTCTTTGTTAGAGAAATTTGTTGAATTTCTGAGTCATGAATGCAATTTCCTCATCATCTTCTTCTTCCTTCTTGGATTCAACTTGTTTGTTTGAAGAGGCCTTGAGAGTAATGTTCTTCTTCTTAGAGGCCTCTTTCTCCTTTTGCTCTTCCTTCTCATTGGCTTTCATTTTGATCTCATGTGTCATGAGAGAACCAATGAGTTCCTCCATTTTAAGAACTTTTAGATCATGTGCCTCTTGAATGACCATCTCCTTTGGTTGCCATACTCTCGGTAGGCATCAAAGAATCATCCCAATGAAGAATCATCCCAAGAAGCTATTCATTGGGATACATTTTATCAAGAACTTTTAAACCATTAGTAATGTTAGTAAAATGAGTAAATATTTGACTAATAGTTTCATCTTTATCCATAATAAATAATTCATATTCATGTACAAGCCTGCTCAATTTACTCTCTATTACTTGATTTGTACCTTCGTGTGTAATCTCAAGTAAATTTCATATTTCATTTGCATTGTCCCATGTTTGCACCCTGTTGAATTCATCTCTATTCAATGTGCAATATAATGTATTAATTACTTTAGCATTCATACTTAATTTACGTTTATCAAATTCATCATATTCAATAGATAATTTTGGAACATTGATTCCATTTTCAATTTTGTTTAGTACATATGGTCCATTTTCAATAATATGCCATAAATCAAAATCCATGGGCTGAACAAAAATCCTCATTCTAGATTTCTAGTTTGTGTAGTCATTACCATCAAAGAATGATGGTCTACAGATAGATTTCCCTTCTACATGTACATTGTTCATATTAAATGTCATAGGAATTTATCAAAAATAATTCTAATATCAATCACAACAAAGTTAGTAACCTGCTCTAATACTAATTGTAGGATCGAAATTAGCCAGGGGTGGGGGGAAATTAGGCTTAAATCTTTTTTTGAGTGATTAAGAAAATTCAATTATTCAAGTAATGCTAGATGATCTTATACGAGTTTAATAACTACTACGTTTCAAGCACAACCAAAATATGCAATAAAAGAGATAAGTAAGAGAGGTGCAAACAAATTTGGTAATGCAATTCAGCAAAACACGCCTACGTCCATGCGTCAAGGCTCCTCCTTGAAGATCTCTTTACTTGAACCTTCTTGGTTACAGTTGATTAAACTTCTCGGGCGTCAATCTAACCTTACAATGATTTCTTTGTCACTCACACGAAACAAATGATTGTTCGTTGATACAAAAGGAATGAAGGTTCTTTAGCTTAAAAATGAAGGCTCAAAATGCTAGAAAATTTTACAATACTTATTTGTTGATAGCTTGTCCGGGTGGCTCTTCCCACAGGGTTCTTTTCTATTTATAGATTTTTTCAGAAAAACTGCTGGTCGATTGACCACTCAATCATTTCAATCAACCACTTCATAACCATTATGTGTTTTTCGTATGCAATCGGTCGACCAATTTTCACTCTCGTCTACTGCATTGGTTGACCTATGTCTTCCCGGTCAACTGCTTCAATGCATTCCAAAAACATAGTCTACTCTTTGTAATATTTTTGGTCAACTAACGTCTATACTAGTCGACAACCTTCGTTGATTTTAGAATTTTCGTGCTCTCTGTAAGATTTCCAATCGATCGTCTCAATGCCTTAGTTGACCACCCTTCGTGTTTTGCTTCAATTAAAATCCGTTCGTCCCAAAAATTAAGGCATTAACTACAAGAAGTTCAACAAATATGTTAGCACATTTAAATACTCATTTTAGAGGGTATTTTCAATAAAAAATCAATAATGTAGTCAATTGAAATCATATTTATAATTCAGAAATAACTTAGAGATAATTCAATTATGTAACATCAAAATAAGTAAACTTAATACCTATTAAACTAACACTAATATTTAACAACCTCTCATATTATATTTTTATCTTTGACTACAATTACTTCTTGATTGAATAATTAATTCATAATATTATAAATTATTGTATTATTTATTCTATAATTGGACTAATTGACAATGGAATTTAAAGTAATGGATTTCAGAGTGTCAAAGTTAATATTTTTAACTACTCATTTACTTTATTCCCATAATACAATTTTCATAATAGTAAATGTCCATTATAAATTATGTGTAAAAATACTTCTATAGTTGTTCAATTTCTCCTACCACCAAAGAAGGCTTGCAAAGTAGGGTTTATAGGGAAACTGTTGACATTACATAGATGTATAAAAATTTGTTCATTCTCTAGTTGGAGAGTCACACTTCTCTGATAACAATTTATTTTGCTTTGTAATGGCTCAACCAATCTATACTTAGAATTATATTGAATTGAATCATAAGTAACACTATCAGATCAATCGATAATTTATACTCACCAACTATGAGAGTAGGAGATTGAACTATATGGGGCATCTCATAACTCTTATTTAAAGGAGAGCACTCAATGGTAGGGGATTTTCTGATTTGTTGACATTAACATACATGCAAATAACGAATAATGCAAAAATAAATGAGTGTATCACTCGAGTGTCAAACAACACACGTGCAATAGTTTTAAAGAAAGAAGTGGTACCCTCGATGATGGTCTGACCAGTGACTTTTCCTTTTCTCTTTCTATTATTTTTTTTACTATCGGTGGAAGTGCTTGGTCTAGCTTCTGAAGCCTAACTAAAAGAACTTGGTGGAGTAGGGAAATTCTGTTGGTACCTAGTAGATCTCCGAAAGTCCGAATTAGCAGGCTGATGCTAATGATAATAAGGCTTTCTCTGTCTAGCAAGTTGTGGTAGGGGAAAGACTTGTAAACCAGAATAGCTCTGTTTTCCTTGTCACGACCAGGAGGGGACTCGAGATAGAATAGGGAGAGACCAGACCCAAAAAGAGACCAAACCACCAGTCCCTTTCTATTTTTATTTAATAATTTATTTATTTAGGCAGTGGAAAGCTTTAGTGAATTACAAATTTGTCCAAGCTTGGCTAGTTGGGCTATATCGAAGGTCTAATAATGACATTGAAATAAAATGATAATATATGTCTGAAATAAAAGTGCCATAATTATAGGAAATTAGTATAAATATTATTATAGAATTTAACAATTGAGTCTAACCTCACCAAACTCTTTGAATAAAAATACATAAATAATAAAGAGAATGTCGGCTCAATCCTGAACAACAATTGGTGATCTTCCAAATTTATATATAAAGGGATGTCGTTGGGGTGAGTCAATTAAACTCATTAGGGAAAGATTTTATATTCAACAATTAGAATTTTTTAAAATAAATGGGGGAATATCCCATAAATAAAACGTGTGATTAAAATTGAGTAGAAATCGACCATTGAGGCAAAAGTGGAAAATATCCACTATAATGTGATATGTACATAAAATAGGCCTTACAAAATTTCAGTGAAAATGAAGTCACTCATGAGCTTGGAGCACACAAATGCCATAGACATATAGAACAAGCCGATACTCGGCGATCACTAAAACTACAAAATAATATCTTGATCAGATTTAGAGTTTTGTGCCTAAGGACATGACACAGTCAGCTGATCCATTACTCTAGTTAACAAAACAAACACAACCTCCAACAGTCACATGTGTGTACATAAAATAGGACCATTTTAGGGGCCTATTAAAATTGGTTCACTCAACCAAAATGATTAACAAATGATGTACATGGTCGAAATAAAACATGTCTAACAAAAATTATACATATAAATACTGTAAAAACAGATGGTCATAACGAACCCATCATTTTATATGAGAACACATCTCAAAATTATCATTTTGAAAACAATGTTATGCTAGACATAAAATAAAATCTCTATCTCAAGTGGCCTACCAATAGTCGGACAATGCTTAATTGAATGGAAAACTAGTTTATCCAAATTCCATATTAAACCATTGGACCTATCAAAATATACAGATACCAATTGATTTTCATCCTCAAATTCTTTTTAAAAACTACCGGGATAGGAACTAACTTGGGGAACTCACTAAACAATCCTCAAAATATCAAAAAATTTTAAGTTGCTTTGGATGCCCGTAGATTCAAGATCGGACGTTTACTCCACATGCTTCTCTTAGCGCAGGTTCCCCACAAAACCAAAGCATGCATTTTTTTCTTACTTGCATTGTTCAATACGGAAGCTTTTTCTTTCATCGAGGCTCGCATTTTTGTGGAGCTTCTCACTTCTTTGGAAACGTACCACTCACGTGCTCCTATGGACACGAGCGGAGGCTTCCAAGAGCAGACATGTGTATTTTGCTTAGAGATGCTGGTATGTTCGCTCGCAACGCTCTCCTGTTAGCAAACGCTCCTGCATAAGTGAACTTTTGCGAACACATGCCATCCATTCACAAGCCTGGATACATTTGCTCACTCTAGTGGAAGTGAATGCTTCCATGACAATGAATGCTTCCACTGAGACTCTTACTTCCACACACACGTGTTTTCCTCTATGACACGCTCCCTCGCTTTCACAAGCAAATGTTCTCACAGACACATGTCTTCTTTATAGGCTCCCAAATGCTTTTGTCCTTACTTTAATATGGAAGCATACTCTTCTGTTGGCCAAGCATACGCTTCCATGGACAATTTTCAACAAGTTGGACGAACCAGACAAATTGAAAAACTCCATTTCTTGACAAAACTATAACTTTAACCAACCAAAATCTTTCAAAGTATAAACCAAACTTGTTTGCAAACGTATAACTTTTCCATTCATTAATCCAAACTTTGAAAAAATAACAGAATCAATTCCAATTACACAGCAAATATAAACTTGGAGTTCAGATTTGACCTGATGCGCCAACGGAAGGGTTAAGAATAACTTAACCGTGAGCAGTTGATCGATAGAGGTGTTAAACGATCAGAGACTTCAATATTACCACAGGGCGGTAGATCACCTGAAGAACTGAATGATAGGGATGTATATAGATTAGATCGTACACAAAATTGAAGGCAAAAAATGGTCAATTGGCTGAAAGGCCAGAGATCGACTGGTTGAAGAAACTTTCTATAATTTGCCGCAAAACCACTTTAGAAAGTTCTAACTTTGGAAATCAATATCATGTTGAAGCTTTCCTCACAAAATTTGGACAGTAACTCCTTTAATAGATGATGAATAACTCCTCAAAAAATAGGATTGAAACTCACCACGGATTTGGAACTATTCATTGATCAATTAGATTGGCCGAAAATTCAAGAAATCACAATTTGAACTTTCGTATGGATAACTCCACCAATATAACTTTTCTTTGATGCACTTGCGGAAGCTTTGTTAATTAAATGAGGCACAGGCAAAGCTTACTTAGATGCTTGAGTGTACAAAAGAGAGGCACGAGTATTTGGAAGGAAGTCAGACGACTTTAGAAAAGACGGATGCTCAAAAGCAGGGACAACGGACGTCCCTTGTGGAGGAACAGACGTCCTTTATATTGAGAAGACTTCATTTTGAGCTAAGAGAGACGAGAATTTTAAAACGGGGAAAGACAGATGTTCCTTTTATAAGAACAGATGTCGTTTAACGCAAAAGAATTGATAGCGTTAAAATTGGAGTAACGACGGACGTCCTTTTTAGAAGAACAGACGTCTCTCAAGGGGAATGAATAGATAGAGAGGTAACGGAAGCAGACATCCCTTGGAGGGAACGAACATCCCTTATAGAAAATCTAATGTTAAAATGTCCATCCTTTATAGCTGAATGGTCATCGTTTGGAGCACAGGTACGTCCTTTATAGTAGAGGGACGTCTAAAATGTAACAAACACTACCTGCGATTGCAGAAAGGGAAGCTGCTTCAATATACGTCCGAAAATGTGAAATGGACCCATGAACTACTCTGAACGAGAACGACGATTCTTGATGAAGTTACGCCCGAGTCAATGGACAAGGTCACAGAAGAAAGGCTAAAACTTTGGAACAAATCCTTCTGTGTGAATTAAGGACGGCTTCCTCCAACGATAAGTGATGAAATGAAACTATGCAGAAAAGTAACAAGCTGGTCTAAAAAACACTACTGATGTTTCCTCCGACTTCACTGGCTACTTCGTAGGAAGTAGCTCTCCAACTTGGATCTTTGAAAGTTTCTACACCTTTGCTGGATATTCTTCTTCAACAACACAAAAAAGAGAAAGGAGTAGCAATAAGAGAAATCACCTAAAACTTACAAGAGATGATCTCAATTTTGTACACACAAACTTGTTCAGATATGACTCACCAAAAAGGATGCGGTAGACTAGAGAAACTCCAAGTTTGAACAAACATTCAGTTTTCTGTATTCAAATTCTTCTTCCTTACAAAGTTCACTTAGAGAAGCTTCAATACTACCATAAATAGGGTTAAGCCCTAATGACCAAAATTATAACAATAACTTTAAAATAAAACACAAACAACAAATGAACAACAAAGCCAAACAAAAAATAACTCAAACTAAACAATTCCAACAACAATTAAACTATTACAAAATAAAATAATTAAATTAAATAAAAATAAAAATGAGGCGGGGCCCATTGTGCATCATACTTCCGGGGTTGAAAAGGATTTGACCTCAAATCTAGGGAGTCTTCCACCTCTATCTTCTGTCGATGTTCCTCCTCTTGGATCAAATGAAAAATTTGGATTGACACCATGCGCCCCTTCTTTCATATTGTGTTGTCCATATCTTCTTGGCATAGAAAGGTTAGACTTATACAAGACAACAACAAAATGGAGCATTGGTAGTATAGTGGAATCAAAAATCTTCAATCAAAACATCAAAATTCACTATCCCACAATCCAAGTAAGCATCTTTATCCATAACATTTCCATCCAGCAGGGGTATAACAGATTCAGTAACAATATCTTTGACCCAACCAGTTTTTAAAACCCAATCAATTCAGGAGCTTGACAGTAAGTACCTCACTTGCTGGTCTTAGAAGTTGGCTCCTTTGGAAATCCAACTCTGTGATTTGGAGAGCTGGAGGGACCGGACTAAAAGATAGATAATAACCTAAGAAGGGGGGGGGGGGGGGGGGGTGAATTAGGTTTTCTAACGTTTTCGTACGATATTTGTTTTTTTATCCCTAAGTGATTTATCACATATAAATCATTCAATGAAAACAATAATAAAGAGTTTAGGGAATAGAGAGTGCAAACGATGTTGTTCACGCGATTTGGCAAATCTCGCCTACAT
The DNA here is from genome assembly GCA_022433065.1 of Begonia loranthoides. Lineage (NCBI taxonomy): Eukaryota > Viridiplantae > Streptophyta > Magnoliopsida > Cucurbitales > Begoniaceae > Begonia > Begonia loranthoides. The sequence goes on from CM039483.1 coordinate 8,510,163, forward strand.
CCGCACTCCAAGCTTCTACTTGGAGATCATTATCCGTCCAAGCTCTCTGGTTAACGGTATTTGACTTCGGGGTGTCAAACAAACCTTTTACAGTAAACTATTCTGAGGCGTCACCCTTTTCTCTTTGACTAGTGCGGGACGTCACCTTTTGCTTGACAAATTCGTAGGGTGTCACCCTTTATGTTGAGTACAAATGTGGAAGTGAGAAAAATAAAACGATCACTAACTCTCCAAATAGAAAACTCAAGTTTAGGAGTGTGGAGAGTTAGTTTACATGCTCTATGTACGAATTGGAATTGAGTATAAAAATTGGCAAGATTTCGTCTCAATTCCCAGGTTGTGATGAATGAGTTTTGGAGGTCTATGTATTTATAGAAATGTCCATTTTCAGTTGACCTAATCTTTTCAGTCGACTGCTTATAGTCGTTGGAGAATATAGCCGTTGAAAATCTGACATTTAGAAGTTACTAGCCAAAACGCTTTAACAGTGGTCAACCGATCTGAGCCCGTAATCGACTGGTGTGCCTTGAAAATGAACTCAAAATCAACGCCAGGGGTCGACTGGTCGACCGGTTTGTACAGTGGTAGACAACTCTCAAGCAGAAATCGTTTTTGAGCTTCTGTGATGTTTTTTAGTCGACCAAATCTCCATCCTAGACCTCAACCTCGACTAAAAAAGTGCAAAAAAGGTCAGAAGCATTATGTGAATAATTTTGGTCGACCTACTCGACCGTAGTGCCACTAAAAACTACCGGAACAATCTGTATAGGTTTTTAGATGCACAACTTGACCGCACCCTCAATCGCGGCTCGTCTGAAAACACTAGAAGCAATCTGTATATCATTTTGGACACATTGCTTGACCACATACTCAACCGTGGTGTGACTAAAAACTCAGAATCTTCAAGCAGCGCATTTCTCGTTCACCAAAACTTAATGAACTTCGACCACAACTCTCCCAAAAGTTGTCCATACAATTTCTAAGTCCCAAAACGATGTAAATTTACTGCATGGACTTAGATAAACATGTTAGCACAACTTAATACCTGTTCTAAGGGTATTTCTAATAAATATAACTATAAATATTATGATTAACCAATTAAGCACAAAAACAATAAACACAATAAACAACTCAAAATATTCATCATCAAAATAAACTAAGCCTATCACATTTAGGCTAACAATCTCCCCCCTTTTTTATGATGGCAAAATCTAATAAGTTGGTTATTCCTATATCTAAGCATATGCTTACATTATTGCATATTTGATCTCTCCCCCTTAATTTATGCAATATATGTAACATTTAATTTCATGCATACATTCTATTACCATTTCTTGTTACTTCTTAATAGTTTTTACTCTCCCATAATAACTTATACATATCTCTCCTCCTTTTTGTCATAATCAAAAAGAAATTTCGTGGAGAGGGGAGTCCAAAACAATCAAACTTATCAAAATAAAAGTCATTCTCTCTTTTTTCAAAATGTATACCTATCAATGGAGGAAATTTTAGCATTCATATCCAATTTGTACAATCAAGAATAATATACCAATTGAGAATTCACAATCAAAATAAAAACAAATTTCTATGAATGAAACCAAGTTCACAAAGTCAAAATATCAATTCAAAATTTTCTTTCCCTATGTTAATACACAAACAAAATATGGGGTTATTTCATAATTCAAACAATTTCTCCCTCTTTGAGCAATTGACACAATTCATAATTTTCTCCCCCTATACGATTATCACCAAGCATATATGAGGGAAAACAAATATTAAGAACCATCCAATTTCAATAATAAATAGGATACCAATTTGAAATCTTCATGGATGAATTTAGGTTAAAAATAATTTTATCCCCCTCTCTCTATGCACAACTTAAATAGTTGGGGATTATATAATACGAAATTGAAATAATTTAAAAAATACCACTTGTAAAAAGAAATAATCTCAATAATACAAGAAAAATAATTTCAAAGTGATACCAATTATTTTTTTGAAAAAATAAGTCCAATGATTTCAAAAATAAGACAATTTTAAAGAAATACCAATTAAAGAAAATAGACTCAAGGATACCAATGGTTATATTAAAATCCAAACTCAAAAATATCAATTAAAATAATCTATCTTTAAAAGATATCCAAGTTAAAACAATTTCTCTCCCCCTAAATCCATGTACATAATCAAAATATTGGGGATTGAAATTCAAGATAAATATCAATTGTAAAAGTTCAAATCAAACAATTTTATTTTCTCCCCCTACATCAATGACCAATATTGAATTCATGGGGAATTCCAAATAATCAAAACAAAACAATAATATCTAAATAATTATCTCTCCCCCTTTATCACTAAACAAACTCAATCAAATGGGGAAACATCCAAATCAACAAAATCAAACACTAACAATATTCAACACATACAATTTAGAATACTAATTGTTGGACTCAAGCAAAATATACTAATTGAAGAAAGAATAAAAATTTCAACTTAAAGATAGCACTTGAAGAAATGATAAACTAACGATACTAAGAGAATTTTCAACCAATCAAATCAATATCAATGATATATTTGCAAGAATATAAAAAATGAATCCAAAACTATCAATCGAAGAATTAAAGTCAATTTAATCCAATCAAACTCAATATTAATCACAAGAGAAAATTTTAAAACTATATGCAAGTAAATTAAATTTAGTGTACCTCCACCAATGCATTTGCATCTTTATCATATTGGAGGCAATTTCTTAAGGCTTCTCCCTTTTGAAGTGGATACTCAATTTTTCATGCCCTTCAAGCTCCTTGGGCGAACCTCTAACCTACAACAAACATCAATTAGGTTTCTTTGGTACCCAAATCTTTTTGGGTCCATTTGTTATAGATTTGGTTCCTTTAGGAACCCACACAAATTTAGAATTTAAATTATACTTTAAATTAACATTCAATTTCAATGGACAAATAAAAAATTTATGCCTGATACAATTACAAACATTGCAAGTAGATAGGCTAACAAAGAAATTATTGTGACTTTTCTTTTTAGCAAAGGGTTGATAGCTAATACCGGCTTTGTCCAATGTAACCCTTTGCGAACCTAAAAGCATATTAAAATTTTTACTACCATTAGTAAATTTCAACACAATAGCATTCAAATAACTATTTTTAGTATTCAATGCACAAACATTATCCTCTAGTGATTTGTTAGTAGCAAACACATTTTCATTCATGCTCTTCAATTCAACAATTTGATTTTCCAACGATTTAGTCAAATTAACATGCTTTTCAATCAAATTGTTATTATCATTTTTCAACAATTTATATCTAGGTTTAAGCTCAATAAAACTCTCAAGCAATTCATTGAATGCATCTAGCAAGTCATTATCTTCATTATCATTTTTAGAATCACTAGAAGAAGTGTATTCCTTTTTCTCATTGGCCATGAAGCAAATATGAGACACTTCTTCAATCTCGGAAGAGGAGTCCTCGCTATTATCCCATATGGCCTTAAATACTTTCTTCTTTGAGGCTTTAGGCATCTTTCTTGCCTTGGAGCATTCGGTGGATAAGGGGCGGGTTTTCCACATCAATAGCAAACTATACCCTTCTTCCCCTCTTCCTTCTTCCTTTGAAGGCATTTGTTTATCTTTGGGTGAGGAGCTTCAATTCTTCATTGTCATCTTCCTCTTCGCTCTCTTCCCTAGAATCATCTTTGATGCTTGTGGAGGCTTTGAATGCTAGAGTCTTTGGAAGAATTCCTATCTCCTTTTGTTCATTCTCCTCGTTCTTCTTTAACGTGATCTCGTGCCTCATTAGAGAACTGATGAGTTCCTTCATCGTTAGGATCTTGAGATCATGTGCCTCTTGGATAGCCATCACTTTGGATAGCCACTTGCTCAGTAGACACCTAATAATTTTTCTTACCAACTCTTCATTGGAATAAGATCTACCAAGCACTTTTAAACTTTTAGTAATGTTAGTAAAATGAGTAAACATAGAACTAATGATTTCATCCTTATCTATACAAAATAATTCATATTCATGGATAAACATACTCAATTTATTCTCTTTAACTTGGTTAGTGCCTTCATGCGTTATCTCAAATAATTTCCAAATATCATAGGCACTTTCACAACTTTGTACTCTATTAAATTTGTCATGGTTTAGAGCACAATATAAGAAATTCAAAGCTTTGGCATTCATGCTCAATTTACGCATATCAATATCATTATATTCATCATTCGACTTTGGAACATTCAAACCATTTTTGAGTTTAAGTGGAATGTAAGGCCCATTTTGAATAATTTCCAAAGATTATAATCTATAGATTGAATATAATTTGTCATCCTAGTTTTCCAATATGCGTAATCGCTACCATCAAAATATGGAGGTCTAGATATAGATTGACCTTCATTATGCATATTAAAAGCCATTATAGCTTATAAACTCAATAGATGCAATCCAAAATATCAAAGCAATCCAAAAATCAATAGATAAAATTTAACCAAAATTGTATCAATATGCACAATATAACCGATATCACACAAAAATTTTAACTACCCGCTCTGATACCAATTGAAAGATCAATAATAACCACACAGAGAGAGAGAGAGAGAGAGAGAGAGAGAGAGAGAGGGGGGGGGGGTGAATTAGGTTTTCTAACGTTTCGTGTGATATTTGTTTTCCTATCCCTAAGTGATTTATCACATATAAATCATTCAATTAAAACAATAATAAAGAGTTTAAGGGATAGAGAGTGCAAACGATATTGTTAACGCAGTTCGGCAAAACCATGTCTACGTTCACGCTCCAAGTGTCCACTTGGAGATCTTTATCCATTCAAACTCCCTGGTTGATAGTGTTTGACTTCCGGGTGTCAAACAAACCTTTTACAATTGACTATTTCAGGGCATCACCCTTTTCTCTTTGACTATTGCAGGGCGTCACCCTTTGCTTGATGAATTCGTATGGCGTCACCCTTTACGTTGAGTACAAATGTGGAAGTGAGAAAATTAAAACGATTACTAACTCTCCAAATAGAAAACTCAAGCTTGGAATTGTGGAGAGTTAGTTTATAAGCTCTATGTATGAATTTGAATTGAGTATAAAAATTGGCAGGGCTTTGCCTCAACTCTCGGGTTGTGATGAATGAGCTTTGGAGGTTGATGTATTTATAGAACTGTCCATTTTTTATCAACCTAACTCTTTCGCTCGATCACTTATAGCCGTTGGAGAATATAGCCATTGAAAATTTGACTGGCCAAAACACTTCAGCAGCGGTTGACCGGTCTGAGCTCCGGGTCGACTGCTATGCCTTGAAAATGAACTCAAAATTGATGCTAGAGGTCGACTGGTCGACCGGTCCGTACAGCGGTCTACCGATCTGTACAGCGGTCGACCGCGCCCGAGCAGAAATCATTTTCAGCTTCTGTGATGTTTGTCGGTCGACCGAATCTCCATCATCGACTGCAACCTCGATTGAAAAAGTGCAAAAAAGCTCTAGAAGCATTCTATGAATATTTTTGGTCAACCTGCTCGACTGCAACCTCGACGGCAACACGACCAAAAATTGCCAGAACAATCTGTATAGGTTTTCGGATGCTCAATTCGACAGAACCCTCATCTGCAGCTCGTCCAAAAACACTGGGAGCAATTTGTATATTATTTCGGATGCATTACATGACCGTGGTGCAACCGAAAAATCAAAATGTTCAAGCAACGTATTTTTGGTGAACCAAAATTTTATGAACTTCGACCACGTAAATTCACTACATAGACTTAGATAAACATGTTAGCACAACTTAATACCCATTCTGAGGGTATTTCCAATAAAAATAAATAAAAATATTATGATTAACCAATTAAGTACAAAAACAACGAACACAATAAACAACTTATTATTTCAATCAAAATATTCATTATCAAAATAAACTAAGTCTAACACATTTAGGTTAACACAAACAACTTAAGAGGACAAGTTCCTCTTGTCTACAACACTCTTCGATAAGTACTTGCTTTTGTTTCAGAATAAGCACCGGGAGAAACATTCTTGCCAACAAGGTTTTCTGACTCAGAGAATTCCTCTTCAGATAAATATGCTATCATGCTTTGAGGGTTTGGTTCATTATGAGGACTGATATCCTGCTCAGGTTGCTCCACTATACTCATCGTTTCCTCTAACATCACAGCATTGCCCTGTGCGTGGGAAGGTTGAATGCCTGCAGGACACAAAGTTTTTGACAAGTGATCAAGCTGATCATGTAACGACCCGATTTTTCTTACCTTTAAGAATGCGTAAAATTTAAAACTTTCTCTTTTTCTTTTATAAAATAATAACGGAAAACATTTTAAATAAGCATCGGAGTTCTTTTCTGAAAAACCAAATAGTGAAAATCTTTCTACTTTAACTCTTTACTTAAATTTGTTATAAACAGCGGAAGACTTTATTTATAAAATCTCTTTTTCTCATTTTACAACAGAAGCATAAATAAATAATTTATTAAAGAATAATTAACAATCGTTTACTTATTAATTACAAAATTCTTTTCCCTTTAATACCATTAGCCTAGTTAGCCACAATTCTCGCTCGTACAAATCCTTTATCGACTGCTCCTTAATATGTTCGTCATTTTCTCTCATGTTTGTACCTATATCGCAAGTCATAAACTTTGAGTCTAGCGCTCAGTTAGTGATAATTCCTAATATGCTACATGCACATGTTGTGCCATTTTAAAATGTATGCAGTTTATCTTTTTGTTTTCTTTCTTTTATCTTTTATTTTTTCTCATTTACGTACTTTCTTTCTATTTTCATTTTCGTTTCCGTTCCTGTTTTGGTATCTGTTTCAGTATCCGTGATCGTACATGTTTTCGTATCCGTTTCCGTGTTTGTTTCTGTATCCGTATCTATATCTGTTTCCATTTATGGAAACTCATTTCCATTTTTGTTTCCATTTTCGTATCTGTGCTCATACCGTTTTCGTTTCTGTTTCCATTTCCGTATCTGTTTCTCTTTTTATGTTCTTTTCTTTACTTATCTTATCTTATCTTTTCTTTTGTTCATGTGCCGGGCTTGTCCTACCGGTACACAAAAAAATTTTATCTTTTCTTTATCTTTTGTCCATGTGTTGGGCTTGTCCTACCGGTCCACAAGAACCCTTTTTCTTTATCTTTCTTAATCGTTCCTTTGTATTTTTTTTTGTTTTCGTTTCCTTTTCAAAACTGTACATGAAAACCATTTTCGTAACCTTTGAAAATCGTGATGCATGATGTTCGTGAATACATATAATTTTTAACGTATTAATAAAAACTATAAATAAACACTCAACGTGCGATTCACAAAACGTGCTATAAAAACTGTAGACATGCTGTAAAAATAGTAAACAATGAAACATGCTATTAAAAATTATAGACATACTATAAAAACAGTAAACAACAAAATGTGCTATTAAAGCCTGTAGACATGCTTGCAAAGCGGTAAACAACGAAATATGCATATCTTCTTCTTGCGATGTAGGGCCCGAATACCAAAGCACACACGTAGCACTTACCTCGATTGCATAAAGCGTTCACGCTCAAACGTATCTTTTTTTCCTTTCTTTAGTACCTTCACAATGTAATAACGTTTAATCATTAATCTAATCAATTAATCAACTAATTAATTTCAACGTCTTTTCCTATCTTTTATTTTTATTCATTACTTAGTCTCATAATATAATTTCAACTAACCGCGTAATAATCTAGGAACCCGTGAATACCCCAAAATACCAACACCCAATCATTAATATCACAATATCCATGTTTACTCAAATAACAACCCGAGCATGTAAAGATGCAAAACAACATTCATGTAGGGTATAACAATATCTAATAATAACCCAACAACCGAGCTTCAAAGCAGAAACCAATAGAGAACACGAACAATACAACTTTTTCAACATAATCCCTTTATCTTCTACTTATCACAGACAACACAAATACTTAAACCAACAGAGCATGTATATCAAAGCTGTAAATACACATGCTCATTTCCAAGCAATAAAACACATCCATAATTATCGACGTCCAACAATAATAACAAAACGGGGCTCACAGATTTTTAGAGACATTATGGAACATATCCAAGCCTAACAATAACATTTTTACTTCACCAAAACTGAACAGTACACACAAAGAGCATATATTAAGGCATTCATCACCAAACGACACAGTAAATCAAGTTTAAAGGACAAAGCATTTCCAGCGAGGTAATATCCATCCCAATTGACAAGTACAATCCAACACAACATATTCATATTCATCATTCAAGATAGTAGTTAACGTGACCATCATAGTAAGTCAATCATCCAACAAATTTAAGTTTTTGAAATCAAAAGAGAGCTGTCAACACCAAAATGCCACAGGAGCTGCAGAGGCAACCCAATTTGCAGGAGCAGTTTACCCAGCATGACACACTACACCAGTTCAAGCCATAACAGAGGACAACACACATCAAGCAACCTAGCATACAACCATCAGAAGTTCACCACAACACAGAGATCGTTACCCAAATACTTCAACATCTAATGAATCTATATCAACTAACACCACCAGAAAACCAAACGTCCAAGAGTAGCACAGAAGGAGGATTCCTTACCGATAGAGTATCTGAGACCCGAGGGCAGGGAATAGGTTCACTAGAAGCTCTCCTCACATACTGTCACTTGACTGTTTCAGCAAAATCCCACTGCGTTCATCCTTGCATCTTTGCCATGGTCAATCTCACGGGAACAGGAGATGAAGACAACCCAGAAATCAACTGCAGTGCTTACCTCGTGTGACGCCTCGTGTCAAAAATTGTACTTTCTTAATTTTCTTCTCTTTAAATTTTTGAGTAAAAATTTTTCTTTTTCTTTTTATCTACTTGAAACGAGTTAACGTAAAATCTCAAGTTTAACATAAAAGCTAAAGAGTATAAATATATCAAAGTAAAGCAGAAACATTTTATTTATAAATGCATCAATAAAGTTCAGGATTCAAAGCGAAAACATACGAAATGAATATCCAAAGCAAGGTTTTACAAAACATGCCCAATACCAAATCTTTCCACCAAAATAGTTAGTTCATTTATTTTCTTCTTGAGCCATTCACCTACTCGGGTCGCGATTCATCTGGATACACTGCAGGCTCGAAGAGAAATGCGTCCTCTTGTGCTCCAGTTATTATCATCTCATTTTCTACACCACAAGTAAACTGTAAGCCCAAAGGCTTAGTAAGGAATGAGGTTATGCATTATGATCATGTCTCTCATTAGTTCTTTTGGAATAGGTCCTTCCTAAACCAATCTTTTCATTACGTTCGTTCGTTCGTTCGTTCATAACTCATACATCGAGCCGGAGGTTGGAGGAACCCATGTGTGATGGTATAGTTTGATCGACTTCTAGCCTCCTGTGTGTAAACTAGTCCATTTCCCAACAAAGTAGGGGTGTAACCTAGCTGCTAGACTAAATCTGAACTACTCATCTGCCCCCAACTTCCCATCATTTGTTCGTTCATTACGTGCATTTCGTTCTTTGTTCATTCGTTTTCCTCACATCATGCATGTGAGTACTAACCCAAGGAGCCACTCCCTACTTGTTTCTATTATCATGATGCATGTGGACATAACATAAAGAATGATAATTATACAACTCAAGTGGTAAACAATGAAGCAAGAATAATACTAATGGAAATCAACGATAGAGATATGGCAAGATGAATAAACTATTAACATACGAGATATCTAAGCGAATTAATGTGCTTAACAATGTTATAAAAGCTTAGATGTAGAATTAATAATTAAACGGAAACATGCTCGATAATTAGCTAACGGAATTACAAGGTATTTAGCTAAACTAATTCTACATGCTCATCTACACAAAACGAAAAATAAACATGCTCAACAAACAATAGAAACCAAAAACATGCTTAATAATCGAATACAATGGAAACATGCTAATTCATTAAATTAACTAAACATGCTTGGATTACTTAAAGGAGCTCAAATGATAGCTTACATTCTAGTTGATAAATCATACTTTTATTCAATTTGATTAAACATGCTACAACCAATGGTCTAGTTAATTAAACATGCAAGGAATTTCATTTAATTTAACGTGTTTGGTTTAGTTAAGCATGCCAAACGTGCTCATACAATTATTAGCTCAAATAATCTGCACATGCTTGATTAGCTCAATGAAGTAAGCATTAACCACTAAGAAGCTACAACAAGTAATACTATGAATTGTACAGGAAACTATAGCAAGTGAATATAATAAATTGTACAAAACAGAAAGGAAATTTTCTATTCATTCGTGATCATACATACACATCATGTTATACTCCATTTCATCATTCTATTCTACAAGCTTAACGTCATCGATCATCATTCATTCATCACATTTCTATTAAAGTAAGCATTTGCAGTAAGAGATAAGAATTATATTTCCTAACTAGTACCAAGAAGTAACAACATTATAAGCTAGATTTCAAAATACTAAACTAATTCATTTACGCATGCTTATCTAAATAAAACATAACGTAATAATAAATTGAAAAGAAATGGAATTAATCCTTTAGCTATCACTCACGCAATTAAACATGCTTGAATTAAAAGGGATAACTAGTAATTAACACAATATCATAACTCCTAACCAGAACCAAGAAATAACAACATTTGTTCATGAGTATTATTCCTTTTTAAATAGCTTCGATTCACCAGTTCAAGTCGTTAATTTATATCATAACAGTTCAATTATCCAATCTCCAGCACCCAAGTCATTGAATTCCAGTACATATAAGTAATTGCATTATGAACTAAAGAAAACTACTGCGAAGTTAGAAAAACACAGCGAGTTAAGACAATTGAAATGTGCAGAATAAAGTCAATTTAAAGGGAACTTCTTAGCTCATTCATGCTCATTGGTTCTTCACTCTATACTACGGTACTTAACACAAGTCATTCACATACCAAGCCTTCATCACATCGTTGATCTTCATCAAAGTAAAGCATTTACAGTAGATAAAATTGCAGGAAATTATGAGCAAGAATTCAAATACAAAATAAAGGAAATGCTGCAGAAATAATTCAATCAAGGTCTTTTGGAAATTGACAGCAAAGAACTAGCACCACTCACATACACTATTTGTGGGTAGGGCTTTGACAGCCAAGACTCCACCCAATTCCTTACCCATTAACGCAGAATTTCTCAGGGACAGAAACCTCCCAGCCAAAATCCTCATCTCCCAAAGCTTCACTTCCAAACACTTCACTCACGAGCTCACAAAACACACAACTTGACTGGAAGAATCTCTCTCTTGCACGCAGGAAGTTCTCTCTCTCTCAGGCAGGGAGTTCTTGATAGCAGAAGGAAAATGAGCGCAGAGGAGAGGGAGATTAAAATGACGAAGTTGGAGGGGAACACCCGTACGCCTACGGGAGAGGGAGGAGCGTGGTCGACGTGGAGAGGGTGTGGTCCGGGGTGGGTGTTTCTCCTTGTCATCTGGTTGAGTATTGAATCACAAAATGACAACGTTTCATTAAATTTTGCCCTAAATAATTGCAGATCTAGGAAGTTTCGGACTTGAGTTTGCGTCCTAGTCTCGTCTACATGTGTCTAAATCTGCACTATTACAGCCGACACATTGAATTGGGATGAGAAAATGCTTCCCAACCTTCGCCATTTGCGTCCGCAGGCAACATTCGGACGCAAAACGACGTCCGCATATAGCGTCCGCACTGCACTCGTCCGAATGTGTCCAGAAATCGGACAGATTCAAACCAGACGCATCTCCATTTCGTCCACACTCGCAAAGAGATAGGGTGAACTTAGAACAGGAGGAAGCCATCCTGTATCGTCCCAAAGTGCCAAGACACTGTTCTAAGGGCTTGCGGATGCCATTTCTCATCCTCATAGCATCTGGAACTGTCTAGAACAACATTTTCTTCATGTTTTTTGACTTAAATTTTGTCCCATAATGTTTTCCCCACAAATATGCATCATAATTCAACACACATCAATACACAATGTAATATTTTAATCATCCCAAAATTGTTTACATCTCGTATACGGAAAAAATGATATTGGGGTGTTACACCTCGAATTGGCATTGCGAAGATTCATCTCGAAGAAGCTTCGCTCCACATTGTTCCGCGACTCAGTTGTTTTGAGCCCTAGCTCCTCAGTTGGCCAAGCAGACGGCGACAACCCCGTGCACGCCTAAGCACGACCCGCTGGACAGAACCTCATTTGTCGTCGAGCTCTGTTCAACCACGTGTCCCCCTTCTCTCCCCGTGATCGTCTCCCCTGCCATCCCCCAAGTCTCCCTTTTTCTCTCCCTCCTTCCACATGGGTTCCAATCCTCTTCTCCTTTCTTCCAAAGAGAAAAACTAGCTCACTTTCTCCCATGATTGTAGGAGTGCCCCCCACGCCTTCCCTTTCACTCTCTCTCGATCTCCCACTCTTGGGTTTCTCTTTCTCCTCATCCAAAAATCGCAGACCAACCTAACTTCTCTCCATTTTCTTTCTTATTTCTAGACCGGACCAAATCCAACCATTAGCTTGAACCAACATGAACTGGCCAGCGTGAACCGATTCACCTTTCCTCCTATTTTCTATTTAATTCTCTTTTTAATTTAAATCCCCACATTCATTTATTCTTTTATCTTTATTTCTGATTAAATCTCCTCCTATTTTACTTTAAATTCTTGTTTTATTTATCTCTCCATTTTTCATTTTAATTTAACATATATATATATATATAAATCAAATATATGTATCACATATTAATTGACCTAATTTTCAATTCCCAACATACTCCAAACATCAGTTGACCATAAATACGAGTCCAATTTAAATTTTCCATAAATTATAATCTAACGAATACATCATTGGTAATACCCTGATAATTATTCAACTAATCCAAATACTCTCCAATTACTTTCTAATTATTCTTATTAAATTCTGATATAAAAAGTCGGGGTATTACAGATCAGCTATACCTTGCAATGCGGCTTGTATATCAAATTGTTAAGTTTGCTGGTCTTTGAGAAAATTTCTCCTTGTTCGGTTGGGTGGTGGGGAAGACAGAACAAATTTGGTGAGCTTCAAAGCATATCTCCCTCTCAGAATCTGATTCATCGAGCTCCAGTAGCTAATGAACTCTTCTCCATCTCTTATGCGGCTGTTAATCAAAGTGCTCCACCATGTTGAAGCTCTTCCCCTGAGTCTTAAAGAAGCCAGCTTTACACGGGTCCATTTAAAAGAATGACATTTAAGGAACATCTTTTCCATCTCCTCTTCCCATTCAAAGAGTCTTCTGACCATTCTGAATTGCTGAAAATAGGAAAAATAAAATCCAATTCCTCTTCTTCATCACTGTAATACCTTGCATACTGGCAGCTTCATTTCATCACAAGGGAAGGTCAAATTCATCAACTGCTCTATGATACTAGATAATGCACTTATGGAAGCTTTGTTAATTAAATGATGTATTAGTGAAGCTTACTCAGACGCTGGAGTGTAGTAAAGAGAGACATGGGTGTTTGGAAGGAAGTCAGATGACTTTAGAAAAGATGGACGCTCAAAAATGGGGACAACAGACGTCCCTTGTAGAGGAACAGATATCCTTTATATTGAGAAGACCTCGTTTTGAGCTAAGAGAGACAGACGTTATAAAATGGGGAAAGACGGATGTCCCTTTTATAAAAACAGATGTCCTTTAACGCTGAAGAATTGATGGCATTAAAATTAGAGTAACAACGGACGTCCTTTCTAGAAGAACAGACATCCCTCAAGGCGAATGAATAGACGAAGAGGTAACGGAAGCAGACGTCCCTTGGAGGACGGACGCCCCTTGGAGGGAAAGGACATCCGTTATAGAAAATCTAACGTTAAAATGTCCATCTTTAATAGCTAAAGCGTCATCGTTTGGAGCACAGGGACGTCATTTATAGTAGAGGAACGTCCAAAACACGAAAAACACTACCCGCGATTGCAGAACGAGAAGCACCTTCAATATACGTCCAAAAACGTAAAATGGTCCCACGAACTACTTTGAACGGGAATGATGATTCTTGATGGAGTTACGCCCGAGTCAATGGAAAAGGTCGCGGAAGAAAGGCCAAAACTTTAGAACAAATCCTTCTTTGTGAATTGAGGCCGGCTTCCTTGAACAATAAGTGATGAAATGACATTGTGCAGAAAAGTAACAAGCTAGTCCGAAAAAACACTACTGATGTGTTTTCTAAATTTAGAGGCTGCTTCGTAGGAAGTAGCTCTCCAACTTAGATCTTTGAAAGTTTTCTAGACTTTTGCTGGATATTCTTCTTCGACGATACAAAGAAGAGAAATGAGTAACAATAAGAGAAATCACCTAAAACTTACAAGAGATGATCTCAATTTTATACACACAAACTTGTTCGGATATAACCATAAAAAAGAATGTGGCAAACTGGAGAAATTCCAAGTTTGAACAAACGTTCAATTTTCTGTATTCAAATTCTTCTTCCTTACAAAATTCACTTAGAGAAGCTTAAATACTACCTTAATTAGTGTTAAACCCCAATGACCTAAATTACAACAATAACCTTAAAATAAAACACAAAAAACAACAAAATAACCAAAACTAAACAATTCCAGGAATAATTAAACTATTACAAAATAAAATAATTAAATTAAAAATAAGGTGGAGCCCTTGGTGCATCATTCTTGAAAGTTGAATACCACTTCACACGCTCTTCTTCCTAGGAACAAGAACATGGATGCCAATAAGAAATGTTACTCAACTTACAAAATAACCTTAATTTGTGATATTACACCACAAAGAACTTTGGATAAAACATACCAAAGGAGAATAAGGAATTACTCTAAATTCAAGATAACAAAGCACAAGCTTTTATATTCAAACTCAATTTAATTAAACAATTACACTAGGTGGCTTTATGTAGCTAATTACAAACTATAGAATAGGAAATAACAATAAAGGAAACTAAGTACTACTTGGCCATCACACTACACAATTTTACCAATTACTATATTAGTTTTTGGGCAATTTAACTAAATGTAAATTACTTAATTTAACTCTAATTTTTTCTTCTCCAAGTCCTGATGGCTTTTGGGATTATAGAATAGGAAATTACAATAAAGGAAACTAAGTACTACTTACCCATCACACTACACAATTTTGCCGATTACTATATTGGTTTTTGGCAACTTAACTAAATGTAAATTACTTAATTTAACACTAATTTCTTCTTCTCCTAGTCCTGATGGCTTTTGACATCTATTCCTTCTCAAGCTCGGCCACTTTGATGAATTCCATATTAAAACATTGACTTTTCTTGATTATCACAAAATGGTGACTCCTCTAATTGGTCAACTAATGAGTTACCTTCCAAATAAGGAGAAACTAAGTGCTTATGATTATTTGGGCCCTAGCTCTTGTGATTGAACCTTGTAGTCCTTTATTGGACTTCAAGCAATATTTTTCTCTTTGTTCTCATAGTTTTTGACATAACAAACAAACTCCAAATTTAACAAAACAGCTCATTCTATAAAGATTAGGAAGTTGGCTACAATATTCTTGAAGCACATTTTTTGTTATAAAATCGTCCAGATTGCCAAAAATGTCAAATACTTTCCAAAGGTTAGATTGTAGGCAGATTTGTGAAGTCCACCAAATCTTCTACATTTGTATTTGAATTTCCATTTATACTTGATCTTGAATAATTCCATGATATTTTAGATGCTTGATGAATGTCATCCATCATCTTTCCTCTTTGAATACTTACAAAATAATCACTCACAAGATGGTTAGAGAGTGTCCGTGCTCGATTGTTGATGGATGGAATCCGTAGTCCATCATGACTCCAAGCAAATGTTCGAGAATTCAAGCCTCCAACTCCAGTAGTCCAACTGGTTAACAACCCAAAATTGTTCACCGAACGTAACTCCAAAATCACCTTCTCCTAGACTCTAAGCTCCCTCATCGAAGAACTTCCTTTCATCTTATGAAATTATGTGGACAGAAGCAGGGAAGAGTTGTCATCCATTTAAGGGCGGGGAGGAAGACTTCACCTGAAAGGAGAAGGAGACAACTAGATGAAGTGAAGGAGAAGTCACACAAAACTTTCAATGGATTTAAATGTTTGTGGGCTACTCCAACCCCACAATCATTATAGACCATGATTAACATAACCTTTGGCAGTTCCAAAACACAATCCAGATGAAAAGACTCTACATATGTGCAAAATTAATTGGTGTAAGTCTACCATTCATATGGCAGTTTCTCCTTAGATGTCATGGCTACCCTTATGTATGACAAACATAGTGGCCTCAACGCCCACTGCTAAAAAAATCCTCCACTAGATACTGATGTTAATAATTATGTGTGTAACATAAGATCTAAACTAAGATAAATGAGACATATCCTTGGAATGGTTTTTTTGTAAGCAACTTTGAAATCGACGATCTTTTTGTTTGTTCCCTCACATCCACGAGATATTAATGTTAATAATTATGTGCGTCGCGTCATTATTTGATGATGAAAGAACATGTGTTCAACATATGAGGCATCCTTTTTTGAAGCTAGAGAAAGATTCTTCAAACCAAAAACAAAAAGACATGCTTTCACTCTCACAAGCACTCAAGTTGGTTTGATTTCACCACTTCAAATGACAACTCTGATATGCCATTTTGAGGGATCAAATCTGAAACCATTTTTCAAAATTTGTGGATGAAACAATTTTAAATTTTGAATTGGTGTTGTGACACAGAAACAAATTTGCCAACAATGTGGCTCAATTCGCACCAAGTCACAACGCTCCTATATACAATTGAAGCTACAATGCTTGGTGCTCATATCGCAGTGATTACTCAAATTTCAAAAATATAACGAAAAAAATTTATTTTGCAATATTTTGTTTGTGTGTAATTTATTATTTTATATAAATAATTTATTATTTTAATTAGGGAAAATGATAAATTAGCCATTGTGGTTTGCGATCAATGACAAGTCAACCACTATCCTTTATTTTTTTAACAAATTAACCACTGAAGTATGGGAAAATGACAAAGCCAACACTGCTATCACATTCGCCATTAATAAGCTGACAGGGAGCCCCGGTAGTTCGTAGAAAAAACGCCGTGGTGCAGTGGTTTTCCAAAAAAAAGAAGGCCAAATTTGGCCTGGACACCGCGGTGTACTGGGACGCCGCCACATCCCAGGACACTGCGGTGTCGTAACACACCGCGGTGTCCTTCTTTTAACTCAATGGTATACATAACCGCGAACTCCCCATGGTTTGCGATATTCTCAAGCATTTTCTAATCGATTAGCTAACCCTAGAGAATTCGGAGAGCTGAAGAGAACGACATTTTGGTGAAGTTGAAGAATTTGTTGAAAAGCAAATTGAGTCTTTGAGTGTTGAAGAATCTGTTATTAACCGTCAACTTGAAGTGGGACCCACATGCACATGTTTGGCCAATGAGAGAAAAAGGTATGTGGAATTAGAAATGAAGCTGTAATTGTGTTGCATTCCGTCTCAGTAACTCTACACAAGGAGGACGATGAGGACCTCCATTCATTATGTCTATCAACTAGTGATGAAGACATAGACATGGCCGAGAGTAGGTCTAGACGCCCAACACAAGTAGAAGGCAGCTTCCTTGGAATGGGCCTTGACAAAAAGCACGGTTCATTGAACAAAATTAGAGAAGAAATTGTCGATCATGCGTTGAAGAATGGGTACGGGATAAAATTCACCCACAGTGACACTCATCAATTGAGGGCTGCTTGCCAAGAAAGATGCCGGTGGCGGTTGCACGCCTAAAAAATGCAAGGTGAAATGACGTTTCAAATAAATTTTTACAACGACATTTACACTTGCTCAAGAAAGATGGAAAGTCGTCATGCCACTGCCAAATGGGTGGTAATGCATTACTTAGACAGATTAAAAGTCAGGTCGATTGAGACCTTGGTTCCATAATTAAGACAGTGAGGAATGACTTTAATGTCAACATCACACCTAGTCTTGCTAGAAGGGCAAGAAATGCGGCGAAAAAAATTAACGAAGGTGATGGCAATGAGTAATACAAGCTCATATGGTCCTATGCCTAAGGAGATTCGGAGGTCTAATCCTGGAAGCTTGGTGCGCGTTGACCTGAACATGAGTGTATTTAAAAGTATGTACATGTATTTGGCTACATGCAAGACGGTTGTCCTGAACTGTGGTAGACTAGTTATTTGTTTGGATGGTTGCCACTTGAAGGGAGTGACTCCAGACCAGCTACTCACTACTATCACCATAGATGGGAATGATGGTATGTATCCGATTGTTGTAGCAGTGGTTGAAACAGAAAATAGGGCTTCATGGAGCTGGTTTCTAGAATTGTTGCTCGATGATCTAAACACCCCATCTGGCAATGGATGGACAATCATTTCTGACAGACAAAAGGTGTGGTTGATTGCTTTTGCCTTCTGTGTTTATGTTATGCATTTTGTACCAATGTTTGACTAATATTATGAATCTTTTCAGGGTCTAATGCCAGTAGTCAAAGAGGTGTCAGGGCAAGCAGACATCAGTTTTGCATCCAGCACATGTATGTCATTTTTCAAAAACAATTTAAAGGCAGGTTGTTAAAGGATGCAATGTGGGCCGCATCTAAAGCCACAACTGTGAGGCAATTTGAGAGAGAGATGGCCAAATTATTTTTGCTTGACTCAGTGGCTCACAACTATCTACGATGAATAGATGTGACATGCTGGGCCAAACATGCCTTCTGCTTCATCCCAAAGTGCGACATAAGCCTCAACAACCTGAGTGGGTCCTTCAACGCCAGCATCCTACCAGCCCGGGACAAACCGATTCTAAGTATATTCGAGATCATTCGAAAGGGCATTATGGGTAGGATCATGAAAAAAATGAAAAGATGGATTGCTCGATGGACCTTTTCTGTCCAATGATCAGTAACTGGCTCGCCAAACTACAACTTGCCAGTTGAAATTGGAGCCCCCAGTTTTCAGGAGCTGCCCAGTTTGAGATCAGCAACGGTAACGAACAGTACTCTGTCGATTTGGACAGACGTACATGTACCTGTTACCGGTGGGAGTTGACCGGCATCCCATGTGTCCATGTGTTCCCGTGCATTCACTTCATGAGGAGATCTTCTGAGGAATTTGTGCATGCATGCTATCACCGGGAAACATACATGGCGATGTACTCCCACTTTCTCCACTCGGTCAATGGACCAATCGAGTGGCCTTCTGTGACAAATCTTGATCCAATTATCCCACTGCCATTTAAAAGGCTTCCAGGAAGGCCGCACAAATGTAGAATACGGGATGTGGATGAGGCCCCAAGCCGGACAGTGCTGACTAGAAGACATCTGAACGTCACTTGTGGGCGGTGTGGGGCACAATTCCCGCACGTGTGAAGGGGGAGGCGAGTCTAGTGCATGGGTCGGCAAAGGCGACAGAGGGAGAGGTAGAGGTGGCAGAGGAAGGTCGGCGAGCCACATTTATGGGTTTCAGAGTCCCCGAGACAGCCCCCGAGACAATTCCTTCCATAGTCCCTGAGACAATCCTCGAGCGAGGATCTGAGACAGTTCCAGAAAGAGTTCCTGAGACGCAGATGAGCCCATTATCATGTTTACATTTTCAATTGTTATTTGAACTATGCTAATTTCATTTGTAATGTGTTCTGCAGGAGTCTAATGTGCAAGGTCCACAAACACAAACGTACACAAATGTGGACCTTAACCTTCCGTGATACATTCGTTTGATAGATTAGGTTTGATATATATGTGATTGAACTGTACGCTATATTTGTAAATTTTGAATTTAAATATATAAATTGGTTTCATAAATTTGAATTGGTTTCGTTTCAACAATTTGAATCCATATGTTGGTTCCATACAATTGGTTGTGGAGTGTGCATGAAATTTGATTACAGGATTTACTTTTCACTTATCCTCATCCCAATTTATAAAATTTTGCCAGAGTCTCCATTGTTTCTTTACTCCCCCAAAGCTATTCTCATACATTCTGCATAAAATCCCAAGCAATTCTAGTATCATCCAAACACATTATTCATCCAATAAATGTAAACTACACATATCATCAAACATATCATTCGCGACATAAATGTGAACTACACATAAATTACAACGTAAATGTACACAAATTCAACTAAACATAAACTACAACGTAAATCCTTGAACTAAACTATTCCGCCTTCTTCCTGGTCCATTTTGGGCAAAAATTCTTGACCGCAAAAGATAAGTTCGGGTCAAGGAATACTTTATCTGCTGGGGTAAACAATAGACCCTCATACTGAAAGGTTGCAGGGTTGTGCTCATGGAATTGTTCCGGAATAGTGCATTGTCACAGCACCTTCATCCCCTCACTCATACACTGTAAGATGTCGAACGACCTGCAATGCAAAGGGAACAATTGCCAGTCAAATACATGGAAAGTAATATTAAGAATTTACACAAGGGAAAATACATACCAATCTTTGTCAGTGGGAGCTACGATGATGGAAATTGATTCCGGCATCAATCGCTAGTAAGCGAATTCATACACGCTTGCTTTGGTTGTGTCTGAAATGTGAACAACGCATTTGATTATCTTAGTGAACATGAACGATAACTCGGAAAAGCGAGATGGTTACTTACGTGAATCCACCCTAATGACAATAGACAATTATCCTGATAATACACGAATACAGCTTCTTCATCGACTGCATAGCACTGCATATAAGTTCGGATGAGTACTAAGATAAAATCTTATACACTAACATACAAAGAAGGCTTCTCACCATATCTGGAGTCTCAACTTGCTCCGGGAAGATGAGATTAGTGACGACATAATCATAGTCGATCAGCTTTCCCCTAAGAACTGTGCACGTCTCTATGTTCTTCCGAGTATTTGTCTGGACATACTTCTTGAACATGTTCATAATTTGCAGAGACTGCAACAAAAATGTCAAAACGCCGTCAGACTAACAAAGCATAAACATGAATGAACACACATATATAATGAAATGAAAGACGTACCACACGCATAGTTCTAAGGGACAGAGGCTCAAACTGACTTGTCCCCTGCACCTTGGTAGGCACGGATGGAGGAGCAAGTTGGCGGCTTTCGACACGGGTGCTGCAAATCAACAACACGTCATTACGTGAAACACAAATAAAGAAAAACTGAACTTTGCATACAAAGTAAATAACTTATAGGCGGTATGTGGCATTTGTTGCTTCAGAGGACGATGACGAGGATGCTGAACGGGCTGATCGCCTCTCACGTCTCTTAAGTGCTGCCACCACCTCACGGTGCCTCTCCTCTACTCGCATATGCCACTATAGGTCATGATCAGGTGGATCAATCGGGCGATGACATTCAACTCCTTGCCCTTTGGTTTCTTGTACTGGGCAATCTCGGGATCTTGGTGTAACAATCTAAGCACCGCTAGCCCTTCTCCTCGGTTGACGAATGATGGCTCCCAAGACATGTGATAATATTCATCGATTGGCTCGTCCAGCACACATCCAAGCATTATATTTACATCGTTGGGAGTGAACCTCAACTCCCGTCCAAAAAAGGTACATCCGCACGTCTAATGCCTTGGTGGACAGTTTCAAATTTGCGTAAAACATTCTAACAATTCTCTCACAGTAATTGCCCCCCATCCGGCACAACTTGGCTAATCCACCATCTTCAAGCATATGTTTAATTCCCATTCCTGCGAAAGAGTCCAAATCTACTATTTTGGAAACAATAATTCCACAGTGTTGTATATCTTCTTTATACCGTGTTTTGCAATTCATTGTCCTGAATAGTTTGGACCTTAAACTCGGTGTAACGGGTTGGAATCAGACCAATGAGCCTCCGACTTCTCCTTGTTCAGGCTCGGTGGTTTCTTCGTCTTCCTCTGCCGCCGTGGGTTGAACATCTTCCATCGCCTCAGGTTGAACATCTTCCACCACCGCGGCTTCCACCGCCGTGGTTTGAACGGGTTCAACAGCCTCCACCGTTGCCTTCCCACGCTTTAACGTCAATTTCTTAAATCGGTAATACATTGTGATTGTTGAGAGTAATTCGCCAAGATCTGAGAGTATTTCGCCGAGAGTCAAGAGTATTTTCGCTGAGAGCTGAGAGTATTTCGTTGTGTGGGTGAAAATGGCCGAGCCCTAGGACTGCTTTATGTAGCCGATTCTCAAGACATCGTGGTATACGCTTCGGCAGGATATCGATTGAATCCCCGATGAAGCTTCAACTGAGGGTTCTCCGCTTTGAGGGTGCGACGGTGAGCACTCGGGCAAGCGTGGATGTCGCGTCAAGCTGCGGAGCTAGGGCTCGATCCGCTTGGGTCTGCGGGATGGAGCTTCGGGAGCGAGAAGACCATGAATTGGATGTTCACAATGTCAAATCTAGCCAAGATCTCGGTAATTCTATCCACTTAAAAGGTGATGGTCTCTTGAGACACCACTGTGGCGTCCAGACAAAATTTGGCCTTCTTTTTTTGGAAAACCACGGCGATGTGGGTTTTGTCTACGAATCGCCGCGGCGCCTTGTCAGCTTCTTAACGGTGAACATGGCAGCAATGTTGACTTTGTCATTTTCCCATATGTCAGTGGTTAATTTGTTAGAAAATAAAGGATAGTGGTGAACTTGTCATTGGCCGCAAACCACTTATGGTTAATTTGTCATTTTCCCTTTTAATTATTTATAATTAATCATATTAATCTACAAGAGAAAGTAGGGGTGGGCATTTCGGGTTTCGGGTCCGGTTCCGGACCGTCCGGAACCGAATAGTCTGTTCTCTGTTCCGAGAAGTCGGTACCGAACTCGGAACGGATGGGCACGGGACCCGAACCTAGAACTGACCTCGGTTCCGAGTCCAGAACCGGCGGTTCTCGGTTCCTCCCCCCTGCTTTTTTTCTGCCTAAATACACACTCCAAATAAGGAACCGAGACTCGGTTTCAAGTTGGTTTTTGGTTCTGGTCGGTTCTTGCCTGGGCCAAAGAGAAGGTGGATATTTAGCATTCATAACAAAATAACTTGATTTAATTGAGTCTTTATAAATATTTAATTATTGTTTTTAAAAAAATATTTATCATAATATATATTAGGGTCTTTGAGAAATTTATCTAAATGAAAATTTCTCGAGACGAACCGCGATGAACGTGGAGCGACGGATGCCCTCTGGGTCGTCGCGTAGTCGACTTCATGAATGTGATCCGTCATGATTTTCGTTCTGAATCATTGATGTTCTCCTGTTCAAGTAAGATTCCGTTTTAACTCTCTTCAGCCGTTCAAAGTATGCTGATCTTACTATTAATGCTGATAGTTATGTCAAACGTATCAATTTCGGGAGATATTTATGTGCGAAGATTATCTTAATTACTTTCAAAATTTTCTATATCTTGTGAATTTGAATCTCTTTTTACAGTTTGTGGGTCAATAAAATTTTTCGCTTACTTGGATATTCGTCGTTTTCTTGTTTGGCTTGAATTGGGAATGCCTCTCTTTCTCTTTGAGAGGTCAGTTAATTGAATGTTTAAATATTAATTAAATTGTCTGTATGTGAAAGACTATTGACGGTGATTTTGTGATGATGTTAAGATTGAGGATCGTGGAAAACCAAATGCCTGCTGGAATTGTGAATTGTTGTATTCATTCTTATGTGAAAAGGAACGTAAAACAGCAAAAATTTTCTTTTGAAATATGGTCCAATGGAAGTTGAACTCCTATCGAAGTACTTCATGAAGCAGCTAATATTTGATTTGGAAGTAACTGAATCCTAAAGTATTTATTTGAGACAGACTTGAATATTTAAAATTAGCCATTAAAATTTTCGTTTATTATAGGCCAATGTGTTCTTCCTAGTTACTGACGCTTTAGGAAACCTGCTTACTGTACATTCCATGAGAAACCTGCTGGATCTTGCTACTAAATTTTTCTCTTGTAGTCTCAGTTATTAATGACATTGTTGTTTAAATTTATGTCTTGCATTAATCACTCTAAAAAACCAAGTGCATGAAATTGATATCTTATGGAGTTTTTTATATTGAAACTTTGTAGTCAAAGATTTCAAAACAGATGAATTACGCTGAGAATCAAACATGAATTGTTTAGCTGTCAAGTGATTAATGAAGTAGTTGTATTTGTTTTGTACTCTTAGTTGAATCTACCTTTTCAATTAAACTTGATTTATATTTGCTACATTTATTTTCTGCTAGTCAAACAACCTAACATTTATAACTTGGTGTTATTTATTATAGAATTGTGCCATATTTACAATATTGGTTAGGAATGTAGGTTTTAAGAAAAATTGTATGAGATTTTGGGGGGCTTAATATGGAATTCTAGTCAGAGGAGGAAATTTATTTGGCCGATGCGGTAGTTGTGTTCTTCTATATATGGAAAGATTATCATGGCCGAGTATTATTTTCATTGTAGTTTTTAACTTGCTCATTCTTTTGTTGTTGCACTTGTTAATTGTTGTCTCACTGCTTATTTATTTCAGAAAACCTCCTGTGAAATTATCATCTTCAATATATAGCTGTTTATTTTTCATTACTTAGGTCTAGACTAAAGTATTTTAACAAAACAGAAGTCAGTTCATGATAGTCAAATGGGTTTAATGATATCGGATATCTTGGAACCTTTCAATGACCATTTTGGTGTATAAATTGTTTGGTAAGAATATCTGGAATATAACTTCCGATTCTATCCTGCTGCCAAAAGTTGTCAATTTTTAATAGTGCCAATTAATGACATAGGAAAATCCAAAAATGTGATGAGATTTTAGCATAACTTTCTTATAATGATTGGAAATATAAGGAAGGAGTAGTGGGGGTCTGTGAAGAGAATGGAACTTTGTTAGATTTGACCCACGGTGCAGATTATTCTAACAAGGAGCATTATATATTAGTGTTCTCTTTAGAATTGATCCATTCAGCCAACGAAAACTAGTTGCCGACTACTAAGTAGTTTAGCTATGGACAGACAACCTGACCAAAAAAAGACTCAAACAAGGACAATGCAGGACACTGATGCTAGGCCAGTGTCGTCCTCGAAATGGAGGTGCGGTCGTTTCAAGAGGGCCAGCAAAATTAGTGCTTTAAATGCAGTTGATACTGGAATTGTTTTCTTTTCTCCTTGTGGCAAGGCTTACTCTTTTGACGATCTCGGTGCTGAAGGGGGTATGAACATGCTTCACGCCATTTGGATCTCTAATTCAGATGCAATTCGGGATTTTGGCATTCGTGAAGATCCTGTTTTGGATGAACTCAACAGGACCTACACAGGTATCTTAGAACAACTGGAGATTGCAAAGAAGCAGAGCGGACCAAAACAGAAGCTCCCGGGGAAGGAGGGCCACCCTTTGTATGGTAAACCTATTGATCATCTGAACTCGGAGGAGCTTCAAATGCTGAAGGCCGATTTGTTAGATCTGAAGGAGAGAGTGAACCAGCAAAATGAGCTTTTGGCAAAGCAATCTTCTGGTTCACTTTCTGGTATCGGCAATTGATGATTCTCGTTTGGTGGTTGATCAGAAACAAGTTTGAATATTTGCTCAATTACTCAGTCTTGATGTGATCTAGTTGTGCTATTTCCTTCTACTTGAGGAAGAAACAGAGAATCTAGGATGAACTCCTTTTCATAATAACATGAATAAGAGCAATAAAAATAAACTATTATTTTCTAATTCTTCTTAATTTATAGTTGCTTACTGTGGAGAGTTAATCATCCTTTATAACACAAAA
Source organism: Begonia loranthoides (assembly GCA_022433065.1). Lineage (NCBI taxonomy): Eukaryota > Viridiplantae > Streptophyta > Magnoliopsida > Cucurbitales > Begoniaceae > Begonia > Begonia loranthoides. The sequence goes on from CM039483.1 coordinate 8,535,946, forward strand.
CATTTAAGGAAAATGTACATGAATTTTGTAGAACTTATTCGATCGTTTCAGGTTGTAATACAAAACATTTCAATACATTCGTCAATAATTGTCAAACTAGGATAAACCAGAGCATTTTGTTTCTCCGGTTAACTATCAACTTGTTTAATGACAAATATAACTTCTTCCAGAAGGAACATTAGTTATTTTTTGAGGATTTTTAATTTTATTTTTTTGTAATAATGTGTGTAGTTATTGGATTGTTACAAGTTGGAATTTGGATCTTCCGATAATGTTTTGGTTGGCAAATAGTGGACAATGGGAATGGAGTATTGAGGTCAACAAATGATAATATGGTATCTTAAGTCTTCTTCGGCAATGATTTGTACTTGTTATGTACTTCAAACTAAATAAAAAGTAGATTAATCAAGTCACTAAGATTTAAGAGTTAATCATGACAAATTAAAGGGTAATGTTATGTTAACACCCTATGTCATAGTGTGAAATTAGTGTGTATATGTAGTATTGTCTTAAATTAAATTGTCATCTATACCGTATTAACTCTATTTCTTAACTTATTTTCTTTTTAAAAGGAATGCTATTGTTATTAACTATATGAGAAATTGTTAATCTCTCATCCATTAAAACAAGATCGTATTTTCAAAAGGGTTAATTTTAAAGAACAAAGTGTAATTGAGAATATAGTATTTGAGGTCATTTATAAATTAGAGAATGATGGAATACAATAGTTATTGAGATACATATCATAAATCTGAATTGAACAATATAAGTGGAGGCACAATGCTATTATTTTTTAACAATATATGTTCTACTTGTATATTGTTTACACGTATTTGATTTTGTTTATATTTGAATTCATATTTCAGATGAAACAGCAAAGTGGGAGAAAATAAGCTTTTACCTATCTATTGCCTATCAAGGAGCCATCACCATGAGGAAGAGCCTTCTGTAAGCTATGTGTATTACTTGTGTTATTCTCTTTGCTATAAATGTTATGACCTACCATCCTATTTAGTTTCATCACACTTAACAGATAGTCGTGGTTCATAATTGTTAAGAATAATATAAATGATTAAATTATACTTCAACCCACAAGTTTAAGTTTTTGGGATTGTTGGTAATTTGTCATGGTATCAGAGCTAGAGATCCCAAGTTCGAATCTCAGCAAAGTCAAAAATTAACCCCATTAAAAAATATCCACATGTAAGAACCAATAAAAGAAATTGGCCTACATGTGAGGGGGAATGTTAAGAATAATATAAATGATTGAATTATACTTCAACCCACAAGCTTAACCTTTTGGGATTGTTGGTAATTTGTTAATAACATAATCCGAAGTCATGTTTCATGTTTCAAGTTCTTGACAAAGCATTTTGCTCTGATGATCTTTCTTCTTTTTTTTTGGTCGGGGTCGTCGATTTGTGCAGCCATATGCATATTTTCATATCCGGAATAGAGCATGTCCATGGGGCAAGCTCTCTACAGAGATTTCTTTCGCTCTTACTTGCATGAACAGAATGGAGAATATTCATTGCACATTCATTCCAGATCATTGGAAAGAGTTGTGAAATTGTGGAAAATACATTTGAGTTTAATCATTCATCAGATATTTTGTTAGATTAGGAATTGGAGTGAAGTAAAAGTCATTAGTTGGCAGAGGACAGTATCTTATGAGACCACGAACAGGATTTTAATCAAATTGAGAATGTTCTACATTTCTACTCTGTTGCTCTCGGATTTCTTTCATTTCATAGGTTCCTATTTAACTCAAGGAAAGAAGATTACTTTGATTATTAAGTGAATTAGGAAATTCACCTCTATTTCTTATTTCCTGTGGGTCTATGAGTCAATGAAATTATCGAATAGCAGTATGCATGATTGCATATACTTGTCCGGGATTAATTCGCAAGTCTGATACTTCTCGGTTAATTCTCCTTTGGCAAGTATGTCCTATCTTTCCCTAAACCGACCAAGACTTTCTATACGAAACAATTATTTCTACCTATGGTGTTACTATTCTAATTTGTTGGGTGGGTGGGATCTTAAGCTTTTTAAAGCTCATGATTTCTGGTCCTGATGGTGTGTTTTGAGGCACAGAAACACTAGGAGCATTCATGGTTCAACTATTTTTTTCAACTGGAATTGTTCTTTTAATCATATTTCATTGTAATGGTTACTAGGCCAAGTTGTTAGTGTAGGATCTATTTAATCTAAAGAGGAGGAAGAATTAGATTTTACGATTTTTTTTGTGTAATTAGAAACTTATTTTGTTTGTTATGTTAAATTATATATTTTCTCTATTTTAATTAGATAATTCAAATTTAATATGCTAGTACAAATATTAAAATAAAGAGATAAAAATAGAAATTGCAAATAATTTGTTAATGCGGTTTGATCAAACTACTTATGAATGTGCATTGAGAGTCCTCTTTAAAGATTCTTTTTCAACAACCCTTTTGGTTATAAGTGATTCAATTTCTTGATGTCAATCGTACTTTGATAACTCCTAATGGGCATCACTCTCGCTGATTGAACTTTTAGGTGTCTTTTCAAGAATTTCATCTTTTCTGTTTTCACAAATAACAAATAGTGCAAATAAATGTTTAAGTATAATAACCTAACTCTCTCAAAATGAAGAATTTCAAGTTTAGAAATAAGAAATATTAGGTTTATCTCAAGATTAAAGGCTCAAATATTTCCAAGCGAACTATCCGCATTTCAGGGTAAATGTCAGTCAGTTAGTTGTACGATGAAGTGTACTTCTATTTAAAAAAGCTTTCGAAATTCTCGAGTTCTGGGTGCCCACTGGTATTCGATATATCTGTTAGAGACATCAATAAGGCAATAGGCTTCCACGAGTGAAGTTTTAGGCTACCGCATCAGGTGTCCACAATTCTTAACCGAGCATCCGCTTAAAGTTTCAATTTGAATTCTTGTCTCTAGAACGAACTTCCACAAGACTCTCTAGAATTCTGGCTTTGGGTGCCTGCAAATTAAACTTCAAAAAACATTGCTTCGTGAGTGGGCTTCTGCTGTGGGCCTCCGTTGTTTGGGTCTGGGCATGCGTAAGTTATGCTTGAGAAGGATTACCTTGGATTTGGGCTTCTACAAAATACTTAGGGCTTTTGCTGCGAGTGACTGCTCTTTAGGTTTGGGAGTCTGCTCAGGTTAAACTTTGATAATTTGAGTGATATTTTCTTGAGTTTAAAATATAAACTTTAACTCATTGCATAGACCCAACAAATATATTAGTAAATCCAAATATTCATTTTCAATGGTATTTTCAATTAGAGTATAATTATATAAACTTTGTATTAGATTAATCATTTAGATATACTCATTATGAAGTTAGATTTGCAATCATCAGAATAATATGTTCAATTAATCACAATCATCATAAAAAAAATTAATTTTAATACCTATTAAGCTAATAATCTCTCTTTCTTATGATAATAATATTTATTCTAAGTTATGCATTTAAATTTACTTTTGATATACAATAAGTATAAAACTTCACCTTTGTTATCATCAAAACGAAATCTTGCATTACGAAGATATACCAATTGAAGACAAACACAAATAATCATTATTACCAAATATCATAGTAAACATGATGGAGAGATACAAACAAACAAAGTTCAGAGCATTATATCATTAGGCATCAGCATAATAAGACCAAAAATTATCAGAGAAAGATGGACATATCTTAAAAAATCATCAAAACAATGCTATCTTAAGTTTAAACACACATAAATAGAGAAAGTCTATGATCCAAAAACATCATTCTCCTTTTCAGCATCATTTTTCTGACTCTAGCTGAATAATACCCAATTGAATCATAATATTATGAAAGGTTTTCTTATCCAATGGTTTTGTGAAAATGTCGGCCAATTGATGTTTAGAATTTACAAATTCGAAAGATACGTCACATTTTTTGGATGTGATCGCGGAAGAAGTGATATATAATTTATATGTGTTTAGTGCGAGAGTGATGGATTGGATTCTTGAAAATGTTGATTGCACTAGAATTGTCAAACCTAATAGGGATTTTCTCATAGATTTAGCCGTAATCTTCTAAGGTTTGCTTCTCCTATAACACTTGAGCACAACAACTCACAACGACAATATATTCACTTTTGGTCGTTCAAAGATTCGCCAAGTTTTGCTTCTTAGAGAACTATGAAATTAAAGATTTTCTCAAAAATTGACATATCTCACTTGTGCTCTTTTTATTAGCTAGACTTCTAGTGTAATCAAAGTTAGTGTATCTTGCTAAATCAACGGAATTTCCTTTGGGATATCATAATCATAAATCATAAGTCCCACTAAGATATTTGAATATTATTTTTACTGCATTCAGATGAGACTCTTTTGGACATGTTTGGAATCTAGCACACAAACAAATACTAAAGAAGATATCTAACCTACTAGTCGCTAAGTAAAATAGAGATCCAATTATACCTCTATATTTGTTTATGTCCACACAATTTTCACTTTCATCTTTGTCCAATTTAGTGGACAATGAGAAGATTTCGAGCTATCTATTCCAAATTTTTTAAGTTGTTTGACATATTTTTCTTAATTAAGAAAATACATTTCTTAGATTGTTTAATTTGTAAGCAAAGAAAGTATTTTAACTCTCTCATCATACTCATTTCAAATTCACTTTAAATTAATTCCGCATAGTTTTTACGAAGTGAATCATTAGAGTTGCATAAAAAATGATATGAACATAAATTTGCACAATGAGGATATCCTTACCCTTATTTTCGTGAACAAGGTAGAATTTATTTTTCCAATTTTAAAATTTCTTTCTAAAAAGAATTTAGTCAACTTTTCATACCAAGTTTTAGGGGGTTGTGATTATAAACATCATCTTCTTGATCATGTGTTTCAAATTCTAAAGGCTGCTCAACGTAGATATCTTCCATGATATATCTATTGAGAAAAAACACTTTTAAATTCTATTTGATATAAGACAAACTTCTTAAAATAAGCTAATGAAAGCAATATCTAGGACTCTAAATGCACTACCAATGCAAAGATTTCCTCAAAATGAATTCTTTCTTTTTGATCATACCTCTTTGCATCTAATATTCTTTGTTTCTCACAACTGTATCATTCTCATCAATTTATTCTTGAGTACCCACTTAATTCCAATTATTGAGTGTTCTTTGGCCTTGGGACTAGTTCTCAAACCTTATTCCTTTCGAATTGAGTTAATTATTTTTTATGGTCATTATTCAATTTTCATCTATTTCGGTCTAATCCAAATTATTAGGCTCAATTTGAGAGATAAAAATTGTGTTTGTACAATAGTTTTTAAGAGAGGATCTAGTTTTAACTCCTAAGGTTGGATCACCTAAAATATCGGTTATAAGATGACTTTTCGCATATCTCCAATTCTTGAGTGGATCATTTTGATTCTTTTCAACAGTATCAATTTGTAATTCGTTTGAGGGGATCACTTGAGATGAACTTACTACTTGATTATCTCCAATCCTCCTCTACATCTTCACTTGATTCTTTCCATTAGAGATAAAATTGACTCATCAAAAGTAATATGCATAGATTCCTCTACTATTAAAGTTATTTTATTCAGGACTCTATAGGTATTGCTAGTTGAAGAGTATCCTAAGAATATTTCATAATTTGTATTGGAGCCAAATTTATGCTAATGGCCTTTTATGTTAAGAATAAAACATTTGCTTATAAAGGACCTAAAGTATCCAATATTTGGAATTTTTCCATTTTATATCTCACGGGGAGTCTTTTCTAGGATGAGTCTAATGGAAACTCGATTTATGACATAATATGTTGTAGCAATGAATTCTGCCCAAAAATACTTGGGAAGCTTATTTTTATTTAACATTGTCCTAGCCAAATCTTGAAGGGATCTATTTTTTCATTTCAATAACTCCATTCTTTATCTTTAAGAAGAAAACCCATGTTAACTTAAAGAAGTCATATACTATTACATAGGCATAATATTTTCCTCTTAAATTTGTGGTCTTTGATGGACCACAGAGATTTGTATGGAGTAGTTGGAGGGGTTTAGACGAAGATACAATATTATTATAAGCCAATGAAATCTTTGTTTTTCCTTTTGACAAGTATTGCAAACTTTGTTCTTTTTGAAAGTGATTTTAGCAAGTTCCCTAACTAAATTATTTCTAGATATCTGATCTAAGATATCCATTCCTACGCCTCCTAATCTTCTATGCCAAAACCAACAATCAATAGAAGTGTAACGACCCAGTTTTTCTTACATTTGAAAATGGGTAAAATTAAAACTTTTCTTTTCTAAAAACAGAGGAAGACTTTTCTTTCATTAAACCCTTTTACAAATCACAGCGGAAATAAATATAATTATTTTCTTTTACCATTTAAATAACTTTACAAAACCTTTACAAAACATTTTCCTTTCTTTAATCTTTTTAGCCTAGTTAGCCATAAGATCCACTCGTGCAAATCCTTCATCAACTACTCCTTAACCTATTCATCATTCTGTTCTCGTATGTACCTACATCATCAAGACTTAAACTATGAGCCTAAGAGTCAGTAAGTGATATAAAATAAAACGTGCACATGTCATGCAGCTTTTCAAAACCATATGTAGTTTCTATCATTGTTTTCCTTTTCGTTTTTGTTTTTGTTTTCATTTTCTGTTTCCGTTTCCGTTTCCGTTTTCATTTCTGTTTCCATTTCCATTCATCTCGATTTTAACTTCATCTCGACTTAACTTCATCATAACTTTACATTATCATAACTTTACATCATCATTTACTTGATTTCTGTTTCGCTTGACAGACATTAGAGATGTCAAGGTAGAGTGGTTACGCACAAGGCGGCCAATCGTAGCACACACCTAAGGCGGCTATCACGTGACATACACCTCAGGCAGCCATCTCATGGCACCCACACAGGCGGCCAACTCAACCTCACACCCCAACGTCTATTTACGTTTCTCTTACATTTACTTTCCGTTTCTTTTTCAAAACATGCTTAAAATCATTTTCGTATCATTTGAAAATCATGATGCGTATCATGCTCGTGTGTGCATACAGTATCTACATCCTCTACAAGGGCATCAAAACATGCTTAAAATCATAATCCTTAACGTAAATTTATAAACACATCATTAAAAGAACTTAAATGTAATAAACATGCATCAAATAGCAATATAATTATCGAAACGTGCTCAACCATACTTCTTAACGTAAAGAACCTACATCTAATAAACACATACATCCAACAGTCCTAACTCTTACGATGTAGGGTCCCAAAAACCAAAACACATGCAATATCAACTTAGCGTCCGTAACGCACTTTAGCATTTAATCTCTTCCTCTTCAATACCTTCAATATCATTAAATGGACAATCATCAATAATCACAGATTAGCAACCTTATTCCTACCATTCATATCCTCCACTAATTCGATATCATTATTTTTCATAACAAAATTCCAACCTAACAATGTATTCAAGTAAACAATGCTTTAAACCCAAACATACAGTAGTAGTAATAATACTTTACGGCCATCATGCTTCAACGGTATACAAGCTCTAATAAAGCAATTATAGTCACTATATAGAATTACCGAATTCAAATCCCAAAATCCAACTAGAATTTCCTTTGCCAAAATAACAGAATAAACCTCAACAAATTGAACCTCAATTATCAGAGGATAATTCCAACCTTAACCAATAATTCAAGTGGCAGAAGCTCATGCAAAAAATCAATACCATCAACTGAACATGTATTCCTAATGTATTTTAACAACGGAATCCTAAACCTCAATACTCCCATAAGCAGGAATTAACAGAGTATATTCCTCAGCAATAATCAAACCATATAACAGTATATTAGCAAGCATGATAACATAATAACTTTCCAACAATGCCCCACAATATACATATTCTATTAACGACTAACAAATATTCCATGAGTAACACATATGAGAGAAATGCAGTACAACATCCCTCGGCAGAAACCAAACAACACATTAGTGCATCACACCCATTTTTCTCTTATTTTCTACAGTATATTCTTCACAAAATCAATAAAAGAATTAGGGAATTTCTCTTTACCTGAAGGAAATCCAAGAGGACCCGAGAGGAGGGAATAGGTTCACCAAAAGTTCTCCTCATAGACTGATGCATTCTGGATCCACATCATTTTTATTTCATTTCATTTTAATTTAATTTAAATACTTTAATTTGTAATAGTTTAATTGTTGCGTGGTTTGTTTGTTTTTGTTGTCTTTCGTTTGTGTGTATTGTTTATCTTTAAGGTCAATTATGTAATTAGGTCATTAGGGTTTAACCCTAATTAGTTTAGTGTTTAAGCTTCTCTAATTTTCATTTGTAAGGGTGAAGAATTGGATGTAGAAAACTGAACGTTTGTTCAACTTGGAGTTTCTCCAGCCTGCCGTATCCTTTTCGGTGAGTAATATCCGATTAAGTTTGTGTGTACCAAAACTGAAATCATCAGCTTGTAAGTTTTTGAGTGATTTTTCATATTGCTACTCCTTTCCTTCTTTGTTCCGTCAAAGAAGATTATCCAGTAAAGGTCGTAGAAAACTTTCAAAGATCCAAGTTGGAGAGCTACTTCTTGAGAAGCAGCTGTTGAAGTCAGAGACACCGCCATAGTGTTGTTCGGACCACCTTGTTACATTTCTGTTTATTTATTTCAGTCATTACCATCGGGAGAAAACTGTCGCCATTCACAGAGAACTTCTAGCTTCCAAGCTTCGGCCTTTCTTTAGCATTTCAGTCGTGGGAATTATATTTTACCTTAAGGCAGATTCAAATTTCAGTTCCTGTCATTTTTGAATGCAAAGGATCAAATTCCAAAGCCGTTTCATTCAAATTCATGCTTCTCCATTTTGTCACTCTTGGTGCTCTGCTACATTCGAGACGTCTAGCCTTGCAAAGAGAGATGTCCGTTCTTTTAAGTTCAGTGTCAATTTTTGTTAAGGGACGTCTGTTCTCGCCAAGGGACGTCTGTCCTCCCAGTGGCGTCAGCTCTCGTTAATCGTCCACCAATTCATTAGCCTTAAGGGACGTCCGTTCTTCAAATTGGGACGTCCGTCGTCACTCTAAATTTAACGCCGTCAATTTTTTCGTGTTAAGGGACATCCATTCCTTTAAAAGGGATGTCCGATATTCCCCTATTTAAATGCCCGCCTCTCCTTTGCTCAAACAACGACGCTTCAGCTATAAGGGATATCCATCACCAATACCTGTTGTCCGTTATCCACTTCTGTCGTTCGTTGGCTCCATATGGGATGTCCGTTCCTCCATAAGGGACGTCCGTTGTTCCCCATTTTAAGCGCCAACCTTCTGCTTGCTCCAAACGGTGACACTTCAACACAAGGGACATCCACTATTCCACAAAGGACGTCCGTAGTCCCATTTTTGAGCAGCCATTCTGTTCTAAGGGCGTCCGTCTTCTTCCAAACGCCCGAGCCTCTCCCTACCTCCATTCTAACCTCCGAGAGAGCTCTGCCCCTGCCTCTCTTCATCTTCTAAGGGCTTCCGCAGGGTGCATCATAGACTTTGTATATCAATTTCTCGCACGACAATTTCTCCCACATTCTCGCCTCTGCCATTTTCCGCCTCTTTGCCACTACACCTTCTTGCACTTGAAGCATTACAGCCATACACACACTCACACACAGTTCATCCAAACAAGGATAGTTCATCAAAAAATAGAACCAATGAACTAACTGGGCACAACAATGGAGGCCGAGAAGACAAAATGCAAGGGCACTCGTGAATCACCCGTGTGAAGCCCCTATCTCCTAAGATCTTTACCCCTCATCGGAGCTTTCTCCGTTGAAGCTCCCAACGACCGGACCAACAATTGCCCGAGCTGTTGTCCCCTATTCTTGTAGCTCAACAAGAATCGTAGCTCGCGGTTCCCTTTCGCACCAACGGCCAGGGTGAAATCCGTTTGCACAATGCACGTTGCGCCATGTCGAAGCCGTCCCTCTGCTCGCCAGACTGTGTCTCCCTTGTCACTTCTCCCTTCTCCGCGAAAGAGATTTCTGCTGCGGGAGCTAAGATTTGCAATTTGCGAAAGAGAGTTCTCCCAACGTATTTTCCCCTCTTCTTCCGTTGTTTCTCCGACAAGTGAACTAAGATTTGCAATTTTCGAAAATGCCCTCCAATTCCTAGCATCTCCTCTTCCTTAATAAATCTTGGGTTACACTTCTTTATTTCTTTTAACCCACATAATTCCTACCCAATAAACTCCAGCTTAAGTTTCCAACTACTCCTCTAATTTAATTTGTCAAAATTCCACAATATATCTTTCAAATATAAAATCTTATATTTCCCTTATAATTTAATATTTCTTACCAATAACAATTCCGTCATAAAATCTTATAATTTCATATTTAATTTCCACTTAATCATTTAACATATACATAATTATATGTACCACACATTATTTACTCGAATTATTCCAAACATCACCCAACGATGTTTACCGGTCCAATTTAATTCTTCAATTCCATTTTTTAAATGAATTTTTTCATCAAATAAATCTTCAACAATTATCCAAATAATCATAATACACCAAATTGATTTCTTAATTATCTTTACTTAATTTCGTTACGAAAAATCATTGTATTACAAGAAGAGTGTGCGACAAAACATTTTTCATCAAAACGAAATACATTATTCAAATCAATAGTATAAATATTTTTATTTCTATTTCCAATAAACAGAATCTTTCTATTTATACTATTCTCAATCATGCAAATTTTAGGCTCAAAAGTAACTTTGTATCTTTGATCACACAATTAACTAATGTTTAATAGATTATGCTTCAAATCATCAATTAACAACATATTCTCAGTAATAGGGTTTGAAGTATTACCTATATTGCTAATACTTATAATTTGTCTTTTATTTTTGTTCCCTTTAGAGGTTACATTCCCTTTCTTCTTAGTGATAGAGCTGAACTTTGAGTAATCTCTAGACATGTGTTGAGCACTAGCTTTTATGAGAGATTTTCCAACCTACAAGTAAAATTACTTGTTTTAGGTACTCAAAACTTTTTAGGTCATTAAGTGCTAATTTTGATTCATTTAGGAATCCATTTCCTTTTATCAAAATATTTATTACCATTACACTTTAAGGGACATACAAACAATTTGTGACCTAATCTATTACATACATGGTGAGTAGATGGTTCAAGAAAAAGATTTGCACAAGTCTTTTTCTTTTGAAAAGTTGATATCTTAATATGGTTTTATTAAAAGTAACTCTTTGATGACCTAAAAACATATTTAAATTTTTATTGTCATTCGTAAATTTAAACACCATATTATGCAAGTCATCATTCTTGTTTTTCAAATCATCAATATCTTTTGCAAAACATAAATTAATATTTACATTTTTTATATCAATTCACTATTTTCTTTTTTCAAAGCCTTATACTTAGATTTGAACATATTGAATTCTTCATGTAATTCTTTAAACGCATCCAAAAATTCATTTTCAACAAAGTTCTCCTCTAAGTTATTAAAGGGGTTATGTATCTCATTCTTTTTTGCCATAAAACACACGTTTGGCATTTCTTCATCTTCGGATGATATGTCTTCATCACTTTCATTTCACGTGGCTTTCATTGCTTTCTTCTTGGAAGCTTTTAATGCATTCTTAGCTTGGAGACAATCGACTTTGTAATGACCCAGATTCTAACATTAGAAGCAATTGAGTTCCTTCTCCTTTTGGGGTCGTTCCCCTTAGTGATATTCTTTTCTTGTCATTTTCTTTGTTGTAGGAATTTATTGAATCTTCTTGTGATGAAATGCATTCTTTTCATCATCTTCTTCCTTTTCGGATTCGACTTGTTGTCTTGATGAGGCTTTGAGCGGTATATCTTTCTTTTTGGATACCTTCTTCTTTAGTTTTACCTTTTCGTTCACCTTTATTGTAATTTCGTAAGTCATTAAAGATCTAATGAGTTCCTTCATCTTTAGCACATTAAGATCATGCGTTTCTTAGATTGTCGTCACTTTAGATTGCCACGATCTTGGTAGACACCTGATAATTTTTCTAACCAACTTTTTTTAGGGTAAGTCCTAATAAGAGCTTTTAAATTATTAATAATGTTAGTAAAACTTGTAAACATTTGATCAATAATCTTATTTTTTTTCCATCGAAAACAACTCTCATTCATGTTCAAGTAAACAAAATTTACTTTCCTTTACTTGATTTGTTTCCTCGTGTGTGACTTCAGATAACTTCCATATTTCACATGCATTATCACATCCTTGCACTCTACTAAATTTATCTCTATTTAAAGTATAATGGAAGACATTCATAACTTTAGCAATTAAACATAATCTACATTTATCATTTCCATCATATTCAACCGACAATTTAGGAACATTTTTACAATTTTCAACTTTAACAGGGCATAAGGTCAATTTTCTATTATTTGCCATAAATCATAACCAAGAGATTATACATATATCCTTATTCTAGATTTCCAATGAACAAAACCATGGCCATCAAAGAAAGGTGGTCTAGAAAGATTGTCCCTTTGCATGTGAGCTATTTATATTAGAAACCATAAATGTGAGCTATTTATAATAGAAGCCATATATAAATTTTAAACAAAAATTTCTAGAAAATTTTAATCACAACCAAAACTTATAACCTAGCTCTAATACCAATTATAAGATCGATTTAACTTAAGAGGGAGAATGAATTAGGTTTAACAACTTTTTCGTATAATTAAAAACCTATTTAGTTTGCTATCTCAAATTATATATTTTCTCTCTTTTGATTAGATAAATCAAATTTAAAATGCAAGCACAACCATTAAAGTAAAGAGAGAAGGGAAAGAGGTTGCAAACAATTTGTTAATGTTATTCGATCAAATTGTCTACATTCGCACTCAAAGACTCCTTGAATAATCTTTTCCAATAACCCTTCTATTTACAAGTGATTGAGCGTTCGAGTGTCAATTGAAGCTAACAATAATACATTGTGTCATTTTTCTCATTGATTGAACATATGAGTATCAATTGAATCTTAATAACTCTTCATGGACGTCGCCCTTCTTTTTTATTAAATTTTCAGGTGTCAATTGAACCTTTCTGACTCTTCACTGGCATCACCCTTCTCCTTGATTGAACTTCCAAGTGTGAATCAAACATTTCAAACTCTTCAAGGATGCCATTCTGTTTTCACAAGTAACAACTAATGGTGATAAATGTTTAAGTACAATGACCTTTCTCTCTCAAGATGTAGAATCTCAAGTTTAGAAATATCAGAGGTTAGGTTTAGCTCAAGATTAAATGCTCAAATATTTGCAAGTGAATGAATAGCACTTTTGCGTAATTGTCAATCAGTTAGTTGTACGACAAAATATCCTTCTATTTATAGAGACCATCAAAATTCTCGAGCTCAAGGTGCCCTATGGTATTCTCTGAGTGGTGTGATATGTCTGTTAGAGACATCAATGAGGCGATGGTCTTTCGCAGGTTAAGTTGAAAGCTACCACACTAGGCGTTTGCAATTCTTGATCGAGTGTCCTCGTGAAGCTTCAATTTGAATTCTTGTCTTTAAATCAAACTTTCATGAGGCTCTCTAGGCTTCCACCACTTTTGGCTTTGGGCTTTCACCATGGGTGACAGCTCTTGGCTCTGGGCATCTGCAAATTAAGTTTCGAAAAACATTGCCTTGGGATTGGGCTTTCACTGTGGGTGACCTCTCTTCGGGTTCAGTTTGGCCTTCATATTGATCCTTTGGTCTTCCGCTACAGGCAACTGGTCATTGGGTCTGCATTTCTGCTTAAGTCAAACTTTTATAATTCAAGCGATTTTTTCATTTGAGTCTAATATATAAACTTTAACCAATTTGACATAAACTTAAAAAACATATTAATAAATTCAAATACTCATTTTCAATGGTATTTTCAACGAGAGTACAATCATATAAATTTTGAATTAGATTAATCATTTAGATACACTCTTCATTAAGTTAGAATCACAGTCATCATTAACTTAGAATAATATATTCCATTAATCATAATGATCATCAAAATAATTAAACTTAGGGAAATTAACACCGTAGACCCTATAGTTTAGGATCAATGATAAGTCAAACATTGAAGAAATTTTGTTAACAACTAAAACTTTGAACTACAAAAAATTCTCCCCGGCGACCTCACAGTCACGTTTTCCATCCAAATCTGTCGACATTAACGCCTCCATTTCGTTGAAGGGAAGGATCGTCAAACAGAGACAAAGGACGTCAATTATCGGGAGGCGAGGGACGTCCCTCCTGCCAGTTATCGAGCATCAGAATGATTATCGAGTGATGGTGGACGATTGTCAATGGCCGTTGGATGGAGAAAAGACGTTCCCCGCTCGAAATTGACGGTCAAGTTTGAATCTTTCAATTTCCAAAGGCGATGGTGGACGACATTCCATGGCCGTTGGATCTAGCGAGGGACGTCCCTTATCGAGATTAATAGCTAGGATTGAATATGAGAGATGTCCGTCTTAATATGAGGGACGTCCGTTTTGGACCAAATGTTATTCTCTGAATGAAAATGGACGTCCCTCGTATTAAGATGGACGTCTGTTTCATATTGAACGACGACGTCTTAAGACGAGAGATGTCCATTACTGGCAGAACGACATAGTCTTGGTCGAGGGATGTTCGTTTCTCGACGAGAGACTTCCGAAATAGGTCGAGGGACGTTTGTTATGGAAGAGGGACGTCCGTCTTAATTGAGGGAATTCACGCCTTTTAAAAATGCATGTGTCTTGCGCATGACCTTTCAACTGAAAAGAATTTGGAGTCCATCCTGAGCGTTCATTCTAATCCAGGGACGTCCCTCGCTTGATCCAACGGCCATGGATTGTCGTCTGCCATCACCTTTGAAAAATGGCAGATTCAATCCTGGTCGTCAATCTCTATAAGGCACGTCTCTCTCTCGATTCAACGACATGGACGATCGTCCGCCATCACCTTTGGAAATCGACAGAGTCAATCCTGGCCGTCAATTCTAAGCGGGGGACATCCTTCCTCTATCCAACTGCCAATGAAGATCGTTCGCCATCACCCGATAATCGGTTCAACGATCGTCTGTTTCCAACGGGCAGGAGGGACGTCCCTCGGCACCCAATAATTGACGTTCTCGTCTCCGTTCGACAGTTTTTGGTGTCAACGAAACTGTGACGTTAAAGTTGACGGATTTGGACGGGAAACATGACTGCGAGGTCGCCGGCAAGAATTTTTCATAGTTTAGGGTTTTAATTGTTAGCAAAATTTTTTCAGAGTTTAACTTGTCATTAATTATAAATTAGTCTACAGTGATAATTTCCTTTAAACTTAATACCTATTAAGCTAATAAGTAGTAATTCGAAAACTGTTACATCCACTTTCAAATTTGTGGATGTGTCTAGATTATAGTAATTGCCTTAATCAAGTTCACCTTTGTTTATTAGTCCTGCATAACTAATAAAGGATGATTGATTTTCTCCTCAATCTCAAACTATTGAGTTTTAAGCTTTGAGGTTTTGGCTGTAGAAGTGTTGAGAATTTATTTTTTCTTTAAGTTTGGTATCCCAGTTTGCATGGTTGCTAGCCTCATCATTTGGTCCAAGATCAGCGTGTTGGTCAGATATGTCTTGGTCCAACTCCATATTAGGCCAGACTTATTATTTTAATTATAGGTTCATGCTTGATTTGACCTGAACTTGAACCAAAACTAGATATAATTCTTAATAGAGGGCTAGCTTACGAGTTTTATTCAACTGGCCAACCCAAGGTAGAGGATGGCCTTGGCGTTGCATCTGTGTTGTCTAGTGTCAGGTCCTAGTTGTCCAACCATGTATTCTAGCATTGCAATGTGACATGAGAAAGAGTAGCTAAATATTTATTTTGGAAAGGCTTATAGGTTAGCTAAATAATTCACTGTCGACAAGTCAAACCTTAGGCCAATATTATTTGACCGAACTGGCCCAAGTTAGACAAAAATCTAGGCCAATGCTCAATGGATCAGGCATGGGCTGGTTTTCGTAGGCCAAGTCAACTGGGCATGGTCCATTATTAAGGTTGAAGTTGTTTTGGATTGATATTCCAAACAACATTTGGTGCGTTAGCTTGATCACACACGAGTTCTTTTGAGACGATAATGCTTTAGAGAAACACCACCAAGCAAACATGCCAAAGAGGTAGTTTGAATGTAAGCCATTTCATTGCAACTTGTAGATCAAGCATTCACGCGTGTCAGCACTAGCATATTTGGATGCTTACTTGTCGAGATATGATTTTTAATAAATGTTACAGCAAAACATAGTCGATCAAGAACAAGTAGTCATGTTATTTTTTGTATAATTTGGTAACAAAAGATAAAAATAATTAAGAACTAATAATATTACTACTCAGTCCCCATTCAAAAGGTTCAAATTAAGGTAATTAACAAAAAACAAATCCTAAACTATGGGATCAATGACAAATCAAACATTAAACTAAGTTTGATAAAAATTAAAACTCTAAATTATGAAAAATGAATGACACAAACCTCACAGTCACATTTTTCGTTAAAAGACGTCTCTTAGACGTCTGCGACATCCACAGACGTCTGATTATACCTCTTTACATGAAACAAACGTTCGCATTTATATGAAAAATGTCCATGTCTACCCATTTACACAGAAGTAGACATTTGTACTAAAATTAGCGGACATCCGCTTTTTATGAAGGACGTCCATTATCTGTGAAAGTTAATAGGAATGACGTCTGAACTTTCAAATATATAATTTCATGCATTTTTGTATTAGTGCGAATGTCCACACATAGAGTGAACGTTCTTTCAACACTATCTATATAAGTTGAAACTTGAAAGGATGTCCGCTGCGAGCAAACATATTGACCTAGGCAATTTATGAGTGATTTCCAAGCGATTTCAAGCGACTTTCAAGTTTCAAAATTTCTAGAATCCTAAAATGGCATCAAATGCTGGAAATGTCACTATAAAGCATAAAGCCACTCCCTCCATAGCTCAAGTTCAATCAGAAGGTGATTTGACCTGTCCCCGCTTACCAGTAAAAGAATACCCTTTATCGGCTTTCAAGATGATGTCATCTAAGGAAAGGTACGATAATGATATCAAATGTCGTTATATTGTTATCTCTAGAAGGGTAAAATTTCATGCATTCGTGGACTTAGGAATAGAAGATATGTTTGAGCATATTAAACTTGCTAGGTCGTGCAAGATGGGAGGATATTATTATAAGCGGGTTATCAAACTGTTTTATGCAAATCTGGAGTAGGGTAACAAATCCTTGGAGCTAAGGACATATATGTTTGGATGAGAGATTAGGATAACTCTCAATGAGTTAATTGAGTTGATTGGATGTTCCACAGAGGAATCGACCGAGGAATATTTTCATGTATCTAAGGATCTAGACTTCATAAACACAAGGAGAGAGTCTTACATTGCTGCAACAGTTGCACCATAATCCCGACGTTGGATCTTTCTACATGCCCAAATCAAAGGACTTTAACGACAAAGCTAAAGTCATCCATCATATGATAACCCACACAATTTTGTCTTATGATGGACATAGAGACAATGTAAACTGCATAGATCTTTATGTGATAGAAAAGTGATGACTCTTGTAAAAGAGTTATTTTACAAGTATAATTTATATGAATATTGTTTAAAATCGGTGATGTAATTAATAAGAATAATATTTTTTCCATAGAATATCACAACATCTTGCAACATTACATTTTTACGTAAAAGGATCTGTTTATGATATTTTTATTGTAAATTTGATGAAAATTAATATTTAATGTAGATTTAGTAAATTGCAAGAAATAAAGTAAAGATAGATCACAAAAAATGAATGTAAATTATTCATCAAATAGAGGATTCAAAGGAAGAGAGAAAAAAATGATTTTTTTGAAACAAATAAGGAAGATTAAGTTGGAGATAAGGTGCTAATTCAAAATTTAAATGTGTAACTAGATGAGTGAAAATATTTGAATCATCTATGCTAGATAAGGAAGAAACTAATTAGCAAAAATTTGGGGAGAGAACAATGAGGAAAGAGAGAAGCAACCTAAGGATAAAAAGAAGAAGTTTTCAGAAGAAAAGAGAGAGGACCCTGAAAGGGGAGACATTATAACACATAAAAGAGGATTTTTCTGACGAAGAAAGTTGGAGAAAAACAAGGAAGAAATTGGAGAGGTTACTGATGTAATACCCATGATTTTTCTTATATTATTTTAGGGCTAAGTGTGATAAATTTTGGGAATATTTGTTGGAGTGTTCGTGGAAAAGGAGAAAGTAACGTTGTGTGCATGACCTCTATGAAGGTGAAAGTATAGAAATTGTAGGTTATTTCTCCATGACGTGTTTAAACGACATCAAATTAGAGAGAAGAGGCATTGTAAATAGTGGAATCACGGATGAGATTGTGTCCATGAAGGAAAACACATCTACAACAAATAGATTTAAGGAAGGAAACACTGTCGTTTAATAAAGGATTTATGTGTACAGTGCTGTCATAGGAGCTTAGGCATCTGCGGAGGGAAACACTACCGCAAATGTTAAGATAGACAGCAAAATTTTGGTGTGAAGTACACTAATGAATTAAGGAAAATTAAGTGTCAGAGGGATCAGATGCTTTTGGACCCATGGGATGAGGTTTAGGAATGACTGGTATCATTTAGGATGGTGGAAGATTTCTTAGTGGGAGTATGTGTGACTGTTAGATTAAGTGGAGAGATGAAGCGAGGGACGTTAGATTAAGGATATGAGGGTTTTGTGGGGGATGAAAGATTCTTTGTGGGAGAGTGTTGGGTCGTTGGATTATAAGATTGGGGGTGCTGATAACAGTTGGATCAAGGAAGGAAGCCGCAATTGTGCAAAAAAGTATAGTCATTTGATGAATGGGGCAAGTGAAAGATTAACCATTGGATGTGGATGATGGAGAAGGAAATGCGTCTGCGAATTGGTACGCGTTCGCAATTTAAGTTAGATGTCGTCGTTTTAGCTATGGCAAGCGGCTAAACTGTAAGGAACTGCGGAAGTGTTGAGACTTGCGGACGAGAATGCTTTCTGATTATGACGTTGGCAGCTGTTGATTGGTCGAAAGGCACCATAGGAAGGGAATATTTATTGGGAATATTCTTAGTGGATGGAAATGTAGCCGCTGTGGAAGCGTAGACTTCCACAATTGTAGATTAATGTTTTATAGTAGCTTCTGGAGGATTAAGAAAAACACGCAACCAATTAGGCTTTGTCGTTATGATGATAACGAAGGATGTTAGGCTGTGTTTTTGCTGCAAAAATAGTGTAACGTGGAGGAAGTTACCAAGTGAATTATCTCAACCGATTATGATTCAAAGGTGGCGATTATGAGGCATGAGTTACGAACCCATTAGGAATGAATCTAGATGTATTGTTTGCTGAGAAACATAGACTTGGAGTTAAATGGTAACTTTTCATTCAAGGAAAATACTTTAGGAAGTTTTTAAGGAATTATATAGATAAGCTATAAGTCAAAACCCCAGAAGTCGCAGGGAGAGAGTGAGCCATCTCTCAAACCCTCTGGTAGATCTTCCTCTAGGATTTGTCGAGGTAGGTTCTCCTCTGTTATTTGAGGTTATGTTGGCAATAAGTAATGTTAAGTTTATCCTTTTAATAACTAGCTCTTTACTTTTAAAGGACAAGTTAGCATACGGGAAGAGTTAGAGAATCAAACCTCTAGTAGAGAATTCAGGTAAGAAATGTTGCATGCATTTGTCCCCTCAGGGACTATACCATGGATTGCTAAGTATAAGTTAGAAAATGTGATTTGCAGTTTCTGTTAGTTATGTTATATATGTTTGTGGTTTTGATAGTACGATAGATGACGATATTAATGCTTCAGGATTTTGATGATCTGTTAGAATATGTTAGTTGGTTTGATGTGAGTTGATAATCTGATATTATATTATGCATAATTCGAGGGTTAGATAACCTATTAATTATGTTATGGACCTTGAGGATTTTACTACCTGATAGATGATAATGTTCTAAGTTGCTTGAAGGTTCCATGTCTATACAACATGTTTCCAGAAAGATGAATGAAAATATTTTCTTGTGCAAATGATTTTCATGAAAGAAAGATAAAAGATGATGAAGATACGTAATAGCATTGGTGATGCGGTATCATTGGAAGTTTGGGAGATTGATTCCCTCCAATGGAGAACAAACAGTTTTGGTATTGTGTTCCAATAACATAACAGAACAGAGACAAAAAAGAAAGATGAAATTTTTATGATGTTTTTTTATAAAAGTTGATTTTATCATTCATGTATATTTTCATCTCTTTCTAAACAATAGGCTTATAGAAGGATTCTGTGATGTAGGTTACAAGAAAGGTGATGATAATGAATTAAAAGACTATGATGAAAGAAATAGATGAAGAAGTATCTCCATGGCGAAGAAGGCATGACATTGTTACAATGAAAAGCAATGAAAAAAAAAAAGAGAATTTTATGTATTTTGTAAGAAAATAATTTTATGGAAAGTCGAGTTTTATTTCATGTTCAATGTAAAAAGTCTTCTACTATGGATATGTTTTTCTAGAAAGAGATTTTATTCATTTTTAGAAGAATAAAATATGTGATTCAATTTATAAGGTTTAAGGTGTTTGAAGCAAGGGTTTTCAAGTGACGGTCGGACTTTGATAAAAGAATAGTTTCTTTAAAAAAAATTTAGAAAAAATTGTGATCATTATAGTTGATCGAGAAGTCTGTTCGTTTCTATAATATTCTGGACGCAAGTATTGCTGCAACATCGTGCAACATCTGATTAACAAAGAAGACTTCATCTATTTATCTATTTTGTTTTTATGTTTAATTACAGACTTAATGTGATGAGTCTTACTTTGATTATGGACTACACTTTTCTAGTTGTAATGAAAAGAGAGTACCAACTTATGTGAAACTATTTCTTTGTTAAAGCTTGTACTGCAATTTGGTTGAATAATTTAATATGCACCAATTGTTTAGTTCATTCAGTATCAATAGGCATGGATAATTATTAGCACTAATCTTATACTTATCGGTAACTAGGGATTTTAAGGCTAATATTGAATTGTGTAATGATGACATTTACACATCGTTTTGTTTGGAATTACATAGCATATTTGAATAATTTAAAATTAAAAATTTCAAAATATTTATCTTTCAAAAGTTTGGAAGAAACATATTAAGAACGTCTTTAAGTAATTTGAATGAATCTTGATAGTTTAGAAAGTTCTAAGTCATTTAACTGATTGTTGTAGCATCCATTAGCAATTGTAGTAAAACTCACATAAGAAGGGAAATAAAATTTGAGCCAATTCTTTAATTGAACCTCTCAATTGTTTATTTGCATTTTATTTTAATTGCTCAACTCCCAACTCACCCTTCCAATCGATTTTTATTTTATTTGTTTTTTTACTTAGATATAAAATTGTGTCAAACTTGTCTTCATGGATCAATACTCTACTTACTCTATATTACTTGATTTGCTTCACATGCATTTACATAATGTTAGTTTTGATCAAACAAATTTTTGGCACCATTGTTGGGGACAATTTTTAGCAATTTTCATCTTTGTGAAACATTTTCGTTAAAAAAAATTGATATTCTTCTTTCTTTTTTTTTTATCGGATACTTTACTATTGCGTACAATAGTTATCAAAAGCCATTTGTGAGACGAAATTTAACTCAACGAGTGGAAGGATTTTATGAGTTTGACAAGATTAGTGCACTCAATATCCAAATTTCATCTTTCACCAATCCAATCGAGTCAATGAACATGATTTCTTGTCAAAGGGCAACAACTATTTCATGCGTATTTTGCAAAGGACCATACAGTTATGAGTATTGCCATTCAAATCCAAACTCTATCAAGTCTATAGTTTACAATCACAACAATGCATTCTCAATTTTATACAACTCAGTTTGGAGACAGCATTCTGACTTTCAATGGAGTTATCTAACACAATATTCTGATTTCAGCACTTCACAGAAAATGTATAAAAATTCATATCCTCATGAATTTTCTCAAAAAGCTTACAATTTTACACAACAAGCAATGCCACAACAAAATAGGTAGCTTCAATTTGAGCAACCAATAATAAATCAATTAGAAAGAATATGCTGCTAATAATGATACTACCCTTCAAAACCTAGCAGCTTTGATAAAAAATTTGAAAAATGAAGTTGGACAAATCGCTCAAACATTGAATAGTCGACCACCAGAAGCTTTACCTAGTGATACCAAAGTTCCATAAAGAGAAGAAACTGAAAATTTGAGTCTATTATTCTGAGAAATAGCATAAAGTGGAGACATTAGAAAAACAGAAAGATGAAGAGAAGAAGAATACTAAAGTTTAAAAGGAAACAATGGTCAGAGACAATCCAATTGTTCATAAAAACGTTGTTATAAATCTCGATGCTGTAGCGATGCCGCAACAAACGCTCATTGGAAATCAAATTGAACAATTACCTCTACCATTCCATGAAAGGCTCTAAATGTAGTATCAAGATAAATAGTCTTAGAAGGTCTTGGTGATCAGCATCAAAATCTCTCTCATGAAACCTTTGGAGCAAATGCTAAGCCATACCAAATTTTTTAAGAATGACATGACAAAGTGAAATTGAAATGGTGACACACAATAAAAAGAAAGATAAAATGAGAGATGTCTATGCTGAATAAAAAATTATATTAGACATAAAGAAAACTTTAACATCTTTGCGAGATCTAGGTTGAAGAAAAAGGGAAGTAGTTGGGCAGTTGTCTTTAAAATAAACGCTTTTGGGAGACAAATCAAGTTTAAATTTTTAGTAGTTTATTTATATTTTTTAATGTATTTTTGTCACGATCCGGAGGAGGGTCGGACAGAAATGCAGGGCCAAACGACCCAGCCCACAGAGGGGACTCGATCGCCCATCCTAAGGCTTGTTAAATTATTTCAAAAGACTTGTATAAATACCCAGCCGTAGCACACTTGTGATGGGCCACAATCCATATAGTGATTGCAAAAATAATTAATAATGCGGAATAATAGATTAAAAGAATCCAAATGATACTATGCATACAATTCAAGTTTCTCAGAAAACCATATTAAGTAAATTATAGTCATTCAAGAACTTGCTTACTAGGAAATAAGGTTCAACTAAGGAAATGAAATAAAGTAAATAGCAACAGAGTCTTCAACCAAAATCCTAACCTAGGAAAAAATAGTCGAATGGGTGAGTGACTAGCTCAGTAGAGAACTTATACTAAATGCTAAGCGCGTGTAAAACTTGTTTTATTGTTTTGTGAAAACCATGAGTTTCGAAAAATATGCATGTTTTTCAAAACATCTTAAAATCATTTTTATCTCAAGGAAATCTGGCCCAATGGCCTCCGACGAGATATTATGAAAACATGATTGTATACATAGACAACTATAAGTTTAAAATACTCTCGCCGTGTTTTATACTGAAATTGTAGTCCGTGAAAAAGGAAGGTCACTCAAGGACTCCTTCGAACAATTTCACAAAAAGGTGACCATAAACGTGGGCAACACCTCATGAGCCTGGAGGAAGACAAATGACGATGGTCCGTAGACTTAACTCGTCACCTGGGTTGTCAGCGACACGGTCGTAATATACACCTGATCAGGTTTAGGGATTGAAAACCCAAGGAAGGCTCATCTCCTTTCTAATCTCATCTTTCACACAGCGCACAAACAAAACATCTTCACGCAGTAGGAGATATACCAGGGATAGCCTCCTGATACATTGACACCAAAACCGTTCAAAGTATCAAGAGGATTCATCACTCCCAAAACAGTATCCAATATGTCACACCATGAAGTTAGATGCATGAAAGTAAACGTGTAAAGCCTTCGTACATACATAAAATAAAAAGCTGATGTACTATTGAACAGTTCCCGTCATGGTTTTCATATGTGCTAACCCACAAAATACGGTTTTGAAAACTATTCAATGCAGTGCAAAACAACTCAGTATAAAACCCCTACCTCCTTGGCAGTCCTTCCTCGTATGCGAATGAACAACTATCTCAGGTTCCGACTCAAAGACCTCAAAATCGTCTGAACCTCCAACATGTTAACATGGGAAAATCTCATAAATACGTGTCAAGTGTTAAGTGCAAGGATCCTAAACCGGAACTAAGTTTAACATCCATTCTTAATAACCAAAACAGGACTCTAACTCATCTATCGCTGCACAACAAAATCACTCCCAATACTCCTCATTTTAGCTTACTCAATCATTTAACAACACCAAGTGCTCCCCTTAGGCAATATTCATCAAATAATTTACAACGTATAATCCTGTTATCTATCCGTACAGAACAAGGCCTCAACATGTCCCAAAACTTCCAACCAACAAAGCATTTATTTCATGGTTCAGTAAACACAAATTTGACATAGCTAAAAAAATTAGCATGTCCTCAAGAAATCCCTTTCTAAACCGTAAAGAACATATTCTTAAAGCAATGTTCACAACAAACAACAATATATCATTGTGAGCCATCAACCGAATTGTGAGTTGCTAAATATTATCAACAACATTATGTAAAAACAAAGCAAAACAGGACAGCCTTCGGTGACCTTAACAGGACACAACTCCTCGGGAGTTTTTCATCAAAAGATTACCATGAACCTACAACTAATATCAAAATAGCCACACCAATGAAACTCATCCGAAAATTAAATAGAATCCCAATGTGCACTCATCGGCTTCATCAGTGAACCGTAACAAACAAACAGTGCAGCAATTTCAAAAAACAGAATCCAACATTACATTAACATCGTGAACCAAAATGCAGAACAAAGCTTGAACCATCAAAACAGCCGCAACAAAAACGTATTGTCAGCATTATTCATCCAAAAACAGCAGCAGGAAACAACCAAAACTAAACAGGGCAAAGAGCCATTACCTGTAACACACCCAGTCGAATCCAGAGAGCAACAACTCTCCCTCCTTTCTTCTTTCTTAGGTCCAGAAAGCTTTTCCCCTTCACAAAACGCAAACATCGGATTTATTGATCAGAAACAGAGTAGCAGGAACGAACGAAAATGATCGGGCGAGAGGCTGAAAAAAATACCCATGGCATTCTTACCTTGATCAAACGAATGGTAAATGCAGATTCTTAGTTTGAAGCTGCTACCGTCGTTTGTAAAACACCCTGGATGAACTGCACAATCATCTGCGCTTTGCAGTTCCTGTTTCTGCCAAAACCCGAACCTTATCCAAGCGGGTTGGCGCACAGATGGCTCTGCCCATATAGATTCACTTCCATGCGAGCTACCGTTGACTCTCGCTCGGAATGCAGTGGTGTTTGAGTTCGCCCGTCGCCATTTCTCTCTCGCGAAATAGCTAATAGCTCTCTCTCTCTCTCTAAGGAAGCAAGGACAAATGAAAAACCCTATTCCTTTCTTCCTTTTAATTCCAACTCTACCCTTTTTCCTTCTAATCTACCATGTCTTTCTCTCTTTCCTCCTTTCATTTATTTTGATTCTTTTATCTTCTTTTTTAATTTAAGTCCAACTCCTTTTTATTTATTCTCTTTTTTTCCTTTCAACTGCTGCAAGAATTGCCTTTCGACTCCTTTATTATTATTTTTAATTCTTTTCTTTATTTCATTTACTTCCCCTTATAAACAATTGTATATTAATTTGATCCAAAAATCATATCTCTAACTCTACATTCCGACTTCAATCCCAACTTACATCGAACATGAACCAACGATATTTATCGGTCCAATTTAATTCACCAACTACATTTTTTAAATAAATTTTCTGTTAAAAAATTTTCAATTTCGTCGATTTGACTAATTGACCAAAATTTCACATGTGGTCGCTACGTGACAATTCGAGTCAACTTTTGAATGTTATGACAGATTTTAACGCAAAAATTTTGCATGTGGAATTTATTATCTTGAAAATCTTCGGGTTTTACATCTTAACCTCCTTAAAAAAATTTCATCCTGAAATTTAAAATAAAACCCATCATAGATAAGAAAAGACGAGGGTACTTCCTCATCATGTCAGCTTCAATCTCCCACGTGGCTTCCCTCTTGGTGTGATTCCTCCATAGCAAACGAACCAAAGGGATCTCTCTGTGACGGAGAACCTGAACTTCTCTGGCTAGGATCCACTTCGGTTCCTCTTCATATGATATATCTTCCTGTATAGGAACGTTAGTCCAAGAAATGACATGGGACGGATCTGGCGTATACTTCCTCAGTTGAGATATGTGGAAGACATTATGAACATATCCGAGCTGGGGAGGTAGGTCAAGCTTGTATGCTACACTCCTAATTCTCTCAACAATTTGGAACGAGCCAATATACCTTGGGGCTAACTTTCCTTTCACCCCAAATCGGCTAATACCCCGCCTCGGGTTCACCTTAAGGAAAACAAATTCTCCCGCGTTGAACTCAACCTCACGTCTCTTCAAGTTAGCATATCTCTTCTATCTACTTGCACAGTCTTGAGTCTATCTCGAATTATTCGTATCTTATCTATGGTCTCCTGGATCATCTCCGGCTCAAGTGAAACTGTCTCTTCTGTCTTGGACGAACACAATGGTGACCGGCACGGCCTCCCATACAATACCTCATATGGAGATACACCAATGCTAGTGTAATAACTATTGTTGTAGACAAATTTGACCAATGGCAAATGAATGGTCCAGTTGTCACCAATTATCTGCCATTGGCAAAATTCATTGTAATCCTATCTCATTTCCACTCAGGAATAGGCAAGGGTTGTAACAATCTTGTTGGCCTCTGATACTCAACCTTTACCTGTTGATAGATCAGGCACCTGGCCACAAGGTCTGCTACGTCAAGTTTCATACCCACCCACCAGTATGGATGCTTCAAATCATGGTACATCTTTGTACTCCCGTAGTGGATAGCGAATCTAGATTTGTGAGCTTTAGCAAAAATAGTTTGTCTCAAATCCTGAATATCGGGAACTGCCACTCTATCCTGGTAAAGAACAGTTCCTTAATGTTGACTCTCCAACCATCAAGTTGTTCGCCACTGTTCAATTGTTCCACTTTGCCTCTCAGTTCTCCATCTTGCTCATGTAATTGCCTAGTTGTCTAAAGTAAGTACGGTGTAGCAATTATGTTATACGTACACGCCATATTGTCTGTCTCGTAATATTGTAGGCTTTAGTCTCCAACAACTATAGACTGCTTCCACTCATCAAGAACCAGACAAGTCATGAATCCTTGAGGATATCAACTCAAAGCATCAACAACTACATTTGCCTTTCCCGAATGATACTCTAAGCTGAAATCATAATCCTCGAAATACTTCATCCACCTGTGTTCTCTCAAATTTAGGTCTCGCTGAGTAAAGAGATACTTTAGAGTCTTATGATTAGAGCACACTTAGAAATTCACGCCGTACAAATAGATCTTCAAAATCTTCAAAGCAAAAATTATAGCTGCCAACTCTAAATCATGGGTTGGATAATTTTGCTCATGGGGCTTCAACTACTATGATGCATAAGCAACTACTTTCCCTTGCTACATAAGCACGAATCTAAGGCCAACTCCTGATGCATTAGTGTATACTACATACGACAGCTCTCTATTAGGCACTGTCAGAATAGGTGCATTCGTCAATTTGCTTTTCAATCCTCAAAATCCTTCTGACACTTGTTATTTCATTCAAATCATTTCCTTATCAACTGAGTCAACGGCGCGACCAATGAAGAAAACTCTCAACAAATCGCTGATAATAACCAATAAGATCAAGGAAACTGCGAATCTAGGTCACATTCTTCGGAGGCTGCCACTTCACCACTGCCTCAATTTTCGCTGGATCAATCGAAATTCCCTCACATGAAACTACGTGTCCCAAGAACTTGACCTCTGAC
Source organism: Begonia loranthoides (assembly GCA_022433065.1). Taxonomy (NCBI): domain Eukaryota; kingdom Viridiplantae; phylum Streptophyta; class Magnoliopsida; order Cucurbitales; family Begoniaceae; genus Begonia; species Begonia loranthoides. Next base: position 8,563,885 of record CM039483.1, read on the forward strand.
ATCCAAAAGTCACACTTGCTCCTCTTGGCATATAGTTGGTGATCTTTGAGAGTCTGTAACACAATCCGCATATGATCTTGATGTTGACTCCACGATTTTGAGTACACCAAAATGTTTTCTATAAACACTATGACAAACTGATCCAGATACGATCTAAGACTCGGTTCATTAGATCCATAAATGCTGCTGGAGCATTTGACAAACCAAAAGGTAAGACTAGAAACTCAAAATCTTCATCTCTTGTTCAAAAAGCTATTTTCGATTTATCCTCTTCATGGATTCTCATCTGATGATACTCGGACTTCAAGTTAATCTTAAAAAAATACTGTGAACCCCTAAGTTGGTCAAATAAGTCATCAATCCTAAGCAAATGATACTTGTTCTTCATAGTAACTCGATTCAATCTCCAATAATCGATACAAAGCCTCAAAGTCTAATCGGCTTTCTTTGCAAATAACATAGAAGCACCCCAAGGGGGCACACTCTCCCGGATGAATCCATTTTCTCTTAATTCTTTCAAATGTTTCCTCATTTCACTCACTCCATGAGAGCCATCTTATATGTTGAAGTTGATATTAGTGTAGCGCCTGAAACTAGGTCAATGCGAAACTCCACCTCTTGGTTCGGAGGCAACCCTGGCAACTCATCAAGAAACACATATGGAAACTCTCTCACTACCGAGATATCCATATCCTAACCAGAGGTCTCGCCATCACCGTCAACCGACAAGAGGTTCTCATACTACTCCAATCCACTGCATCCACCCAGACAAACTCACAAGATAAGGTTAGTTGTCACCATACCAGGACCACCTCGGTAGACAACAACCCGTACATCATTTGCAATAACTGTAACCTTTTCCAAATGACAATCTATGATAGCTCGGTACTTCCTTAGTCAGTCCATACCCAAAATCACGTCAAACTGACTCATAGGTAATATAACCAAGTTTGCAAAAAAAAAACTTGCAATCGTTGATCACCACACAAACTACTCTACATACAGATTCTACTCCACTCTGGACACCCAAAGGAATATTACTCATCAACAGAGATTCCATCTCCTCTACTGACGCTGACCTTAGGTCAACCCATGAAAGGCTCTGGCCATAGACTCATAATGGTTACGGCTACCATACTGCGCCCTGAATACCTCGACCAATTTTTTTTTCCACTCTATCGACTTGACATCATAACTAGACCTCACGGCGTTCCACCAGCTAGAGGCCAACTTCTCTATATAATGAGTGATAATCCCCACCTAGAACTCTTCTGGAACTTAGAGAGACCCAAAATTTCTTTCCATTTTCCAATTCTTTGCTCCAATTGGATCTGCCCCACCTTCAAACACGGGTGGGTTCAATCTACTAAACTCCTAGAAATACCTCTTCCTCAGGTTTCTGTGCAAAATTGTTACTAGTATGGTTTCGCAAAGCCTCCATCATTGCTGCAATGTCATCGGAACCACCCTCATGCGATCGGCTGCGAGATATCCTTCTCGACGGCATTCTTAAAATTTTGAGAAGAGAAATACACTTGATATGAAACTTCTTATGCACAGTAAACTTCATCCAAATTTTTCACTTCAAAAATTTTCTCAAACAATCACTATTTGGAAATCGTGGAACCTTAAGCTTTGATACCAAAAATTTCTGTCACGACCCGAAGATAGACCAGACAGAAATGCAGGGCCAAACAATTGGATCCACGGAGGGGACCCGATACCCCAACCCAAGGCTTGTTAAATTATTGCAGAAGACTTGTATAAATACCCAGCCTTAGCCCACTTGTGATGAGTCATGGTCAATATAATGATTGCGAGAATAATTAATAATGCGGCATAATAGATTAAAAGAGTCCAATATATTGTCCATACAATCCAAGTTTCTCAGAAAACCAGATTAAGTAAATTGTAGTCATCCAACAACTTGGTTACCAGGAAATAAGGTTCAACTAAGGAAATGAAATAACGTAAATAGCAACAAAGTCTTCAACCAAAATCCTGACCTAGGAAAAAATAGTTGAAGGGGTGAGTGACTAGCTCAGCAGGGAACTTATACTATATGCTAAGTGCATGCAAAACTTGTTTTATTGTTTTCGTGAAAACCATGAGTTTCGGGAAATATGCACATTTTTCAAAACATCTGAAAATCCTTTTTATCTTAAGGAAATCCGGCCCAAAGGCCTCCAAAGAGATATTATGAAAAACATGGTTGTATACGTAGACAACTATAAGTTTAAAATACTCTCGTTGTGTTTTATACTGAAATCGTAGTCCGTGAAAAAGGAAGGTCACTCAAGGACTCATTTAAACAATTTCACAAAAAGGTGGCCATCAATGTGGGCAACACCTCATGAGCCTAGACGAAGAAAAATGATGATGGTCTGTAGACTCAGCTCATCACCCAGGTTGTCAGCAACACGCCCGTAATATACACCCTAATCATGTTTAGGGATTCAAAACCCAAGGAAACCTCATCTCCTTCCTAATCTCATCTTGCACACAATGCACAAACAAAACATCTCCACGCAGCAGGAGATATACTGGGGATAGCCTCCTGATACTTTCACATTGAAACTGTTCAATGTATCAAGAGGATTCATCACTCTTGAAACATTGTCCAATATGTAACACCATGAAATCATATGCACGAAAGTAAAGGTGTAAAGCCTTCGTACATACATAATATAAAAAGCTAACGTACTGTCGAACAGTCTCCGTTAGGTTTTTCATATGTGGTATCCCACAAAATATAGTTTTGAAAACTATATTTTGTAGTGCAAAACAACTCAGTATAAAACCCCTACATCGTTGGCAGTTCTTCCTCATATGTGAAGGAACAACTATCTCAGGTTCCAGCTCAGAGTCCTCAAAATCATCAAAGCCTACAACATGTTAACATGAAAAAAATCTCATAAATACGTGTCGAGTGTTAAGTGAAAGGATTCTAAACCAGATTTAAGTTTAACAGCCATTCTTAATAACCAAAACAGGACTCTAACTCATCTATCGCTGCACAACAAAATCACCCCCAATACTCCTCATTTTAGCTTACTCAATCATTTAACAACACCAAGTGCTCCCCTCAGGCAGTATTAATCAAATAATCCACAACCTATAATCCTTGAGTTATCTATCCATAGAGAACAAGGCCTCAACATGTCCCAAAACTTCCAACCAACAAAGCATTTATTTTACGGTTCAATAAACACAAATTTGACATAGCTAAACAAATCAACATGTTCTCAAGAAATCCCTTCCTAAACTTTGAAGAACATATTCTTAAAGCAATGTTCACAACACACAATAGTATATCATTGTGAGCCATCAACCGAACTGTGAGTTGCTAAATATTATCAACAACATTGTGTAAAAACAAAGCCAAATAGGGTAACCTTCGGTGACCTTAACAGGACACAACTCCTCGGGAGTTTTTCATCAAAAGATTACCATGAACCCACAACTAATATCAAAATAGCCGCACCAACGAAACTCATCCGAAAATTAAATAGAATCCTAATGCGCACTCATCGGCTTCATTAGTGAACCGAAATAAACAAATAGGGCAGTCCTTAATACCCATTTCAAAAAATAGAATCCAACATCACATTAACACCGTGAACCAAAATGCAGAACAAAGCTCACCATCAAAACATCAGTAACAAATGCTCCAACAGCATTCAGAACAAGATATGGACACTATGATTTTCTAGTATTGTCGTTCGGGTTAACAAATGCTCCAACACCATTTATGGATCTAATGAAGCATATTTTTAAGGAGTATATTGACAAGTTCATCATTGTCTTCATCGATGATATTCTAGTCTATTCGCGCTCAGAAGAAGAACACTAGGAACATTTGATAATCTCTCTCTCTATATTGGTGAAGCACAAGTTGTATGCAAAGTTCTCAAAGTATGATTTTTTGTTAAATAAATTAAGTTTTTTCGGGCATGTAATTTCTAAAGAAGGTATTGAAGACCCATCAAAGATTCAAGCAGTAATTGATTGGTCGTAACCGAAGAATGTAGGGGAAGTGAGAAGTTTTCTTGGGCTGGCTGGTTATTACTGATGTTTCATATGCGGATTTTCCAAGATTTCGCTGCCTCTGACTAGTCTAACGAAGAAAAATGAATGGTTTTGGTGGACAAATGATTGCGAGAAAAGTTTTCAAGAATTAAAATGTCGAATGACTTCAGCCCATATTTTGACTTTTTCGGTAGAAGAAGGCAGTTATTGTATTTATTGTGGTGCTTCCAAAAGCCGATTTGGGGGGGGGGGGGGGGGTACTTATGCAAAATGGGAAAGTAATCGCTTATGCTTCAAGACAGCTGAAACCGTATGAGACGACTTATCCCACCTATGATCTGGAACTTGCCGCGGTAGTTTTTGCACTCAAAATGTGGAGACATTATTTATATGGGCAGTGGAACGAAATCTTCACAGATCACAAAAGTCTAAAATATATCTTCACTCAGAAGAAATAGAATATGGGGCAACAACGATGGTTAGAGTTTGTAAAAGATTACGACTGCAAGATCAAGTACCATCCTGGAAAAGCTAATGTGGTAGCCGATGCACTAAGTTGAAATGTTGCACTCATGAGTATGATATGTGAAGAAATGCCAGTATGACTTAGAAAAGATGTTCAAGAGTTGGATGTGCAAATGGTTGTGATGCAGTTAACTGTCCTTTTGTCAACGTTAATACTGAAGCCTTCTATACTTGAGAGAATTAAAGAAGCCCAGCAGAAAGACACCCAATACGAAGATTTCAAGCTGAATCTGATTCTGGTGGAGTTTTAGAAATATTCTATATCTAATGGTGGAATTGTGAAGTATAAGAACAGATGGTATGTGCCTACTAACTCACTATTACAGTTGGAGATCTTGAGAGAAGCCCATTCTTCAAATTTTTCCATCCATCCCAGGTGCAACAAGATGTACAAAGACCTCAAGGTGCACTATTTCTGGTCTATAATGCAGTATGATATTACTCAATATATAGCATTGTGCCAGGTATGTCAACAAGTAAAGGCAGAACATCAAAGACCTAGTGGAATGTTTCAACCAATGCCAATACTAGAGTGGAAAGGGGAGCACATTACCATGGATTTTGTTACTGGATTACCCAGGACTATGAAAGGACACGAGGCAATCTGGATGATTGTTGATAGACTAGCCAAAGTTGTCCACTTCTAACCGGTAAAAATGACGTACAATATGAATCAGTTCACATATAAATATGTTTTCAAGATAGTACGATTACATGTTGTGCCTGTCTCCATTGTATTTGATCGGGATCCACAGTTCACTCCTGCGTTCTAGAAAATCTTAAATAAGGCCATGGGCATGAAATTAAAGTTCAGCACCTCCTTTCATCTACAAATTGACGGCCAGAGTGAGCGGACAATCCAAATATTAGAAGATATGTTGTGTGCCTGCATGTTAGAATTCCAAATCAGATGGGGAAAGATACTACCGTTGGTAGAATTTGCGTACAATAACAGTTTTCAAGCAACCATTGGTATGACACCCTATGAAGCACTGTATGGCAGAAAGTGCAGATCTCCTTTAAATTGGAGTGAAGCTGGTGAACCTGAGTTTTATGGCCCTAACACGATACAACAAATAGTCGAATCAGTTGCAATCATCCAATAAAGAATGTGGACTGCTCAAAGTCGCCAAAAGAGTTATGTCGATCACCATTGTCGGGACTTGAAATTCAATGTTGGTGACTTGGTATTCCTAAAAATATCATCTTTCAAGGGAATCATGTGATTTGGAAAGAAAGGGAAGCTAAGTCTGAGGTATGTTGGTTCCTTTACAATCACAAAGAAAATCAGAAAGGTAGCATATCAGTTGCAACTACCAGCTTTCATGGAGGGTGTACGCAAGTATTTCATGCGTCGATGCTGAGGAAATGTCTTGGTGATCCAATTCAGATGGTACCTCCTACTAATGAAGTTCCTGTGGAAGTTCAGCCAAACTTTAGTTATGAAGAAAGATCTGTTCAAATTCTGGACTTGAGAGTAAAAGAACTTCGGCACAAGCAGATCCCACTAGTAAAGGTGTTAATGGCAAAATAATTCGACTGAGGCTACGTGAGAAAGAAATGAAGATATGGAAGCAAAGTATTTAGAATTATTTCGTTAGCTGAATTTTGAGGACAAAATTTTATTAAGGAGGGGAGATTGTAATACCCAAAAAATTAGTTTACGTGTAAAGCTTCAATTATGTGAAATATATTAAATTTACATGATACATTGTAATTGTTGAATTTATTTATATAGTGAAATTTTGTAATAGAGGTATTCGAGTTAGTGTTAGTTTTGTAACATAAATATAATACAAGAATTTAATAGAATACAGCGTCGTTTGGGTTATGATGGACGTCCCTCTTGGAAAAACGGATGTCCTGTATAGCGAGAATCATTGACAACATTGAAATATCACCCAAAATAATAGTGATCTGTCAACAAGGAATAAGAAATATTTTGAAAAGCGTCATATAGATTTTAACAAGAAAAACAAAATACTTTGAAAAGCGTAGGATAGATTTTAATAAGAAATACGAAATACTTTGAAAAGTGTCAGATAGATTTTAACAAGAAATACAAAATAATTTGAAATCAATGGATAGATTTTTAAATGGATGTTTACACATAACAATCCTATTCTTTTGCGTTTTAAATAAGGGAGAAAGCTGGAGGATTTAGGGGCAGGTGATTTCCAAATTCAGAAAAGGGATTTATCGAGCTTTGGAATGAAAAGGAGGATGCTGCTACCAGTGCAAGAAGAAACCTTAACAGGAGAAGATTTTCATGAAAAAGCTAAGAGATATTGCATGTGGTTTGAAAGAGGTGGCCTCCATCACAAGAGTTGGGTTTGTTTGAGTGAATTGCCGATAGTACATATGCTTTTGAGTTCCGGTTAATAAGTTGTCTGCTAGAAATATATTTTGATCACTAGTATGAGTTCACTACTTAAGATTGTGAGATAACATTGATCTGCTGAATGATAAAGTTTTTATCTTTTACATTAAGCAATATAAAGTTGGTTGATTTTTTCTCTACTCTCTGTTGGATTCTGTTCTATGATGCTTCTTTTACGATCGATAAATGTATAAAGCATGATATTTTACTCTCTGTTAGATTTTGTTCTATGATACTTCTTTTACGATCGATAAATGTATAAAGCATGATATTTTACTCTCTGTTAGATTTTGTTATGTGATGCTTCTTTTACAATCAATAAATGTATAAAGCATGATAATTTACTCTCTGTTGGATTCTGTTCTGTGATGCTTCTTTTACGATCGATAAATGTATAAAGTATGATATTTTAATCTCTATTAGATTCTGTTTTATAATGTTTCTTTTACGTTCGATAAATGTATAAAGCATGATGTTCTGCTATCTGTTTGGTTTCTACTGTATAGTATGAATTGTTGCGTGACTTACATGAATTACACAAGAATGAATAAATGTAAATAGACATTGAAGATCAGAGGGTTTAGTGATGGTGATGTTTGGGAGAACCAAGAGATGATGTATCTCATCTTCGTCGGAATTGAGTGACGGTTCTACTAAGGTGCCGTGGAAAGGAATAAGTTCTTTTGTGATATGAAAAATATGTATATTGTGTCTGCATGAGTATTTCACTTTATTACATTATGTCTCGTATTGGGCATTAGGCTCACAATTCTCTTGTGATGTAGATGATGATTGTGATCCTAATGATGTGCATGTGGAGGAAGTATGATGAGATGATCCCTTGTGTTACCCGGCAAATGTTGACCTTGGAGGTTATGATTCACAAATTGAAATAAAGTTTATTTAATTATTTTTTAAGGGTTATTGAACTGTTTTAGTTAATGTTTATTTTAAATTGTTTTAAATGATGATTTTATGTTTAATTTAAAGACTTCCGCTTATGCTTACTCTTGCATTTGCCTTTCACTTGTTTTATAAATGTGTTTTAAAAAGAAAAAGGTTTATGTGAAAAATTGGATGTTATAGCTCATCCTAAGGCTAAGATGTCAGTAAAAGTCTTAACATAAATTTAAGCCTAAAATCAAAAGAAATGAGTCAGTGTGCATTGAACGATCAACATGAGTTACTAATAGTATAATAATAACAAATAGAAAAATATTGTGCATGAAATCAAACCATTCAACTCCATATGATAAATTTTACAAACTAAATAAAGAAATAAATCTTCACTAAGGACAACAAAGAAACACTAAGAATGAAACAAAATTCAAAGTAACCACACCTCAGACACCACACCTGACCACCACAATTTGAACTTGAGATGGAGGGATTGTTTGGATGAGTGATTAACTTAGTAGACAGTTTATATTAAATGCAATGCACGTGTAAAACTTGTTTTATCTTTTATATCAAAACCATATCGAAAAAAAAATGTCACTACCGTGCCTGTGCATGGGTTTAAAATCATTTCAAAAAAATCTTAACCATCAAAATAGGCTGTATGAGCTATTGATGTGGCAATTTTCAAAACGTCACTGGATACCTGTACAACTATAGTAAAATAAGCCTACATAATTTTTTTACAACTTTAAACAAAGATCTGTGGAAAAGGAGGATCACTCAAGGACCCCTCTAATACAATCTCATAGAAAAACAACAGTTCGAAGATGGCAACACCTCATGAGCTTAGATAAAGAACTGTGAGAGTGATACAAAGATCAAGTCACCTCATGGGGGTTGCTGGCAAACCAGTCAACGACGACACAATCTAAAACAAATACACCCTGATCAAGTTTAGGAATTTGAAACCCAAGGAGTGCATCATCACTGCCCTATTATCTATTTTCACATATACACAAACAAAACATCTTCACGTAGTAGAAGATGTATTGCGATACACGTGCTATAAATAAAATCTATCATGCAAGATCTTAACTTATCCTCAAACATGTCTCATCCTAATAGTAACAAGAACAATGGACAAATCCTCAACAAAATATCAACATAACTAGTAACAACCAACATATATCACATCCTCAATCCATAGTTAATCATAGATAGTAAACAGAAAACAAGAAATCATATCCTCAAACAATAGTTGTAGGCATCACAGAACAATATCACCATAAAACTATTTTACCCTAGCACTTTGTGGTGCAAGCAAGAGGCCAAACACAATTAACATCACTTACTTGAGATTTTTATTTAAGTCACAATACCTAAGTTTCTTTGCTCTAACCGATTACTCCCTTGAAATTAAAGAGAAGATGAATCATGTTAAAATAAGAAAAGAATAAACTTTAAAAACCTACACAGTTTCAACATCCCTCACTCTCACTTTTCTTAAAGTCCTTAATTGTTAAAGCCTACCTTTAGAATGCTTGGAGAAAATTCTCCCAAGAGTTGAAAGAATTCCTTTGTCTTTGCAGCTTTAGAGTAGTTACGGTTTTGGCTCTTAACATTCTTATTTAACGACAGTCAAACGAAGGATTCCACGGAAGAAAATCTTGCAAAAATTAAATTACAACATTATCATTTTCTAATCTATCCATAAATTAAATCGAAGCTTTCGGATTCTGCAAAAATTTGTATTTTGAATTTGTCTACAGTTATAGCGGATGTGGAGGCTACGGCTGTGGATGACCGCTTTGTCCATTTCGTCCTATGACAAGCAGCCATGTCAGCATTTTTCACTTACATTTGTTGTTGCCAAGGTTTCTACGGATGCCAATGCTTTCGCAAACACCAACATTTTCGTGGATACTTCATCTTGCGGATCCTTCGTACTCATCTACCAATCGCTATTTACCATGTACACTTATTTCTTCATGGATATCTCTCCCACAAACGCCAACACATCTGCGGATACAAATGCTTATGTGATAATCACTGTTCCTCGCTGATCCTTGACTGTACTTATTCATCGTGGATGAGTTTCTTTTTGTGGATACTCAACTTATCCTAATATGAAGTCATCCTCCTAAACAATGGATGTCCCTTATTTTGCAGACATGTTCCCTTCTGCAACAACATTGTTCTCCGCGGCATTCATTAACTCCAAACAATGATGTTTCCACTGCTATGAAAGTATTCTTTTTCATGGATATGTTTCATATCCCAAAATGACATCTTCCATTTTGCAGATACAAACACTTCTGCAGACATATTCCTTTTCATTGACATGGATGCTTCCATGGATACTAATTTTGAAATGTTCACCAATAGTTGTTTACCATGTACCCCATTTCTTTGCAGACAATACCCTCCTAAGGACACGTTCACTCCCCCATATCCTAACCATTTTGCAGGCACACACATACACACACTGATGTTTACACAGTGTCCTTTCTTAATTTATTTATGACCAGAGTTTTCCCCAATCAAGAATCTAACCCATGAACATTTTTGCCTTATATTTTAAACTTCTTTCATCCGCTTTCTAATCCTTTATTTACTTAATAATTCTATAATTTTATTAAAATAAAATTCTTCAATTGTACAACATATATAATTCTCCAAATTTATGACACAAATTATTCCATTTAAATATCAAAATGTCACGTTACATAAAAATATTAGTGCAATTTTTCCAAGTGTCACAAATATCGTGCTTTGAAAGCGGCTAAATGAGCATAGTAAAACAATTGCAACATTAATCAAGTTAAAGATGTGGACTTGGCATGATAGACTACTACATAACAAATGCAATACTTTGTCATAGAAAGTGCACATAGTTAGAATAATGTTTGAAAGCGTAACAATGTACTCACTTGCGTCTTAGGAGCAGTGGTAAAACCCATAAATGTGTTATGTGATCTTCTTCTTCCATCACTACCACTTTTGCTTCTGGCCCTGCCATTGCCACTTGTCTCGCTAGTGGCTGAGCCTCCACGTTGACAAGTTTGGCGTTGTGTTCCACACCCCGACATCGACTATATGTCATTGTGACGTCTTCTGCTCAGGATTGTCTGGCTATAGGGCTCATCAATATCTCTCAGTCTTTTTTTTCGAGGCCTTCTTGGTCATATCTTTATTAGTGATGACATAATTGGATTTTGGTCCGTTTCAAGCCACATGTGTTGGCCACTGACGGGGTAGAAAAAATGGGAGTGCATACATAAATGTAATCCTCAACTGACCTCTTTATAAAATGCATACACAAGATTGCATGCACGAACAAGATTCTAGTCAGCCCTCACATGTAACAATTACAGGTACGTCTGTTCAAATCGACCATGTAATATTCATTACCGTCACTAACCTCAAATTAACTATCTCCTGCAAATGTTGGACACCAATTTTGAATCGTATTTTGTAGCTTGACAAGCTTATTCTTGATCTGAGGACACAATAGGTCCGTTGCCTCAGTCATCTTTTGATGTTTCTTAATGATCTTACACATGATGTCCTTTCTTAGCATCTCAAATATAGTCAGAATCTATTTGTTCGCGTCTGGTAAGATGCAGGTGTTAAAGGACTCATTCAAATTGTTTAGACTTATGTCGCACTTTGGGAGCAAATTGAAAGAATGTTTCAATCAAAATTCGAGTTGATGTTTCGCTAATATGGGTGTGTTGTTTGGTCAATCAAATATAGTTTCTTCATCTCTCTCTCAAAGTGCATTAATGTTGTGGCCGTAGATTCATTCCACAAAGTGTCCTTGTACAACTTGCCTTGAAATTATTTTTTTAAGTTGACATACAAGTGTCTCAGATAGAAGTGATACTCAATTGATAGTGTAAACTATTCGATAGTAGACACCAACCAATACAAAAATAATCATGTATAATATGACAAACATTCTCATACAATGCATAACACAAACATATATTATAAAGACAATGCGCCATACCTTTTATCAGTTGGAAACAAATGTCTATCCCCAGCTCAAATCACTGTCTATATCCATGAACAACAATTGCAAAAACAAGACTTTGAGTCTCTACATTCTGCTTCAATGACTGCTATGACAAGTGGATAAACTTCATCAATGCCATCAGTGCTGACGTCTGTGAGCAACTGGCCTGGGCAGGAGCCCTTCAAGTGACAACTATCCAAGCAAATGATAGGTCTACCACACTCCAGCATACCTCTCTTGCACTCAACCAAACATATGTACATCATTTGAAATATTTGATAGGGCATAAGATCATTCATATTTAGGCTAACAACTAATGTGCTACCACGATTAGATCTTTGAATCACCTCTCTATATGACATTAGTTGATTATATTATTCGTTGTTATCCCCTTCGTTTAGTTTCTAGGCTTCATTCCTTGCCCTTCTAGCAAGATTTAGGGTAATGTTGATATTAAAATTCTTCATGACTCTCTCAATGATGGAAGGAACATACTATATGACCTGACTTTTGAACTTGACGGAATTAAGGCAAAACTTGATGGGGTAGTGGTGAATGGGATCATAGACAAGCGTCATCCTAGCAATTTGAATATATCATTTGCATATGTTGAAGGGGAAAGTTTGCTAATGGGTTTAAAGGATGTAGCTGTCTCAAGTGGGAATGCATGTACTTGTGCGAGTTTATAGCCATCCTATGTCTTAAGGGCGTTAGGAGTTGATGAGGACATGGCTCATACTTCTATAAGGTTTGAAATTGGAAAGTTCACCACTGAGGCAGAGATAGATCGTGCAGTTGAGCTTACAGTTCATCAGGTGGAGAAGTTGAGGGAGATGAGCCCCCTTTATGAAATGGTGAAAGAAGGGATTAATATTAAGGAGATCCAATGGACGCAATGTTGGGTTTTTAACCAATAAAACAAAAACTATTTTTGGAGGAAAAGAAGAAAAATTGATGCGGCAAACTGATGAGATAAATTCATAAACTCATAATTGAAAAATTACATCTAACAACTATTTAAAAAGATAAAACATAACAAACTAACAAAATATCCTATTTTAAAACTAATTTGAATAGATCAAATCTTAATTCAAAAATCAAATAAACTTCACGTGGACCCTACTCATAGGAATCTAAAGTATATTTCCAACACTCCTCCTTGCTTTAGAGACTTCAAATTCCAATCTTCTTCTGTAGAAACTTAAGTCGGGCAACTGGTGCAAATGTATTTGAATAGTGAACTCCAAATATCTGATCATAGCCCTTCACCACAAGTCTTTCCTTGTGTTTATGAACTTTAGGTCTCTCCACAAGACACCAAATCTTGTTTTTCTTTATTGTGGACAACTCCTCCTTCACTACTATCATCCAATTTTGCTCTTTCTTGGCTTCTTCATAGTCTGCAAGTTCACAAACTGCTATGTTGCATTTATGATAGGCATTAGAGGGAAATCGAGTACCTCTAATAGAAGCATCGTCAAAAACTTTATTTTTCCCGGCATCATCATTCTGATCTTGTGTTTCAATATCAGCCTGATTTTGAAGTTGCAATTTTTTTGTTGCTCTCCAAAGCTTCTTGGGAAATGGATTTCTGCTTTGCTTTCCAAACTGACGTACTTTAGTGATGTTTTCCTTGGCAGAGAATGCAGCATGCTCCTCCTTAATTGGGTTGAAAGAAAAACTTCTCTTTTTCATCTTGTTTTTGAAGATTTCCATGCCTGCTTGGTCTTCAATTTGACAACACCCATTGTTGAACGTCACTTTGTACCCCTTTTCTATTAATTGTCCAATACTAATCAAATTTTGATTAATTTCAGGAACATAAAGTATCTTGAATTGACTTTGTCCCTGTGCAATTTGTTATTGCTATAGTGCCTTTGCCTTTTACCTCAATGTAATGGCAGTTGCCAATTCTTACTTTATTTGACTATGCATCCCCCAATTCTCTAAACAACTTCTTGTTATTAGTCATGTGGTTGGTGCAGCCACTGTCAATCAACCAATTTTCATTGGCTTCACTGTCTGCAAAACATGTAGCCACAAAAAGTTGATCCTCCTCCTCTTGATCAGCAATTTGTGCTTCTTCACCTTGCTGTTGTTTTTCGTTTTTGCATATGATAGCTTCATGTCCCATGAGGTTGCAATTGCTACATTTTGCATCTGGTCTCCTCCAACATTTGAAGGGAGGTGACCTTTTTTGCTACAATATTGGCATGGACGATAATTGTTCTTTGCTCCAAACCTTTTGTTTTCTGAATTACTTTTGCAGCTTGTTTCATGATTCTCGCCACTTGCTGCTTGTATTTTTTTGTTCGTATTCTTTCTCGCATCATGATTTTTGACAAATAAAGCGTTTTCAACAACACCTTCCTACCTCATTAATCGTCTCTGCTCCTGTGCTTGCAAGACACTTAAGAGTTCAGCAAGAGAAATTTTTGACAATCCTTTGTATTTTCTAAGGTTGTAATTGAAGCCTCAAATCTGTCCGGCAATGTTACGAGAATTTTCTGAACAATCCTTGAATCTGTCAGAGAAGAACCCAATATTATAACCTGATTCGCTATGCTGAGTAGCCTGTCAAAATACTCTTTTATGGTTTCTGTCTCTTTCATCTTTTGCAGCTCAAAGTCACGAATCAGATTCATTACCTTCATTCCTCGAATTCTTTCATCCCCTTCATACTCAGTCTTGAGATAATCCCATATCTCCTTTCCTGACTTCAGAGACATAATTCGAGTGAAAATAGTTGATGAAACTGCAGCAAATAAACAGGCTTTTGCCTTTGATTTCTTTGTCTTCTTTTCTTTCTGCGATTTGATTTGTACCATGGTGGGATTGTTTGGAAGAACAGGAATATCATAGTCCTCTTCTACTGCTTCCCAAATATCCAAAGCTTCTAAATACGTCTCCATTCTAACTGCCCAGATTTGGTAGTTATCTCCATCGAAAATCGGTGGAGTCATAAAGGAGAAGTTTGCTTCAGTTTCTATGATAGCTTGAACTCACAGATCCCTAAAGAACAATAGCTCTGATACCAGTTGTTGGGTTTTTAACCAATAAAACAAAAAATATTTTTGGAGGAAAAGAAGAAAAACTGATGCTGCAAACTGATGAGATAAATTCATAAACTCATAATTGAAAAATTACATCTAACAACTATTTAAAAAGATAAAACATAACAAACTAACAAAATATCCTATTTTAAAACTAATTTGAATAGATCAAATCTTAATTCAAAAATTAAATAAACTTCACGTGGACCCTACTCATAGGAATCTAAAGCATATTTCCAACACACAACACTGATCAAGGAATCTTCACTCTGTGGATCTACTTCCACATGCAAGGCAAGGCTAAGCCATGGTGGAAAACGAGTGGTTTGGAGACAACTTTAGCAGTTTTCTATGTTGGTGCTGGCGAACCAGAGTATTTCCAAGTTCACTTTTGTTGCTCTTGTAAATGCCCTTTCAGTTATAGTTACTTTATGATAGAAATGCCAAATTTTGTACGACTTTTCTAGTTATGGGGGTAGTTTAAAATAAGCAGATTGGCTTGTCTAAGGTCTAAATAATGAGGAAGTAATGATTTTTCATAGTCGTCTTGAATATATTGCTAGAAGGTTAGTTCTTGGGAGTATACTCGAATTGCTCTCACGGTGGGGTTCAATTTTTATTCTTTCAATTAATTCTACCTTAAAAAATTGTGGAAGGAAGATATAAACTGTTTTTTTTGGTTAAGTCCTTTGGAAAGAATTTCAAAAAGAAAAAGATAGTCCTCTAAATCTTCCTGGAAAAGAAGATAGATAAACAGAGTCTTTTCACGTTTCAAGCAGGTTATGAATAAGTTGATAACATCACAAGGAGGATGTTCAAAAAGGAGAAAACTAGATACTAGTTGAGCATCCTGTAGATGGACGAATCTGCAGTATGGACTTGGAATAATGAGCTTGTTGACTATTAACGGCCCAGCTCAATCTCTACTCTGGTTTTCTATTGGTAAAAGATTTTTGAACACAATCCCCCTTCCAGATTAAGCAATTTCCTTTCTCTTTCAATTCGACATTCATTTCTATCATTGCTATATGATGTGATCCAAAAAACACATAAAGACAAAGATTCATTACGAGATATTGAAGACCTAATGACTAAAACAAGAACAAAGAAGAAGATAAAAATATACATGTTTTCATCAATGAAATCCCAAATAAAGAATAATCAAATGACAAGGAAAGACTTATCATGATGCTAAGTATTAAGGAAGAAGCAATGAAGGCTAAGTATTAAGGAAGAAACAATGGAGTAGCAAAGAAACATGAGAAGTAAGTAAATGTTGCTAAAACGCAAAAAAGAGTCGACCATCCATTGTAGCAGCGTGCAGCGTGCACATCCAAATTGCCAATGCGTGTGCTAATTGTGGGCACAAAACGTCATCAGCACGCACGTCAGCGCGGTCATCTTGTGAATCCTGTGCCTATCTATGCGCTTCGTCAGCCGACGGTGCCCGACCTAACCCATCACCCACCTGCGCTCGATCTCACCTCCTATGCCCGATTCTCCCAAGTGTGCGTGGTCCAGCCCAGCGCGCGTGTTAGTCTAGCCCAGAGCGTGCCCAGCCCATTGCGCCCACCACGACCACCACTCACTAAAACCCTAAATTTTTCCTTTCTTTTTTGTTTTTTTAGTTTTTTTACTATGTTTCTAGGTTTAACTTAATTTTTTCTATTTAAACAAGTGTAAGGCCTTATACGAAAAAATCTTTTGATGAATTAAATTTTGAGCTTTTGCTTGTGAGAGTTGAGAGTTTTTACTCTTTAATTCTTTGCGAAGAACTTGATCTTTTTCAAGTATTATTCTTGAAAGATCAAACTTTGATAGCTTTGGTTCAACTAACTAGTTTGATTAGAGTCAAGGTACTCTTCTTAATAACTCTGGTTCAATCAACGAGTTAAGTTATGGTCAAGTTACTCTATATCTTGATTCATAAGACGATTGTCAATATTCTGCGTTGTTGTAGGGTTTAGGGTTCTTCAATACCCTAGGTTCGAATCCCTATAGATCTTTATTAGCAAATGAAACTAGGATTTGCTTGAATCCCTTATGTTTTCTTTTCTCGGATATTCTGCGAGCTTCAAAATTTCATTTACATTGACTTTTAGAAGTCGTGAAAACTTGGAAATAAGGATTCAAGAAGTCAGAAAGATTACAATGAATTCGAAGAAATATCCGTCAAGCATCATGTAGGAAATGTCTGTTAAGAAAAAAATGCAGATGTTGGAAAAATGCTATTTTTTGGGAAAAGCTGGTGACGATTCGTACATAATTGTACAGAATGGAAGATCAAGGAAGTTTTGTAGCAGATTGCTCTGGTAATGTTCGTCCGTCACAGGTACGAAGAAGAAAACCCCCTGATCACATTTCAAGGCATTTACTGGGTTTGATGATTATCAAATATCAAACTCTTGTCTAATCAGATGAGTCTGGGCAATGCATTCTTATTCTACAAAACCTAATGGAGACTGGTAAATCAGAATCAGAATGGAGTCGAATTGTTGATGGGTTGGCTAGGATATTGTAATATCTGAAGGAAAGGAATCTTGTTTAAGAATCTTTGATAGTTAAATTGTTTAAAAACAAGCAAATTGACTGAACTAAGAATCTGTGATAGATAAAGGGCTCGAGATTGGACTACCGATCTGGTGAGCGGTAAACCGGACATTACTACTTTACGGTAATTTATACCGAAGGTGGACGACCCCTAATATGACGGTCGAAGGGTTGCAACTTTGAATTGGAATTTTCTGGGTACAATGGTGGGAATGAGAGATAAACAATGAATAGGATGGAAAAAAGGATAGCATGACAACAAGGATTTGAGCCAAACCAGCTAAATGCTTGAAGGGAAAACTCAATCAAAGAATGAAATTATAATACCTCCAAGTTGAGGTGAAAAATGAAATCTTACCTTAAGCTTCAGTTTAGGGAAAGTAGATGAATTTTCTACTATCCGCCACGCTTAAACTCATCAACAAGAGTGACAACTCAAGAAGACAAGCTTCAGGAGCTCCCGATGGAAAAGCTTCTCTGGAGAGAAAGCTTGATTTTTCTATTCTAAGTGGCGGCTAAACCACCCAGAGAGACTTAACTACCTCCACTTAAAATTTATGGAAACTACCAAAATAGCCTAACACTTGCAAACAAGGAAAATGATTGAGAACTCCCACTTGTTTCAATAGTCTCTAGACGCCATTCTTCAACCTCCTTAGCTTGATTAATACTTCCTCTAAGACGATCCTTCTTTGACTTCAAGTTGAACTCCTTGTTTGGTTGACTTGGGTCATTCAACTTGGAATCGGCAATGCACTTCAGTGTTGAAGTACTATTTGACCTAGTGTTTGGGTTTTCCTACTTGGCGTGAGGTAGGTGTCCCTCATAAAATAAAAAGTTTGAATTTTTTTTTTTTAAATGGCGACTTCTTTGCAGATTTCAAGCAATGTGTTTCCTTCATGGTTTGTCATTTTATGATAAACTCTCTCTATAAATACAGAGAATCTCAACGTATTCTGCATCCAAAAAAAGGAGAAGAAGGAGAAGAGAAGGAAGAGAGAAAATAAAGTGAAGATTATTTTGAGGGAGAGAAAAGAAAGAGTGTGTGAGAAAAATAGGTGGAGTGTTTTTGACACATTTTGAAATCTATTAATGGTGATTTTTCTTTTAGTGAATATTTTCTAAAATATTTAGTTTCTAGAAGAATATTGTAAATCCTATTTTTTATAATGAGATCTTTCTAGACTCGGTTCCCTATGTTTTTTTTTCCCGATTTGGGTTTCCACATAAAAATTTTCAGTATTTATTTTTGCTATTATTTTTCTTACTTCTTGACTATTATATTATAATAATATGAGAAAAATATTCTTGATATTTTTGGATCACATCTGCTATAGTTTTTCGTACCGATTAGTGGTGTAATTGTACTATGTATGTAAGTTCTATCTAAGGAGATTGAATTTTAAGTGGGACCATTTGTGATATCTACAGTCTTTCTTGGGAACTTACTTGGAAAGGTAATTATTTTTAAGAAGATTGTCAAGTGCAATATTTCCTAGCAATTATCCTGTTCAATATTATTCATGCTTATTTCTCAACTCTCTATATTATCTTTATTTTTTTCCTGACAAGTGGTATTAGAGCATCGTTATTATGACGAGAAGAGTTGAAATTGAAAAACTGAATGAAAGTAATTTCTCATTGTGGAAACTAAAAATAAAGGCATTACTACGGAAGGATGGTTGTGTTATAGCCATCGACAAAAGATCGGGGACCGTTGAAAAAGAAAAATGGATCAAAGCAGATGATGATGTTATCGCCAAATTTGTATCTTGCTCTAGTAGATGGAATTTTGTCAAGTGTCTCAGAAATGAAAACTGCCTAGTAAATCTGTAATATGTTAACAAAATTGTATGTGGCAAAGTCATTGCATAACAAAATTTTTTTGAAAAAAAAAATTCTGACATCGGTGATAGACCACATTAATACTCTCAATACACTGTTTTCTCAACTTACACCAATGGAATATAAAATTGACAAGAATGAACGAGCTAAACTTTTACTTCAAAGTTTGCCTCATTCATATGATCACCTCATTATAAATTTGGTCAACGGTCCTGCAAAGATAACATTGATGTTCAATGATATTGCAGTTGTGGTTCTTGAAGATGAAACTAGATGGAAGAACAAAGACATTCTTCCATGGAGGCCTTATCAGTAATAAAAGTGGGATCATATGAATATGGAACCCCTGGAGCTAGCACGTCGGGAAAGTCAAAATCAAGAAGTAAAAAAGCGTAAAGTGCTATCATTATGGTAAAATCGATCACATGAAAAAGGATTGCTAGAAGTCAAGGCATAGAGAGTGCTAAAATGGAGACAAAGAGTGTGACTGTAACTGCCTCTAATAGTGAAGATGCAATTATATGTGAAGTGTTGTTAATCTCATGACTCATAAATCATGTTGGGTGTGTGTGACTGTAGTGCATCTTATCATGTTATCTCAAAGATGGAATATTTTATATCTTACACTGGTGGCGATTTTGACATTGTTAAAATGGGAAACAATTATGTTTCCAAAATAATTAAAAAATGTGACATATGTATCCAGACCAACATGGGCTATGAGTTAGTGCTCAACGATGTCAGGTATGTTTTAGATATTTGCCTAAATCTAATATCAATTGATGCTCTTGATAATGTCAGATACAAGAGCAAATTTGTTGATGGTAAATGGAAGGTCAACAAAGGTTCGCTAGTTGTAACCAGAGAAAATAAAAAATCTAGTTTGTATGTGACTCAAGTGACTGAAAATACATCAATAAATACTGTTCAAAATAACTTATCCATTGAGTTATGGCATAAACAACTTGGTCACATGAGCGAGAAAGGACTTCATGTAACGACCCAGATTTTCGTACTTTTCTTAAAATGCGTGAAAATTTAAAATTTCCCATTGAACCCAAATTAGAGAGCGCCTAATCCGGACCGCTACCAACCATTCATAAAACTCGTTATAAAACTCTATTTAGTAAAACTTATGCGAAAGCGTTATGAAAATTCTTTATTTAAATCTTTGTGGAAGCGTAAATAAAGAGTGTAAGAAAGGAATACTGGCCAATTGAAATACTACTTTTTAAACAACTCACTACTTATTTTAATTACAACTTTGAAAATTTAACTTATTTAAAACTGCTCTCTTTTACCCTTTTTATATGTCTGGCCAGCTACGCTCTCCCTCGCGCATGCAAATCCATCATCCACTTCTTCTTATTGTTTGTTTGTCTTTGCTCATCTTTTGCTACTCGTAGTCCATGCATTTCTCATAGCGTACTAGTACCTATATCTACACCACAAGAACTGTAAGCCCGAAGACTTAGTAAGGAAAAAAGTTTAATGCATATGAATGTCACTCTTTATTCCATTTTGGAATGGGGGCCACCCAAACCAATCATTTCATTAAGTCATTAATCCATTTATTACTTTACTTACTCTTACTTTGATCCCTTGAGATCAATTATTCTATTATTCCATTATTCCATACTCGTACTTCGAGCTGGAATTGTGAGGTTTTTCTCGTGCAATGGCATAGTGGTCGAACCTAGTATTTTTCCTCGCATCTAGAACTCCCGTACCCTATGAGGGAGGGGCTACGCCTAGATTGTGGACTAGATCCACTATCCATCTACTCCCAATTCTCTTCTTCTTCTTTACTTTTTCTTAACTTTTTACCTCATTTATGCGTGCTTGCATACCACCACCAAGGTGGCACTTCCTAGGCTTTCTATTACCATGATGCATGAACATACATTCTCATCCTAACATGATGCATGATGCTTCACAACATAACATACATGATAATCGAAGTTCGTATTGAATAAAAGTAACTGGAATTGAAAGCGACAATTGAAAGCGTATACTAGAAGTAAAACATTTAAGAGAAGGGAACAACTATGCACAATAGAAAACAACTACAACATTGAGTGGAATAACGAATGCATACGAATATGACAAACACGCGAGTACTTTTGTAACGACCCAGTTTTTTCGTATATCGTTAAAATGCGTAAAATTTGAAAATTTTCTTTTTAGAAAAAAACTTATCAGAGTGCGTCTAACCAGATCGCTACTGACTCTTTTCTTAAAACTCGTTATGAAAAGCCCTTTGATAAATTGTGTGAAAGCGTAAATAATAAAATAAAACCATTAATTTAAAATCTTGCTTTAGCATAAAGAAATCGTTCAAGAAGGAAATACTAAACAAATTAAACACTACGTTTAACAAATAAAACTTGAAAATTAAACATCGTTGATTTACAACAGTTTACTCATCTTTTTCTTTACCTGTTCAGGCCGAGTCACGTGCGTGCACAATCATCCATCCCTGCTTCATTATGTGTTTATCATTTACTTCTTATTTGTACGTCGTTGTACCTACACCACAAATAAGGACATGAGCTTACGCCTAGTAAGGAAATGAGGAAAAAAAAATTATGCATATCTCCCTTTAATTCTTCTTGGAATGGGGCCCACCCAAACCAATTCTTTTAATTACGTTCGTTCTTTTGTTCGTTTTTTACTCGTACGTCGAGCAGGAGATTGGAGGGGTCTTAGGGGATGGAATTTGTCCTCCAACTCCCTTTTTCAGCCCCTTTCTGGCGTATCCCGCCTTCAAAAATCCTCCCATTCCAGCGTATCCTGCGTTCAGAGTTTCTTCCCTTCCAGCGTATCCCGCTGGAGGGTTTCTTCGGTGATGGGCGTATCCTGCCCATCCCGAACATTCTTTTCTTAGCATTTGGCCCCTTTCTGGCGTATCCCGCCTTCAAGGGTCCTCCCCTTTCAGCGGCAGCGTATCCCGCCTTCAAGGTTTCTTCCCTTCCGGCGTATCCCGCCGGGAGGTTTTTTTCAGTGATGGGTGTATCCTACCCATCTCGAACATTCCTTTTTCTTAACATTTTTCCTCACTCATGCATGTGTAAGTACCACCCCCAAAGTGGCACTCCCTACGGTTTTCTATTAACATGAAGCATATTGCATTATAACGTATATTAACAGAAATTGAAATGCGCATTAAAGTAAAAGTACTATAATTGAACTTGCGCATATAATGAATCACAATAATTGAAAGCATACATATATACAAGGAACAATTATGATATTGAATTGAACAAGATTAGACAATAAAGTAACATACGACAAATTTCAATCTAACTAAACATGCTCATTGAACTAAGCTGGGCTAAACATGGAAACATGTTGTAAGCAACGAATAACGAAAACGTGCTTGTAAATTGGAAATCTTTATTATAGTTGGTTAGACATACTTTTATTCTAATTGGTCAAACATTCTATATTTAATAGTCTAGTTGATAGGATCTAAAATCCTCAAAAATATACTTTTCAAATCTGTCTTGGAAAAACTGTGAAACCTGGACAAGTAATACTAAAACAGAAATAACTCAAAATCCAACCATGAACTTTAGCTGGAATTTGGAGGATGTAAACTTAACATATTCAGAAGAGTTGCTTCAAAATTTCAATCTAAAAACCACTCTGGATTAGGAGATATGTCGAAATCAATATCAACCCAAACTAGGGTTTTAGCAGGGCAAAAATACCTTTCAGTATTCAAACGCAACTAACTCGAAATGCTTACAACGAAATAATCCCAAATTTGGAGGGTATTCAATTAACTCAGAAATAAACAACTTTTCAGAAGATACAAAATTGATCCAAGTAGCTTAAGGTTCTCAAAACAGAGCTGCAATCAGGCTTCCAGCAATCCGCAAATAAAAACAGATTCTGCGGCTAAAAGAGATTCAACAATAAACGTTACTCAACTCGCACTTCTTGAATGAGCAACCGAACACCACACCAATAATCATATAATAGAACTTGTAAATGCAAAAAACAACCAAAAACAGTAAATAGGACCTTCAAGAATCGAGAAGAACAACAAGGAGTCCAAACACCTCCTAGTAAGAGGTTCGACTTGTGGTTTGCTAGAAAAACAAACACTCTCCACGGATGGAAACTTTCTTTTACCTCCACGCCACAATCCTCACCACAAGGAGAAAGGATTGAAAGAGATAATAACCCTAGATTTGCAAGGAAAAGAAGCTTCAAGAACCCCTTGCAAGTGAATGGAAGGATTGGCGCTATGGAGGATGGCCGCGGGTAACTCTCAAGGAGACTCAAAATTTTAATGAATCAAAACTGAACTTCCATCCAGCCAAAAGGGGTATTAAACCCTAAGGTTTTACAACAAAAACATAAAAGGACAAAAATATCCCTAGGTAGCAAATGACTAAACAAACTCTTAATTAAAACAACAACAATAAAATCCGAGTCTGAGTTTTGCTCTCTGAAACCAAGACATTTGACATACCAAATGGAGCCCAAATACAACGCTCAATAGCTCGTTCGAAATCTCTAGATGTTGGCTACATTTGGTTTAAAGGATCGAAGTTGAAAGACATCATCCCGATTGTCAAAAATCCACTTGAACTGTCTGAGGTCAGAATCTAGGCGGAAAAACAGCTCACAATTATTCCCCAAAGATTGTAAAATCTCCATTAGCCCAAATTCCAACTCCAATGATACGGACATGCTTGAATTGATTAACATGCGGACATGCTCAACTAATTCAACATACTAATTACTAAACATGCTCAAGGATTGATTATTTATTACACAACTAGTTAAACATGCTCGTATTACTTAATAAGAGTAAACTAACATATTCAGGTAGAATTACAATTATTATGCTAAGTAGTTATCCTAATCAATTTATATGCTCAAGATTGTGATTGGTTATTCTAGTCAATTTACATGCTCATATTACATACTCCTATTCTAATAATTCAAGCATACTCAATTATCATTGTTAACTAGTTATCGTGGATTGATTAATTAACACAATAAACATGCTCGGACTAATTATTAATGGAACACTCCTTAAGTTAATTAACATACTTGAGGATTAACTTACACAACTAGTTAAGTATGCACGAATTTTCTATTTCATGACAATTAAGTTAGTTAATAAAGTAAACATGCTCAATCAAATAAACATGACATAACTTAGATTTATCGTTATTATCTTAGTTAGTTAACGTGTTCAATGATGTGATTAACAATTGAATTAGACAACTAGTTACTTAAACATGCTCAAATAGAATTACCATTATTATTCTAGCTAATTATCCTAATTAAATTGCATGCTCATTATCACAAGTACTAATACTAGATTATGAAAGTAAGACAAACAAGTGTCAGCAGAACAATGATGAAATACATAGCAGCTTGAAATTAATAACTAAACAGAAGTTAAACTTTAAAGAACAACTCATAATAATGTCTTTGCACTTAACTCATCTATGTCGTTCATTTTCTAAGCATTTCTCTTTCATCAATTGTCTATCACTCGTTCATCCATTATTTAAGCCTTTATGACAGAACTAACAATATCACTTAACAGTAAAGAATACCAACAATGAATAATAGCAGTTATATTAACCAAGCAATGTCACAAAGCTAACAATAATCTACCCTAACAATCCAAGGAAATAACAACATAATATCATTCAAGGATCACAACACTACTCACACACACTACTTGTGGTGAAGGGCCTCCAACTGGCCAATACACACCCAACTTCCTTACCTCAATTCTTTAATGCAGGTTGGCGGTACATTCTTATCCTCTTCCTCTTTCTGACACCTTCACAATCAACACATTTATCATGGACGACTTTTCATCGAAATCTATACTTTAACACTTAAGAAAATGCCAATATTCACAACTTAACAACCAATAAAGCATGCTCATTATTTTTTTTATCCAAATATAATGGCAGCAGACAGATCATCCTAACATACATAGCTAATAGTTTATAAACTTATCACAGACTTTTCATGAACAACCGCAGAGAGCACATTCGCTTCATACTAATTAAATGGAAATTATAAACAACTCAATCCCATAACTTATTCCAAATCTTAACCAGACAAGTCATCACCATTAACAGAGGAAATCATTAACCATTAAACAGAGGCCATATAGAAAGGTTAATTCCTTTTCATGCTAACATCAACATTTAACATCGTCCATGGTCAATAATATTATCCAACAACAACACTTTATTATATTTTCCACAACTAACAGAGCATATTCAAACAAACTCAAGGCGCAAAACCCAACATATCTAGCAGTCAGTCATAAATAACAAAGCATGAAACTCCACTTGATTAACGGGGGGGCTAGATCCAACATGACAGAAATCACTTAAGTCTATTTCTTCCAATGTTATCCTCATAGAACCAATGATAGACAGACAAACTCATCACATAATCAACACAGAAGCCCAACAGATTAACTCGTTCAGAAATTCGTTAACTAAAATAGCCGAGAAGAGATCATTACCAGCAGACTAGGATACTCTCGGCCAAACCTCCAGCGTTCTCAGCTCAGACTCCAACTTTCCCTCAGCTTCCTTCTCTTCCCTCTAGAAGCAGAAGCTCTCGGCCCTCCCCTTTATCATTTCCTCAAAAAAGTGGTCCAGCAAACAAACACTCTGCCTGCCGATAACCACTGCCCAGTTCGTACGATGTGTTCCCCACGCCGATTCCATGCTGCAAAGGTTGTCTGCATAGCAGACAACACTTCATTCGAACCAGTCTAGTCAAACCCATTTAGAGCTCGGCTCGTCGCCCACCTGAAATCCAACCAGACGCCGAAACCGTCACTGCCGACTGCAGTCAACACCACAACACCTCCAAATCGACTACTAACCCAGAAGAAATGCAAAGGAGGAGGAAAACCTCGGTCAACCATACGTCAATCGTCACCGGAACACCATGTAGCGGGAACTCCGATCTCGAGTTGCTCGAAATTTCCCGAGCCCTAAATCGGACCCCTGCTCGCCGTTCGCTCGCACACCGCAGAACGACGCACATGACCAGAGTTTGAGCCGTCCGAGCCGTCATAGCCTCCTTCTCTTGTCGTGTCTCCCTCGGCTCCCTCTACTCTCTCTCTTCGGTCTATTGTTCGCGGGTTCCTCACGAAGAATGGCTGAAGACCATTCTTTGGTCCTTAGCACATATTGGCCTACGGGCCACTTAAAAGTTCCCCAACCAAATGGCATGAGCCAGTTCTGTTGAACCGGTTCATGCATTCCATAATCCCCCTTTAATCCGTTTTAATGTAAATTAATCTAATTAAATTAAATCCCCCTACATTATTAATCCCAATTAATCCTATTTATCCTATAGATCTCATCCCTCTCACTCATTTCGTCTGGTCAAAGGTCATTAGACGAAATGAGGACAAAGCTGAACTGGTTCAATTATTTGACAATAAATCCCACTTATAAATACTAACCCAATTAATCACGTGTATATTATAATTTGATTTAATTAATATTTATTTTATTAAATTAGTATTTATCCTAATTACCTTAATTTTTCCAAAATTCTTAAATCTTACGAATACATCATTGGTAATACCCCAGTAATTATTCAATTTATTCAAATGGCCCTAATTAATTTCCAATTGTTCTTAATAAATTTCGATATAAAAAATTCAGGGTATTACAACTTTATTTAAATTATCATGCTTAGGAATAACTACATTTATCACGTTAATTAGTTATCCTAGGCGATTCACATGCTCATCTTGTTGGTTAATTAACATGATTGAAGTTTGGGTATCAATTAAACAACTAATTAATTGACATGCTCCAATTTCTTCATTAACTTACTTAACTAATTGATTACTATGCTCAGTTGATTTCGTTGATTAATTATGCTAGTTGATTAACATGTTTTAATAAATGGTCTAGTTGACTATCCCAACTTAAGGTAGATTGCATGCTTTTATCCTAGATGATTTACAAGCTCAAGTTAATTACTTTAATTAATCGTTCCAATTAATTAACATGCTCTATTTTCACCTTAGTCACTTATGCTAGTTCATTAATATGTTCGACCTTTAATTAGTTAGTTATGCTAGTTGATTAACAAGCTCATCTTATCAATTACTCTAATTAATTCTAGTTAAGTTACTTAGCATGCTCATTGTTATTTATCTAATTAGTTTAACATGCTCTTGTTCATTAGTTTCTATTTAGTATGTTAAATGTCTAGTTAATTAGTCTAGATAGTTACATGCTCATGCTCATAAAATTATAGTTATCCTAGTTACATGCTCACTAGTTGGTTGGTTAACGTGCTTCACTTATTTAATAGAGCTAGTTAATTAAACCTTCTTGACAAATAGATTAACATGCTAGATAAGTTATTAACATGCTTATTGACTACAATTAACATGCTCACGTTTTAGTTGATTACCCTAATTGATGAATACTCAACTTCTAATCAAGTTACATGCTATTCACGTGTCCAAATAAGTAAACATACTGATTGATTTGTTAATTTCATCATGCTTACTCCCCCATTTAAACCTAGTTAACTTACCTACGTTCTCATGATTAATATTAACATGCTAGTTGCTTAACATGCTTAGGGTTCAACTCAATTTCATTACACCTAAACAATTAACATGCTAATTAAACTAACTACCCGGTTAGGTTAATTTAACGGTTAGTTAGGTTGGACATGTTCTGATTCGTTATTTATCATCTAATTGAACATCAAGCCTGTTAGAAAACACGCAATAAGAAAAGCAACACAATTTATAAAAATTCTAACTCATTCTTAAACTACACATAACCACTTACATTTACTTTCTTCACTTTTTACTACACTTTTTGTTTCATCACTATCACTATCAAACTACTATCTACTATCAAACTAGCACAATCAATAAAGAAGTTCATAGAGCAATTCAACAACCAAGCAAATCATTACAACAGGGAATTCACTACTCTAACACAATTCACAGAACATTAATAATACTATCAACAACTAACCATGGCATTCGAGGCAACCTACGTACTACTAGCAATAAACAAGGCAATTAACATGCTTAATAACTAACAATAAACATTCTAACAGCTGGCAGAAAATGCACTAACAAAACGTACTAACAGTTGGCAGTAAATTTCACTAACATTAAGCCTAAGCATTGAACTAACAGTAGCTAACATTAACACTAAACTTACACACCCCTACTTGTGGTGCAGGGCCTCAACAACCAAAACACCCCTTAATCCTTACAATTTGAAGACACTAAACTCAGGGATAGCTCTCCTCTCATGGTTCTAGTAGGAACTATAGCTCACCACTTCACTCCACTTTTCTTCACCCACGTAGCTCACTCCTGACACTCACGTAGAGCTCACCCCTCACAGCTCAAAAATTAGTTCACCACACTTAACACTCAATTTCTCTCACTCAGAAGCCTTCTCTCTTGGCTCCTCACACTCTCTCTCGGCTCCTCACACACTCTCTCGCTCTCTGAATTTCTCACGCAGGAAAAGAAGAATGAAGGCTGAGAGGGGAAGGGAGAGATATTACCTGGAGAGACAGAATGAGTGCCTAATGGTTAGGGAGGGAGATGGCTGGCATCCAACTACGGCATAGAGGGAGATTTTTTGTCGCCCATGCAGAGGGGAGGTCGATTCTGTCAGATTTTTGTCGATTTTCTACGATTTCCCCGATTTCCCTCGATTTTCTTCTTATTTTATTTCATAGGTCTAGGCTATATCGGATAAGTGCGGACGCATAGGTCTTGTCCGCAATGCTAAATCACTCAGGCTAAAACGGGGCTTCGGACTAGAGAATGCATCATTGTCTTGTCCGTACCGTCCGCAGGTGGGTTTAGGATGCTAAATCGCGTCTGCACAATCGTCCGAAAGTGTCCATAAAATGGAGAGAGGCAAAACGGATGATACCTTAACTCATCCGCAACGTCCCAAATCGTCCAAAACTGTCTAGGTTTAGAACAGCGTCGATGCGGATGCTACTTCTCTCATCCGCATCTTCCAGACCCTCATCCGCAACACTACAACATAGTGTACTCAGGACGCCAAATCACGTCTTGAGTCTCTTCCCAACTCTTCCCTGTGTGTGCAACGTGAGTGCGGCGGATGGTACATCATGTCCGCAGTATCGTCCGCATGTCATCCGAAACTTCACAATACATTGAAGTCAGGATGAGGCATTGCGTCCCCAAGTCGTCCCAAGCTCTCAGGACAACGCTCCACACGTTTGCGGATGACATGACTCATCCGCAGAGTCATCCAAAACACTCTGGGCAGCTCTTCCCATGTTTTTCTCGCTAACTCCTATCCTGTAACCATTCCCTCGTAAATACCCATCACAAAATAACACGTATAAATATGTGATGCAATACCCCCAAGCTCCAACACTTCGATTACATCACGTATACGGGGAAACATAACAGAAATACTCATCAACTTAATGCTCAGAAACATCCTTAGTAATACCCCGATAATTAGCCAACTTAAAAATATCAAGGTGTTACACTTCAATTGCTTGGCAAGAGAGGAAGTTAGTTTGCCACATCTCAGAAATGAAGTTCTGCTAAGTTGTATTCATTGTTTGGCAGGAAAACAACACAGAGTTTCCTTTCAAAAGAATTATGTATCAAGGAAACCAGATTTGTTCGAGGTCATTCATTCAGATTTCTGTGGTCCCATGTTAACAAAAACGTTAGGCAGTGCTCAATATATGGTCACATTCATTGATGATCATTCAAGGAAAGTTTAGGCTTATTCACTCAAGTCAAAAGATGAGGTGTTCAATGTTTTCAAACAGTTTCATGCTCTCATAGAGCGAGAAATTGGAAAGAAGTAAAAATGCATTTACACAAATAATGGTGGCAACATGGGATCATTCAATGAATACTGCAAGATGCACATGATCAGATATGAAAGATCGATTCTGAAGGCTCCTCAACAAAATGGTGTTGTAGAAAGAATGAACAGAATAATCACGGAAAAGATAAAGTGTTTGTTATCATATTCAAAACTTCCCAAAACATTTTGGGGAGAAGGAATGAAGACTATAGTAAATATCATCAACTTGTCTCCATGAGCACCATTGAGTGGAGAAGTGCCAAGCGAACTATGGATTGGAAAAGACGTCTTTTACAAGCATCTAAAGGTGTTTGGATGCACAACATTCATCTATATTTCAAAAGATGTGAGGTTCAAGCTTGATAACAAAGCTAAAGAATGCATATTCCTCATATACAGAAGTGATGTATTTGGATATAGGCTTTAGGATTTGGTGGACAAAAAGATTTTCAAAAGCCAAGATGTTGTCTTCTTTGAAAATTAGACTATTGAAACCTTAAAGAAAGATGTCGAGATCACTGATGAACATCTAGTAAGAGTTGATCATGTGAAATCAATTTTTGATGAGGGACATGCTGGATAATCTAGTGATCAAGCAACTGATGACATTGACCAAGGAGAAGTAGAGACTTCCCATGAACCAGTTGCAGAAGTCGAGCCAAAAAGGTCAACAAGAGATAGTCAACCATAAAAAAGATACTCTGTAAATGAGTATGTTATGATCACTGACGGCGATGAACATAAGTACTATAAGGAAGCTATGGAGCATCCACATAAGAAGAACTAGTTGGATGCAATGCAAGATGAGATAAGATTATTGCATGAGAACTACACATACAAACTGGTTTAGTTTCCAAATAGGCAAAAGGCACTCAAGAACAAAGGAGTATACAAGCTCAAAGCTGAAGACAATAGTTTACAACCAGACACGACTAGTCGTGAAAGACTTTAGTCAAAAGAAAGGCTTTGACTTTGAGGGAATTTTTTCACTTGTTCGTGAAAATGTCATCCATACGAGTGGTACTTGGATTAGCCTCAAGTCTAAACTTAGAGATAGAATAACTCGATGTTAAGATTGTCTTCTTGCATGGTGAACTAGAAGAAGAGATCTACATTCAACAACCAGAAGGATTCGTCATTGAAGGAAAAAAATATCTAATATGTACATTGAAGAAGAGCTTGTATAGATGAAAGCAAGCCCCATGAAAATGGTACAAAAATTTTGATTTCTTCATGGTCAATCAAGGGTTCAAGATTGTTTCATTAGACCATTGAGTGTTTGTGAAAAGATTCATGGATGGTACATCTATAATCCTCCTACTTTATATTGACGACATGTTGATTATGGGCTCAGACAATGAAAAGATTCCTAAATTAAAGAAAGAACTTAATAAGACTTTTGCCATGAAAGACTTAGGATCGACGAAATAGATACTTGGAATGAGTACCACTCGCGATATGAAAAATGGAAAGTTATGGCTAGCGTAGGAGAAATATATCAAGAAAATTCTCAGCCGATTCTATATGGATAAGGCGAAGACGATCAATACTCCTTTTGCTATACATTTCAAGTTTACTTACAAATAAAGTCCTTCTACTGAAAAAAGAAAAAAATGCAGAAAGTTCTATATGTCTCTACAGTCAGTAGCTTAATGTATGCTATAGATGATGTGCCATATGGATAGCACTAGGTCACAAGCAAGGAGACTAACAAATTATTATATTTTTCTTTATTTTGCAAGAAATGAATAACAAAAGAGCTTAGATTGAGACCTAACACTAAGAAGTAAAGACAACCCAAAGTACTTACTAAAATGGGAAAATGGTCAAGACACTAGTGAACTAACAACACCATCGATTGGAGGAGACTCAAAGGCAGTGATCAATGACATGGAAGGCTGATCAAATACATGCAAGAACCATGGATGAAGTTATTACTCATAACATTTAGATTTAGCAAAGAAAAGAAATCAATAAAATAATTAAATGGTTAACCCTATAATTAATGATCGTTACTAAGGTCTTTAATTGTCATTTGAATTTTTTAAATGTCTTTTGTTAGGGTATTTATACCCCTAGCTATGGTCTACTTGGATCATTAGATTATGAAAAAATAAACTTGTTTTCTTGTTGCCAACTCTCACAATTTTCTTTTGGTTGTTTGTAGCCGCTAGAATATTGATCGATATTTCATCCATTTGTGAGAGTTCTGTAGAGTTATCTTTATTTGAACTTGTTTTCACTTCTTAGGGGTGGAAATCTTCAATGAAGTTGAAGAATCTCACACATTATCAAGTTGGAGAGCTACTCGTTCATAGAAGTAGCCTTTGAAGTGGAAAAGTGTTTGGCATCATTTCTGACAAGCTTGTGTTCATCCGTGTATATTTTTGTTTCCTTTTTGAATTTTAATCTGAAACTTTGAAGGATTATTTCTCACTCTTAAGGTACTGAACTGTCCAAATTTCAAGTGAAAATTCGTTGATTTGTGTTGTTTTCTACACATGTATCTGCTCATCACAATTGTGAAGACTATCCTTTTTTGGGAATCTTATTCTTTGAAGGAAATATATTGAATTTGCATCATTTGGTATTAGAGCTAATTCAAATCCTTTACCATTGCTTTCTTGTACATTTGAAGTACTCAACATGATGACTAGAAGTGGCGCAACAATATCTCAAAATCGTGACAACAATGCTCCTCAACCGAGCCAAGCAACATCCAAGGAAGCTGTGTCTAGTACTCAAAGGCAAATTGATGAGACTAGGGCAACCATTCTCACCCTCACTTAACAAGTCTAAGGGCTTACAAAATTCAGTATAAGAACTCCAAGAGCTCCTAGACAAAGAGAAAGAGGTGGTGCAAGAAGAGAAAGAAACAATATGGATATTACAATGGATAGCTATGAAGAGGAAGAAACCAATTTTGAAGAATTTCCCAACCCAAGGTATTTTCACAAAAAATCATGACGATTTAAGACAATTAAAATTGTCTATTCCTTCTTTTAAGAGCTCAAGTAATGGTGATGACTTCCTAAATTGGGTTGAAAAGATGGAGAAAATATTTGATTTTTACAATTATTCTGAGAAGACTAACATTCAATTAGCATCCATGGAGTTCACGTGTTATGCCCATTTGTGGTGGGAAAGTTTGAAAGTGCAAAGGCGACATGATGGAGATGGAGAAATTATCAGTTGGAACATTATGAAAAGTTTAATGCGAAAGAGGTTCGTGCCAAGACATTACAAACAATAACTTTTTTTACAAATGGAGAGTCTCAAGCAAGGCTCTAGTAGTGTTGAAGAATATGTCATTGGGTTTGAAACACTTAAGATGAGAAGCAGAATTGAAGAACTGGAAGAACAAGCTATCACAAGATTTATAAAAGGCTTGAATTGAGAAATTGGAGATGTCGTGGAGCTTCAACTATTTGTGCACCTTGATGGAGTTATTCAACTTTCTTTAAAGGTGGAGAGACAATGGAAGAGGATCACAAAAAACTTATAGTTCTCGACCATTATCTAAATTCCAAATGCATACCAGCCTCAAACCAAGCAAGGTGAAAGATTTATGACTAGTAAAAAAGCATCTAATCTAAGACAAGAGCAGAAGAAGAATATTGTTGAAACATCTCGGTCAAGGGCATGGGAGATCAAATGCTTCAAGTGTCTTGGGTATGGACATATTGCCTCTCAATGTCCGAACCAAAGAGCAATGATTCTAAGGGAGGAAACAAATGAAGTGAAGAGTGATGAAGAATTTTTGGAAGCAAACCATGAGGAAGGACAACAACAAGATGAAGTGATCTTTGCTCACTGAAGGACCACTTCTTATGGTGATTAGAAGGGCTCTCACAATACAAAGCCAAGAAGAAAATTATCAAAGAGAGAATATTTTCCACAGTAGATGCTTGATCAAAGACAAGGTTTGTTCCCTAATTATTGATTGAGGAAGTTGTGTGAATGTTGCCTCCAAAGACATGGTGGACAAGCTTGGGTTGGATACAATACCACATCCAACTCCTTACAAATTGAGTTGGCTCAATGACAAGGAAGATGTCAAAGTTACCAAGCAAGTAAGGGTTCCATTCTCTATTGGGAACTATGTTGATGAAATTGTTTGTGATATAATTTTGATGAATGCTAGCCACATTCTACTCAGAAGACCATGACAATTTGATAGAAAAGTCATGCATGATGGTTTCACCAATTACTATTCATTCAAGATGGGAGAAAAAACTATTAAGTTGGCCCCTCTTAAGCCAGAGCAAATTGTTTTGGATTATCAAGCTATGAAGGAAAAGAAAGGAAAGGAGACCCTATTCATGTCCTAGAATGAGTTAAAGAAGGCAATAGTTAGTATGAGAACCAGGGTACTAATTTTCTTTCAGGATGTATTTGAAAAGATTGAAGTGTTACTAGAGCAAGTATTTTCTCTTCTTGAAGCATTCCAAGATGTTTTTATCGAAGAACTTCCTCAAGGGTTACCACCCTTACGAGGTATTGAGCACCAAATTGACCTCTTATCGAGGGCAAATCTTCCTAACAAACCCTCTTTTCGAATGAATCAAGAAGAAGCCAAAGAATTGCATAGACAAGTCACAGACTTAATGGAAAAATGGTACATTCAAGAATCTCTTAGTCCTTGTGTTATTCCTACATTATTGGTACAAAAAAAGGCTCCATGAGGATTTGTGGATAGCCATGCCATCAACCAATCCCTATCAAGTATAGATTTCTCATTTCAAGACTTGAAGACTTGCTTGATGAATTGAGTGGAGCATCCCTATTTTCCAAAATTGATCTTAAAAGTGGTTATCATCAAATTCAAATGAAGGAAGGAGATGACTAAAAGACGGCTTTCAAAACAAAGTATGGACTCTATGAATGGTTAGTAATGTCTTTCGGCCTTTTTAATGCTCCTAGTACCTTTATGAGACTCATGCATCATGTTTTGAAGGATTTCTTGGGCAAATTTTTGGTAGTTTATTTTGATGACATCTTGGTCTATAGTGTCTATTTTAACCAACACTTGGATCATCTTAAAATATTATTTGAGATACTAAGAGAGGCCAACTTGTATGGTAATATCAAGAAGTGCTCTTTTGTGCAAGACAAGGTGAATTTTTTTGGATTTGTGATTTCTAGCCAAGACATAGAAATAGATGAGAACAAGGTTATAACTATTATGGAATGACCAATTCCAAGCAACTTCTTGGAAGTAAAGAGTTTTCACGGGCTTGGTCCATTTTACCAAAGATTTGTGAGCAATTTTAGTAGCATCATGACTCTCGTTACAGATTATACAAAGAATGGGAAAGACTTACATTGGTCTGCTGAATGCCAAACAAGTTTTGAGAATATCAAGGAAAAACTTTTCAAGGCGCCAATTTTAGCTCTACCTGATTTCTGCAAAATTTTTGAAGTAGAATGTGATGCTTCGAAAGTGGGAATAGGGGTTGTACTTGTTATACCTATGATTTTACATTTCTTTTTATAATTTTAAATTTTCACGTGTAAATTTTTTACGTAATTTTTGGTCAAGTATTGAAAAGTTGACATGTTTTGTCGCGTAGCGGCCACGTGTGATTTTTGGTCAAATTGTCAAATTGGGTTTTTTCGAGCAGCAATTTAATTGCAGATATATTTTTCATAAATTATTTTGGTTAAGGAATTATTTTCGGTCAGTGTTCTAAATGAGTCGTGATTTTTAATCAGAATTTAAATTAGAATTAATATATATATATAATATAATTTGATTTTAAAATAATTTATTTTATATAAAAAACAAAACTCTCTCCTTTACAAGAGAAAGTTTTGTCGCGTGGCCGAGGAGAAAGAGGAGGGGTGAGGGGAGGTTCGAAAACGTGGCGTTTTTTATTTCCGACGACGAATTCTATTTCCCGTCGTCCCCTTGTGAAGCTTTTGTAAAGGTCGTTAGTAAGTATTTTTGTTTTTCTTCTCCGTTTTCGAGTTCAAAGATTAGGGTTTTGATTAGCTTCAAATTAAGAGTTAGAAACTCGAATCCGAGAGAAATTTCTGGTTTATATTGATTATACTAGAGTTTATGCAGGGTTATTTGTCATTAGAGGTTGAAAAATTGGGTAAAACACAGGGAAACGCATGGGTTTCAGGCAATTTTGGTCGATCAGCGGTTGACTAGAATGGCTTTGGTCGATTGCTAGTCAACTGAAAGGGCCCCGGTCGATAGCTAGTTGACTGGGAGGGGGCTTCGATCGATTGCTAGTCGGTCGGAGGGAGGCTACTGGTCCACCCCGGCGACCAGTGTTTCACCGATCGACGGTGGGTTGACTAGGAGGTGACACTGGTTGACCATGGTAGACCAGAAGTTGGAAATTGCCCTTGTTTTGTCTCATTGAGCCGTTTGTTCGTCAGTTGAGTTTCTAGACTTGATATATGGCCCTTCCACTTATTTCTTGTGACTCAATGTTTGAAAATTCTTATGTTTTGGCAAGGTTTTATGCTAGGTTCGGTTTATGGATTTCAACCCGGTTTTCCACTAAAGTCATGCCCGATTGACTTTAGATGAGTTTCCTTGACTGTTGAGCCTTGGCTGGTTGCAGACGTGTCTTATCGACCGCTGTGAGTAATAACTGTGGTTAGATCTAAACAGAGAATCTCATCCAACGTTAATAAACCAAGTATAATATCCCAAAGCAGTAACTCACTGACAATAATTTATTTTCCACTTCATACCAACGAGAGAAACCAACCAGAGAAATAAACTAGAGAAACCATCCTACGACATATCTAACTTAGCAACAACTAATTAGAACAACACATACAAATACCAAACTAAAGAAATCAACCGCCAGAGTATAACCAAATCTCGGGCAGAAATCCAACGAACAGAATATCACTTTTATCACAATCATTCAACTGAGAATAAACTGCAAGAAACTAATACCTGAAACACTAGAGAAGTTGAAACGTGAATCCCAGAGACTCCTTCTTCTTCCAAAACCCTCTCTGCTCTCTATCTATCTCTCTGAACCATTTCTCTTTCACTCAAAACTTACAAACTCTCAAACAATTCTCCCATAACCTTAATCTTTTCCCTAAACTAAGTATGGACATAATTCAGGTAACATAGTTCACTTCATCCAAATATGTTTCATTTGATTAATATATTAAATTATCCAAATTAATTCCAATAAATCCTAAATCATCCACCTAAGCTTAATATGAACATAATTCAGGGTTTCATAATTCACTTCTTTCAAATATGTTTCTCTTGGTCAATACCTTAATCATCTATTTTAGCTCCAACTACCTCACAATTATTACTTAAATCGTATGCTTAGCATAACAAAAATTTGGGATATTACATATGAAGCTATAAAGGAGCATTTCTTTTGGTCACATTTGTTGAAAGATGTACAAAAGATTGTGGAAAAATGTATTGTTTGCAAGAAAGCTAAAAGCCGGATGCAACCTCACAGATTATACATACCTCTACCTATACCTACTCATTTGTGGGTGGAACTAAGCATGGACTTTGTCCTAGGCTTGCCCCATACTTCTAGAGTTAAGGAAGTTATTTTGGCAGTGGTTGATAGATTCTCAAAATGACACATTTTATAGTTTGCACCAAAATGGATGACTTTTACCATGAGTCGAATTATTTTTCAAATAAGTGGTGAGACTTCCCGGAATTCCAAAAACTATTGTGTCGGATAGGGATATAAATTTTTTCTAGTTCTTTTTTGGAAAACACTTTGGAGAATGTTGGAAACAAAATTGTTATTTACTACGTCCTATCACCCCCAAACCGATGGCCAAACTAAGGAGGTGAATAGAACCATGAGAACTCTTCTAAGATCAATTGTAGGGAAATAGCTTAAAGATTGAGATCTTCAACTTCCATAAATTGAGTTTGCCTACAATTGTTGTTGTAATGACCTGAATTCTTACTTATATTAAAAACTCATCGAAAAACCTTAGCGTAATTAAAAACTTGAAGAAATTTCATTTGGAAATCATTTGACATTTGAAATCAGAGTGTCGAAAAAATTCAAGTGTTACCAACTTACTAAAAACAACTGGTTTAATTCAAAAAGACAACTATGATTAATAAGATTAGCGGAAATGTAATTTTACAAGCATCACAAAACAACGTTAAATAAAAATCTTGAAATCCTAATAAGTGTCCAACCATGGTTAAAAAAAAGGGCAAGTTAACGTTTACAAACCATGTTTGACATTAAACCCTTTTCAAACTACTTCTTCTTCTTTAACTTGATGTCGTACTACTACTCCGCCGGCGTCTCCTTCGGATACGCCGCAGGCTCCACCGTCCACCGAAATGGCCTCTTCTATAGCTCCTGGCATAATTACCTCATTACCTACACCACAAGTAAGGACGTGAGCTTTCGTCTAGTAAGGAAATGGGGGAAAACAATTATGCATACCTCTCTTTAAATTCTTCTTTGAATGGGGGCCACCCAAACAAATTCTTTTCACTACGTTCGTTCTTCGTTCTTTGTTCTTTTTGTACTCATACGTCGAGCTGGAGATTGGAGGGGTCAAGGGGGATGGAATAGTGGGCCGGAGCTAACCCTTTACTTGCAACTAGGTCCCCGTCCCCGTCAAGGTTGAGGGCTTTGCCTAGCCACAGACTAGTTCTGCTACCCATCCGCCCTCCAACTCCCTTTTTCGTCCCCTTTCTGGTGTATCCAGCCTTCAAGGGCCCTCCCCTTCCGGCATATCCTACCTTCAGGGTTTCTTCCCTCCCGACGTATCCCATCGGGAGGGTTTCTACGGTGATGGGCGTATCCCGCCCATCCCGAATATTCTTGTTCTTAGCATTTTCCTTACTCATGCATGTGGGTACCATACCGAGGGGGTAACCCCTACTTGATTTCTATTATTGTGAATACAAGTTAGCACTTTTAAATCGAATAGCACATATATGAAAGTAAAGTAAAATACTTTAAAGGAATTCACAATAATAAATAGAACGAGTAATAGAGTGTGCTCACATGTAGCAACAAACGAAGAAAAACAAACAACATAGAATTATAAGTGGAACTAGAAATGCTATCAACGACTAAACGAGGCAGCAGAAATATACTTTAATCAGATATAATAGGAGAAATTACAATTGACAAAGCATACTCTAATTGAATATAATAGCAAAAATCGTAAATGACTAAGCATGCTTTAATCGAATATAATAGCGGAAATCGTAAATGACTAAGCATGCTTTAATCGAATATAATAGCGGAAATCGTAAATGACTAAGCATGCTTTAGTCGAATATAATAGGGGAAATCGTAAATGACTAAGCATGCTTTAATAAAAAATAATAGCGGAAATCGTAAATGACTAAGCATACTTTAATCGAATATAATAGCGGAAATCGTAAATGATTAAGCATGCTTTAATCGAATATAATAGCGGAAATTGTAAATGACTAAGGATGCTTTAATTGAATATAATAGCGGAAATCATAAATGACTAAGCTTGCTTTTAAAGGGAATATACAACGAGACTTGTAAACAATTTGGCATTTTCTAATTAGACATAACCACAAAAATACCAACTGCTATGCATGCTTTCAAATGGGATATAGCAACAGAAAATTTACGAACAACTAATCATGCTTCTAATCGAACGTAACAATAGGTATGTAAACCACTAAGCATGCTTTTGATGACTAAAATGGAGCGATGGAAAATATGTACAACTATACATATTTTAAATCTATTTTATCAGCAAAGAAACATAATTATACAAAGCATGTTTTTAATTAAATAACTTTGCGAAAGTCGTAACGACTAATATACAGCAGCGAATGCCACAGGTAGGGTAACGAAACATGCTTTCTAAACGATTAATATACAGCGATAATAAATGTTAAGCATGCTAAATGTTAGTGACAATATTGAAACAGGGCAGCAAAATAAGTCTTATAATGAGC
Source organism: Begonia loranthoides (assembly GCA_022433065.1). Taxonomy (NCBI): domain Eukaryota; kingdom Viridiplantae; phylum Streptophyta; class Magnoliopsida; order Cucurbitales; family Begoniaceae; genus Begonia; species Begonia loranthoides. Next base: position 8,604,002 of record CM039483.1, read on the forward strand.
ATAGTTGACAGTAGATCTCAACGAAAATGAAACAACATTAAATCTACTTCCCAATGACTAGGGCTACAGCAAGGAACACAGGCAGCAAAACATACTTCTTAGATGATGCTAATAATAAGAATGGTGGAAATGAAATAATGTGTGAGCTTACTCATAATGAAATAATGACAGTCATGCTTTCCAAATATTTATATCGTCAGTGAACAGTAATGAAAATGAAATGAAATGGCGAGCACATGCTAAATAAATCATATACATGGAAGCTATTAAGTGTGAGCTTACTCATAAGGAAACCACAAAATAAATCCACCCTTATTAGTGACGTTGGAACTCTATTAGCCATTCATTCATACTTCCCTTCCATTTTGATATCTCTTCTCTGATTCATTCAACTTAATCAAGCTTTCATATAAATATAAGCACTTAATATAAGGAAGCACAACACTAACAAGGCATCTAAAGGAAAACGCAAGAGTTAGAGTGACTAGTAATGTACAACAAATAATCTTCATAGCAACTTTAAGGCAACTATATCTACAAAGTCTCTATATCAAATAATCACTCGTCCACACATATACTTGGGTGTAGGTCTTCCTCAAGAACACACCCATATCCTTACCTTGTAGAAGAGTCTTCACACAGACAACAACTCTCTCTTTCACCCACACACTTCATACAGCAGCCTCTCTAGGAAGACACCTCCAAACCAGTACAATGAGGAAGGAGAGGGAGAAGCTAGAAATGATTTGTAGGCTCACCTTGGGGGACACCTGGTTCGTGTGGCAGAGGAGGTGCAAGCGATAAACTTCTATTGGTCGGGATCGTGGGAGTGAGGTGCGTCGAGCTACAATTTGATTGGCTCTGTGTTGTTTTCGTTCTGATTTTAAATCTGTCCTGTCGCTAATCTGCTGCGATTCGGATGAGTGCGAATTACTTGCTCTCGTCCGTAAGGCCAAATTCCTTAGGCAAATTTGTGGTTTCGGATGGGAAACGGCGTCTTCCTCTCATCCGTACTGTCCAGATAACCATTCGGACGCCGTTTGGCATCCGTACGTCGTCCGCATGCATCATCCGAATGTGTACCAAAAATTAGACAGATTCAAATCAGACGATGTTCCTCCTTGTCCGCAGGCGCCCTGGTTCGTCTGAAAGTCCCCGACATAAAAAAATTCAATGCGGACGCGTCCTGCTCTCATCCGCATCATCCGCACCTTTGTCCTAAAGTCTCCTAACTTAAACAGATTCGATGCGGACGCATTCTCCCTCGTTTGCATCGTTCGCAAGGTTGTCCAAAAGTCCACATCGCGCAGATGTTTGGACGTGTCATCTCGTTCCCTAAGTCTTTCCAAGTCTGGGCGACATTCAGGTGTGTTGCAGACGACACTCCATGTTCACAACGTCATCCTCAAGCCTCCAAACAGGTCGCAAGTCTATTTCCTTTATATATTTAACTAAGTTTTTATTCGAGTCTCATTTCCACGTATTATAAGTCACAACTTAACACATACAGGGACAATATCTATAAATATATATTACGCCATTACTTTTCTCCAAAGTTGATTACATCGTTTAACGGATAAATTAGGATCGGGTTGTTACAGTTGCGTTCATAGTACTACCAACAAGTTTCTTTTTGAAATGTCTATGAGTTCAATCCCCTTACACCAATGGATCTCATTCCATTACCTAGTAAGGAATTGGTTAATTCTAATGGCAAGACCAAGGCCAATTTAGTCTAAGCATTACACGAACAAGTGAGTAAAGTCATTCTAAAGAAAAATGAAATGTATACAAGGGCAGCTAACAAAGGAAGAAAAGTCATGATCTTCAAGGAAGAGGATTTAATATGGTTGCAGTTGAGGAAAGAAAGGTTCCCGACACAAATGCATTCTAACCTTGCACCAAGGGTCGATGGTCCTTTCAAAATCCTTGAGAAAGTGAATGATAATGCTTACAAAATTGAACTCCCTGGAGAGTACGAGATTTTAGACACTTTTAATGTGCAAGACATTTTACCTTATGTTGGGGATGGGCAAGACATAATAGAAGTTTCAAATTTAAGGACAAATTCTTCTTAACCCCAAGAGGATGATGTGCCACATGGACCTATCACTAGGTCACACGGAAGGAGACTAACAAATTATTACATTTCTCTTTATTTTGCAAAAAATGAATTACAAAGGAGCTTAGATGGAGACCCAACACTAAAAGATAAAGACAACCTAAAGTACTTATTAAAATGAGAAAATGGTCAAGACACTAGTGAACTAACAAAACCATCGATTGGAGGAGACTCAAAGGTAGGGATCAAAGACATGGAAGGCTGATCAAATAAATCCAAGAACCAAGGATGAAGTTCTTACTCATAACTTTCGGATTTTGGAAAGGAAAGAAATCAATAAAATAAATAAATGGTTGTGTAATATCCAGAAAATATGTTTACATGTAAAACTTTGATTATGTGTAATTCAATACTTAAGCATTGTGAAATTATAATTTTAAATCATTAATATTATTGAAATTATTGATGTTTCTAATATTTGGAAGAATAAGGAAATTACATAGTATTAGTTTTTGTAAGGTGTGTAAATTAACTATATATTAGAGAATAAATAAGGACAATACCATAAGAAGTGGGGTGGTCGATCTTAGGGGAGCTGCGATCGATCACTAGCAAAGCTAAACATTAAGGAACTTAGCGTCGTTGGAAACGATCGACCTTAGGGTCAACCACAAAAATGTCAGTGTCATTTAAGAAGATTGGCTACATTAGAAAAGGTTGACCACAAAAATGTCAGTGGCGTTGATGAAGATTGGCTATGTTAAAAATGGTTGACCCTAGGGTCAATCGCAAAAAATGTTAGTGGTGTGTAAGAAGATTGGCTACGTTGAAAACAATGAACCTTAGGGTCAACCGCAAAAATGGCTGTGATCGACCAGTACGTGATCTGTCAATTATGAAAAAAATGGTAACCAACGTTTGGAGGATTTTGAATTACCTAGAAACTAGGATCACGCCTCCTCGTCACCCTCTAGGGTTTTAAGTGTATAAATAGGTGAAGATTGGCTGGAGGAGAAAAAAAAACGTCTTCTGCATTTTCTCTAGAGTTCCTCTTGATAATCCTCCTTCTAGTTTTCTGGGTTCAGTGTGCTGAGTAAGTCTAGAATTTGTTGTTGAAGGAGAATAGTTCTCGGCTGGAGCAAATTCTTCAAAAAGGTTTTTAGCTAAGGTGAAAGGTGACAGATTTATGTGTGCTTTGCCCGAAAGAGCCTACATCACAGGTTTAGGCTTTCGTATTGTTTGTTGTTGAAAGTTTTTTGTGTTTTTAGATTGTGGGTAACGCGTATATGCTTCCTGTTTATGATCCATAGAACTTGCTCTTACTGCTATTTAATGACACTATGTTCATTCTCTGTTATTGCATGGATAGAAATTGTATGGATATACAGCTTACTGGTGAAATAATATATTGTTCGATCCATGCTAGGAATTGATTGTTCTCAGTGCAGTTATATAGTAAAACATGAATAAATTGTTGAAGAAGATTGGTTGATAGTGATGTTCTGATAAATTCGAATGTTCTACTGTGTGATGGAAGTATGTTAGTCTGTAAAATTTGGGTTATAAATCTTCGGTTGATTAATATAACATAGGCTTGAAGATAACCTTTTGTTAATAATGCTTGATAAACTAAAATGGTACTCCACTGATAATCATTCCCTGTTGGAACTTTTTGAGTTGAAAACCTATGAAGATAAAGTGTTAGGAGAGAAAAATCCTTACATGTTTTCATATTGATAGAAGCTGTTGAATTTATTCCTTGCTTCCTGTGTTTTAGCTAGATAATGAGACCTATTGTTATAGTATTGTTGGATTATTGTGAGCTTTCTGTAAACTATTGCATTGAGAAGTTAAAAATAATTCCACGTTAAGATGTTTGTTTACAACCAGATGTGAATCATAAGTGCTATGCTATGATGCTATTTTGCAGCATGTTCATGAATTTGGTATTGAATAGTTTAAACTGTTGGAGCAAGAGATGATCTTGTAAAACTTTCTTCCTTATTATCATGTTAGTTACGACATGCATATGATTAATTCATAGTTGTTTCATAAATCATGCTTCCATGCTTTGTGGTGAATAGTATTGTTATCTAATATTATATGAACTATTGTGTAACATTCATTCATATCCTACATCATATAGACATGTCAGTTAGAGTTGCATTTCATGCATTGCACGGGATAATAATGAATATAATGTATGTAAATAGATGGTGGAGGTTGGGGAGTTTAGTAACGGTGATGCTTGGGAGAACTGGGAGATGATGTATCTCTTCCCACGTAGGGATTAAGTGACCTGTTTTACCCAGGCTAGATCCCAAGGATGTATCTATCTCTCTATGGGAAATATCTCCAATGTTCTGCTTGAAGGCGAAACATTAATAAAAGAAGAAGGGACAAGTCCTCTTCTAACAGATCAAACATGTGCATAGAGTCAACATACGTATTTTATTGCATTTCATTTATATCTCTTACTAGGCATTAGACTCATTATCTCTTTTGTGATGTAGGTACTGAATGTGATCCTAGTGAAACGTATGTTGACGAAGTATGAGGTGACGAGTGCTTGTGTTACCCAGTACATGACGACCTAGGGGTTATGGCTCACAGATAGAATAGAAGTGTTTAATTATGTCTAAGACTATGAGATAGATTGGTTTTAAAATATTTTAACAATGTTGTTTTATTTTTAAAGAACGATTTCATGTTTTTTTTCGCACTCCCTTCAAGTGTTTTTTAATAAAGTTTTAAAAAGAATTTTTTTTTTTGGAAAGTCAAACGGAAATGGGATGTTACAGGTTAACCCTATAATAAATGACTGTTACAAAGGTCTTTAATTGTCATTTGAATTTCTTAAATGTCTTTTGTAAGGGTATTTATACCCCTAGCTATGGTTTACTTGGATCATCAGATTATGAAGAAATAAACTTGTTTGCTTGTTGTAAATTCTCACAATTTTCTTTCGATTGTTTGTTGTCATTAGAATATTGATCAATATTTTATTTATTCATGAGAGTTGGGTAAAGTTATCTCTATTTCAACTTCCTTTCACTTCTTAGGGGTGGGAATCTTCAGTGAAGTTGAGGATTATCAAGTTGGAGAGCTTCTCATTCATAGAAGTAGGTTTTAAAGTGGAAAAGTGTTTTAGACATCATTTTCAACTAGCTTGTGTTAATCCGCGCATATCTTTGTTTCATTTTTCAATTTCAATCTAAAACTTTGAAGGATTATTTCTCACTCTTAAGGTACTGGGGAGACCAAAATTCACGTGAAAATTCGTTGATTTGTGTTACTTTCAACACACATGCATTTCCTCATTGAAATTGTGAAGACTATCCTTTTTGGGAATCTTATTTTTTGAAGGAAATATATTGAATTTGCATCAAGTTTGTATTAGATATGATATTTCACATTCTGTTAGAATAGTTAGTCAATTTCTATCAAATCCAGGCGGAGAGCATTGGAATGTAGTGAAGTAGATTCTTAAGTATCTTAGAGGTACTTCTGAATTAAATTTATGTTTTGGGAGTAAAGAGTCTTCATTAATAGGCTGTACTGATGCAGACATGGCTGAAAACATTGACTCTAGAAGATCAACATCAGGATATTTTGTTACATTTATAGGGGGAGTAGTGTCATGGTAATCTAAGCGGAAAAATCTGTTGCATTATCAACAATGGAAGTTGAATTTATAGCAGCTACAGAGGCTTGCAAAGAAGTGTTGTAGATGGAAAATTTTTTGACAGAGTTGGGTCATAAACAAGACAAATATATCTTGTATTGTAACAGTCAAAGTGCTATTCATTTGAGCAAGAATCTGAGCTTTCATTCAAAGTCAAAACAAGTAGATATCATGCAGCATTGGATACGAATGTGTTGGACAACAAACAAGTATATCTAGAGAAGATTCATATGGATGAAAATGGCTTAGACATAATGATAAAGATCTTGCAAAAGGACAAACACAAAATTTATAGAAGTCCAACTAGGCTAGCCTTACCTCATTATAAATTGGGAGGAGGAGTTTGTGAGATAAGTGCCCCTCTTTATGATAAGGGACACCTCTCATAAATTAAGAAGTTTGAATTTTTTTCTTTTGAAGAAGAAGGCGGTTTCTTTGTAGATTTTAAGGGATATGTTCCCTTCATGGTTTTTCATTTTACGGAAAACTCTCCCTACAAATAGGGAGAGTCTCAACGTATTCTACATTCAAAAAAAGTAAAGGATAAGAAGGAGAAGAAGAGGAAGAGAGAAAATAGAGTGAGGATTTGTAGTGACCCGATTTTTCTTACATTTGAAAATGTGTAAAATTTAAAACTTTTTCTTTTATGAAACTAACGAAAGACCTTTTATTATTAAAACCCTTTTAAAAACGATGAATAGAATTCTTTTCGTAAACACCTTTTATAAAACATAGCGGAAGCTTGAGTGAATAAAACACCTTACGAATTAAAGACATTTATTAAATCATTTAAATAAACTTCTTTTCTTTTACAATTTAAATACATTTACAAAACCTTTATAAAAACATTTTCTTTCTTTTATCCATTAGTCTAGCCAGCAACAAGATCCGTACGTGCAAATCCCTTCATCAACTGCTCCCTAACCTGTTCTCGTGCATGTACCTACATCACAAGACTTAACTAATGAGTCTAAGACTCAGTAAGTGATATAAAAGAAAACTATAAACATGCTATGCATCTTTTAAAATCATGTGTCGTTATCCATTTTCATTTTCTTTTAACTTTTACATTTTAGTGTCTTTTATGTTACTGTTTCCGTTTTCGTTTTTGTTTCCGTTTTCATTTTTGTCTCCATTTTCATTTTCGTTTTCATTTCTGTGTCCGTTCCCTCATCCATATCCTTATTCGTATCCGTTTTTGCTTTCGTTTATGTTTCTATTACTATTACCATTTTCTTTATCTTTACTTTACTGTTTTTTTCTTTTGTTTTTGTGCCGGACATTACTTACCAGTCCACAAAAATCGTTTAATTACGTTTATTTTGTTTTTGTGTTGGGCATTACTTACCGGTCCACAAAAATCGTTTAATTACATTTCTTTTGTTTCTGGGCCAGACATTACTTACCCATCCACAAAAACTATTTTATTACGTTTCTTTTGTTTCTGTGTCGGGCATTACTTACCATTCCACAAAAGCCGTTATCTTTACATGCTTTGGGTTGCCGGGCATTACTTACCACTCCAGCCCCTTTCTCTTGACTTTACTTGATCATTTACTTTACATTTATTTGTATTGCATTTCGTTTTCCATTTCCCCTTTTTAAAACCATGCATGAAAACTATATTCGTAACCTTTTGAAAACCATGATGCGTGATGCTCGTGAATGCATACAATCTATCATAATAGCACTATAACTCCTAAACATGCTCAATATCATAAGGAACCTACATCTAATAAACACAGTCAGCAGATATCAATACAATCCTAAAAACATGTTCTAATAAAGCAGTAACCAATCAGACATACAATTCCTAACTCTTGCGATGTAGGTGTAACACCCCGAATTTTTAAGTTGGACAATTATCGGGGTATTACCAAGAATGTACTCGTTAAATTATATTATGGAAATTAATGTTAAAAAAATAAATATTAATTAAATTAAATTATAATATATTAGATTAATTGGGATTAAAGTGAATTAGGATTAAAAAGGAAAAAATTAAAATAGGGATGGAGAAGGGATGGACTGGTTCACTAAGTGAACCGATTTAACCAAATTAAAAGAATGGCATTAGCCATTCCTTCTCGAGCAAACCAGAGAACGAGAAAGGGAGGAGGCTGGAGAGATAGAGAGAATAAGGGAGAGGGAGACGACAAAGAGGAAGGAACGGCGACGCAGGCCATTTTGTCCAGTGTGTGGCGTGCTGCTGTCGGCGTCGTGGGTTGCGGTACGTAGCAAGCTCGGGAGGTGGCGTCACGGTTTTCTTTTAGGGCTCGCGAATTGGGGCTCCCTCAGTTCGTGTTCTCCGGCCTCGGTGAGGTAAGCTTGGTCCATCTTCCTCCTCCTTTGATTCAATTATTCGAGTGTTGGCAAGGACGCTCGATAGTTCGTAATCGGTAGGGAAGATTCTCGTAGGGCTAGAGGAGTGGCTGTTCAGGTTGGACCGGCCGAAGGCCTATGATCTAGCTGCGACTCTATCCACACACAATTCTCCTTCCAACTGTGAGGCTGCCGACACACGATGGGGAGCAAATTCAATGAGGTTGATTGATGAATTGAGTAAACGATTGATAAATTTAAGAGGTTGTCTAGCAGAGAAGGAGAAGATTAAATGGTAGGGAGCTTCTTTTCTCTAGAAAAGGTTGAAGGCCGAGAGAAAATTGGAGGCAGTGAGGTAAAGCTCCTGGACTGCTCTCGGGAGTACTCTGGAGTCTGGTATTCTGCCTTTCTTTTTGTGATGTTATTATCTTAAGTGAAATTCTATTGAGGTAGACGAAGAATGTTGGATTGGTATTGTGATTCATGCTCTCAGTGATTTAGTTTCGGATATCCTCTTGTTATCTGTTGGATGAGTTGGAAAAAAAAATAATCTGTTTTGTTTTGTGAGATTAAAACTTGGACCAATATTCTATAAAGGTTGCTCCTTTGGTTATGAATTTCTGAATGAGTTATTAATGGAATAAACTGTTAGTCTGCAAATCCATTAAGATTGATATTCTGAATGGATTTTGATGTTGAATATATAATAAATGCTCTGTTCGAATTGGTTGTTTATGTTACTGGAAATGGAACTTGTTGGTGTTGGAATGCTTTTGGTTATAATAATAAAGCTTGGATCCATGCTCCATTAAGACGTAGATATATTCTTTTTGATGATCTGTGAACCTGTCTAGTAATTAAGGATAGGGAAATTTATAAGTCATGATTATTAGTGATAAATGTTACTAATTTGTGAAGGTATTGATAGGAGAAGAAAAAGGTAACAGTTAAGCGTCGACGCGTGATAAAGTTCAAGGTAAGGAACTAGGGGTGTCTTGGCCAAAGGAGGCCCTACACCACAAGTAGAGTGCGTGAGTTTTATGATGATATTTCCTTGATGGTTGGTTCTATGATTTAAATGCTTTATTTGTGATGCTCTGTAGATTTCCTTCGTTAGTAGCTTTGTCTCTTGTTGTTAGTTTTGTGACTTTTCTTTATTGTTAGTTTTGTTATCAATGCTTTAATTAAGAATGATAGTTATGACTAGAAAAGGAGAATGGATGGAGGATTACGCTAAGAACGATCATGTTTATAATGTTTACTTGTTGTTCATATCTTGTGCTATATTTCCTTTTGTTCTACAGCTAATTCTGGTTAGTATTATTTGGTTAAATCTCTCTACGTAAATCGTAATCACTATGTTCAATAATTCTATATAGGTTAGTAAGCATGTTTAACTAGTCAGCAGGTTTAATCAATTAGCAATGTAAATCGAATAATAATTTATTAGAATAATAATTGTAATTTTTAGTAAGCATGTTTGCATGATAAATCGACTCAAGCATGTTTAATCGGTAACGAATCAAGAATGTGTAATTATTTAACTAGTTGGCTAAGTGAACTAACTAATGATAGCATGTTTAATTAACTTCTAGTGAGCATGTTAATTAACCTACTTAATGAGCATGATTAATTGACTAGAACCCTAAACTGTAATTAACTTAGTGAGCATGTAAATTATAATTTGTAACCATGTAATTAATTAGGATATAACTCATTAAAATAAAAGCATATTTAATCAACTAGAATAAGAATCACCAATCTACAAGCATGTATCCGCTATTCGTTGTCTAAGCATGTTTCGTTAATTGTTGTTTAAAGAATGTTTCCATGTTTGGTTTAGTGTAGTCTAACGAGCATGTTTAGCTAATCGTAATTCATTGCATGTTCAATTACTCAATTACTGTTATTTATTATATTTGCAATTTCAATTACAGTCACTTTCAATGACTTTATTTCAATGCGCACTTCAATTACAAAATTGATGCTTTACTTTTCTAAAGAGTAGAATGATAAAGAGGATGAAAAGAGAATGAAGTAAACGTGAATGAGTTAAGAGTTTCATTGACTAAGTGAATGAATGTCATATGAATGCTTTTGTTATTGTTTTCTTGTATTACTCACGAATCTAGGTCCTTGGCATGTTATTTTTCGTTAAACCGAAGCATGATTAATTAAGTAGCATAAAAGCATGAAATCAACGTAGGAGTATGTTAATGATTAATTAGAATAATCGCTTAGAAATATAAACATAGGAAGCATGTAAATGGACTAGAAAATTTACTAGGATAACCAGCATGTAAATTGATAGCATGTCCCTACTTCGGTTTTCTTTCTTGTTATGTTTTGTACGTTCCAAGCATGTTGTACTTGATTTCCATATTGTTTCATGATTTATTACTTATTCCCTTTAATGTTCGTTGCTTTTATAATTGTTTCCTACTATGTACTTTAATTATAGTTGTTGGGTGCTTTTAATTTATGTATTCTTCTATATGCGCTTTCAAGTTCAGTTTGCTTTCAATTACTTTCTTTTATATGCGCAGTTCAATTTCTATGAATATTATGTTAGGACGCATCATGCATCACGATAGGTTGAGAATGTATGTTCATGCATCATGTTAATAGAAACTAATAGGGAGTGCCAGAGGGTGGTATGTAAGCATGTATGAGTGAGGATAAATGATGAAAACGAGTAAAACAGTAAGATAATAAAGGCCTTTGTGGTCCCGTAGCTTAGCCCCGCACAGAAACAAAGAAAAGTAAAAAGGGAGTTGGGGGGCGGATGGGTAGCGGTTCTAGTCTACAGCTAGGTGAAGCCCCCTACCTTGCCGAGAACGGATGCTTAATGCTTGTTTCATTCGCCTTTACTTGAAGTGTGTGTGAATACAAGTTGATATTCTCCGCATTTAAAACTTAAGTTGTCAAAGAAACACTCTCTACAAGTATTTCTTTTTTCTCTTGGCTTGATATAGACTCTAAATTCTTTGTGGCTAGTGTACTTTCATGAGGATAGAAAATCTCCACCTCTATCTCTTCTCCCTCATAATGAGTTTCTTGGAATATTTCTTCTTTCAGACAATTTTCTTCATCCATTGTGAGCAATGGCCGTCATGAGCATATATAATTTCAACTTTTAAATCTTTTTCTTTATTAGTTACTGCCAAGGAGTCATCTTGGCTTCCCTTATCATCCGCACATTCCTTTAGTATAATACTCTTTTGATTTGGACATTTTGGAGCATAGTGCGTAATCCCATGGCATTTGGAGCAATGGATGTCTCTAGCCCTTGACCTTGAGGTGTCAAATCTTTTTCTCATCATCCTTTTTATCATACCCCAAGTAATAACTTCATCTTCACCATCATGTTGCCTCTGAGCTCTCAAATATTTACACCAAGATCTCGTATAACCCATAAATTCCGAGAGGCTAATCTAACTTTAGCTTTATCCGAATATTCGTAACAATCAAATACGTTCTCTACTTTTTCCAACCAATCCACAAACTCAATATCATGTTGAACCCTCTAAATGGAGGGATAAATAATTTCACATGTTTCCTCTTATCAACAAAATTTTGAGTATACCTTGTGTAACGACCCGGTTTTTCGTAAATCCTTTAAAATGCACGAACATCTAAAACTTTTATAAATCCACTACAACCCTCTTTATTTTAAATTCTTTTAAAGAAATACATATCAGAGTGCGTCTAACCAGACCGCTACTAAAACCCTTTTCGTTCTACTCACTACGAAAATCGTTATAAAATCATCACGGAAGCGTTGTAAAATCTTTTATAAAAACATAGCGGGTTTAGCAAATCATGGCGAAAGTGTTAAATAATTTAATAAAGAAACTTCATAAAAGAACTAAATAATTAAATACACTTAAGAGAAATGAAAAATGAAGAATTAAATACACTTTTATTACAACTGTGCCCTCTTTGGTTCTAACCAGCCCGGCCAGCCCCAATCCTCGCACGTACAGATCTTCAATCCCTGCTTTAGATTATCTATTCATCATTTTCGCATTGACTCCTAATTCTTTGCTTTTATTTTCACGTACAAGTACCTACACCTACACTACAAGTAACTGTAAGTCAAAGGCTTAGTAAGGAAAAGGGTTTAATGCAATTATGCTTATGACTCTCTTTAGTTCTTTTGGAATGTGGGCCACCCAAACCAATCCTTTCATTACGTACGTTCATTCGTTTGTTCTTTACTCGTACATCGAGCGAGAGATTGGAGGACCCATATGGGGTGGTATAATTGATCGGACTAGCCTTTTGTGAACAAACTAGATCCCTTTTCCGTCGTGGTAGGGGCTTTGCCTAGCTGCCAGACTAGACTGGACTACCCACCAGCCACCAACTCCCCATTCATTCCATTATGGACCAGCCTCCTATGTGCATACTAGGTTCTACCTAGCTGCTAGACTAGACCCCATTATGGACTAGTCTCCTAGGTGCATACTAGGTTCCATCTAGTTGCCAGACTAGACCCGATTACTCATTCGTTTTATCATTTATTTTTAACATTTTCCTCACTCAATGCATGCGTGAGTACCACCCCCGACGACACTCCTTATTCATTCTATTAGTATGATGTATGAACGTACATTCTCATCCTAGCATGATGCATGATGCGTTATAACATAACATTAACAATAATTGAAGTGCGCATTGAAATGAAAGTAACTGTAATTGAAAGCACATATAACGAATAATGGAAATTAAAAGTGCACAACAAGCAACAATTGCATCGAATTGAAATAGCGAATGTATACAATAAAGAGATGGTACGGTAAACATGCAATGAATTACAATTAAACTAACATGCTCAATAAACTAAGCTAAACTAAACATGGAAACATGCTTTAGATAATAATTGGAAACGTGCTTGTAAATTTGATTACAATTACATGCAAGGTAAACATACTCAAAATTTCGATTATCATTCGAATTAATTATCCTAGTTAAATACATGCTTAATTATCCTAGTTAATTACATGTTTATCATAGTTAATTACATGCTTAAGAAAGAAGTACAATTATTATCCTAGATAATTAAACATGCATTTATTCTGATTAATTAAACATGGCATAACCTAGTCAACTAACATACTAACATTATGTTTGTTAATCAATTGAACAGCAAGCTAAGTTAAACATGCTAACTAATTAATTATGCTAACTAATAAATCATGTTACTATTGGTTATTTTATGACTAGTTCATCAATTAGTTAATTGACATGCATCAAAAGTTTACATGCTCACTAATTAGTTTACATACTCAAGTATTTGTTACTAATTAAACAACTAGCTCGAATTAGGTATTCAACGGTTAGTTAATTAATTAGATTAATTAACATGCTAAATTGATTAACAATTAACTACATTGATTAGCAATCAAACACACTAGACATGCTAGTTAATTGAACATGCTAATCGGGTTAATTTAACATGCTATACCTTGAATTAATGAAATGACAGTTGAATCAATACAAAGAATTAAAGACAACAAGTATTTAACAAGGAACATAATAGTCACGAAAATCCCTACTCATCATTTACACACTCGTCATTCTACACTTATCACCTTCAAACCCTAAGCATTTATCACAACAATTCATCAGTCGAAGCAAATCACAAAGCAAGTCAATAAACTTCATAACAGCACTAATAAAATCCATAGAGTACAAAACAATCTACAAAACCATCTACACTATCAATCAAGCACATATACAGCTAAGAAACACAACTCATGCACTCTACTTGCAGTGTTGGGCCTCCAAATGGCTAAGACACCCCTATTTCCTTACCAAATTGAAGAACTAACACTCAGGGACAGCTCTCTCCTAGCTCACGGTTCCAGCATGGAGCAGCTCCAGCTTTTAGAGCTCCCACTAACACTCATGTAGCACCCACTCCACACACTTAACCCACAATAGCTCTCTCATAACTCACTCAACTCACACACTCTCACAGGCAGAGAAGCTCTCATAGGGGAGGAGAGCTTACGCTGGGAATGAAGACTGAATGGTAGGGGAGGGAGAGAGATGGCTTTACCTTGAGAGGGGACACCGTAGGCCTAGGGGAGGGGATGGCTAGAGATGTGGAGGCATGGCATCAGGCATGGAGGAAGCGGTGTCCAGCATGGGGGAGGCAACTTTATCGTCCCTTTTTTGTCGAGCATTAATTTGCTACAAGACAGATTTCTAACAATTTAAGCCCTAATTTATCGCTGAGTTGAGTTATTTCGGACAAGTGCAGACGCACTGGTCTCATCCACATTCGTCCACAAGGCTAAAATCTCGCAGGCTAAATGGTTTCTTTGGACAAGAAAAGGCATTCCCACCCTCATCCATACCATCTGCAAGTGAAGTTTGGACACGTCATGGCGTCCGCACGTAGCGTTTGCAAGCATCCGAAGGTGTCCCAAAATCGGACGAGGCTACTCCATGTCCGCAGTCATCCGTAGTCGTTTGAAACTATCCAGGATTTGGACAGATTCAAATTGGACACAACTAGTCCACGTCCGCACTCGTCTGGACTCGTTCGAAAGTCTATAACACAGTGCAGTCAGGACGCAAAATCACGTCCTAAGTCATCCCAACCCATACCTCGTGTGTGCATTGCATTTGCAGACGATGCAACTCGTCCGCAAGCATCTGGAAATGCCCTGGATAGCATTTCCCCACATTTTCTCACTTAATTCTTACCCCATAACACTTTTCCCATAAGTACATGTCATAAATTAACACGTAATAATACGCAATGTAATATCCTAATCAACCCTTCGTCTAATTACATCGTGTAAACGGAAAAAAACGTAACAAAAATACCCCTAGACTTAACGCTCTAGAACGTCCTTGGTAATACCCCAATAATTGTCCAATTGAAAAAAGTCGGGGTGTTACACCTTGAGCCATGGCATACATGGCTATGAGAACTTTCACAAGTAACCTCATCAATTTCGTCATGGTTTAATCTTTCCCTTTCCCTTCTCTTGACACTATGGCCTCTTGGTCTAGAGGTTCTTGGTCCCCTCACATGTCTACTAGAGGGATGCTTTCGGCTTTGCTATAGTTTAGACAACACTTCTTGGATTTCATCAATTTGTTGTTGCACACTAATCTCGGCTTTCTTGGGTGGTGAACTTGAACTTGGCATTGCCTCCTTATTGCTATTGTAGTTAGCACCATTTCTTGTACTGATCTTTTCACACAAAAACCACACTAACAGAGTTGCACACATAGGGCACTTGTGCTTTGATACCAGCTGATGCACCATGGGGTGCAAGGATTCACAAAATGGGAAAGCGCTAATCGGCTTGTCCAAAAACAAAACACTTAATTTGAAAAGATGATATCTCACGGTGCATAGAGTCAAATCACGTTAAATTTAGAGGGAAGTTAGAAGTCACAAAGATAAACATGTTCACCAAAAATCACACTTAGAATCGTAACACACACGAAGTTATTCCATTTACAAACAGCTGCCCCGAAATTGACCAAATAAAAACAGTTTCGGCCAATCATATTAAAGAGTCAATAACTTTTGATTCTGAAAGTCATTTGACGGAAAATTTGGTGGGGACATCAATAATACAAGGACCAAAATCTCCTCCATAAATTTGGATTAAATTAGCTACGACGTAGGAGTTATACAATTAACAAAAATCACTGCTTGGATATTGAATCAACAAGAACAAAATCTGCAATCTTCAAAATCGTTTCACAACATCAAGGACTTAATTCCAAAAACCACCAACTTTTGACAAATCCAATATAATCTAGAAAAGAAACAATTCCAAAAATTCCAGAACCAAACTAGCTCAAGACAACAATAACAAAAACACACATACAAGTTGGTTCGCAAGCTTCATAAACCCAGAAAACCGAAACTGCAATGGACCTCAATGCAAAGGCCACTCCAACCTGTTTCCTTCAATCTTTTGACCCTTCTCTCTTGAATAACATCTACAAGGAAGTGTTGGGATAACTCCGCGTAAGATCCTTCCTCCAAGATTGACAGAATGGTGAGGAAAGAAATGTTTGGCAATCGAGTCTTCGGCTTGACCTAGACAAAAGCTCCGATGTGTTTTGGGAGGGAACTCCAAAAACAAAAATTAGCAACTGAAACTGAGGTTTAGGGACTCATTATGAAGAATAAATACCTTCCTAAAGGATACCTTAATGCACAATTACAGATTTACCCTTATGGTAAAAAAATGAGCATCACTCTAACAAAAAAAGAATTATAAAACAACCTAAATCTAACCAAAACCAATCCATCAACCAGTATCTCAGCAAAACATAAATCTAAGAATCATGTCAAAACATAATATAGAGATATCTTTAACTAAAGAGTCACTTTAGGCCTCGGTACTTGAATGCCAATGTGAATCGGCCAATTGGGAGTAGCCGAAGGGTTTGTAATGGACATCCAAGTGAGCATGTGTTTTGGCTTTCCTCTATCTTCTTGCAAAGGTTCATCTTTAAGGTCTTCAAGTGTAACTTCCCCTACAAAATAATAGCATGTTAGAAAAACAAGGATCTTCTTGGTTCGGGCCCAAGTGATCAGGCTTGGAAGTGCATCACTCACTCTCGACCGTGCCATCGACCACCACTTCTACTTTTGCCTCTGTAATGTTTTCCAATGGAGTACCCTCAACCGCTCTATCTACCGATCACACGAATGAAAACCCAACATACAATCTGTAATGTATTTCAGTCGAACCACTTGATCGCGTTCTCGACCGCTTTGTCAACCAAAGACGCCACTGATATTCTCTCCTCTTTATTCTTTAAACTATATATATAATTCCACCAATCATCTCCTTAATCGTATACTAAATCTTCAACAATCATCCAAATAATTCTATTACACCCAATTAATTCCTCCATCATCCTCACTTAATTCAGTTATGAAAAATCAGGATAAAACATTCCATAATAAGATCATCCTAAGATCCCCAAAATTCATAATTATCATTATTCTTAATCCAAATTTAATTTCGAGTGTTACAGGATTATTTTGAGGGAGAGAAACGAAAGAGTGTGAGAAGAATAAGTGGGATGTTTTTGTGCACATTGTGAAATCAAAGAGTGGTGATTTTTCTCTTAGTGAATATTCTCTAGAATATTCGGTTTCTAGAAGAATATTGTAAATCTTATTTTTCATAGTAAGATCTTTCTTGAGTGTTATATTATAACGGTGTGAGAAAAATATTCTTGATATTTTTTAATCACATTTGCTATCGTATTTCGTATCAGTTAGTGGTGTAATTGTACTATGTAAGTAAGCTCTGTCGAAGAAGACTGAATTTTAAGTGAGACTGTTTGTGACTCTTCTAGTATTTCTTGAGAACATACTTGGAAAGGTTGTAACACCCCGCGTTACTAAAACATTTTGTTTTTCTTTTTAGCCATATAAAATTTTTTTCTTTAATTTATTTAAATCGTGTGCAAAGAAACAGATCAGAGTTATTAAGTGGAAAATGATAATAATTTCAAAACATGGTTTTAACACTTTAAACAAGAGTGCGTTGTTTAACAAAATATTTATCGTCTTTCAAAACCATTTCAAAACACCAGTTTTACTTTCCGTGAGCCATAACCCTCAGGTCAAACCCGACTGATAACCCAAGAGCTCAACATGAAATGTCTCCTCTTCCACATAGATAATGCTAATATCATTACAGTCACCTACATCACAGAATAAAAACAATGAACCTAACATTCAGCAAGAAATAGAATGAAATACAATGATCAATGTTAATGCTCAATATGTGTTTATGTAGTCTGTCTCAACAAAGAACCTATCTTTTCTGTCTTTACATTTTGTTTACCAGAGAAATGATACATCCTATGGTCATGTGACTTAACCATCACTCTGACGAGGAGATACATCCATTAGGGGTGTCACCACCAATGACCGTCACAAATCTCTTCAGTTCAAGCGTTGTGGATTTTTGGTACAAGAGAAATGATACATCCTATAGTCCATGTGACCGTCATTCCCTCCTTACGTGGGCGGAGATGGGGTGTCACCACCAATGGATTGTCACCTAATGTTCCGAACCCCCACACACCTATTTATATTTATTTATTCATGTAATTAAACATGTCGTGCGTAGGTCAACATTTTCATAAGTTCTAATCATGATGCATGTATGTCATGCCATATTCATTCCACAACAATATATATAATGCACAAAGAGGAAACATAGCATTACAACTGTGATATAATAGCATGGCTTAAGTTAAAACAATCCATTTTATCATCTAGCATTTTATCAATAATTTATAAGGAACAATTAAGGGGACTACTATATTTGAAAAGAACTATCAAATTAAACTGTATATTTGTTAATAGAGAGCAATTCATATATTAATGAACAAAGAGTAATTCATATATTAGTTAACAGAGAGATAATAGTTCATATATTAGTTGAAAGAGAGCAATTTATATGTTAATTAACAGAGAGATATCAGTTCGTATTTTAATTAAATAGAGCAATCTATATGTTAATTAACAGAGAGATAACAGTTCATATTTTAATTAAAAGAGAGCGAACATTTATCACGAATAGAGCAGAACCATCCAAGTCCGAAGCACTAATCCACACAATAGCAGAATAACATTTTTCATTAGTAACCAACAACTCTCGGCCAACAAGAAATCACCAAGTAATATCCGACTATACCTGACAGTAGTTATCCAATTTCTCAATCCAATCCAAAAAGGCAGTAAAAATTCATTCAACACAGCAAAACAATTCTTCATCATCTAAGGTCTCACTACAAGCAGTAAAATACAAAGCATTATCCAATCTGAGACATTAATCCAAAACAACATAATAATACTCTAAGCAATTCTTCATTATCCACACCTCCCAGTCAACAAAAAACTTCTCCATCAGACTATAATAAACATGGATTAAAATCATCTAACAATCAATAGAGCAATTCTTTACAACAATTAACCAAGGTAGTAAACAAACATACACTCCTGTGATGTAGCCCTCCACTGGCCACACATTCCATTTCTTACCTCTTTGCAAATTCTCCTCGAAGAAGCTCCACTTCACCCTAACAACAGTGCACACCCAGGAATGCAGCACACTTCAGAAACTCCCAAGCAGCACCCTCCTTTTTCTCTCTCTCACTCGCTCTCTAGAAGAAAACACAACACTCTCATACCCTTTCTTCCTTTTCTCCCCTATGTCTCTCGCACTCTCTCTTCACTCTCTTTTTGCTCTCTAAAAATGGAAAACCAAACTACGTCTCCCTCCCACAGCCTTCTCTATTTATCAACAAGGGAGGAAGCTTCCCAAGGAGGCCAAACTTATGAACGTTCACCAACATCGAAGGAAGGGATCCTATCCAACATTGCCACGTGGAAAGTCTCTTATTGCTTTGGGAGAGTCATAGGAAAATAATTGGGAGAAACATAAAATGGTCGTGGCAGAAAACATTTTTTCCATAAAACTCATCGATCGCTAATTCCCGTTTGATGTAGGCCTATCAACCATTGCAACGTTAAAGTCAAATTTTCTCATTTTACCATGGGACCCATCGATATACCAATTGACCGGTATTTTCCAGTCAACATCCCATGTCGATCGCTCCAACACTGAGCTCGACTTTTAGGTAGATGATCATCAACCTCACACACGACCGTACAATCGACTGCCACTCATATTTTTGCCTCTGTAATATTTTCTGGTCAAGTACCCTCGACCGCTCCATCGAATGATCACTTGACCAAAAAGTCAACATGCAATCTATAATATATTTCGGTTGAGCTGCTCAACTGCGTGCTCAACCTCTTAGTCGATCGAAAAACCCGAGAGCAATCTGTAATATTTAGCAGTTGATTATTTAGTCGACTGATTTCTCCACAGTCGATCGAAAATGCCAACTTAACACTTCCCTAAAAAATTTATACTTTAATCGATTTTTCTCATCTTATATTCATTTTATCCATAATTACCACATTAACATACTATACATTAATATAGAACGTGTTCTCTTTCATCACAATATATATTTCACAAAATTCTTTATATTATATTTATATAAGAATTATCTAAGTACTACATATTTATTTATTAATTTTTTATATTATCCTTTTTTTTTTTCCAACCCTTAGAGACTTTGTAGTGTTAAATTGAGTTTTGTCACCTGCAAAATAAACTAGACAACAATGATTAGCCAGTCTGTTTGCTTGAGCTCGGGTTAGAGGTCCTGTTGGCACATCAGAAATAGACAAAATGTTGGCTCTGCACCTGTTGGCTCTGCACCTCACATGAAAACCTCGGTAGCTACTTTTAAGTAGATTTTAAGAGCCCAATTTGAAAATAGGTAGGAGTTCTTGAGGAATTAGGAGGGGCATATATTGATACGGCTGTGGGACTTATAGCAGGTTTGTAACAAAGGGTAGCTATAGAGAAATTATCGAATTGTACTCATAATATAAAGATTGATTGATTATCATCAGGACATGTTAGAAGCTTTTAGTATGATACCTTTTGTGATTTTAATGGTGAAACTTATTGTCTCCTGTCCCCGTAATAATTTATTCTTTTCCCAAGTACCCTTTTCTTTCAGTAAAATATTTTATTGCAGGAAGAGAAAATGGAGTTATTTGCTGCGATTTGTGGTGGGTAGATGTTGATGATTGATGAGGTTCTGTCATGCCATGCTTACATGAAATGTGATGTTGGGAGCAAGGGTAAGAAGAGAAGTTTTTTGTGGGAAAACGAGCAGAGATGTAAAAATCGTTGATTGTCCAATCGCATCAAATTTCTTTGAAAAAATAGGGGTAAATGAAAAATCAATCAATAAGAAGTCAACTATTATAATATTTTCTTTAATAAGTTAATCATTCACGTATGTTAAAATGACAAATTTAATATTATATAAATATTTACCATTAAAAAGCTAAAAGCCAATGTTTAAATGTCGGAACGACTCGCTCTGGCATTATGATTTTCTGAAGAATTCAGAATGCCCAACGCGGGACGTTCTGATTTTCAGAAGAATTCAGAACGCCCAACGGTGGCGTTTTGATTTTTTGAAGAATTCAGAACGCCCAACACGGGGCGTTCTAATTTTCTGAAGCATTCATAACGCCCAACGCGTCGTTCTAAAGAATTCAGAACGCTGCGAATAGTTCTGAAAAGGCATTCTGAAAAAAATCAAAATGCCGGCAAGGAGACACAACAAATTTCGTGGTGTCTAGTGTGCAATATACCACATTTTTATGTTGTGTCTTAGCAAGGCACCGCATAATTATGCGGTGCCTCAGCAAGGCACAACATAATTATGCAGTGCCTCAAAAATGCGGTGCCTCAGCAAGGCACCACTTAATTATGCGGTGCCTCAAGCACAAGCACCGCATAATTATGCGGTGCCTCAAGCAAGGCACAGGCACCGCATAATTATACAGTGCCTCAAGCAAGGCACCGCATATTATGCGGTGCCTTGAAGACACCTCAAAATGAGGTGTCTGTGAGACATCTCAAAATGAGGTGTCTAATTTTGAGGTGTCTTCAAGGCACCGCATAATATGCGGTGCCTGGTTGAGGCACCGCATATTATGTGGTGCCTGAGGTGCCTTGCTGAGGCACCGCATAAAAATGTGGTGCCTTGCTAAGATACTGCATAAAAATGTGATATCTTACGCATCAGACACCACGAAATTTGCTGTGTCTCCTCGCCGGCATTTTGATTCTCTTCAGAATGCCTTTTTAGAACGCTCCGCAGTGTTTTGAATTCTTTAGAACGCCGCGTTGGGCGTTATGAATTCTTCAGAAAATTAGAACGCCCCGCGTTGGGCGTTCTGAATTCTTCAAAAAATCAGAATGCCACCGTTGGGCGTTCTGAATTCTTCAGAAAATCAGAACGTCTCGCGTTGGGCGTTCTGAATTCTTCAAAAAATCAGAACGCCGGAGCGAGTCATTCCGGCTTTTAGATGTTGGCTCCTAGCTTTTAACGGTAAACGTCTATGTAATGTTGGATTTGTCATTTTAACATATGTGAGTGGTTAACTTGTTAAAAAAAAATACCATAGTGGTTGACTTGTTATTGATCTCAAACCACGATGGTTGATTTGTCATTTACCCAAAAAATAACGAAACACTAACTTTATTCATTTTTTTAATAACAACTAAACTATTCAACTATAAAAAAAATATTATGATAACTATCACTATTATGTTTATCATTCATGACAAATTACTGCAACGACTTGACGACGAACCACACTAACTTGATAATGATGAATCGCAGAGGCTTGATGATAACGAATGACAAAGACTTGATGACGACAAACGTAGACGTCCAAAGAAACAACAATGGACGACATTCATGAAAATTCGTCTCCCAAGGACCGTCGAATGGAGACGTCCAAGGCAACAACGGGAGACGTCCCTCAAAAATTCGTTGGCCAAGAACCGTCAAACAATAATTCAACAGACTGACGAAAGACATCAATTATTGGGGGACGTCTGTTGTACTTGTTGGAATGATGGTTCATGGTCGTTGGATCGAGAATGAACGTCCCTCGATCGCGATGGATGACTAGGATGGAGTTTGTCATTTTTCAAATGGCGATAACGGACGTCCTTAGTCTCACAACGGACGTCCCTCGACTTAAGAGTACGTCGTTCAGGCTGAAACGGATGTCAGTCTTTGGCTGATGGACGTTCGTTGTATGTTTGCCGGACTTCTCTGAACGTTACATCAATTATCGGAGGACGTCCGTCGTGTCCGTTGGAATGATGGATTATGGCCGTTGGATCGAGAACGGACGCCCCTTGATCGGAATGGACTGCTAGATTGGAGTTTGTCATTTTCCAAATGGCGATGCCGGATGTCCCTAGTCTCACAACGGACGTCCCTTAACTTAAGATTACGTCGTTCAGGCTGAAATGGACGTCCATCTTTGGCCGATGGACGTCCGTTGTATGTTCAATAGACTTAAGACTATGATGATGAAAACTACTTTTGACGATAAGAAAATAATCGAAAAACTAAAACGTGAAAATTGTCGTCTAGGAGCTTTTCGACATTATCTTTTTAATTACTGTCAATTTACGTCGAAAAAATTATAATCAGAATCAAAACTTTACTAATAATCTCATTGAAAAACGTGACTGCAAAAATAATTACAAAAATAATATTACTTAAAAACGTAATTATGAGATCGTCGACAAATATTGATAATATACGTAGCATTGATAGTTATCGTTATATTTTTACATAGTTGAGTGGCTTAAAAAAAAAAAAAAAGGAAAAGAGTTATTTTATTACTGACAATAATGAATGATAGGTGATTTGATTTCTTTCTATCCAGCTGGGCAATCTCTCGCTTTAACTTTCCTCCTGATGGCCTATTTGAAAGTCACCCCCTAAGCCGATTCTTTGACCCACCATCGTACAATTTGGTGTCAGGACTCGAATAGTCTTGGTTTCAGCGCCAACGAAACCAAGATATAAAATATTATTGGGGTCGCAACTCAAGATATGGATGGCCGCTCAAGTTCGCCTACCTAGATTTGTACTTTTGGGGACCAAAAAAAAGTTGGGGACAAACCTGTGGCACCAAGCTTGGTGCGAACTTGGGTATGATTTCAATGGACTGATAGGACCAGCCTGGTCCATTGGCCTAGGTGAGAAGCATGCATTTTCATCTGTGGGTTTTGGGTTTTCTGTTTCCTTCATTATTTCATCTTCTTTTTTCTGAAAAAAATTAAATTTTGTAAGTTTTTCAAAATGAGGTTTCTTGTACTGTTTTGTTTTTGGCCTTACAAACCCACCTAATAAAGGCATATCAGCTTCCCTTACTCTTGTGTCTCAATCTCTCCAAAAAAATGCAGAAGTTGGCAGTCTTTCCCATGCCAAATTGCCCATTGCATTAGGTAAAGTGTAAAACATTTTGTTACCAGGATTTGCAATTTACTTTTTCAGCTTTGTATATTCTATATTTTATAGGGTGAAAAACTTGAACTTATTATGGGGTCTGTGATATCTTCAATTTTTTTCAACAATATTACTTCACAAACATTGCTCCTTGAGCAAATAGACCACGATGTTGAAAAAAAAAAACCATCAACATAAGATATTTGCGTGTCAGTGACTCATTAACTCTCTCTCTCAAGCTCGATTATGATGGGCTGCACCCCGAGTTCAAAAAATCGTTAAAAAACATGTAATTTGTATCTACCTGTTAATGACCAATTCTCTCTCTCTCTATAAATCTCCATTTTTGATAAACTAGAGCTCATTTTCCTTCACTTAAAATCATCCTCACGAACTTTTGGAGCTTTTTTGTTGTCATGGAATATGTTACTGGATATTTCAAGAACAAAGTTGCAGAGCAGAGAAAAAGGGAGGCTGAAGAAAAAGTTGTAGAAGAAGTTGAAGAAGAAGAAGAAGTTTCTATTCATATCTCTTCTTTCTTACATTTAATCTATTTATACAGAATTATATTGGTTATGTAATCAACCGTTTATAACTATATTTCTAGCTATTCAGCTGTACAAATCTTTATTCAATAACATCATTGAGTCACTTTAGTTTCTTCTTTAACCTTTTCCCTCCATTCTGTTTTCCGTCATTAGCTGCTGTAACATTGCCTTCCTCTTGAAATACAACCTTGTCCTCAAGGTTAAAGCCTGAATAATTCTGACGAAATTGATCAACATATTCCCAAGAAGTATCCTCTAATAGTAAACCTGTCTGTTGCACTAATAGCTGATGCTCTAAAATGTCACCCACTATAATCCATCTAGAATCCAAAATTGCTAATGGTTCAATTAATGGATAACTATCTACAATTTTTTCTGGCAATGGTATAAAATGAATAGCAATATCTTCTGTATATGGTTTCAGCAATGAGACATGAAACTCCGAATGGATTTTTGCATCTTTTGGTAATTTCAAATGGTAAGCTACCGAACCAATGCGCTCCTCCACCGAAAAAGGTCCATAAAACTTCTTACTAAGCTTGGAATAAGAATGAGTCTTCGCTGAAACCTGTTTATAAAGATGTAGTTTAACTAAAACCAAATCTCCTACTTCAAAAAATCTTTCACTTCTGTGCTTATCAGCATAAGTTTTCATTCGATTCTTGGCTTGCAACAAATTTTCCTATGTTTTCCTAAAATCCACTAGAGCTGCTGTAAGTCAAAATCCATAGCTTCAATTGACGAAGATCCATCCTTGTCAGCTAAAATATTTAGAGGTGTTCGACCATAAACAGCCTCAAAAGGCGTCATAGCTATAGTAGAATGAAATGAGGTGTTGTAAGAATAATATGCCCAATGCCAATTTTTTTCCCACAAATTCGGATGATCCATATCAAAACAACGTAAATATTGTTCAAGAGTGCAGTTGGCCACCTTTGTTTGGCCGTCAGTCTGTGGGTGATATGAACTACTAAACAACAACTTTGTACCACTCAACTGTAATAATTCTTTCCAAAATTTACTCATAAAGATTGGATCACGATCACTCACAATGGATTTTGGTATGCCATGCAACTTGCAAATATTATGGCTGGAAACTTCATCCACTTTTGTTGCTGTATAACAAGTGGGTAATGCCACAAAGTGAGCCAATTTGGATAAACGATCTACAACTACGAATATTGTTGTATACCCTTTAGAATTTGGAAGACTCGTAATAAAGTCCATTGATAAATCTTCACAAATATTTACTGGTATAGTTAACGGTTGAAGTAATCCAGCAACTTTCTTTGTTTCATATTTAGTATGCTGACATATTGGGCATGTTTTCACAAAATGTTGAACTTCTTTTTTTAAATTTGGCCTTTCAAATTGAGAACTAACAATTTTATTGTTCACAGAATACCTGTATGGCCTCCCATAAGTGAATAAAGACATTCTCGAATTAAATCAATTCTATATGCTGAAACATTACTAAGAACAATTCTACCATTATGAATGATAAGTCCACCTTGTACTTTCTAATCTGAGTATAGTTAAGGAGATTGCTGAATTTTAAAGCCCAAGTCTTTCGAGTATGATAAGAATGCAATTTTGTATATCAAATTATCCAACAATATGGATTGTAATCTGCTCAATGCTGAGTAAGAAGCAAGCACATCATCAGATTCAAATTTTCTTGAAAGTGTATCCGTAACCACATTATTTTTTCCAGGATTGTTGATTATATCAAAATCATAACTCAACAATTTTACTACAAAGCGCTACTGTATGGAGTGTATTACTTGAGTCAACATTTCTCTGATGCTTTTATGATCAGTTTTGATGGTAAATCTATTTCCCAGCAAATACTGTCTCCACTTTTTGACTGCTTCGATAATTGCAAACATTTCTCTGGTATAAGTGTTGTTGTTCTGCATTTTAGGACTAACTTCTTATTGAAGAATGCAATCAGATGTTTGTCTTGTAGCAGTACTGCTCTTACACCCACTCCACTAGCATCAGTTTCCACAACAAAATTTTTAGAAAATTTTGGCAAAGCCAAAATAGGTGCTATCACTAATGCATCCTTCAATTTACAAAATAAATTTTTAGCATCCAGGCTCCATTTAAATGCATTCTTATGTAATAATGCAGTTAAAAGGTTTGCTATAATTGCATAATTGCATATAAACTTGCAATAATATCCAGATAAATCCAAAAATCCTCTTAATTGCTTAAGAGTTGTCGGGATTGGCCATTCAATAATTGCAAAGATTTTGCCTTGTTCAGGTAGTACACCCTCTACTAATACAATATTACCCAAGTATTCAATAGAATTTTGCCCAAAATTACACTTGTTTAACTTTGCAACCAATTGACGCTGCTATAAACAGAATAAGAATTCTTCCAAATGAATGATATGATCAGAACACAAAACACTATATATCAAAATGTCATCAAAGAACACAATCACAAATTTCTACAAAAACATCTTTAAAACATCATTCATTATGGCTTGAAAAGTTGCGGGTGAATTTGCAAGGCCAAAGGGCATTACAAAAAACTCATAATGTCCTTGATGAGTCCTAAATGCCATCTTTTGAATATCTCTTCCATCCATTCTAATTTGATGGTAACCAACACGTAAATCAATCTTACTAAAAATGATTGCTCCATGTAATTCATACAACAATTCATCTACTGTTGGGATTGAAAATTTATCAGGAATTGTAATACTATTAACCACTCTATAATCAACACAAAACCTCCAAGTGCCATATTTTTTTTACTAATAAAAATGGAGAAGAAAAAGGACCCGCCTTATAATACCTGTCTGTAACATTTCGACAACCAATTTTTCAATTTCAGATTTTTGAAAATATGGGTATCGATATGGTTTAACATTTACAAGTGAAACATTTGGTTGCAAATGGATTTGATGATTAATGCTTCTATCTGGAGGCAACCCCTCTGGAACTTGAAAAACAGACTGAGATTTGTCAATTAAAAATTGCATATCTATTGGTACATTATGCAATTGAAGTCTCAACTGATAAAAGGCTGGATTGAAGATAGAAATATTGAAAGACCGCACCTGTTTTCTGCATTTACTTCAATTGATGATATTATATAAAACTTGGAACTTGTTGTTTTTCACCTTGTAATAAAACATGTTTCCCATTCCAAGAAATTTTCATTGTCAAAGTCTTATAATCTATTAAAAATGATCCTAAGAGTTCTAGCCATTGAACTCATAAAACCATTTCAGCTCCCTGTATAGGCAAAACATAAAAAATCAATTAAGAAAACTTGTTCTTGAATTTTTACTTCTAAATTCATACATGAACCTGTGCATGCCAATTTATCAACATTACCATCCAACACTTTAAAATGTGCACCGTCGATTGCCAGTAGCATTCAATTTGTCCTCCATCAACTTAGCTAAATTAATAGCTTTTTCAATTGTCTACAGTTTAAGAGCACGTACCTCTCAACGAATATCATTTCGAAGTCCATATTCCAAACAACTCTATAAAAAAGAAGGAGAAACACCCACCGTTTGATTCATCAAAGCTTCAAATTTATTCTGAAAATCTGAAATATTTGATGTTTGTGTAAATTTTGACAGTTCTCCTTGCATGTTGTGATATTCCGAAGGGCCAAATCGTATTAATAAAGCTTGTAAAAAAGCTCACCAAGTTGTTAACATTCCATTTCGAAAAACCCATTGAAACCACTGCAATGTTGTACCGTCCAAATGAAAGGAAACAATCTTTAATCTCTGCGCATCGTCTAATTGATGATAATCAAAAAATCTTTCTACTTTAAAAATCCATCCGTTCAGGTCTTCACCATTGAATCTTGGCACATCCAATTTGATCGAGCGAAAAAATTTATAGTTATTGTCAACAAAGTTCTCAGCTTGTTTACCTTTCCAGCTAGAAGTTTTGATCGCTGATATGTTGCTCGATTCTACCTTGCATGGATGTTAATTTGATTCAAATTTCCTTCAAAAGTGTATTGAATTCGGACATTTGCTTATCATGATTAGAAAGCCAGTTTTGACATTGTTCTAGTATTTGATTCTGGACCGAATGTGAACGAGTACCTTTTGCCATGATGACAGAAGTCAATGAAAGCACCAATGTTACTTGATATTTCCAAAACAAAGTTGCAGAGCAGAGGAAAAGGGTGGTTGAAGAGGAAGAAGAAATTTTTATTCATATCTCTTCTCTCTTACATTTATCTATTTATACAGAATTATATCAATTATGTAGTCAACTGTTTACAACTATATTTCTAGCTATTCAGTTGTACAAATCTTTATTCAATAAAATCATGGAGCCACTTTGGTTTCTTCTTCATCCTCTTCCCTCCATTCTATTTTCTATCATTAGCAGCTGTAACAGAATACTTTTTAATGTCGAATCGTAATAATACTATCGGTAAACGATAAAGGCAACTCGCATTATACTATAAGTTTTGCTATTTCTTCTCTCATTTTATTTTGTGAATATAAAAAGTGCCACTACTACTAGTATTCAATAATCTTTGTGTAGGGTCCCTTATTTGCCCATTTAGCTGACATTTTTAATAATGCCTACCAAGTGTGCTAGTTGAACTACTAGTAACATATGCATAATTTTTAATACAATATTTGCATTGAGCTCTAAATTCTACTTTGCCTCCAATTTTAATTTCTTTCATTTCAAAATAATTTCATACCTCAAACATTTTGTTCTTTTTTTAGGAGAAGAAGTGGATGCTTGTGCAAATGATTGTCCTATTGAAAATGCAGAATTTAACTCCTTATTTTCCTCAATATCATCATCAATATTCTCAATATTATAATTACATGGATCCATTAAAAATAAATTATAACGACCCAGATTTTCGTAATTCCTTGAAAAATGCGAGAAATTTAAAATTTTCTTTCCTTTTAAAATAAAACGTATTAGAGTGCGTCTAAACCAGATCGCTACTAACCATTCATAAAACACGTTATAAAAACTCAGTGAATAAAATGCAGAAGCGTTATGAAATCGTCTATTTTACATCATTGTAAAACATGACGAAACAGTAAATGAATCTTTTAAAGAAGAAACTAAACAATTTAAACACTACGTTTAAACACATAAAACTGACAATTAAACATCATTTGATTACACCCGTTTACTCATCTTTTTCCTTGGCTGGCCAGCCCCGAATCTCGTTCGTGCGAATCCCTTTACCTCTACTTTATTATTTGTTCATTGTTCTGATTTATGACCCTATTATTATCTGTTCATCGTTTGTACCTACACCACAAGTAATACGTGAGCCTAATGGGTCAGTAAGGAAATGAGGTAAAACAATCTCATATATATATATATATATACATACATCACTCTTTAGTTTTCTTGGAATGAATGCCGGTCCAAACCAAATCTTTCTTTACGTTCTGTTGCATTCATTCGTTCTTTCGTTCGTTACTCGTACATCGAGTTGAATTAAAGAAACCCTAGGGATAGGGAGTAGCCTATCGGATATTAACCACCTAGGGTAGCTGGTCCCGTACCCGAATAGGGAGGAGACCTGGCCAACTACCTAATTAAACCCGCACTGCCCTTCTGTTCTTTAATTCTCATTTCATCATCGTTCTTTCATTTCGTTCATTCGTTTTTCCTCACGTTGTGTTTGTGAGTACTCACCCTGTAGGTGATACTCCCTATTTGTCTCTAGGTAGTACTCCCTATTTGTTTCAATTATTATAACGTAACAATACCATAGAGAAAGAATCACAACAATTCATAACAATAGAAAGAACAACCATAAGGAATAACAATTAACATGGAATTACAGAAATTGAATAAGAATAAATAACTAGTAAGGTAAGAGATTCAAACAAGAAATACAGCTTGAATTTACAGAACATAGCAGTACAAGAATTGATTATTTTAACATACTTCTAACATATTTGAAGATTCACGAAATCATTTACAAAACAGTAGCCACATCAACAGTGAATACAACAATTAAAAACGTGCTATCATGATTTGAAATTGGTAGAAATTAACAACAATATAACAGCGAACTAATCAGCGAATAAAACATACGAACATTCTTCGAAATTGATTAAAATATAGCTACGGAACAGCAGTGAAATAACAGCGCATTTTTTTAACACTTAAAACATGCTAACATACTTTGGAATTAACGTAAAATTAATCATGGAACAGTAGCGAATTCTACGGCTAATTCAACCATTAAAATGTGCTAGCATGCTTCGAATTCGATAGGAATTAATAGCAACTTAACAACGAATAAATCTAGCGTACGTGCAACCTATATTTGACAACCAATTAAATCCAGAACAACAAAGAGTTCATAGCAGTTAAAACATGCTAATCATGCTTTGCAATTGACAGAAACTAACGACAATATAACACCGAATTAAACAACAAATAAATCCTACGAACATGCTTCGGAACGACGAAATATGACTAACGAGCATACTAACGAGTTGATAACGAGAGCAAAGCTAAATACAACGTTTCATGGAGATATACTTAATGAATAGTCAATGAAAACATGCTCAATAATTTGATACTGCAGGAACTTGCTAAATAAAAATGATATTTACTAAAGCTAGAAGGTTTCTAACAAGAACCAAGAGATAATAGTATTATAAACTGAATCTATCAGATTAACAATTGATGTGAGCAACACACATTTTTAATTTAGGTATATCAACGCTTTGATAGCAAGACAGCAAGGAATTCCATCAAAACAGTAACTGCACATTTGAAGAACGGATGACAGAAATTAAGGAAATCAAGCACATATATCATTTGTCAATTTATTCTTGCTTTGTTCATGCTTTGGTTCATCACAGTTCTAACTTCTAGTTAACAACCATCTAACAATCATGCTTAAAAGGAAAATTTACAGAAAATAAATCACAAAGCAGTAAACTTCACTCACACACATAATTGAACTTGTGGGTAGGGCTTTGACGGCCAAGACTACCACTTCCTTACCTAGTTTGAAGAACACACTCACGGATGGCAAGGAATCTACAGCAGCTCAAGCTCACCACAGCAGCTCAAGGACGGAGCTTTTCTAGCTCACTAGCAGCTCACTCTTCACACAGTGACTCCCTCACTCACGTTTGCTTCACTCACAATAGCTCACCACAACTTACAGACGGATCTCCAGCTCACAAGAGCTCCCATCTTCACACCACTTAGCTCCCATGCAGGAGCTCCCTCGCAAGTCTTTCTCTCACTCTCTGTAATTTCTCATGCAGGGAATGGAATGGCAGAGAAAGGCTTTTACCTGGAGGGAGGAGGGGACAACCCGTGGCATAGGAGACAAAAAGAAGCGGCTTGACTAAAGGAGGTCAGCGCCTATGCTGGAGAGGATTTCTTGTCGAGAAATTGTGTGTAGTAACTAACTACATGACAAGCGGTCGGGTTTTAAATCCCTGAAATTATGGAGATCTGGTTTCTTACGGACGGATGCGGATTTTGTTCTTCGCGTCCGCATTCGTTCGAAAGAACAAAATCTCACAGGCAACCCGAGATCTCGGACGAGGACTAGCGTCCTCAAACCAGCCCATTCCGTTAGAAGACGGGATTTGAATGCCAAACGGCGTCCGCACAAGGCGTCCGCAAGCATCCGAATACATAATAAAATCGGACATATTAAATTCGGACGATGGGTCTTCTCATCCGCTATCATCTGCAATCGTCCGCAACTCTCCAGACTTATACAGATTCTTTGCTAACGAAGCATTCAGCGTCTGCACCGTCGGGGACCCTCGTCCGCAACTCTAGTGTGCAATGAAGTTAGGACGGAATATGGCGTCCTGAGTTGTCCTATACTCAAGGATTCTGGGACAATGCACTTGCAGATGACATGACACGTCCGCAAGTTCCTCTGCATGAGTCTAAAACACTCTAAATTCAACTTTTCTTCATCTTTTCACATTTAACTCATATCCCACAACATTTCCCCTATAAATACATATCATAAAATGATACGTATAGATACATCATGTAATATCCCCACAACTCAAACACTTCAATTACATCATGTATACGGGGAAAACGTTACCGAACTACTATTCGACTTAACGCTTCAACCACGTCCTTGGTACAACCCCGATAATTGTCCAACGTAAAAAGTCGGGGTGTTACATAAATATTTAAAACAAATTTCAAATAACTAATTGATACCACAAATCCAATTGATCAAACAATAGTTTGTAGGTGGTGTGAATTTTGTGATCACCTCTACGTACACGAAAGATAATAAAATTCACACAAAAACTGTTAAATCATACACGTAAAATTAACAACAACATAAAAATACATTAGATAATAAATTGTAATATATACATTGTTGAATGAATGGAAAGAGTATGAAAATTGGTAAGAACAAGAGAGATCGATTGAGCACTAGAAATTCAATAGTAGAATAATAAGAGATTGAAAGAAAATTTGATGAAAAAGTTTAAAGATATTTGAGAGTATTTATAGAGGAGAGGAGAGGGGAGAGGGGGGAGACTAGAGAGGAGAGAGAGGAGGGAGAAATCCTCCTTCCCCCTGGCACTGCAAAGCAACAGTCATTTGACCATTGCCCCTTAGGGGAGGGGGCCCCCGGACCGGGTTGGCCAGCGAGCTAGCTAGCCTGGTCTTGTCTTCTACGGGCTCGCGAGCTCAGAACACTGGTCCTCGATGAACTTGTTGCCTGGGCCTAGGATTAGGCCAGGCCCGGCTTGTCACTGTAGCTATCTGAGCCAAGCTCAACCAACTACAGTGACAGGGTCCAGCACGCGGGCTGGCTAACAACTCTAACTACATCTAGCCATAAGTCTTAATAATAACGTTTGTGTTAAGAAAAATAATATATTGTTGTAATAGCATGGATAATATTGATCATGATAGTTCTTAGAAAAGACTATACTAGAAAATCTCCTTCAACAGAATTAACTTTCCAAGTAAGTTCCCAAAAAATGCTAGAGGGGTCACAAATGGTCTCACTTAAAATTTAGTCTCCTTTGATAGAGTTTACTTACACAATACAATTACATCACTTAATAAACGGTTCAAAAAATGATAGTAGATGCGATACAAAAATATCAGAAATATTTTTCTTATACCGTTAAGATATAACAGTAAAAAAGTAAGAGAGATAATTACAAAAATAGACACTGAGAATATTAGGTGGAAACCCAAATTGGGGATAATCACAGGAATTGAGTCTAGAAATATCTTACTATGAAAAATAGGATTTACAATATTTTTCTAAAAATTAAATATTCTAGAGGATATTCACAAAGAGAAAATCACTACTTTTACATTTTACAATGTGCACAAAAATACCTCACCTATTTTTCTCTCACACTCTTTCTTTTCTCTCCCTAAAAAATATTTCTCTCACTCTTTCCTACTTTGTTCTTGTGTTTTCGGATGCTTAAAGCCTTCTCCACACCTCTTTATTTATAGGAAAGTTGGGTGCAAAAGACAAAAGTGTCTTCTACACATGACACAAGACACTCTACCTACCTATTGAATGCTTTTCATTCAATGTTGGTAGGTTTGTAGGATCCCTCATCATAAAAGATGGATTTTGCAAATTTTTTCCTCTCGACTTATGATGAGGTAGGTCTAGTCCAGCTAAACTTTTATAGAATTTGTGCTTACTTTTCTACATCTTTGTCATCATGTCTTAACCGTTTTTGTATCGACCCAATTTTTTCATACCTTTTAAAAATACGTTAAATTTAAAACTTTTATAAAACAACTAAAATTTTTATTAAAACCTTCTTAATTAAATCAGAGTTCTTCCCTAAAAGCCAGACCATTAAAAACCTTTTTCCTTAGACTCGTTATGAAAATCGTTCTAAACAGTGGAAAACCATACTTATAAAATCTTTTCTCAAAACATAGTAGAAGCGTAAGAAATTCATTTAAGAAATACTAAACAAATAATTACGTATTAATTACAAATTACTTTTCTCTTTTACTTTTTTTAGCCTAACAAGCCACAAGTCCCGCTCGTGCAAATCCTTCATCAACTACTCATTGGTTCGTTCATCATTCTTTCATGCATGTACCTACACCATTAGCAACTATGAGCCCAAGGCCCAGTAAGAAATGAGCTATGTAGTATGATGTATATCTCTCTTTAGTTCATTTGAAATGGGTCCGCCCCAAACCAATCTTTTCATTTCATTTCATTCTTTCATTCATTCTTTCATAACTCGTACGTCGAACGGGAGATTGGAGGAACCCA
Organism: Begonia loranthoides; assembly: GCA_022433065.1. NCBI lineage: Eukaryota > Viridiplantae > Streptophyta > Magnoliopsida > Cucurbitales > Begoniaceae > Begonia > Begonia loranthoides. The sequence goes on from CM039483.1 coordinate 8,638,812, forward strand.
TGTGTGATGGTATAGTTTGGTCGGCTTCTAACCTCCTGTGTGTAGCTAGTCTCGTTCCCGACAAGGTAAGGCTGTATTTTAGCTACCAGACTAGATCCGAACTACCTATCCGCCCCCCAACTCCACATCATCTTTTTCTTTCATTCATTTCATTTATCATTTCCCTCACATAATGCATATGAGTACCAACCCCAAAGGTGGCACTTCCTACTTGTTTCTGTTACCATGATGCATGTTGATACAGTATAACATAACAAAATGTAAACAGCGAATATCAATGAATAGCAGTAATTAAAAGCAAATAGAAGAACGAATTGAAACGGTGAATGACATGCTTGAATTTGCAGAACATAATAGTAAAAGAAACGTCAATAATCCAGGCATGCTTGGAAAATTTAAGAAAACAAGAATATTCTAAGCATACTTGGCAATTCAAAAGAAAAACAATAACGACATAGACATGCTTGACAATTTAACAGAAACAATAAAATACAGACATGCTTAGTTATTCAAAGAAAACAATTATCATAAAGGCATGCTTTGCAGTTTATAGGAAATGATAACGATGTAGACATGCTCGGTAATTTAAAGGAAAACAATAACCATATGAATGTGCTTAGTAATTTAAAGGAAATCTAAGGGAAACCAGACGATAGAGATTAAGGCAATAATGTGCGAATAACATATGCATAATAGGATATCATAGCAGAAACATAAACAAATAGTCTACGGAAAGACATTGCTAATGGTGTAGGGGCTCCACAGGCCAAAGACTCTACTCAATTTCTTATCTCAAATCTTTATCGCGTTTGCACTTAATAGTTATCCTTCTTCTCTTTTCAACACCTTCATAATCAAAACATCTATCATTAATAATTACGACTTATAACTTTCATCTCCTTTTTGTATTCTGACATATAATAATTCTAAGAACTTATTTGATGTCTAAACAGAACATAATCCATCTCAACTTGAACCATCAGTAGATCATACATTCCAAGGAAATAGAAAGCATACGCCCAATATTTTTCTCAACTCTTTAACAGGTCCTAATAAGTACCACATAGAACATTAACACTTATAGCTAACAGAGCATCCAACTTCAATATGATTATCCTTCATCATCAACAAAGGCATTAACTTCACATAGAATAACACGGACAATAGCTCAATCAAACAGATGATTTATATTATCCATTACAGAGAGTTCATTGACCCTTAATCCAACAATCTAACAACAGAGCACTTCATACATATATTCAATTCTATCATCCAACAAGTTGATTCAGAACAACAATTTATCATTTTCCTACATCCAATAATATGCTTCAAATTATTATTCCCAACAACAGAGCATGTATTTGACTATCCTTCACAGAGCCAACAACTACACAATCACCAAAGAGCATTCCAACATCAACAGAAAGCATTATCCACCAACAGAGTATAACCCAAATACTTTATCCTCATCTTTAATCCATAAAAACAATAGAGGAGACCTCCTTATCTGAAGATTCTAGGAGACCCGAGAGCTTCCATGAGCTCCAACCTTCACGTTTTGCCTCCCCATCAATTGCTCACTGTCATCTCTAATCTCTCTTGTTTCATCACATAACATTCTCACAAAACACTCCCAATGACCAATCGACAAAATAGAAATAAGAGACCACAATGAATCAACAAAGTAAAATCTCTCACCTAAAGCCCCGAGGAAAGCAGCAGCTCTGTAACGACCCAGTTTTTCGTAACCTTTTAAAAATACGCTAAAATTTAGAACTTTTATTTAACCATTAAAACTCTCAGAGTGTGTCTAACTGGAAAGCTACTAACCCTTTGTTAAACTCATAATGAAAAATCCAATTAATAAAACACGGAAGCATTATAAAATATTTTATTTAAAACATAGCGGAAGCGTAAATAGTAATTTAATTGATAGAAATCCTTTTTATTTAAAAGCGTAGTGGAAGCACAATTAATTCATTTAAAACAATTAATAAAATATTACTTTATATTTACAGCTTGTTCTTCTTTACTTTAATTTGCCTGACCAGCCGCAAGTCTCGCTCGCACAAATCCTTCATCAACTGCTCCTAAATCTATTTGTCATTTTTCCTACACCGCTAGTCGTAAGCTATGATCTCAGTAAGTGACATTACCTATCATGCGATTATATGCTCATGCTATATATCTTTAAAATCGTCTGCAGTTTAAGTTTCTCTTCTTTTTCTAATCTTTTTATCCTTTACATTTTACTCATCATCTTTGTCACTCTTTTACGTTTTATTCATCGTTTTTGTCTTTTACATTTTATTAATCGTTTTTGTCTTTTACGTTTTATTCATCGTTTTCGTCTTTTACATCTGATATAGCAGCGATGACATAATTCGAAAGCCAACTAATCATTGGCCGTTATGTCTCGGCATAATCCAGGGACTTTGCAATAGATATGAGCAGTAATGGCATAATCCGATAGTTTGCTAGCAACGATGGCATAATCCGAAAGCTCGCTAGTGGCCGTGCCACAAAGGCTTAAATGGCCTCGCGTCATATCGTTGCCTTTTTCTTTTCTTTACTTTAATTGCATTAGTTATTTCTCATTTCTCTTTACTCTTTATGGCTTATTATTCGTTCGTTATATGTTTCTTCATTCATCATCTGTTTCTTCGTTCGTGATTTATTTCTTCGTTATGACTTAGTATTCATTCGTTATTTGTATCTGTTTCGTATAATACTCGTGAATGCATATAATTTCTGAAAGCATAAATATACATTGAAACGTGCTGTAAAAGCAGTAAACAACGAATGTGCGAATAATATCTGTAAGCATCCTTTAAAAAAATAGTAAACAACAAAACATACTTATAAAGCCGTAAACAATGAAACATGCATGTAAAGCTGTAGACATGCTTGGAAAATGGTAAGCAACGAAACATGCTGTAAAAAACTGTAAACAACGAAACATGCTATTAAGATAGTAACAATGAAACGTGCTATAAAGCAGTAAACAACGAAGCGTGCAATTAAAAATGTGAACAACGAAACATGCTAGGAAAGCAGTAAGCAACGAAACATGCGATTAATAACTATAAGCATGTTGTAAAAGTAGTAAACAACAAAACATGCGATTAAAACTGTAAACAACGAAACATGCTAGGAAAGCAGTAAGCAGTGAAACATGCATCTCCTAATCATGCAATGTAGGGTCCGAAGACCAAAACAGATGCATATCACTTACCTCGTTTCTCACAGCGTTCAACCCTTAAAGCTAACTTTTCTTTTTTTTAGTAACTTCACAATTTAGAAACATCTAGTCATTACTAAAATCATTTAATCTACTCACTAACTCTATCATTAACTCTTATCATCTTTTCTATTCTACTCATAGTTATATAATAATTCTCCTAACTAAATCCTAATTATTATCATGCCTTAGACCCATTTAAGAGCCCAACACAAAACCAATAGAATATGAAACCAAAGTTGCAGCTAACAAGTTTATATCCAACACTAACACTCTTTACATCCCAAAAATATAACACTTACACTTCAACACTTGTTATCTACCAACATAACAGATTCATCGCCAAATGTTCACACTTCTACGTTTATCACTATCCAATATCCAACAATATAGCACTTAACACTTCCAACCATAGATTACATTAATAGAGCTTAACAAGTTATATCCAGTAAATTCATGCTTCACCAAAAATTATTACTACAACAAAGAATAATCATCCAACATGTTGATCCCAAATATCCTCCAATGATTAAATGTACGTGAAAGAAAACATGATCCCCACAAGGGTCGATCAAAATTTATTCACTCGATCAAGCTAATCAAGTGAGATTAAATATGCATGTTTAATTTAAACGCGTCCAATTAAAATATAAATAGATAACATGAAAAACTGACGAGCCATCAAAATAATCATGTTACTTCTATATGAGAACATTTTTTAAAATAAAGTTTTATAAAACAGTTCTATCTTGGTCATAAAATAAATATCCACCTCAAACAACCTATCAAGATGATGTGCCACAGATTCCCTCCATTCAAAAATCAAACATGGAGATTTTCTAACCATAGTTTTTGTGTTTTTTTTTTGTTCTGTAGGTATATCATGGAGTTGTTCAACTCAAGTAGAAGTGAAAGATCTAGTACAAGGTTTGGAGATAGATAAGACATTCCAAAAACTGCCATTAAACTGACTCTTGAGGAATATTTAGCATATTCGGTAGTCTATACAATTTTATATTGGAAGGTGCTCTTCATAGAAAATGTAGCTGACACCTAATGTTTTCCATAATGTGCTATTTTGTTAAATTTATAGTTTGTTTGCTATTTCAAATGCTCATTTAACAGAGAGCTACAACCTCACCCGATGGCAAGGCTCACCTTCATAATCTTGTTCCTTATGAGACTAGCAGCTGAAGACATGACAATGCCAACGTGACTCAAAGCTTTCTCATTTCTTTGGTTGATGGTATGATCACATGTGTTAATTTTTTGGAGGGATTAATGTTCATTTGTATAATGTGTTGTTGGATGTTCTTAGCTAGTTGTGTAGCCGAGGACCTTACATTTTGTTCTTTTATTTTTCAAGTCAATTTTATAATTATCACATTGGGGCAACTTGAGGGGCTTATAAGCCTCTCTAAGTTTTGTCTGAATGTAATTTTGAAAATATTATTGAGCTAAAACTATCTTTTGGTGTTGGAGCTTTCTCTTGCACTCGACCTCCAAGTTCTAGGGTTAACTGAAAGTTTGTTTGTGCAAAAATCGAATCCCTTCTTTTCTTGACTTTTCTTGGAGTGGATTTTAGTTGCTAACCTTCCCATTATCTCTTTCTAGAGTAGATATTTAGGGTGGAAGGTTGGAAGAATTGTCGTGAAGCAAGGTGGAGTGGTTCTTCTTAACAAACGACCATTTGAAGTCAAGGGTTACAAGCATAGCACCCCTTGGACCACCTTCTAAGTGCCCAATTTTTAATTCTCTTCCTGAACGAATTAGATTCTATAATTTGAAGGGTTGTCTGTCATGTAACCTTTTGAGGTTGATTGGTTTCAAATTTTTCATTATTTGGTTCTGAGACACAAAAGTTGTGTGCTATTCATTTTCGGATTGAAAACTATTTTTTTGTTGGTGTTGTTCCGAGGAGGTCATTTTGCAATCATATAACTTCCGCTCCTTGTCAAATTGAGTCCTGATTTTTTGGAGGGTCTTCTATATCCAAGTAAAGGAGAGTGTGGTAGAAATTTCGTTTCATTTGGTTGGGAATTGGTAAGTTGTGACTCTTTCAATTTCAAACTAAAATTCTGTGTTATTCGTACCCTTTCGGGTGAGTGAACTTTACAGACACATAACTTCTTCTTCCTGTGGAATTATGACATGTTTTTTGGAGGGGACATTGTAAACTGGTAATATTGGTTGCATTCCAAAATTTGTACAGATTGAAGTTCGGGAGAGGAAGTTAAACTATTTGCAAATCTGTGTTTTGTTTTTATTGCAAGCCGATAACCGCCAACCTCCATTGTTGATCCGATTGCACCTCTTAGTGCATCACAAGAGCTAGACAATGGTTAATCGAATGGAAAATCAGTCGGTCCAAATTCCATGTTAATCAGTTGGACCTATCAAAATATATGGATACCAATTAATTTTGCTCTCAAAAAATCCTTTTAAAAAAATGTGTTGGAACTCATAATCGAGATAGTGATGAACTTGGAGAACTTCAAAAGAGTCCCAAAAAATATTAGAAATATTAAACAGTTCTGGACATTTGCGGATTTCAAGTCCGTACATCTGCCTGCATTTTACTTCTCCTTCGCACTTTTCACTGTAGAAGCCTTTGCTTCCATGGAGACTTGTGTTTCTGTAGAACTGCTCACTTTCGCACAAACGTGTTGTGCTGCTCACTTGTTCCAACAAACGTGGCTGGAGGCTTCTAGGTGCGAACACGTTTTCCCACATATACTCGCGGATACTTCGCTTGCTCCCGCAAAAGTGAACGCTTATGTGGCAGTGAATGCCTTTGTAGCAGTGAACACTCCCACGAAGACCCCACTTTTGCAGGCAAGTGCCTTCTTCATACCTGGGGATACGTTCAAATCCATGCTGTTCCAGAAATCTAACCTTCCACCGCAAAAGCATGCACTTCCACACACAAATTCCTGCAAGTCTGGATGAATCGGACAATTAGAAACTCAAATCTTTCTCCAATTTTGCATCCAAAACCAATAAGAAATAGTCCAAATTTGATCAAAAACATGATTTCAATTAAAATCAAACAACTTTATGACGATTTGAGTAGGAAAATTCCAGTTTTAAATTCTAAAATGATTCCAAATTATTCAACAAAAACCTAGATAAGACACATAGCAGTATAGGATGGAAATTGAAATTTACCTTATGAAAATCATTAGAAATTCTTAGTTCTCCAATCACTAGAGCCCCATTTCTAAATGATTTTGTTGAACGTGTTCATAAATCGAATTCTTTGATCAAAACTTTGATTTCAAATAAAATATTTACTCCATAATAGGGAGGTTTCTCTTATCCGATTTTTCCACATTTTTTGTTACTTTCGCACAACCGCACTTCCCCCTGTGCGACCGATTGAGTCACAATCTCCAAAATTTTCCTTATCGATCGAAAAGAGTCTGGTATGGAGGTAGGAGAAAGAGGAGACTTTCTGAGGGAATTCTCTCCCTCAGTCTACCTCCCCCTCATAATGGAAAAATTCAATTCTCATTGAATAAAATAAAACCTTATTATTTTACTCTTTAAAAAAATTTTGCAACCCGTTACAGTTCTTCCTAGATGAACCATGAAAATCCATCTCCTCTGATTGACAAGATTTGGTCTGATTGCTAGCAATCCCAGTTCGGTGGTCTTCCCTAGTCTGGCCTCTAGCAAATTTAAGTTGGGCGGCAACAGTGAATCCTATTTTGATTCACGTTGACTGCCTTCTTTGCCAACTACGATTCTGCTCATCGAACTCCCTCTCTGCTCTCTGTGCATGGGCAAACTGAAAATGCAAAAGGATCTCTATCTAGCTAATATCCTACTTCATGTCTTTGGACAGATTGACCAAAAGAAGAACTCTAGTCATGATTGGGCAGATTTTCTTAACCGATTTGGCTAAGCACTTTGTGTCATTCTCTTCTTCTGATGATAGTCTTCTTCACACGAGTTCTTTTCAACACCTAAAACAATCCAATCAGATTGAGCAATACCCTTGTCGTCCTCATGTTTTTGGATTTTACAGCTTTGATGGAATAGAGATCCGCAAGTAATTATGACAACAACTAGAGTGATGCTTCCATTTTTGGTAAAATTGAAAGTTGATCCCTCAAAACGACAAGCTGAACCAACACTGTTTTCATGTCGGCTCTCACCCCGCAAGACTTTCCCCGTCGTTTCACCTGGCTCTAATACCATTGATGAGCGTCATAATCCATATAATGAGAATTGAAATCAATCAAGAACCTAAATCTAGCCCCAAGCCTTAGTAACAATGTTTGGAGTTGGAAAACCCTAATAAAGTAAGATAATAATTCATTCATCCATAAAGGTAATATCAAATCATTCTCTTCTCCCAATCATTCTTATTTATAATGCACTCTCTCTCTCTCTATCTCTCTCTCTCTCTTCACACACTCACTCTATAACAATTTGCCACCTCATAATGTATATTATTTCTGAAATTACCCCTTCGTTCACTTGTTAACACGTTGCTGGGTTAGTGAGAGATTGAAATGGGAATGGAATTTAATAAAAGAGTAAGAGTAATTTTATTATAGAAGACAGAGGACGTATATGTGGCTTTCTTTTTCGATCTCATCTTCTAATGATATTCCCCTTCTTGTTGGGGCAAAGCCCAGAGGTCAACCAAAGATGATCCCAAACTACAAGATGAAGATCCATCATATTTGATACGATTGTTATTCTGTAAACTGAAACTTGATGAACAAGAAGATTAGGCCAATTGTCTTCAAAATTTCCTTTGAGGCCGCCATTAAAATTTGCAATTCATCTTCACAACTCAGTCTTCTCTTCTACCTGGCTTTGATGTTGATGTAATACCAGACATATCTTAATTTCTTTAAATGCCTATCTTCGGCTAGATTTTTTCTCTTTAATGGCGGAACCAATCTCATATGGGACCCATTTTGTTTTTAATTTTATGAGAAACATTGCATAGGATTAAAAGTGTTTGGTTTCTATATTGGTATGTCTTAAATTTGGGTGGTTCTTGTACTTTTCTTCATTTTTCTTTTAAATTACGATTAATCGAAAACTAGATCGAACCCAAGAAGAGTTTCTTCTCAGGTCAGTTTTTGGAAACTCGAACTTTCAGTTTGGTTAAAGATGTGTATACACAAAAACTACAAAACCAATAAAAAACTGATGAAAATAAAGTTAAGAGAGACTAAACCTTAAATCATGATTAGATTTTCTGTCACGACCCGCAATTGACTCGAGATAGAATGGGGAACGATCCGACTCGAAGAACCAAATTGCCTAACCCTTTTTCTCTTAAATTTTATTAATTAACAACGGAAAACTTAAATTATTGGTTAATAGCTAGGGCCCAATGAACATGAGCTTAACATGTCGAACAAGTGATATTAGATAGCAAGTAATATAATCCAAAATAAAATAAATGTGTGAAAAGTAAATTACGGATTACAGTCATCCAACTAAAGGATACCTCACAAAATATCTCTAAATGGAGAATGCTAAAATAACTATAAAACTTCGCTAGATCAAAACGTAATTGGCAACTGGAAATCCGACTGATAAAATCCTGAAAGGTGTCATTAGGGTGAGTTGACTAAACTCAATAGAGATTATGTTTTTAAAGACAAGTTTAATTAAAAGGATATTTAAACATGCATGAATTTAAAACTCATGTTTTATAAATTCTTTTCAGAAAAAGGTGTACAAAAGAGCATATGTATAAAATCGCTCACTAGTATGTGATACATAATTAAAATAAACTCTTGTTATAGAAATTAAAAATCACAGTGCAAATGGAGCCACTCACAGACTCCGGGCATACCACATCATAGGCATATAACATAATAAAGGCAATTCTCGCGCGATCGCAAAAGCCAAAGAAATAACCTGATCAGGTTTCAAAATTCGCAACCCAAGGACACGACACATACAGCTGTTTTATTACTTATTTGCACTTTAGGGATTCAAACCCAAGGACATGTCACACATCTCTTATTACCCATTTCACAACAAACAAACACATTCCACACAATAGAATGTATGAAGATAAAATGGAGCTCAAACCGGGTAGATCAAACTTGATTCACACGACCAAGTTGATCTAGAAATATTTAAATGCATGCTTAGTGGAAACGTGTATAGTGAAAATATAATATAATACAAAAATCTGACGGTCATGAAATGGACCCGTCGTTTTAATATGAGATAAATCTCAAAATATTCACTTTAAAAAAAAAAATAATTATGCAATGCAGTGCATAAAATAAATCTTTACCTCGAAGTGATTACTACCGATTTAAAGTCCAATGATTCAAATCCAATCGTCCACTGTTTTAACTAAGTAATCGGGTACCTAAAACAAATATAAATTTTTAGGTAACATTTTTATTCCTTAAAATTTTAGATTTTATGTCAATTTAATTCCATTAATTAGGTATAGGAATACCCTATAAAATCAGCCCAAAATAAGTCCAAATAGATTAATTTTGACCGTGGATCGCAATCCAAGAAGATTTGGCTACGGTCCAATGGGCAATTGGGTCTAGCCTGAAATTTGGCCCAGACCATAAGCTCGTTACAAATTATACGGCACAACGTAGGGCATGCGTCAGTCACCATTTTCTTTATAGCGAATGCAGCTCGTAGAACTTCACGTTCGTACAACGGATGATTTCATTCGATAATGCAACTTAACTCGACTATCAAGACTCCCTGTCTCAGCTAGTCATCCATCAACCAAAGTAGACAATCGAAATTATAGTGCCCTGCAACTCAACAATGATGTGTCACTTTCCAAAAGTTGCAGTAACGATGGAACTCGCACAACCAAAAATCCATATTTTTGTCCGATTGTTCGAACAATAACAACACAAATTACTATCCAACAAGTTCCAGATCAACATCAGCAAACAGAGAAGCAATTTGAAGAAAAAGATTAGATTTTTACCTTCGATGTTCTCTGGCTTGTTCGATGGTGAGTGTTCTGGTTATTTCCTATAAATCCAACTTGTTTCCTCCTCCAAAATCCAACCAAGATTTCAGAATCCTATTATGAAAGTTTTGAATTTACATAGGGTAAGAAGAGACAGCTTACCGAAGTCAATTTCTATCACAAACATAGAGTCGGTTTCTTCCCTTAAATTGGCCGAAAATAATCTTGTCTACTGAGGAGGTATATCACCACAAGAGGTGGAGATCAAGAACGAAAAAAGGAAATGGAAGTGGCTGCCATTTTAAGAATGAAACGGAAGGGAGTGAATCGGGGAAACTCCTCCCATTCGCAAAGCTCCTGCAGCTCCCGCAATAGAGAAGGAGACATTTTTGGAATCCAAAATCGTCTTCCTTTATTTTATTTCATTTTATTTAAATTTTCTTTAATTTAATTTTATATAAATATATATATACATATATTTAAAGAATGCCAGATATTACATTCTTCCCCACTTAAGAAATTTCGTTCTCAAAATTTAAAATAATCTCAAAAGTACAATTCAATAAACATGAAACTTAGCTTTCCTTTCAGATTCAATTTCACAAGTTTCTTCTCTTTCACCATGGTTCTTCTTTTGAACCTGAACTAACGTTAAATGATGATGACTCAAAACTCTGATCTCACGATCCAAAATTCTGTTGGGTTCTTCCTCATAAGATATATTGTCCGGAATAGGCATCTCATTCCAAGAAATAACATATGAAGGATCATAAATGCACCTTCTCAACATAGAAACATGAAAGAAATTATGAACATAATTCAGTTGTGGCGAAAACTCAAATTGATAAGCCATAGGGTCAATCCGCTCAATAATCCGAAAAAGATCTATATAGCTTGTGGCTAACTTCCTTTTCACACTGAAAAGACTGATACATAAACAAGGTCGTACCTTTAAGAACACTAAATTACTTGCTCCATACTCTACTTCCTTTCTCTGGAGGTTAGCATAATTCTTTTGTCGACGCTGAATTGAACACAATCCCTCTCTAAGCACTTGAACTTTCTTAGTTGTCTCTTAAATCAAAACATGCCCGAGAGTAATACACTCCTCGATCACTGTCCAACATAGAGATGATTAGCATGATCTTCCATATATAAAGCTTCATACGTCGAAACATTGTTACTGGTTTGAAAGTTGTACATAAACTCTACTAAAGTCAAATGACTTATCCAACTATCACCAAAATCAAGAATACAAGATCTCAACATATCCTCGAGAATCTGGATAGTATGCTCAAACTAACCATCTGTCCGAGGATGACATGGTGTACATAAATTAAGCTTTGCAGCCAAAGCTTTCTGAAGGAATCTCCAAAATTTCAACGTAAATCATGGACCATTAACTAAACACTACTCAAGGGAATACCAGAAAGATGAACGACACCCACGATATACAACCTACTCAGCTTCCTCAAAGAGAAATCCATCCTGGCAGGAATAAATATGCGGATTTTGACAGCCTATCAACAATCACCCAAACTATGTCAAATCTCTGCAACTGTCCCAAGCAAACCAGTCATGAAATCGATGGTAATCTTATCTCATTTCCACTTAGGTATAAGCTAAGCTGCAAAAACACAACTAATCTATGATGCTTAGCCTTAATCTACGTACAAGTCAAACACCTTCAAATATACTCAGTTACATCTCATTTCATTCCAATCCACAGATACTAACACTCTATTTTAGGATACACTTTTGTACTGCTAGGATCAATGGCAAATCTGAACTTATAACCTTCTGTTAAAACTGTCTGCCTCAAATCCAAATAATTGAAGATAACAATTCGATTCATAAAAATTAAGAATCCATTATAACTAATCTCCCAACTGTCAAACTACTCACCAGCTTGAATATAACCGAATTTTTCTTTCAACTTATTAACACAACTTCTGCAAGTCTTTCACATGTTGCAAAAGTATAGGGTCGCTACTAAATTAAAAACTCGAACGAAATGACTATCCTCCTAGTACTATAGCTCATAATTTTCAATAATAAGACATCTCCTCCAATCATCCAAAACAACACAAAAAAGAGATATTTGAGGATAACGACTCAAGACATCAACTACAACATTAGCTTTTCTAGGATGATATTCCAAAGTAAAATCATAATTCTCTGTATACTCAACCCAACGACCTTGTCGGAAATTTAAATCACTGCGAGAAGAGATACTTTAAACTTTTGTGATGTAAAAATACTTCAAATTCAACATTATGCGAATAGCTTCGCCAAATCTTTAAGGTGAAAAATAATAGTTGCAAACTCCAAATCGTGAGTAGGGTAATTCCGTTCATATATCTTTAACTACTGAAATGCATAAGCTATAACTTTATCCCATTGCATCAAAACCCAACCCAAACCAACTCTTGATGCATCAGTGTAAACAGCATAAGACAAACACTTATCAAGTACTGCCAAAACTGAGTAATAGTCAAACTTTGCTTGAATTCATCAAAAGGGGTTTGACATTTTTCATTCCAAATAAATTTCACATCGTTACTGGTCAACAACTTTAACGCCATAACAACAGAAGAAAAATTCTACATAAATCGACGATAATAACCAGCCAGATCCAAGAAGTTACGCACTCCAATAATGCTTTTGGGTGGCTTCCAATCTAACATAGCTTCAATTTTTGGATGGATAAAAGGAAATGTCTTTTCAAGAAACAATATGGTTAAGAAATTTCAATTCAGTATACAAAATTTGCACTTTTCATGTTTTGCATATAACTAATGTTTCATCAGCGACTGAAGAACAATTCATAGATGTTCCATATGTTCATCAACAATTTTAGAATATATAAGGATATCATTGACAAAGACTAGCATGCACTGGTCAAGATATGACCGAAAGACTCAATTCATAAGATTCATAAAAGCAGTTGGTGCATTGGTCAATTCAAACGAAAGCATCATAAATTCAAAATGTTCGTAACGAATCCGAAAAGATGTTTTCGAAATATCATCTTTACACATTTTCAATTTATAATAACCAGATCTCAAATCGAACTTTGAGAAGTACATAGATCCTCAAAGCTGATCAAATAAGTCATTAATTTGCGACAACAGATACTCATTCTTGATTGCCACATGATTCAATTTTTGATGATCAATGCATAGACAAAGCAAACTATTATGCTTCTTTGCAAACAAAACGGGTGCACCTCACAGTGATATACTATTCTGAATAAACCATATTTGCAATAAATTATTCAACTGAACATTCAGTGCATTCAATACAGCAGGAGCCACATGGTAAGGAGACATCAAAATTAGAGTAGTGTTGGGCATCAAATCAATATGAAAATCAATCTCGCGGTCGAGTGGCAACTCAAGTAGATCCTCAGGAAAAACATCAGGGTAAACACAAACCGCTGATAAAGCATAATCCTACCTGACCGAAACAAGATCACCGCTAAAAGCAAAAATACTCTCATATAGCTCCAATCTCCTCCAACTATCCAAACAGGCTCGCAAAACAAGATTAATAGAAAATCTACGTGTATTTACATAGATGTACTAGGGTCTTTCCATTTTCCAATGAAAGGGTAATATTCCTCCAAAAACAGTCAATCTTAGCTTTGTAAAGGCTCAACCAATTCATATCTAGGATTACGTCAAACAAATCCATAGGTATAACTATCAAATCAATCGATAGTTCGTGCCCGCCAACAATAAGGGTAGTAGATCGAACAACAAGACACGTTTCATATTTCTTATTCAGGGGAGTACTCAAAATTAGAGAATTTTCTAGCTTCTCTACAGTCACACTCTCCTGATCAAAATCATGATAAACACTGGTCATATTTTAGTGATGACCAGCACTGCAATAGTTGTTTCTAAATACTACCTCAAACTGAGACCATATCATTCTATCTAGTGTAAATCCAATTTAAAAGACTTCCATCATGCTTTGGACATTTTCTCAAAATAGGAGGTTGTAAACCAAACCCAATACTTCGATAGAACTCCAAAAGTCGTCAAATTATTTTGCAGCAGCCTTAACCAATTTTCAGCACTCTAAAGGCTAGCTCTGCCATAAACACTAACATATAATTGCTTTATAATCTCATCCTATGTAGTTTCAGTACAAGCCACTTACAGAGAACTCTCTATTGAAGTCATTGATCCACTTGGATAACTCTAAACTTTGGTCCAATTATTCCCAAATATCCATGAAGAAACTTACACTAATGGTGAATTGTACAATACAAGGGCTAATTAGAAGTATTTACCAACAGTTTTTGAATCAGAGTTTTCAAATGCAAGGATCGAACTTAGGCTAACAAATTCCAAATACGAAGAGTAATCATTGAATTTTGGAAGTAAATTGGGGCTTTGGATTTCTTTCTATGATAGGTTTCGTAAGTTTAAACTTCACAGGCCCACACATATAACTCAGAAGAGCTCGCAGACTCATAGGATTAGTAAGGTTGTTTCTAATCATTCACAAAGTGTACTCTTCATCACTTCTAATTAAATCTGGACCACTCTAAATTACCAGTGTCCAGTTAGAGATATGTCTTCATCCATTAGCGGACAATCTCAAGATGTCTTTCTAACAGTACTTTAACACAAATTAATTTTTGTACTTTGTTCATATGCACAATATTTGTAAATCTTTGTATATTACTATACTATTGAATTTATAGATATCACTTTTCAAAATGGAACCTGACTCTGATTCCAAAAATTCTGTGACAACACACAAGGGACCCAAGACAAAACGAGGAACGACCCGACCCGAATGACCAAATTGCCCAACCCTTTTAATCTTAAATTTTATTAATTAACAGTGGAAGATCTAAATTATTGGTTAATATCCAGGGCCCAATGAACATGACCTTAACAGATCAAACAAATGATATCAGATAGCAAGTAATATAATCCAAAATGAAATAAATGTGCGGAAAGTAAATTACGAATTACAGTCATCCAACTAAAGTATACCTCACAAAATATCTCTCAAGGGTGAATGCTAAAATAAATATAAAATTTCGCTAGATCTAAATGTGATTGGCAACTGAAAATTCCATTAATAAAATCTTGAAATGTGTAATTGGGGTGAGTTGACTAAACTCAATAGGGATTATGTTTTTAAAGAAAAATTTAATTAAAATGATGTTTAAGCATGCATGAATTTAAAACTTATGTTTTATAAATTCTTTTCAGAAAAAGGTGTACAAAAGGGCATGTGTATAAAATCACCCACTAATATGTGGTACGTAATTAAAATAAACCCTTATTGTACAAATTAAAAATCGCAGTGAAAATGGAATCTCTCACAGACTCTGAGCACACCATGTCATAGGCATATAATAGAAAAAGGTGATGTTTGGAGATCGCAAAAGCCAAAGAAATACTCTGATCAGGTTTAGGGATTCACAACTCAATGACATGACACATACAGCTGTCCGATTACCTATTTGTACTTTAGGAATTTGAACCCAAGGACATGTCACACATCTATTACCCATTTCACAACAAACAAACACATTCTGCACGATAGAATGTGTGAAAATAAAATGGACCCTAAACCAGGTTGATCAAACTTGATTCACACGACCAAGTTGATCTAGAAATATTTAAATGCATGTTAATTGAAATGTGTACAGTGAAAATATAATATAATACAAAAATTTGACGATCATGAAATGGACGCTTCGTTTTAATATGAGATAAATCTCAAAATATTCACTTTAACAAAAAATTATACAATGCGGTGCATAAAATAAATCTTTACCTCGAAGTGGTTACTACTGATTTAAAGCTCAATGATTCGAATCCAGTTTTCCACTGTTTTAACTAAGTAATCAGATACCTAAAACAAATATAAATTTTTAGGTCACATTTCTATTCCTTAAAATTTCAGATTTTATGCCAATTTAATTCAATTAATTAGGTATAGGAATACCTTATAAAATCAGCCCAAAATAAGTCAAAGAGATTATTTTTGACTTTGGACCATGACCCAGGAAGATTTGTTCCACGGTCCAATGGGCAATTGGGTCTGGCCTAAAATTTAGCCCAGACCATAGGCCTGTTTAAAATTATACGGCCCAATCTAGAGCATGCATCAGTCACCATGTTCTTCACCGTGAATGCAACTTGCGGAACTACACGTTCGCACAGCGGATGATTTCATTCGATAACGCAACTTAACTCGACTGTCGAGAATCTCTGTCTCGGCTAGTCGTTTGTCGACCAAAGTAGACGGTCGAAATTATAGTGCACTGCAACTCAACGATGATGAGTCGCTTTTCCAAAAGTTGCAGTAACGATGGAACTCCCACAACCAAAAATCCATATTTTTGTCCGATTGTTCGAACAATAACAACACAAATTACAATCCAACAATTTCCAGATCAACATTAGCAAACAGAGAAGCAATTTGAAGAAAAAAATTGGATTTTTACTTTCAATGTTCTCTGGCTTTTCTGATTTGCAAGTGTTCTAGTTATTTCTGATAAATCCAACTTGTTTCCTTCTCCAAAATCCAACAAAGATTTCAGAATCTTATTCATAAAGTTTTGAATTTACCTAGGGTAAGAAGAGACGGCTTACCAAAGTCAATTTTTGTCACAAACACAGAGTCAGTTTCTTCCCTAAAATTGGCCGAAAATAATCTTGTCTGCTAAGGAGTTATTTCACCGGAAGTCGTCAGATCGAGAACGAAAAAAGGAAATGAAAGAGGCTGCCATTTTAAAATTGAAACGGAAGGGAGTGAATCGGGGAAACTCCTCTCATTCGCAAAGCTTCCGCAACTCCGCAACAGAGAAGGAGACATTTTTGGAATCCCAAATCGTCTTCCTTTATTTTATTTAATAGAATTTCATATAAATATATATACATATATTTAAAGAATACTAGATATTACATTTTCAGTTTTTAGAAAACGATAAAGTGAAGTTTAGAATAAAGTGCAATTTAAATGCTAACATTTGAGGTTATTTGTCAATTGTATGCTAAACTTTTCCTTTTTTTGACAAATCAAACTTTCACCTATTAACTATTAGCATTTTGAACATTGTTGTAAATTTATCCATAAAATCTAGCACACACATATCATGCTTTCTATTTAATAAGATGTTTTGACTCAATTTTTAACTCTTCCATCGACTTTTAACCTAATGTTGAATTCTATAGGTCTTTTGTCTTGTGATTTCGAACTCGAGTAAGAAATCACTAGAGAGGTTTGAAATCAAGATAAAACATTTGATTAAATAGAAAGCGTGATATATATATCTATATATCTATATATGTTCGATTTAACTAATAAATTGACATTAAGATTTAAATTGATGATAGCTGAAAGATAGATGTTTGATTTGTCAAAAGAAATATATAAATTAAAGTTTAATTTATAAATGATCTTAAACGTTAGTGTTTAAATTGCACTTTACCTTTTTAGAAATTATTTTTCCATGCTAAATCATGTATTTTAGGTTTGTGAAGGCATTTATTTTTAATTTTTAATTCAAAAACTTAAGCTTAAAACAAACTCATCAACCAAAACCAAAAATAGTTTAATGTATAATTGTTCATAACCTTAGTCATTACACTTTACATTTTTAGAAATTATTTTTTAGAAATCATGTCTTTTAGGTTAATAGTGACATTTTTTTTTAGTTTTTAATTCAAAAACTTAAGCTAAGATCAAATCAACAATAATTGACCAAAAATATCAGTATAAAAATGAAAATACAAGTAAATAATCAAATTCTGGAATATAGGAAACGAAAGGTCAATTCTTGAATTGCCAGATGAACTACTATATTCCTGTGGCTTTCAAACATTTTGCATTATTACGCAAACAAATCCAAGGTTGGCAGACAGATTTGAAATGGGATGGGAAGAACGACGGATTTTTTAGGGGCCATGTAACATAATTTTGTTTATTAATAGAATAAAAAAATAATTAATTATTAAAAATGGAAAAGCTAGTTGTCGGCTAGATCAATAATAATAATAAAATAATAATAATAATAATAAATAATTGAAAAACAGGGATGAAAAGGGAGCATATTGAGTATTCATTTTGTTTTTCTTTTTTGGTTCTAATTTATTGGAGTTTCTGTGTGTAAATAGATGTGATTAGAATTTGCAGCATTCTCGTAAAGTGTGACACTTTCTTACTAAATGTCATACGAGTATCAAAACTAAACTGTGAAAAGAGAAATAACCAAATTAGAAACTAGCCATATTGAATTTGTTTCGTGACAGAATCTAAGTAGTTGCAGCGGTCACGAGATTTAAAAGTAGATAATAATATCAAATCTTATATGACTGGAAAACATGACTATGATTGATTACTAAGATTTGATTTTCAATTAATACAAAGTTTTTAAAAGTAATATTGTACTGTGTTCAGGAAATCAAGTTCTTACTATCAATTACATTTATTTTCTAATATTAAATTATAAATTACTTCATAATTATTATTTAGTGTAAATAATATTTTATTGTAAATATTTATAATTTAAAGTAAAACGTAATTTAAATCTTAACGTTTGAAATTATTTACGGATTAGACGTTAAATTTTTTTTTTTTTTATAAGTGAAAACTCCATCTTTCAACTGTCCGAACGCTGTTGTCACTTTATTTATTAAATCCAATAAGTTTATATTATATTTTTAATTTAATGGGGTATTTTAACATTATTTCTAAATTCTTCAATAATTTTTAACTTAATTTAAGATATTATGTCGCTACAGACAAAATTCGAATGGAAAAGAGCTCAACAGAGGTGGAAATTTTGTTTGTAAAATAAATAATTTAAACTTTAATGAATAAATAATTTTAAATATTATGATTTAAATTTTACCTAATTTTATTATTTATTTTAATTATTAAACGAGAGATAAGTGACAATAAAAAAATAAAATTATATTATAAAGTTAGAGGTGCGCGTAATATCATTCCTATTAATTTAATTTTTGTTCCTACTTAAAGTGATGTAGTTATTTGATGTTTTAAATATATGGTCAACAAAATTGTGACATTAACTTCATAATCATCACTGATTAAGAAGACACTCAAAAGTTGTCAGTATTTCAGTCCATGGATGGCGTGACATGCCATTTATTCATTATTATTATTATATTATTTTAGTAAAATAAAATTTCAATGACAAAGTAGTTAAGATATTATTATTATATTATAATCATATGGCAATGTGGTAAGATATTTTTATTCCCATTGAAATTTTGAGAAACTTAATTGTTTTTTTTTAGCAAACTTCAATTTTTAAGTGACGCAAAGATTAGAAGTCCCAGTTTCCGAATTACTTTTATATTTTGTTTTTTTTTTTTAATAATTAATTAAATAATTGTATTAATTGCATTAAAGACATTTCCATTGGTCACCAACTGCCCACGTTGTACTTTGCTAGACTTTGTGTTCCGTGTAATAATAATATAAAATTTATAGAATGTTGAGTTTGGGGAAGAATACGATTTTCTACTTATCTGTAACTAAATTTGGGTGTCCATTCGTTGTGTTTTCTTGCCTGATTTGCCAATTTACTGATCCCGCATTGTTATAAAAATTACACAAAGATGCAGGATATTCTTAAATGAGTTCAAGTGGAGGCAGAAGATTAAAAAGAAGTCATGCCCAGGCCACATGGAAGTGAGTCCCGATTTACTCTCCCCATCGCTGTCCATTGATGTGATATGCTCCTCTGTAATCTATCCTTTTAGTTAGGGTACCCTAAGAATACAAATGGAGTTACATTCATGGCTGTCCTCGTTTGAAAGCTTACTCATGGATTTTAAGATTAATTTATAGTTTCCAACAGAAGAGAAATCTAAAGAAGGAAGAATCTCTTCATCCTCTGTATGTGCTGTCTCTAATTCAGCATCTGGGTATTGCATTTTTGTGCGTTTACCGCATATTTATCTGTCTTGTGGTGATTTCATCGTATTTTCAAGTTTCATATCCAGAAGAAATTGAAAGGGAAAGGAGTAGGGAAAGTCTGGACTGGAAATTCATATTATATGGTGGGGTCTTTAGCCGAAGAGCAAGGAGATAAAAATGTAAAACAGTGAGGTTAGAGGTAGTAGGGCCTGATGCCGACTCTGATTAGCTGTATTGAAAGCTCTTCTGGCTATGGAGTTTTCCAGTTGAATGCACCACTATGAATTCATCTCTCTCTCTATCTATCTATCTCTATATAATATGTCATTGGCTCGTTGTTTTGGAAATCACTTTTATTTTTCTTACCTCTTCACTAATAAGCAGCCATGGCCGTGCATAGTCCCACACTAACTAAAGCTTTTGCTTATTTTTGCTTCTGTTTTCTTGCATTGGCCAGCTCAGTTTCTGGTCGACCCGCCACGTTTCTTTCAGATTTCAGGATTACTTGGTCGGATTATCATGTCAAGCAAATTGCCGGAGGAAGAGCCACCCAACTTGTTCTTGACCAAAACTCCGGTAACATTACAAAAAGTAACCTTTATTTCTCCGAACAAATTACAAATTAGCAAACCCAAAAAAAAAATGATTCTGTGTTGATACAGGAAGTGGATTTGCGTCGAAGACCAAGTATTTATTTGGTCGGGTAAGCATGAAAATCAAGCTCATTCCCGGCGACTCCGCCGGAACAGTCACTGCTTTCTACGTAAGTGATGAGAATCTGAAATCCATGCTTAGAGAATTGAAAAGGTTACACATTTCGTTTTGGGTTTGAACTCTTTTTTTTTTTACTTTAGATGAATTCCGATACCGACACAGTAAGAGACGAACTGGATTTCGAATTCTTAGGAAATCGAAGTGGACAGCCGTACACCGTACAAACCAACATCTACGCTCATGGCAAAGGCGATAGAGAGCAAAGAATCAACCTTTGGTTCGATCCTGCCTTAGATTTCCACACCTACACCATTTTTTGGAACCGTGAACACATTGTGTAAGTTCTATATCCCAATCAATTCCAAAACTGTAAAATAAGGGTAGGGTCAGATAATTACATCTACACTTGGAATAATTAGTCCACTAATTACATTTTTACATTGATCTAAAATTCATTTTTAACAAAGCAATCTTATTTCTTTTTCTCATAGATGCATTGGAATCAGTTTAGATATCAATAAATTATAATACTAAGTGTAGGGGAATGTCCTTTCCGCGAGAATAAGAAGAGCCTAGTCTAGAGTAGGATATATAATCTCACATTATTGGAATGTAGTTAAGCTGAATGATTTATAAATTAGATTACTTTTTATATTAATACAATACATTTTTGAGATACAATCTAAAAACAAGATTGTACAGGCTTTGACACAAAGCGCTCAATATCCACACTAGAGAGATGAATTTTTAATAATGATATTAGAGTCAGATTCAACTAAAAGTGTCACTCCCAATTTTTTGAGAAGAGTGATTATGGTAGCTTGTCTTATTTTATACGAAAATGGTGCAAGATCAATGTAACTATGATGACCTAACTTAGACGCAGGAGCATGCACAATTTTATATCACTTCGTTGTATTGAGGGAGATTCGACATAAAACAGACAATATTGTATTAAGAGGATGAGTTTTTAATCGAAGATTAAATTTTAGGGTTAAATTTTAGTTATAGTAGTAGTTTCCAACCCTTAATTTTTTTTTGAGTTTATGCAGCTTCTCAGTGGATGAATTCCCCATAAGAGTATACAAGAATAATGAAGCGAAAGGGGTTCCATATCCCAAGTTTCAGCCGATGGGAATCTACTCGACGCTGTGGGAAGCGGATGACTGGGCAACAAGAGGAGGACTGGAAAAGATTGATTGGAGCAAAGCTCCTTTCTATGCTTACTACAAGGACTTCGATATCGAAGGCTGTGCAGTTCCTGGACCAGCTAGTTGTGCTTCAAACCCAGCAAATTGGTGGGAAGGACCATCTTACCAAGTCCTCAGCGCCATCGATGTAAGAAGATACAGATGGGTTCGTCTCAATCACATGATCTATGATTATTGCACTGATAAACCACGGAATCCGGTGGCCCCACCAGAGTGTCTGGCCGGAATTTGAGACGAGTCGGCTGATTGGTCATGTAAATTGGAAGACACGGTGTTCGTTAGAGACAGGCATCAATTCGTTTGTACACTACAGTCAGCGTGACCACCATGCCAATATATATATATGGATAGATTATGAGAGAAAAGCTCAAATAATTGTTTGCTTTTGTTGGTAGTGGATTCTCGGGCTGTCCTAGGACTGAGTGGACAAAAGTTTAAGAGATTTGTAATTGTATGTCATCATTTGTTTGTGTCTAGTGCATATTGTTGTGCCAATAAAATGTCGTGTATTGCTGTCTAAATTGATATTTCGTCAGTCTCCAACTACATAAGGCTGGGTTAAAATCGAGCATGAATACACAAGAGAGAAATAAAGATTAAATAGTCAGATTTTATTTTGAAAAGTCTTATTGGTAAAATACGCTATTACGACTCAAACATAATATATTAAAAACAAAAAGAAGTCCACACGCATATGCATGATCCATACTGCGTACATATTGTGGGGATCTGTCGTGGGTTGTAGTCTAATGTTAATGCATAATTTCATTCAATTTTTTCTTTCATCACGACATTTTCATCCCAATCAAAAATGGAACTTGAATAATCAAACTCTTACAATCTAATAGATTATCATTTCTTAATTCTACTTTTCATAAATTGAAAGATCACTCGTTAAAACTATATAACTATAACAATATGGGTAGTGCACCAAAGTAGGCGATTTGATTTTCCTTACTTTTTCTTAAAGAAAACAAACTCCCTCCTTTCTCAAAGATGGATTCCTGGTCGAGGATATAGTATTTTCAAGCATGCTTGAAAGACTGACAGTGAGCTTACGGAGAATAGTTTCTACTCTTGTGGGAAGTATAGCCTAACTGTGCTGTATACAGGTCAGAAAATGAAGGCTACTGCCAACTCATAATGAATAGAAGTAGCAGAGCCTTCAAAATAGAGGGACATTTTGTGAGTTTTATTGCTGAAAAAAATGTCTAACAACTAAAACTTTATCTCATTTAAGAGGCTTTCTGAGAGATTGAAGGAATACCAGCTAGCTGCATTTACAAGCATTCAATCCAAGAGCCTAAATCCAACTTCTTGTTAGGATATTAAAATGGGGTCCCTATAAACATACTTAGACGATCTAAACATGCTTTAGATAACAGGGACAACTGCTTTCCCTCATCTTTCAGAGTTTCTTTCAAAACCAAACGATCTCTATACGATGATGTATTTTCTTAATGAAATCGAAGGCTATGGGGAACCTCTTATTCTCTGTAATTTACTCCTAGTTTCTATTCTTTCATCGAGAAAATAAAATGGCAGTAAGGGCCTAAAAATATGGGTAGTTTCTTCAATAAAAAACTATTTAGAAAACCAGACCAAATTGGCGGTTCAAAAAATAAACCAATAACTACCAACATTCTCCTACTTGGTCTGCATTTTCTAATTTTACTAGAGTAAGAAAACATAATACATGAATCATAGCGATAAATTCTCTTTATTTTATCGAGAATTATCTTTCATGTATCACAATATATTATATTCCTTCTTTATTGCCCACAAACTTAATGAATAAACCTTATGTTTATTCGAGGTTCATTAACTGAAATATATTTCTCAAACTAAATATGTACAATGTAAATTTTATAATGAGAAATATAGTAAGAAGAGTTATAAACATTTGTTCTTACAATGAAAAATTACATAACGGACCCAAGTCTCATTTTAACTATATGATCTTTAAATTTTAATGGTGGCATGCCCTTAGTCAAAGGATCGATGACCATCATTTCAGTGCTTATGTGTTCAAGGACCACAGAGCCATCCTTAACACGTTCCCTTATGGCTAAATACTTAATGTCGATATGCTTACTTCGACTACCACTTTTGTTGTTTTTAGCCATAAAAACCGCAGCTGAATTATCGCAATATATTTTCAGCGGTCTAGAAATCGAATCAACGATTCTAAGCTCTGAAATAAAACTCTTCATCCATGCATCATGCGAAGTAGCCTCAAAACAGGATACAAACTCAACCTCCATAGTGGATGTGGCAGTCAAACCCTGTTTAGCAATCCTCCGAGATACAGCTCCAACGGGCAACATAAAAACGTATCTTGATGTTGATTTACGAGAATCAACGCAGCCAGCAAAATCTGAATTGGGGTATCCAATCACATCCACGTTATCTGTTTGCCTGTAAGTAACATGTAGTCTTTGGTCCCTTGAAGGTACCGTAACACTTTCTTTGCAGCTGTCTAGTGGTCTTTACCAGGGTTACTTTGATATCGACCCAACATCCCAACAACAAATGCAATGTCAGGTCTTGTATAGACCTGAGCATACATCAGGCTTCCAACAATCTAAGCATAGGGAATATTCCTCATTTGCTCCCTCTCAAGATCGTTCTTCTAGCACTGGTTTTCATGGAACCTGTCACCCTTCACTTTGGGAGCAATACTAGGTGAACAATCTTTCATCCGGTATCTCTCTAAAACTTTATTCATATAAGTTTACTGAGATAATTCCAAGCAACCTTGGAATCTATCTCGATGAATCTTTACACTAATAAGATAGGAAGCATCACCCATGTCCTTCATGTCAAAGTTTTCAGAGAGAAATTGTTTCATCCCATGCAATATTCCTTTATCATTAGATGCAAATAAAATATTATCCATATATAGGACAAAGAAACAAATTTTGCTCCCATTAACCTTTTGGTATATACATTGATCCATAATGTTCTCTACGAAACCGAATGAAGAGATAACATCATGAAACTTTAAATACCATTGACGGGAGGCTTGTGTCAATCCATATATAGATTCCTTAAGTTTGCACACTATATGCTCACCATCACTAGAGGAGAATCCTTTAGGTTGTTTCATAGAAACCTCTTCCTCTAGCTCTCCATTGAGAAAAACCATTTTCACATCCATTTGTTGCAACTCAAAATCAAAATGTGCACTAATGCCAAAATAATGCGAAGAGAATTTTTCTTGGATACAGGAGAAAAAGTCTCTGTGTAGTCGATTCCTTCCCTTTGTGTGAATCCTTTAGCAACGAGTCTTGTTTTATATCTTTCGATGTTGCCTCATGAGTCTTTCTTAGTTTTAAAGACTCATTTACATCCTATGGCTTTTAGACCATCAAGCAACTCGACAAGATCCTAGACTCCATTTGAATTCATAGAATTTATTTCATCTTTCATGGCATCATACTATAGACTTGATTCACTACAACTTATGGCTTGTGAAAACGTCTCAAGATCATTTTTGGCTCCAACATTATAGTTTGACTCTTGTAGATACGTGATATAATCACTAGGAATAGCTGATTTTCTTTCTCTAGTAGATCTCTGTAGTGTTGTTCCAACATTTTCTTGAGAAATTTGTTGTTCAACTAGTTAATCAACAATTTTTGGAACTTCCTCAAGAACTCAATCTAATGGATTATTATCAGCAACTTGTGGAATAACATTTATTGATTGTTCAACACTCGTTTGAACTCAAGGAGTGTTATGAACAACAATCAATCTTTCACTTGAGTTAGAGGGTTGAACATCAATGTGATCTCTTTTAGAAACAATATCATGAAATTGATCACGCCCACTAATCAAGTCATTCTCAAGAAATTTTGTATTTCTTGATTCCACAATCCTAGTGTTGTGAGATGAACAATAGAATCTATACCCCTTAGACCTCTCGGCATATCCAATGAAATAACCACTAATGGTCCTTGGGTCTAGCTTCTTTTCTTGTGGATTATAAATTCTCACTTCAGATGGGCATCCCCAAATGTGTATATGTCTCTAACTCGGTTTCCAACCTTTCCATCAACAGCCTTGGTTGGAACTCGATTTAATATATACATTGTCGTCTTAAGTGCATCAGGCCACAAGAAATTTGGAAGTTTGAAGTTGCTACGCATACTCCTAACCATGTCCAATAATGTTTGATTTCTTCTTTCTACCACACCATTCTGATCCGGAGAACCAGGTATGGTGTATTGAGCAACTATTTCATGCTCTTGAAGAAATCTAGCAAATGAACCAAGTGCTTGTCCATCCTCAGTATATCTACTATAATATTCTCCACCTCTATCAGTCCTCACGATCTTAATTTGCTTACCGCATTGTTTCTCTACTTCTGCCTTAAAAACCTTAAAGGCATCCAATGCTTCATTTTTATTCTGAAGCAAGTAGAGATACATGTACCGTGAGTAATCGTCAATAAAAGAGATGAAGTATCTCGGACCATTTGAGTCCATAGCTAGACTACAAATGTCTGAATGTATGATCTCTAATATCTCTGAACTCCTCTTAGCACCTTCTTAGCTACGTTGGTTTGCTTTTCTTTGATGCAATCCAAACATGTATCAAAATCAATAAAGTCTAAAGTACTAAGTACTTTATCATTTACTAATCGCTTAATTTTCTGTATGGAGATATGTCTCAATCTCCGGTGCCAACAACATAGAGGAATCCTCATTTATAACACATCTTTTATTTCTAGTCTGAACATGCATAACATCATGAGCAATAACATTTTGTAAATCAATAGAGAAAAGACCATAAGGCATTGTACCATTTCCAATAAGATCAGATTTGTAAAATAAACTGAAGTTTACATCTGAAAATGTAAAGGAAAATCCCAAAGGTACAAGACTTGAAACTAAAATTAAGTTCCTAAAAAAACTAGGAACATACAAAGTCTTTTCTAAAATCAAAATGAAACCACAGTTGAGAACTAAACTGTATGTTCCAACAACTTCCACATGTGAACACATCTTGCTCCCTGAATAGATGCTCTATTCACTTCCCACTGGATGCCAAAGGTTTCGCATACCCTAAAAGGTATTCGAAATATGAATTGTAGAACCAGAGTCAATCCACCAAGTGTTATAAATAATATGAGCCATATTATATTCACAACAAACAAATGAGATTGAAATACCTTTTCTTTCAAACCATACCTTAAATTTGGTGCAGTCTTTCTTAATGTGCTCTTTCTTGTCACAGAAATATCACTTGATTTCCTTCTTGATTTCACCAGATTGGATCGGTATTTTACCTTTTCCTTTATCTTTTTTTTTGGCTTGTGTCTTTTTCTTTCCTTGAGTCATCATGAATGCACTATCTCCTCTTTCCATTACCAGCCTCCCTTCCTCTTGAACACACATGGCCATCAACTCATTAATTGACCATATATCTTTATTTGTGTTGTAAGAGATTTTGAAAGGACTGTATGGCTATGGAAGAGAATTCAGAATGTAGTGCACAAGGAAAGAATCTAACATATCAACCTCAAGTGTCTTTAGTTGAGCCGCAATGTCTCTCATCTGCATGATGTGCTCACGCACACCCGTAACTGTAGTGAGCCTTAAGTATGAAAATTTCATGATGAGTGTACTTGCTAGTGCCTTATCTGAAGTTACAAATGGTTCTTCTATAGCCTTCAGTAATGACACAATATCATTATGCTGCTTGACAGAACCACTTATACCAGCAGCGGTCATAGTCTTTATGAACATCACACTAAGGCGATTGAAACGTTCTCAATGTTAAAAAAGAGTAAGATCATCTGGAGTGCTGGTTGGAGTAATTTTTGGTTTGTCTTTCCGTATAGCATAATCATTGTCCACACATCCCAAATGAAGAAAAATTCTCTCCTGCTATACTTTGTAATTTTCACCTCTCAATTCAGGTATATCGCATTTAATATCAGAGAAACTGAATGAATTTATAGATGCAAAAAGTAAATAACATGCTTAATTGAGGCAAAAAATGAATATCATGTTTTACCAATGCAAATCATGCAATAATAATGAATCTAAAAACATAAAACTTGCATGTGGGCTAAAGTTCTAATTTAATAAGATTCATTTTCACTGAATTAATAAAACTATCAAGTTATATCTCTTTTTCTTAATTCCTATGGGTAATTAAGAAAAATAACTTGATATTTTATTATAATTAATTAAATATATACAGTAAAATTTCCTGTGGGATAAATTTTACCATATTTATAAAATTAATTACAATAAATGTCATAATGTGATATTTAATGCTTAATATATAATTTTGTTTAATTAAAGATGTTGTGGCTACTCTTCAATTAAATAAAATTATATTAAATCACTCGACATTAAATTCACTTAATTTCAATGTTATTAAATAACATGTTCTTAATTTTGTAAACATACTTAGGTGATCTAAACATGCTTTAGATAACAAAATTAAAGCAATTAGATCAATGCGGAATAAATTCTAAAATACCTCCAGCCATTGACGTTTAAAACAGGGACAACTGCTTTCCCTCCTCTTTCAGAGTTTCTTCCAAAACCAAACGATCTCTATACGATGGTGTATTTTCTTAATGAAATCGAAGGCTATGGGGAACTCCTTATTCTCTGTAATTTACTCCCAGTTTCTGTTCTTCCATCGAGAAAAACAAAATGGCAATAAGGGCTTAAAAATATGGGCAGTTTCTTCAATAAAAAATCGTCTAGAAAACCAGACCAAATTGGTGGTTCAAAAAATAAACCAATAACTGCCAACAGTCCCTAGTTCTCCAATATATAAGGTCAATCTTCCCGTCTCTCTTAGAAAAGAAATTAGGTTGAAAACAAACTTTATGTGAAAGTTTTAGTTGATGTAATACTCCAACATGAATATGAATAAGAAACGAAGAATGAATATTGAGATTTACTTGAAAAATGTAAGTTTTATTAGATTCTAATGTGTTATCTCCATTATGTGAAATCACTATTACATATGAATGATTTGGTGAGTCACTTGGTTCAATTCATTAGGTCAAGGAACATATTATAAATAATTGTAATACTTGATAATTAGTGTTAATCTAATAACCGACTCTTATAAATTAAGTGTTCCATCCTGAATTGAAGTTTCCTCTTCATCAAAAAGGAATAACAACAATTATTAATTTGAATGAGATAAATTTTGTTTCATAAATTACCGTCACCAATATAATGTAATCCTTATTTAGTGATTATCATGGTTCTAGGTACCAATATAATTTATTAAATATTGTTAAAAATATATTATTCAAAGATCTTACCAATTATTGTTTGTGTTGTTGTCTTTACTGGATTAGAATTTATGCATATTATGATTTATCTTGTTTGATTTACATGATTAAAGTCTCCTAACATCAAAGCTTTATGTGATAATGGTAATTATATGAAAATTAGAATTATTATCATAATTTTAAGCAAAGTTGGATGTTTATTCTCAAATTTTTAGTAATTTTAATTTATTTTAACTTCATAATTTCATCATAAGTTTAAATCGAGAAATAAAATGAAAAAATCAATGTCTGCTAGGTTGCAGCTCAAGAATTATGAGTTGCGGCCTAGCCACACAAGCCATGGTTGAGCTGTTGTAATATTTGATAAAGAAATTGATTAATTAATTAAGTGGGGAATGAATTTCGGGAACTCCTCCTGGGTCTGTGGGAGCGTCGGACTGGAAAGGAGTTCCGTCCTTAATCCACTCCCTTCCCTGATTTTCTTTCTTTCCCTTTCTTCCATTTAACTAAGGATCTCTCCTTCTCTTTCTCATGCTCCATCTCCCTTTGCCTTCAGTTTCCATTGCTCTCTCTCTATGCAAAGCCATAGAAGGATTTAGAGGGCAATCTCTTCCTCTGTAGTGTATCAAATTAGCCAGGTAAGTTGGATTTTTTTCAACTCTGTAATGTTAGTTTTCTGCTTGAAATTCTATTCTAATTCAAAAATTGTTTGACGAAAATCGGGCTCGGTTTAGGAAGTAACTTTTTAGAACAATTTCATAGGGAGAAGCGTCAATTATCGCTATGCCAATCAGAGGCTTCAGTGACTAAAATTGTTGGCCGAAGGTATAAAAATCTAGACTTTCCTCTTTAGCATATCCTCTGTTTATGAGATTGTTGAGTTTAATTGGTTCTGAGTTTAAAGCTTTAGTTTAATAGAAAAATCGGTGTTATTTGTTGGAGGCCTGGACAAATCTAGGGATTTAATTCTAGCGGATTGCATTAGTGATAGAACATGGAGACGCGACTCAACAAAGGCTGAGTCACGGTGTGTAAAGCCTTCATCGTCGGCCGTTTCATGTCTCATATAAAATGACGTGTCCATTTCATGGCTCGTTAAATTTTTATATTATATGTATTATACCACTGTACACGTTTTATTAAAGCATGCATATAAAAATTATTGGATCAACTTGGTCGTGTAAACCAAGTTAGATCAACCCGATTTGGGGTTTGTTTTACTTTACGCACATTCAACTATGAGAGGATGTGTTTGTTTGTTGTTAACTAGAATAATGAGACAGTTGTATGTGCCATATTCTTGAGCGCAAAACTCTAAACTTGATAATGGTATTTATGTAGCTTTTGCAATCGCCGAGAATCACTTTTATTATGTGGTGTGTCTGTAGTCAGTGAGTGGCTTGATTTTTATTTTAGTATAGCAAGAGTCTATTTTAATTACGTACCATATTATAGTAGGTTTTTTTTAAACATGTACCCTTCTGTATAATTTCCTTTCAAAAATAAATTTATGTAACAACAATTTTAAAATCGTACATGCTTAATCATCGTTCTAAATCAAATGCTAAATATCAAATCTAATCCTTATCGAGTTTAATCAACTTATCAAAATGACACATTTTTTGGATTTTTTTAGCAAAACTTCCAATTGCTGAATCATGATTAAATTCGATAGAGTTTATTTTATTTTCAGTACTTTAATAATTTATTTCCTTTGACAGATACTTTGTGAGGTACATTTTTTAGGAATAATTGTAATTTCTACTTTTATTTTTATTTTGCACAGTTATTTTAGATTATTTTGCTATACTATCTTGATATCACTTGTTGGACTTGTTAAGCCCATGTTTTGTCAGGCTCTAGTTTGTAATAAATATTTTAAGACTTTTGCTGTAAGTTAATAAAATTAAAGTAAAAAAGGTTACACGATTCAGTCTTTTCGAATCGGATCATTCCTCATTCTGTCTCGCGTCGCTTACTAGTTGTGACAGTTACGGCTCAGAATGTCAGAGCTACGGCCTAGCCACAGAATTAGAGCTCGAGCCACAACTCAGCATTGCTGAGCCGCAGCCTAAGACCATATTCATTTTTCGAAATCATGAAATCTTACACATTTTGAAAGATTTTTTTCAAGGATTTTCAAAACCCTAATGGAGGCTCTATAAATACAAAACAACCTGACAAGGAGGAGAATTCGGTAGCCTTGAGATGAGTTTTGGAGAGGGATCAGAGACGATTTTTGATGTTAGATGAGGAGATCGACTCACGAGTTACATCATTACGGTGACAATCAGAGACAAATTTTCTCTTCTACAATTTCTTCTCTTTGATTTTCTTATGTTCAACATCTTTTTCATTGTTTTTATTTCGATTATATCGAACTAACTCTCTCTATCTAAAGGAGAGATGAATAATTTATTTGGAGTATTATTTTGACCTATTAATTATTGTTTTGGTTAAGTTGATTATTTATTTGTGATATTTTGTTCTTCATGCTTTCAATTTGCTGACCATTTAATGAATAATTTTATATTTAAGGTTTGATGCTCAAGAGAGGTAATTCTAAATACTATCTAAATATTACAACGTACAGGTTTAACAACTCGAGAGAGTATTAGGGTTTTACGAAATTAATTAGAAAACCATAACACTTTATTGAATGACTAAAAGAACTATTTTTATAGAGATATTGAAATTGTGATTTTAGGAATTAAGGTTAGTTTGAGACTCGAGAGATAAGAGTTTAGTAAATTAGGGTTTTTGATTTATAAATAATTGTTTAACTATGGAATATTGAATCTCATAAATAATATGACAAATATTCGTGGAGTCAATCATCTAAATCATTTCTGAATTAAACGCTTTCAATTAGTGATTTGTTTCTTTTAGTTATTTATTTTATTTTAGTTTTTAAAAAAATTAAAATTTTAATTATCCAGATAAAGTTAAAATTAATTAGAGCAGTACTTAGTAAACTTAATAAATTACATATTCCTTGTGAATTTGACAATCTTATTTATCATTATATTATAAAACTTGACGTTGTACACTTGCAGTATTTATATTACGAAGATTTTTCGTACAAGTTTTTGGTATTGTTGCTAGGGAATATTTTAGTTTATAATTTTTGCTAATATTGTGGAAACATTTATTTTAATTTTGATTTTGTAGTTTTATCTTCACTTTTATTTTATTTTTGTTTTGTAGTTCATTCGTCGTGGCAAAGAACTTCAATTAATTCTATTTGATCAAAAAATTGAAAAGATATTGTGCGAGATTAGGAGACTAAAAACTGAAGAGGGTGAAAATATGGCTGGACAAAAGAGAAATCAAGAAGTTCCCAGGTGAGCGATCAGAGACTACATTGAACCAGTGGTAACTAATAATTTGTCACGACTTGGAGGCAAGCCTAACAGACTCGCTGGGTCAGGCGACCTGATTCTCGAAGAGAACTCGATCGCTCAGCCCAAGGCTAAGGAGAAGTGGAAGTCCTAATATGAAATTAAGCCCAAAACCCAAATCATATGGGTTGGGATCTACAAATTCATCAACAAGAGACATGATAGTATAATAATAACAAAAAAAGCACTGTGCGGGAATTAAATCAAACAACAAATACCAAACGTACTAGAGACAAAGAGATTGAACTAACGAACATCCACCCATCCACAGAAAGATCGAAGCACCCACCAAGGGACACCAGCAACGCCCCACGACAACCCCAAAAGTACTCACGTAGATCATATACATTAATCTTGGGAAAAATAAAGTCTAAGGGGAAAGTGACAAATTCAGTAGAAAAATCTATACTAAATGCAATGCATGCTAAAAACTATTTTTTTCATCTCTTTTGGAAAACCATTTTCATACTTCTCATTTACCATACGTAGATTTTAAATTATAAAACTCTTTACTGTTTTATTTAAACGAGTTGTATACATAGACAGTTATATTACAAAATATGCCAACATCGTTTACCATCTGAAAATGTCATCAGTGAAAAAGGATGGTCACACAAGGACCCATCCGACACTCATCAGAGAATAGGTGGCTATTCGTCAATAGCAACACCTCATGAGATAGGAAATATAAATAACAACGATATGGAGATCTAGGCATCACCTGAGTTGCCGACAAGATAAAGTTCCACGACGACACAACCCTTACAATTAAATAAATCGAATAAGATTGCTCTCGACGGATTGCTTCTTAACTAAAATACCTATAGGTTCCAAATTGATGAAGTTTACCAACGAGCAGAGCTACAAGCCGTCACACCACCCGTCAAATGAAACGGTACTAAGATTAGTAAAACTCAGAGATTGTAACATCCCGCCTTTTCTTGCAATTTTGAACATATATTTTTGAAGACTTTTTCTTTTGAAAATACAGCAGAAGACTTAAATAAATACTGCAAATAAAATTATTTTCTTTTACAATGTAAATACTTTACAAAAACCATTTATAAGTCATTTCCTTTAATCCTTTAACCTAGCTAGTCACCAAGCCCGCAATGTACAAATGCTCCATCAACTGCTCCTATCTTTGATACCATGTACACCTACATTACAAGACTTAAACTATGAGCCTAACGCTTAGTAAGGGATATTAAATATGCAAATGCTCATGCTATGCAACTTTGTAAAATATATGTCAGTTACAATTCCAGTTTTTGGTCATTCAGTTTACGTTTCACTTATCAGTCCAAACATTGGGGATTTCTGGTACAAAAGAAAAGATACATCTTATGGTCCATGTTGGGCTTAACCGTCACTCAATCCCTACGTGGGACAAGATGTATCCGTCAGGAGTGTTACCACCTAGGACCGTCGCTAGTCTCCCAAACCCCCACACAACCATTTATGTTTATTTCGTTTAAGTCGTTTACTTTTAATGATACAATGAATAATCATACAACTCAAAAGAATGTTGTCCACTTTGGGTGATCGGCCCTCACAGACTTGTTCTTAGGCTAGTGTATCATACCACTAACCCAAAACACATCCACTTGATATGTATGAGCATCCATTTATCATTTTCAAAACATATGGATGATAAAGCATTTTCATATATTTTCCATTCCATGATGCATAAGCATGAATGCACACAATTTAGCATATTCTAGTGCTTCAACAATATATCCTCAAAGTATGATCAATCAAAATCCTTAACTTAGAGAACTTAAAATCTAATAAACACAATATCAAAACATCAACCAATCACCAAACAGTACATTCTTGAATAAAAACAAGATCAAGAACTAACAATCTAGTAAACACAGTCATCAAACAATTTCTATTTTCTTGCAATGTTGGCCAAAAAGGCAACAGACATATAATATCACTTACCTAGCGGTCTTCAATACAATTCAATATTTAAGCTTATCTTCTAAGGAAAACACACCTTCAAAATTAACAAAACTCCCATCAATAACCATTTCATTTACTTCAATGCCAATGATGCATATAACAAAGACTTTCTTTAAATTTCTCAACTACTAAACTATCTAAAATTCTCAGACTTATTTCCTTCTTTAATTTGTTTTGAGATAACATGAATATTATAACTTTCATTCATCATATCCTATCAACCAATTACTACCCTCATCAACATTCAGATTCAACAAAGTTTAATAATCAGTAACCAATTTACAGAATATTTATCCTCAACAATAATCTTCAAAACCAAATAACAATTAATCATCACTAATAATTCACCAACAACCATTTCACAGTTCCATTTTCTTACTTCAGATAGTAATTAACTCAACATCTGAGCAGTGAACTATCCTTGACAATATCCTGCTATAATATTTATCAAAACTATAATAAAAAATTGAGAACAAACTCCTCAACCACATACATGCATAAACCAAGCAGTAACTCAAACAAGGAACCAAACAGGGGATCAATTTCCATAACAGAGCACTAAATTCCTTTTCCAGAACATAGACATCAATAATAATCAATACCAGTAACCAAACTTCAAAAATAGAACATAACTCCCAACAATATACATTGAGAAGAAAGCCCAACACAGAAGCATACAATGCTCGACCAATTTTACCATCACAGCTAAGGCAACAAATCCCCAAGCGATGATAAGTGAGCATTATACAATCCTAAAGAGTTCTCAATATCTATAACAAAACATTTTCGGGTGCATCCAACAAAAGCAGTCATGAAACAAGGGTGATTCCTAACCCTTTATCTTTTATCCTCTACAACTTTTACATAAAACCCATAAAAACTCGGAGAGGACTTTAGGAATACCTGCATAACTCGAGAGAGAGAGAGAGCAGTTCCTCCTTCACCAGCAACTCTCAATATTTTCTCCCAAACCTTCAACTCAATCCTCCCAAATGACCATCAATTGAAGCTTTAAATAATTCATCATCACACTCTTCATCAGCTGCCTTATGGAAGTGGAGGTACAGGTGGAGGGGCTCAGGTGAGTCCACAGAGCCCCCGCCGTGTTTTCATCCAATCAAAGACTGCGTCGCTGCAATTTCAGGCAACGATCAAGCTTCCCGATCGATCAACCACATGAAGACAATTGATCGCAAAAACTTGCTTCACATTTATCACCTACAGCGATCGACGGCCAAACCAACTTTGATCAACCGCCACCTAAAATTCTACGTCGATCACTAACGCAAGCCACGATCGACCGGACCAAAAATTGCACGCCACTAGAATATTTTCCCTTTGAACTCAATTCATCGGCTTCCTTCACATGATGGACTGCAAATCCATATTTTCTTACTCTGAATAACTTGAAACGTTGATGATCGACCGCCCTCACCAATGGTGATCGACCACACCTATTATCCCTTCTCAAAATCACATAAAACACTACTCCTCCACAACTAAAGCATAAACTACCATAATATAATACATAATACAATATCACCATGCCCATAAATTCTAATAATCCTCTATAATTATCCTATAATTAACATGATGAAATTTAGGGTATTACAACGACTGACAACCTTCTGATCCGTGTGACTAAAATCCTGGCAAGGTTTTGGGGCTCGAAATCCAAGGATGGGTCATCACCGTCCTATCTTCATTTTGACTTCCTAGGCTAGAAACCTGAGCACATGCCACCAATGCCATATCCCCATTTTGAACTTACAAACAATCAACCTTCATACAGT
Organism: Begonia loranthoides; assembly: GCA_022433065.1. Classification (NCBI taxonomy): domain Eukaryota; kingdom Viridiplantae; phylum Streptophyta; class Magnoliopsida; order Cucurbitales; family Begoniaceae; genus Begonia; species Begonia loranthoides. The sequence goes on from CM039483.1 coordinate 8,675,274, forward strand.
AGAAGGTTTTGCTAATAGCCTCGTGATGCTTTGGCGCTAGAGTGCTCAAGGCATTAAGAGGATTCATCCTCCCAATATATCCACAGATAACAAAATGAAATACCATGTACGATAAAGTAAATGTGAGAAAACATACATATACGTTAAAATAGACGTGTTGTCAAAACAGTCGCCGTTGGGTTTTCAAGTGTCGTATCCCACAAAATATCAGTTTTGCAAACATGATCCAATGCAGTGCATAAACTATAAAAATCTCTACCTCATAGACGATCACATCACTCTTACTGACCAACCAGCTCCACGCACTATCAGAAGTGAGGGTCGAACCAGCAACATCTCCTGAACCTATAACAAGGTTGATGTCAACATCCTTATAATCGCACAAAGGATACAAAAAGAATCCAAAACCAGAAACCAATCTAGACCGAAAAAATCAATACAAGACTTCCTAGCTCAAATGAAGAACGATGAGTTCCCTACACCTTGAGTCAAGAATCTACAGGACCGAAAACAAGGTGTGGTTGACGAAGCCGAGTAAAGTTCACTAAACTTAAATTTCACCAAAAAAAATGGTGCGGTCGACCAAGACAAAAATAATCGACCCGACACATCAACAGATAACAAAAAGATGATCTGGTCTACAAGACATGGTTACGATCAACAAAACACAACACGCATGAACCAAATGACCTAATAATCAAGAAAATATAGCTGGAGTCAACCAAAAATCTCAAGGGTCAACCAGGACGACCAAATATCGGGGAGACACAACAGTGGTTTACTGAATCTGCACAAAATTGATGACATGACGGTGGTCAACCATGACCACCCTAGTGTCAACAGAACATAGTGAAGGTCAATCAAAACCTCACAATAGTCAACAATGTACTTGTGGTCAATAGGAACTATGAAGGAACCAAACTGGGAGATCCTGTGAAGAAACATAATGAGATGACACTCTCTGGGGCAAAGCAGTGCACTAGTGGATGCAAGACTGTGCATCCACTACGATACCTCACGGGAAACAAGAAATGGGGAACAGTGTGCTCACGGAAGGTGCCTTCCATGACACTATACAGCACAAAAAGTCCACGATAAAAAAAAATAATGTTTTGCGAACACATTCAGAGAACATGGTCACTTAAACTCGTTTTGTTGCGTAACGAGCTTACCTTCCATCGCAGAATGAGTTCTCATTCCTCTACGAAACTAGAAGTGGTTTTGCTGCAAAATGACATGTGGCCACCTAGACAAATTTCTACTGCAGAATGAGACACGTTCATCCCACCATGGTCTGAACCCTACCGTGACACCTACGTCCAATAGGCACTCCCTTAAGCATCCTTTGTGGTTTCTTGACTCAACAACCATAATACACAACGAGGAAGCAGAAAGTCCTTCCTCAACTGAGCTCTGGTCTCCATGGCTTCTACCCTGAACCAAAAGCTTCGGATTTTGAGCTCACAAGCTTGGATATGAATTTAAACAACCAACGCAACTCACAACCCGAATACATACCTTAAAAACAGATTTACTAGCAAAATCCCTTCACAAGAGTTGTAGACCGAGACCATAAGAACACAAATAGGGTAGAAACTACGAGGTTTGCTCACCGGTTCTCCACCCCTCTCCTTCGTTCCTCTCCCGTGAAAGCGACCTCTCCTTTTCCAAGAGATGTTTTCTTCTTTTGAAAAGAAAAAAAACACAGATAAAATAAAAGGTACTCATTTATTTAATGATTACATCATACGTTATTATATTATAAATATTGAATAAAATTCTTAAATTCTAACTCAAAAAAACCCAACAAAACACAGAACTCGATCTAAGGCAATGAGAACTTACCGAGCAGAATTTGCAGTTTCGGGTCGCAGGGAAACATGGATCATACGCTTGACCATTTACTTGACTTATTGAGGTGACACAAGTCATATGCGTGGCTCGGTAAATGTGAATTTTTGTTAAAAGAAATTAAAATTTTGAGAAATGTAATTTTCAGAAATGGAATAGTTGTTGACCCTTCCAAAACTGAAGTTATTTAGAATTAGGAGATACATTAGTTAGTTTTAAAGATTAAAGTTTTATAGGACTGGTGTGGCTTGTGAATCTAGACAATTAAAGACTCATGAACACAACTATATTACATACGACTTAGAGTTGGCAGCTATAGTGTTTGCTCTCAAGCATTAAAGATATTATTTATATGGTGAAACTTTTGAGATATTTTTTAACGACAAATATTTGAAGTATTTGTTTACCTAGAAAGAATTGAATCAGGGATAGACGATGGATAGAATTTTTAGAAGACTATGAGTACACCTTATATTACCAACGTGAAAAAGCTGATATAGCAGCTTGTCTTAGTATTCATGAGCATAAGATGTGGACATAAATGGATTCTTTTAATTTGGAATTAAAGGAGCAAAGTCAGCAAATTTGTATCCAAAATTTGGTTACCAAGCCAACAGTAACAAAAAGTGATTGATAATAAAAAAGAAGATTATGAAATTTTGCAACTAAAAACTAAAATTTATAATAGTGAAATTGAAGGATTTTCTGGAGACTCTAAAGGTGTAATTCGATATTTGGGAAGAATTGTAGTGTCAAATATCGGAGAGATTAAAGATGGAATTCTAAAGGAATAACATTGCTCGAAGTTCACAATTCATCCTAATAATAACAAGATGTACCAGAATTTAAATTTGGTTCAAAGGGATGAAGGTAGATATGACCAGATATGTAGCCAAATGCTTAACTTGTCAAAGAGGTCATCGCGACTGTTGAATCCATTACCAGTTGTAGATTGGAAATCAGAACATGCTACAATGGATTTTGTTATAGATTTTCTCAGATCGATTAAAGGTGATGATGTCATTTGGGTTGTCGTGGATCAATAGATAAAATTTAGTCATTTCTTACCCATAAAGAGTAGTCATTCAACTGAATTTTTGAGCAAATTGTAAGTGCGAGAGATTGTTAAATTGTATGGAGTTCCTATATCTATTGCATTTAATAGAGATCTAATATTTAAATTTAAATTCTCGTAAGGTCTTTAGAGAGCAATGGGGATGAGATTGTATTTTAACAGAACATATCATCATCAAACTAACGGTCATTTTGAGAGTGTGATACAAATACTACAAGATATGCTGAGAGCTTTTACAATTGATTTCAAGGGAAACAGGGAGAATCACCTACATTTAGTAGAGTTTGTTTATAATAATAGTTATTAAGATAGTATAGGCATGACACCATTGAAGCACATTATGGTAAAACATGGAGATCTATACTATCTAGGATAGAAGTTAGTCCATGCCTATAAAGAGAAGGGGAGGGGACGGGAGGGGAGGGGAGGAGGGGAGGGAATTAGGTGTGCTAATTTTTTCATACGATAATTAATTTTCTAACCCTAAGTTATTTACCAATGATAAATAAACAATTGATCACAAATATAAGAGAGAAAGAGAAAGAGATACGACACCGAGTTTGTTCATGCAGTTTAGGAACCCCGGCCTGCGTCTACTCTCCAAGTTCCTAACCTAGAAATCCTTAACCCCAATAACCTCCCTATTTATAGTTAATTGAACTTCATGAACGTCAATCAAGCCATTAAAGACTCTTCTAGGCATCACCCTCTTCTCGTTGACTATTCTTGGGGAGACACCCTTGTTTGCATTTACAAGTGTAATACCCCGACTTTTTATATCGGAATTAATAAGAATAATTGGAAAGTGATTGGGGATCTTGGATTAATTGGGTGATTGTCAAGGTATTACCAAGAACGTATTCGTAAGATATTATAATTTATGAAAAATTTTTGGATAATAATTTAATAATTAAGGTAATTAAAATAAATATTAATTTGATGAATTAAATTGTAATGTTTGAGATTAAAAATATAAGAGAGTAATTAATTGGAGATTAAGTGGATAAATAAAGTGAGAAATTAAAATGGGCTTTAAATTAAATGAGAAATGAGGGGTTAATGGATGGTGTGAGGAGCTGAATTGGTTCATGCTGAACTGGTTCTGTCCATTGGGCTCGGCTGGACATCAAAAGGAGGAGATTCCTCATTTGGCCCCTAGCCATTTGCGAACAGAGAAAGAAGAGGGTGAGGGAGAGAACGAAGATGAGCGAGAGGGATGGAGACCGCAAGTGAATTGAGAGTGACAGACAACAGAGTGCGCGACGACAGATGGTGAGCTCGGGCTCGAGTTTGGGTGGCAACATCCGGTGAACGGCGCGGGACGAATCGGAGCTTCGGCCATGGCAACTTTCGGTGATGATTTGAGGTACGTGTGGTAGAGTTTCTCTTCCCCTTTGGCATTATGGTGATTGCGTGTTGGCAGGGGTACGATGTTGGGGTGATTCGATGTCAGCAGTGGCTATTTCTGGCGTCGGTCTGGGCAGTTTGTGCTGGACCGGCCGAAGGCCATGGTCCAGCCTGTCGTTTCTTCAATGCTGAACCGGTGCTTTTCTCCAGGTGAAGTGGACAGCATGTCGGGCGTGGGGGACACCTTGTACGAGCTGGGCAGTGGCTGTCGGGCATGCAGAGTGTTTATTGATGGAGCACCTTTCTGATGTATTGTTAAAAGGGGAGGGGTGCTCTGGCAAGGTGAATTATCGTGTGTGCTGAAGGATGGAGAGAAAGCTATTGATCCCTCTGGAGAGCTTGAGCCGTGATGGGTGAGGAGAGGCAGTGAGCATTGGGTGCTTCTCTAGAGAAAGAGCAAGTGCTCTCAGGAGTAGAATACAGAGACAGTGAGGGCTGAAACTTTGTGATGGATAGAGCATGAAGATGAGCTGGATTGTGGTCTCGGGCTCCCTTTAGGTAACGAAATCCTCCTCTAACTATTATTAGTCTGCTATTACACTAAGATGGATATTCTAGATGGATTTTGGATGATTACAATCTGCCTTTGATTGATGCACAGTTGGTGTTAGATTTGGTTACTGTTGTTCTGGATTTAGCTTTGCTGTGATTAGATAATGCCTTTGTTGGAAGAGTTTATGGGACGTATAAATGATAAGCTGATGCATCAAATTGTTAGATGATTGGTAGGAATTGTGTATGAACTACTCTGTTGTTGTTGGAGGCAATGTTGAGCATGTTGCTGTTTGCTTACTCTATAGTAAATGAATTAATGCCTCTGTTAAGGGTTATTGATGACAAATATGGTGCAGTTTCATGCTCCGTTAGCTTTAGAGATGCTCTTCGTTTTAGTGCTGGAAAATGGCTGAAGGAAAAAGGAAATGCCTAATCTGCAAGTTGTCAAGTTGAGATGGGTTATGGTTTGTTAGGCGTCAAAGTAATTCTTAGAATTTCTATACAAATTAGAATATGATTCATTTATAAATTTTAATGTTTAATTTTGAAGGTGTTGGAAAAGAGAAGAAGGGACAGCTACTAAATACGCGATAAAGTGTGAAGGTAAGGAAATAGGGGTGTCTTGGCCATGTAGAGGCCCTACACCTCAAGTGTGTGCGTGAGTTTTATGTTTTGTTCTTGATGTGTTTAATTCCCTATTTCTATACTATGATCGATTCCTTGTTGATAGTTTCCTTGGATGATAGTGTTGATGATAGTATAGAATTGTTAGTGTTTAGCTAATTGTAGTTGTGTGATAATTCCTTGATGGCTCTGTGCATCAAATGCTTTATTTGTGATACTCCCTGGATTGCCTTACCGATTGGTTGTTTTCTCTATTGGCGTTGCTTTCCTTTGTTGGTTAGTTTCCTGCAAATTTGATATAGGCTGCTATAATATCTTGTAATTACTTCCTTAACTGCATATGAGTTCTGAAATCATGGTCGAGATGAAAGTGGAATAAGTGAATGATAGATGATTATGTGAAGTCCGAAATTGAGCTAACTATCATGTGAAGTCCGAAATTAAGCTAAGAGTTCTATATTGCATTTAAATGTTTACTCGCGGTTTAGTTATAATGTTGTTATTTCTTTCGTTGTTGTTTTGCCATCATTTATTTGTTATGTACCCTTAATTGTAGCATGCTTAATTGACTATGATAATAAATTAGGATGAGCATTAGAATGTCAATCAATTTATTTGTTATGCACCCTTAATCGTAGCATGCTTAATTGACTATGATAATAAATTAGGATGAGCATTAGAATGTTAATCAATTTAGTCAATCATTAATCAATTGAGCATGTTAATCAATTTTGTTAATCTAATTATGTAAACAACTTGATTAGGCTAAATATGTGATCAACCCATTTAAGTTAATTAGAATATACTAGCATGTATTCCTTGAGTAACCACTAGCACGTTTAACTATTTGACTAGCATGTTTAAATTAACTAACTAGTATGTTGAAATAGTATGTATAAATCAATTGGTAGTATGTTTAATTATTAATCAATTAGAATCCTTATTGTAATTATCACTTGAGCATGTTAGATAACTAAGCTAGCATTTATTAATTGTACTCAAGCATGTAATTTACTTAGACATTGATGGTAGATGACTTAATTATACTTTACTTGAGCATGTAAATCGATTAGAATAACCAATTATAAACTTGAGCATGTAATTAATTAGAATGATATTAGCATGTAATTAAAGCATGTAATTAACTTAGTCATGTCATGCTTACTTATTAACTAGACTATCATGCTTAGTTATTAATTAGGCTAAGTTATTTTGTTGTCGAGCATGTTAATCATAATTAGTAAGCATGTTAATTAACTAGGAAGCATGAAATCAACATGGTATGAAAGTACCTAACCTACCTCAGATAACAAACTAAAATGATCACCTAGAATAATGAATGTAAGAAGCATGTAAAATGACTAGGAGACCAATTAAGATACTTAGAATGTTTCGAATTCTCCTTCTGTGCTTCGCTGTTTACGATTCAATATTATGACTATTCTCTGTGTGTGCTTTCAATTCATGTTATTTACAGTTACTTTTAAATGCGCACTTCAATTTCTGTCAAAGTTATGTTATGAAGCATCATGCATCATACTAGGTTGAGAATGTATGAGCATGCATCATGTTAATAGAAACCCGTAGGGAGTGCCACTTTGGAGTGGTACTCACACATGCATGAGTGAGAAAAAATGTTAAGGAATAAGGAAGTAGAAAACATTCAGGATGGACGGGATACATCTATAACTGGAATAAAGCCCAGAGGGCGGGACACGCTTAAAAGGAAAAGAACGGTCAGGATGGGCGGGACACATCTATCACTGAGAAAATAGCCTCGAGGGCGGAATATGCCTGAAAGGAAAAGAAAAGGGAGTTGGGGGGCGGATGGGTAGCGAAACTAGTCCGCGGCTAGGTGAAGTCCCCTACCTTGACAGGAACGAGGACTTAGTCACAAGTAAAGGGTTAGGTCCAATCAACTATTCCATCCCCTAAGACCCCTCCAATCTCCAGCTCGAAGTACGAGTAACCAACGAACAAACGAACAAACGAATAAATGTAATGAAAGGATTGGTTAGGGTGGCCCCCATTCCAAAGGAACTAAAGAGAGTCATAAGCATAATTGTATGAACCCTTTTTCCTTACTGAGCTATTAGGCTCACGTATTACTTGTGGTGTAGGTACAAACGATGAACAGATAATAATATGCTCATATACGAGAACGACGAACATATAATAAAACAAAGGTGAAAGATTTGCACATGCGAGATTGGGGCTGGCCAAGCTAAAGAGTAAAATGAGAAACGGTTGTAATCACATAAGTTTTATTATATTGTATTCCATTTTTTAGCTTCTTCTTTAAATGATTCATTTACGCTTCCGCCATGTTTTATAAGGATTTATTTTATAACGCTTCCTCACATTTTATCAATTGGTTTTTATAATGAGTTGAAAGAAAGAGTCAATAGCAATCTAGTTAGACGCACTCTGATATGTTTTGCTTTAAAAGAAATTTTCAAATTTTACGCATTTTTAGCGGATTTATGAAAAACTGAGTCGTTAAAACAAGTGTGAAAATGTAAATACAACTTTAGAACTTAACTCTCAAGGATAAAATCTCAAGTTTATGATTGAAAGAGTTTCACTCATTTAAGTATAGAGAAATTGTGTAGAAAATTTGCTAGAGCTTCGCTACGATTCTCGCATTCTTCCTTTGAGCTTCGGATGTCTTCTTATTTATAGACTTCGCGCAATCGGTCGACCACCTCCTTTTTGGTCGACCTCTTTTGATCGTTTGAACTACATGTTGTGTTTACAGAATTATTGGTTAACTTCTTTCTTCATTTTGGTCGACCGCTTTCTTCACATTTTAGTCCTTCATCGACTTTGTCCATTTTGTGGTCGATCACCTAATCCGCTTGCTCAACCATTTCCTCAGCTACATACTTAATGAGCAATCTATCTTATTTTACGGTCGTCCATTTCTTCACTACTCGACCGCTTCTTTGACCACAAAACTGCTGACTCTTCTGCCTTGTATAATCAGTCGACTAATTCTCAATTGGTCAACCGCTTCCTCTATTTTGTATAATTTTAGTCGACCTCCTCTATGCCTTAGTCGACCTCTTCTCCGTGTTTTGCCCAAATTCAATCTTCTAAGTCCCAATAAATATTTTATAGGCTACATAGACTTAGATAAACATATTAAAGTACTTTAATACTCGTATTAAGAGTATTTCTAATTAAATCAATATAATTATAAAAATTAAACAATTAAACATAAACAAACAATAAACAACTTATAATTACAATTAACATAAATATCATAAAAAAATAAGTCTAATGACACTTAGGCTAACAATCTCCCTATTTTTTATGATGATTGTAACACCCCGATATTTTCAATCATCGGGATATTACAGGGCATACTAGGAGCGTTAAAATTAGGGGAATTTTAGTAAAATAGAATTAATTTGCTAAATTAAATCAATTGAGCGGTATTTTAAAGTAAATAAATAAATTGGCTTTAACTTAATTATTTAAGTGGGTAAATTTATAAAGGGGATTAGAAATTTAATGGGTATAATTTAACAATTTTAAGCTAATTTGTTGGAAGGTATCATGAACCGGTTCAACAGAACCGCTCCAGCATTTTAATTGACAGAATGGCCTAAGGCCATTCCTTTCTCAAGAGACCCACAAAATTGGGCAGAGAGCGAGAAAGAGGAAGAGACTAGGGAGGAAAGGGGAGATGAGGGAGAGAGATCGGGACGAGGAGAGATCACTAGAGAGCGAACGAACGACAGCCAGGAGATGGTGGCAGTGAGCAAGACGACAGGACTGGCGACGGTGTGCAACTGCTGGCGAACGAAGAGGAGAGCATCGGGACAGCTATGGGCTCTGATGGAGTGGGCTTTGGATCACCGGTATGGCATTGACGGCTGGCAATGCGCAACGGCGACAAATGGGCGACGACTTGGTGATCGGCAGGCGCGGATTAGCATCACCGATGGCCGGGGCTTGGCGATGCTTGGTGTCTTCATGGGCTGACATGGCTTCCAGTTAGGGCTGGACCAGCTAGAGGACAGTGGTCCAGCTGGTTCGGGTGGCTTTTGTGTCTACTATACAGACAACACAATCCTTTCTCCAGAGTTCGTACAAGGCGTGTGGAGGCAGCCTCTGAAAAGCTGGGAGAAAATTGGAGGCTTGTCTCCTGGCGAGGGAGTTATTAACTGGAGCAGAGGCAGAGAGCAGGAGGAGATGGCATAGCCTCTTCTATGGAATTGTTGAAGGCCGAGACAGAGAGAGGGGGGTGGTCCTAAAGTTGGAGTGACCTGCTGGATGCTGGAAGCCAGAGTTGTAGCTGCTGTTGGGGCTGTCTTTGCTGGAGATGGAGTTGGACTTCTTGTTGTGTGTCTTCATGGTAAGAACTTGGATGTGTCGTTGGCCAGGTGGAGGCCCTACACCGCAAGTAATGGGTGTGTGAGTGGTAGAGTATGGGTTATATGTTTATTTGTTGTGTGTTTTCATGCTCATTATTGTATATTTCCATGCTTAGTGCTCTGTACATTCTCTGCTTGTTGTTCACGTATACATGTCCTTTATTGATGATTAGAAAATAAATCCCTTAACTGATGGCATGAACTTACTAATACTCCATGGGTTCTCTATGATATTTGTTAGTTTAGTCTCTGTGATATTTGTTAGTTTGGTTCTTTGTGATATTTGTTAGTTTAGTGCTTAGTTATTAATGCATTGTTAGTCCTTGGTGATAATTGTTGGTTTGTTTGAGAGTTAGATTTGTCCTCTATTAGTTCTCTATTAAGTGATGTTGTTCACTATCTAATTAAAAGCATGATTTTGTCATTCCGTTTCAATGTTTTGCTACTGTAAATTAGTCATTAAACGCACATATTTGCTGTTCCGTTTAACTAGTTTTCGTTGCTGTAATTTAGTCATTAAATGCACGTATTGGCTGTTCTGTTTTGCTATTTTTTCTGTTGTAGTTTAGTCGTTAAAATGCATATGTTGGATGTTTCGCTTTGCCATTTTCGCTACTGCCATTTAGTCATTAAAAAGCACGTGTTGGCTGTTTCGTCTTGCCATTTTCTCTGCTGTTTCACTGCCCTTTTTAGATGTTTAAAACATGTTTTGCTGCACGTAATTTGTTAACATTCGCTGCTAATTATAGTCGATTTAGTAGTATTGGTTACTCTATGATATGTCCATGGTTGTTAGATTTATTGCTTTATTATTAGTTAGTGTTAGCCTATATGATTTTTTACATATTCCCTATTGATATGTTGCTTTGTATAATTCTTATTGTGAATAAAACCCATGACCATGCTATCTAAATTGAGTGATTAAACTAGTGTAAATCACAAACTCTCGAGCACGTTAATCTCCAATATGTAAACACTTTAATTAATATAAGCATGTAACTGAATGTATGTTATAAACTTCTCAAGCATGTTGTTGTCTTTAATATATAGTTCGTTTACATTACCGTTTGAAATACTTGTTGACGTCATGCAATCTTATGTTCGTTATGGTTTCGCTTAACTCCTTGAATGTGCTGTTAGGATAGTTCCTTGTATGTGCTTTTAAGATAGTCTCATATCGCTAGAGACAATTCGGAAACATCACCACGGGGTGATCATATGCCTTGAGGGAGGAAAATAATTACCACTCCTTTATCGGAATCACAAGACTAATTAACAAAATAAATTAGAAACTTAGGATTCCACAAACTCCATGCTCCATATACGAGCTATTCCTAAAACACGTAATCATTCCTAATGTACGTAATTAAAGGATTGGTTTGGGGCGGACCCATTCCAGAGAATTAAAGAGCGGCATTTCATATGCATAAACCCATTTTCTTACTGGGCCTTTAGGCTCACATCTTACTTGCGATGTATGTACACGACGTGCGAAAATCCTCGATCAATGGAGACGCGGTCGATGATGGATTTGCACGCACGAGCTTATGGTTGGCCAGGCAACGAGAAGTTATTGACATATTGAGTTGTAATTAATTTAAATTAAGTTTTCTCTTCTTAATTTGTAATTTAATGCCTAGTTTATTTCCTTTAAATTCTTTACGCTTCCGCAGTATTCTAAAATACATGAATTTATCGTTTCCGTATTTTCTATTAAATAAATGATTTTTATAACGAGTTTTTACGAATAGTTGGTAGCGGTCCAGATTAGGCATACTCTGACACATTTTCTCAAATTTTATCATATTTTTAACCAATTATGAAAATTCCAAGTCGTTACAATGATAATATATTATAAGTTGTTAATTCCTAAGTCTAAGCATGTGCATAAAGTATTGAATAATTTGATCTTTCCCCCTTAGTTTATGCAACATTTCTAACTTTTAAATTCATGCAAAACATGTTACATACAACTTATATAAATCTCTCTCATTTTGTCATAATAAAAAAGAAATCATGGGAAGGACTACAAACAATTTCATAACCAAAGAATTTGTCCCTCTTAGTCATTATACAAAACATAGAAATTATTGGAGGAAAATTACTCAACCAAACAAAACAATGTCTTTTTATCTCCCCCTATTGAATTAACACCAAGAAAAAATGGAGAGAAGACAATTCAAGAGTATGATGCCAATTGAAACAAAATTTCTTTTCCCCCTAGTTAATATACAAAATCAAATCCATGGGGAAACCAAAAAACATGAAAACAACGTAATTCAAAACAAAATTAACTTAACTCATCCCCTTTGACATTAAGCATATACAATAGATGGGGAATCAACAATCAAAACACATCAATTTTTCTCTCCTCCTATATCAATGTACATAATCAAATCATTGGGGATTTCAAAAATATCAAAACAAAATATTTCAATTTTATTTGTTCTCTCCCTTTATCATTAAAGCAAAGTAAAATAATTAGGGATTATTCATCAAACACACACAATTCTATTTTCTCCCCCTATGTCAATAAACAATTTTTTGGAGAAACTAAATCAAGAAAAATAATTCAACTTACAGCTTGTTGAGAAATGAAAACTTTTAATTATTGATAAAAGGAAAATTGTTCAAGATAAAACTATTTTCTCCTCCTATTTCAATATACAAATTCAGTTCAATGGGGATAATTTCAAGACATCAAAATCCAACAATTCAACAATTTAATATACATGATTTAAGATACCAATATTTGGAATACCAAAATTAAAACCAAGAATACCAATTGAAAATTTAACAGAATGAAGGATTTAAAAAAAATGATACCAGTAAGAATATGAAACCAATAAAATCAATATTAGATGAAAGTATATATGCATATTATTCATTTACTTCAAACCAAGAGTATAATTAAAAAACACCTAAGTGTTTTTCTTAGACACCCAAACCTTTTTGAGTCTTTTATCCTTTGGGGTGGTCCTTTTAGGAATCCACACCAATTTAGATTTTGCCCTTTTATCACTCAATTTTAGAGGGCAAACAAAATATTTATGTCCTACACAATTGCAAATATTGGAAGTAGTAGGACCAACAAATAAGTTTTTATAGTTTTCTTCCTTGCAAAGGATTCAACCGGCTTTATTAAAAGTGACATTTTGCTTTCCTAAAAGCATGTTAAAATTCTTGCTACCATTTGTGAATTTCAAAATAATGGAATTTAAATCAGTATTTTTAGCATTCAATTCACAAATATTATTCTCAAATGATTTGTTAGTAACAACTAAATTCTCATTCATGCTTTTTAAATCAACAATTTGATTCTCTAAGGATTTAACTTTTCAACATGCTCTAATATCAAATTGTCTTTCTCTTTTTTCAACAAATAATATTTACGTTTAAGCACATTGAATTTATCAAATAACTCATTGAAAGCATCTACCAATTCATTATTATTATTATTATCATCCGAATCACTAGAAGAGTTGTGTACCTTAATTTCTTTGGCTATGAAGCAAAAATTTGAGACTTCTTCAACCTCGGAAGAAGAACTCTCATCGCTATCATCCCATGTGGTCTTAAATATTTTCTTCTTGAAAGCCTTCGATTTCTTCTTTGTTTTGGGGCATTCTGGTAGATGTATGCCTGAGTTTCCTGCATCCGAAGCAAACAATGCTTTTTTTTCCCATTTTTCTTCCTTCTTTGGAGGAATTTGTTGAACTTCCGTATCATGTACTTAATCTCCTCCTCATCTTCATCTTCTCCTCCGGATTCCACATAAGAGCTTGAGGAGTGTTTGAGTGCTATGTCCTTTCTTTTCGGAGTTTCTTTTTCCTTTTCCTCCTCCTTCTCATTGCTCAATAACATGATCTCATGCTTCATTAAAGAACCGATGAGCTCCTCCATCTTTAAGATCTTGAGATCATGTACCTCTTAGATTGTTGTGACTTTAGGTTGCTACACTCTCGGTAGACACCTAAGAATCTTTCTCACCAACTCTTCATTGGGATAAACTCTACCAAACACTTTCAAACTATTAGTAAGATTAGTAAACTGAGTAAATATATAACTAATGGTTTCATCCTTATCTATGCAAAATAATTCATATTTGTGAATGAGCATGCTCAATTTAGTTTTTTTTTAACTTGGTTAGTATATTCATGCATAATTTCAAGTAATTTCTAAATATCATAAGCACTATCGCAAGCTTGAATTCTATTAAATTCATCTCTATTTAAAGCACAATAATGAGTATTAATAACTTTAGCGTTCATGCTTAATTTTTGTTTACAGCTATCATTATATTCACTATAAACTTTTGGAACATTTATATCATTTTCAATTTTAATCGAAATAAAGGGCTCATTCTCTACAATGTTTCAAAGATCATTATCAAAAGATTGTAAATAAATTCTTATCCTAAACTTCCAATAAACATAATCATTGCCATCAAAATATGGAGGTCTAACTAATGATTTTTCTTCAACTTGCATATTGAAGGTCATAACAATTTATATCAACAAGGAATTCAAGCAAAATTATCCAAGCAAATCTCAATAAAATAAATCAGCCAATAGATGCAAATTTATCCAAAAATCACAAAATCACACAAAAAGTTTTATTAACTCCGCTCTGATACAAATTGTTAGAATCAGTGCATGCCTATAGAGGAGGAGGGGGTGTGAATTAGGTGTGCTAACTTTTTCGTGTGATAATTAATTTTTTAACCATAAGTGATTTACCAATGATAAATAAAAAATTGATCACAAATATAAGAGAGTTAGAGAAAGAGATACGACACCGAGTTTGTTCACTTGATTTGGCAACCCTCACCTACGTTCATGCTCCAAGTTCCGAACTTGGAGATTCTTAGCCCCAATAACCTCCCCGGTTATGCTTGATTGAACTTCACGGGCATCAATCAAGCCGTTAAAGACTCTTCTAGAGCGTCACCTTCTTCTCGTTGACTATTCTCGGGGAGTCACCCTTGTTTGCTGTTTACAAGTGCATAAATGTAAATACAACTTTAGAACTTAACTCTTAAGGATAAAATCTCAAATTCAGGATTGAGAGAGTTAAGCTTATTCACTCATTTAAGTATAGAGAAATCGCATAAAAAATTTGCCAGAGCTTGGCTAAGATTCTTGCGTTCTTCCTTTAAGCTTCAAAGGTCTTCTTATTTATAGACTCTACGCAATCGGTCAACCACCTCCTTTTTGGTCAATCGTCTTTTAACCGTTGGAACTAGCCATTGTGTTTACAGAATTATCGGTCAAATGCTTTCTTCATTTTTGATGACCGCTTTCTTCACATTTTAGTCCTTTGCCGACACAGACCATTTTGTGGTCGATCACCTCATCCAATTGCTCGACCGCTTACTCAGCCTCAGACTTAATAAGTAATCTGTCTTATTTTGTGGTCGACAATTTCTTCACTGCTCAACCGCTTCTTCGACCGTAAAACTGCTAACCCTTCTACTTTATATAATCGGTCGACCAATTCTCAGCTGGTCTATCACTTTCTCTGTTTTGCATAATTTTGGTCGACCTCCTCTATGCCTTAGTAAACCTCTTCTTCGTGTTTTGCCAAAATCCAATTTTCCAAGTCTCAATAAATATTTTATAGGCTATATGGACTTAGATAGACATATTAGAACACTTTAATACCCATATTAATGGTATTTCCAATTAAAATCAATATAATTATAAAGATTAAACAATTAAACATAAACAAACAATAAACAACTTATAATTACAATTAACATAAACATCATAAAAAAAAATAAGTCTAACGACACTTAGGCTAACACCAAGAAACTAATGAGAAAGTTAAAATCATGAAACAATGGTTGTTAACAATTCAAAGTCATCAAAAGAGTCATACTGACAGACGACAAAAACCGTTGAAATTTAATGATGGAGATCATGTTTTTGTTTAAGTGAAAAAGGCTGTAAATTGATGCATTGGTTTGTTGAACCTTCTAAATTTTACGATGGATTGGGCCTATTAAGATATTAATGAACAAGATAAAATCTTCGCAACAAAGTGATTCCTGTTGTTAAAGTATAGTGGAGACAATGAGGAATGGATATTCTAGCATGGATATTAGAATTATAATTATTGTTTCTGATATTGGGGATATCCAACAAATAGTGGAGACCATGCCCTAAATTCCATTCTGATGGTAAGGAATGAAAGAGAAGAAAATAAGGAATTTGACAACTGTAAAATTAAGTGAATTGAGTTCAAAAAGAAAAAGTTATGCAAATCCAAATTTTATGATTGGATTAAGAAATAATTAAAGTAAAGTTATAACTTCGTTAAGTCATTAAATGATTTTAGGACGCTAATAGAGGAGCTTAAAGCATATTGGAATGACTTGTGAAGGTGATTTAGATATTAGCGAAAAGAAAATAATTGGTTAATAGGAAGTTGACATGTGCCACATGCTTAATTAAAACGCTAATGGTGCTTAAAATATAATTAACTTGGTAATTTCGTAGTTGTTACAAAATTGAAAGCAAATTCATAATTTTTCAAAGGACAAATAATTTATAATTGAAAGTTACCAATTATGCTAAAAGAAATTAGATAAGATTTAAAATAAAAATAGAAAAGAAACGAAGAGAGAGAGAGTGGTGATGGGAGGAATCATAAAACTCTTTCTGGCAATCGAATCTGATAACAATTGTAGTGTTTGTTTTTAGAGAGAGAGGAAAGGATCACTACACCAAATTTTCTTCAAGATTTTTATTTCACTCTATTTTCTCAAATGAGCATAATACAATATTTATAGACTCAATAACACTCTTCAAATTTATACAATAACTAAAGCAGTAAACATACTTAAAAGACCTTAAAGACATTAAAGACATAATATGAAACAACCACGTAATATCTGAACTTTGGTTACTAAAACCATCATAACTTCTTCTAAAGAACTCCAAACGACTTGAAGCTTAAACCATCAGCAAGTTGATATCCGGGGCATTGCAATCCATAGGTCATACTTTAATTTGGTTACCATTTGACCCTTCAAAGCCTCGTTGAAAAAATCCCTAGAATGCAGAATGTTTTTTTAAGTTTAATTCTCAACAAATTCCTCCCTTAAACTCAAACATTTCTGATCCTTCATCTCGATCATCTTCTTGAGGTTTTCAAATAGCACCATTTGCAGTGATTTTATAAAAATGTCTGCCACTTGATCACGACTTGCAACGTGACTCATTCGCACTTTTCCTTTCTTGACATGTTCTCTAATAAAATGAAAGTGAACATCTATATGCTTACTCCTCTCATGATGAACTGGATTCTTTGCCAATTCAATTGCTGATTTGTTGCCAACTCGTATTTTGGCTGCCCCATGTTGCTTGAGATTTAACTCGTGTAGCAAATATCTTAGCCAAATTGCGTGACACACACACCAGGATGCAGCCACATGTTTCGCCTCGCATGTCGATAAAGTCACGATAAGCTATTTCTTTGAAAGCCATGTGATTGCCATTTCTCCCATATAGAACACGTATCCTGCTATACTTTTTCGGTCATCTACATCTCCTCACGAATTACTATTAAAGTAACCAACTAGCTTGTATTCATTTGTCTTTGAGTAGAGTAACCCGAGTGACTCTGTTCCTTGAATGTATCAAAGAATTCTCTTAATAGCTTTTAGGTGTGAGTGTTTTGGATCCTCCATGTATCGACTCACAATGCCGAAACTATATGCAATGTCCGGCCTTGTGCATGTGAGATATCGTAGACTCCTAACCAAGCTACAGTAGTCACTCACATTTACTTGATCTCCTCCCTCAAATTTAGAGAGTTTCATACTGAGCTCCGTCGGTGTTGCTATTGGCTTGCAATCTTCCATCTTGCTCTTCTTCAAAATGTCCCTCGCATATGCTTCTTGTGATACAAAAGTTCCAAATTTTTCTTGTATAATCTCAATACCAAGAAAGTACCTCATCAATCCCAAGTCTGTCATTTAGAATTCTCGCGTCATAACTTCTTTGAAATCTTCTATCATATTCTCGTTGTTCTCCATGAATATGAGATCATCAACATAAAGAGCAACAAACAACAAGTTCTCTTCTTCTTTCTTCACGTACAATGCGTGTTCATAGGGACATTGTATGAATCTGTTCTTCTTGAAGTAGGTATTGATTCGGGTGTTCCATGCTAGAGGCACTTGTTTTAGCCCATATAGCGCCTTCTTTCAGTTCAAAACTTTGTTCTCCTTTCCGACTTCCATGAATCCGGGAGGTTGCTCAACATAGACTTCTTCTTCAAGCACTATGTTTAGAAATGCGGACTTTACGTCAATTTGATAGATTGGCCACTTGAATTGTGCCACTTGAGATATAGGAAGTCAAATTGTCTCCATTCTTGCAACTGGAGCAAAAACTTCATCATAGTCGATCCCTTCTTTTTGTCTATAGCCTTTCGCAACTAGGAGTGCTTTGTATCCTTCAACCTCTGCTTTGGCATTCATCTTTTTCTTGTATACCCATTTCACTCCTATGGGTGGACATCCTTCCGGTAACTCCACCAAGTCCCACATTTCATTTCATTCGATTGCCTTTATCTCTTCATCCATCGCGGCTTTCCACCTCTTGTCTCTCACGGCCTCCTCAAAATCAATATTTTCTGTATCTACTAATAAGCAAACCAAATGTACTTCATTCGTCGAGTCTTATAGATCTTGTAGACTCTACATCCTTGGTTGTCTTGGCTCTTCTTCATTATCGGATGCTTGAGAGATTGTTGGTGTGATTATTGGTGCACCAGTTGATGGTTCTCCTTCACCTTGTGTTACCTCCTTTTGGTTCTTCCAATCCCATATCATTTCTTCATTCACTTGTACATCTCGGCTAACCACCCCTTTTTTATCAATTGGGTCAAACAGCATGAAAGCCTTCGTCTTCTCGTCATACCCGATGAACACATACTTCTTGCTTTTATCATCAAGTTTGGTTCTTCTTTGATTCGGTATGTGCGCGTAGGCTACACTTCCAAACACCTTAAAATGTGATACGGTTGGTTTATGGCCGCTCCAAGCTTCTTGTGGTGTTTGATTTGCCAATATCGCATGTGAGAATCGATTTTGAATATATACATCACATTGCACTGCTTCAGCCCAAAATTCCTTCGGCACATCTTTGCTTTTCAACATAGATCGAATCACATCGAGAACTGTATGATTTTTTCTTTCGACCACCCCGTTTTGTTGAGGTGAGTAAGGTGTGGTCAAGAATCTTTTGATTCCTTGTTCTTCGCAATAGCTTGTGAAAGTAGTTGACATGTACTCTCCACCTTGATCCAACTGTAAAGACCAGTTGTCTTCTCTACTAGCATCTTGAATTTCTTAAACACCTCGAATGCTTCCGACTTTTCCTTCAAGAAATAAACCCAAATCTTCCTTGTAAAATCGTCAATGAAAGTAATAAAGTACCTCTTCTCACTAAAGGACTTCGGTGTGAGTGGGCCGCATATGTTAGTGTGTACTAACTCAAGAGATCTCTTTGCATGATATTCTATCTTCTTTTGAAATGTACTCCTTGCTTGTTTGCTGACTACACATCCCTCTCAAAATCTCTTGAGGTAGTCCATGTTCGGTAGCCCATGGACCATTTCCTTCTTTGCTAACTCTTTTAAGCCACCATAATGTAAGTGCCTAAATCGTAAATGCCAGAGCCATGCTTTGTCCTCCATATTTACTTGCATACACCTTTCTCGCACGTTCTTCAAGTTGAGTTTGAACATTCGATTCTTTGTCATCTCCACGTGTGCCAGTAAGCGACCATTTTTGTCCTTCAAGTGCAACATCCGTTCTTGCATGAAAACAGAACATCCCTTCTCCAATAGTTGACCCATGCTAAGAATGTTACTCTTCAAATCGGGTACATAGTAGACATCTTCCGTTGTTCCTTCCTTTTCATCTTTTTTTTCAAAACGTATTTTGTCTCGGCCTTTAACTTGAACCTTTGAGGCATCTCCAAAAAACATGTGTCTGTCTTTAATCTCTTGCATATCAACAAAGAGATATTTGTGTCCACACATATGATTGCTAGCACCGGTGTCGAGATACCATACCATATCGCATTCTGGATTGGTGTCCTTTTGGGCCATCATGAGAACGCCATCATCTTTTGTCTCATCTTTCACAACTAGATTCACGTTTTCTTCCACCTTCTTCTTGGAGTAGCATTCCTTTGCGTAGTGTCCATACTTTCCACAATTGTAACACTCGACAGTTGAATGATTTGACTGACCACCTCTTCCACGACCGCGTCCTCGTCTACGCCAATTTTGTTAGCTAGTCTCACCCTTCTATTTGCGATTATTTCTGTGATTGCATCCTCCTCCGAGACCAAAACCATGACTCCACAGCCATGTCCTCTTCCTCGGTTGTGTTGCGCGTACATTACCTTATTGTCGTTGATAGTCGTCTTTGTTTGTAAGGCCTCGTCTAAGACTTCTTGTGCCTTCTTTTTCTTCCTTTGTTCATGTGACTCAAGAGAGCCAGCGAGTTCATCGATGGTCATCTCTTCCTAATTCTTTGACTTCTTGATTGCGCATACAATATTCTCAAAATTCTCTATCAATGACCAAAGAATTTTCTCCACGACTCTTGCATCCGTGAGGGTTTCTCCATTGCGTTTAAGACGATTCACCACCGTTTGCACATGCGTGATGTAGGTTGATATGTCTTCCGACTCCTTCATCTTCATGGCCTCCAACTAGCCACGAAGAGTTTGAAGCCACACTTGTTTAACTCGATCGGCACCCTGAACACTTTTTGTAAAGTGTCTCATGCTTCCTTCAACCAACAATCTTCTCAAAACAAGACTCATCTACTGATTGAAACATGAGATAGAGAGCGGTCTTATCCTTCATTCGCATTTCTTTCAATGCTTTTAATTGATTTTCTGTCAAGGCACCAATGGTTTCCATCTCCGTGAAACCGATTTTCATCTCCGTCAAACCGATTTTAACTACTTCCCACGCATCTTGTGTACCAAGCATTGCACGCATTTGAATGCTCCAATTGTCGTAGTTCGTCTTGGTGAGTCATGGCGTGGCATATGTCCCAACGGTGTGCTCCCATGGTACGACATAGCTCTGATACCAATTTGATAACAATTGGAGTGTTTGTTTTTGGAGAGAGTGGAGAGGATCACTACACCAAATTTTCTTCAAGATTTGTATTTCACTGTATTTTCTCAAATGAGCATAATACAATATTTATAGACTCAATAAGACTCTTCAAATTCGTACAATAACTAAAGCAATAAACATACTTAAAAGACCTTAAAGACATTAAAGACATAATATGAAACAACCACGTAATATCTGACCTTTGGTTACTAACACCACCATAACTTCTTCTAGAGAACTCCAAACGACTAGAAACTTAAACCATCAGTAAGTCGACATCTGGGGGATTGAAATCCATAGCTCATACGTTTAATTGGGTTGCCATTTGACCCTTCAAAGCCTCGTTGAAAAATGCCCTAAAATGCAAAACATTTTTTTGAGTTTAATTCTCAACAGAATCAAGTTAGCTTCAACAGGAAAAACATGTTGTGAGCTGAGACGAACACTTTGGTATAAATTTTGTGCAACAAGAACGTGAAATCAGTAAAAGTAATTGGAACTTTTTACATTTTAAATGCATATGTATTGAATTGTGTTAGGAAGTGTTTTGATTGGCAAAAGTGGTGTCAATTAAAAGAATATTTGATTTTAAATACATTGGTATAAATTTTTTTGTACAAAAAATGTGTTTTGGTTGAAATTTGGTCAGAAAACAGTTGCCAAGCAAATGAATTGCTAAATGAAGTTAACGCCTCAATATTATGCATTATGCCAAGTGTTAGAGTGGTAAAACACAGCAAAATGGAAAGCTGGCTCATGGAAGCTATGACATTTTAAGGAAGAATGCCTTAGCTTTCTGAGGAAGAATGCCTCGACATTCTAAAGAACAAAATGTCTTAGCGTGTTTTTTTATGCCACGGTGTTTTCACATGGAGTGCTCTAACTTTCCATGTAAGCGATGCCTCAGCGTAGGTTATGCCTCGACATTATTTATGCCCCAATGTTTTTGGGTAATGTCATGCTGTTCTTTGAAGATTTTGTTTTAAAAATATTTTCAAAATGCATTATTTACTCAATATATTTTATAGTGTCACACTAGTACACTATGACACAATATTCCATTATTATATGAATAAACTAATTAAATAGTGGAATGAATAAAGCATTGTATGTATGACAATTAACACATATCACTGCATTTGTGTGATGATGAAACACACCATTTGTATGAGAGTGGAAAGTATGTGATTAGTTTACATAAGACCCTAATCACTATTTTTCGAGTTATGAGTATGCGAATCCATGGAGTAGATAAGAGATCAACTCAATGCCCTCATTTGGTGTGAAACCCTAAAATCACATGAGATAACAGAATTTGGTTTGTAAAATTCGAGATTTTAAAAATAATTTTTAAGTGACACGTATAAATTTTTTGCAAATTTTCTATGAAATGTGAAAGAATTGGCATCTTTTCTCGCTTAGCAACCACGTGTGCGATTTACCATCAAACGGTCGAATTAGGTTTTTTCGAGCGGAAATTTATTTTCGGAGATGTTTTGGTAAATTATTTTGAATAAGAAATGGTTTTTGGTTGGCGTTTTAAAATAATCGAATTTTAAAACAGAAATTAAATAAGATATATATATATATGTATTATCTTATAAAAAAATATTTTAATTAAAAGAAAAAGGGTTAGAAGAAGCTTCCCCTTCTTCTGAAAAGAATCGCGAGCTCCTTCCCTGTGTCCCCCATCAGCAGAGGGCAATTCCACGAGGAGTCAGACAGCGACGAGCTACCGGTTCCGGGCGACGAAGAACAGTGATAGGCGAGCTCCATCTATGGGTTGCGTCGTCCAACAGAGCCTTGTTTCTTTCCAAAGGGGGAAGGATGGGCAACACACCTACACCACGAACACACAAAATTAAATCATTCAAACATTATTCGATTCATTTTTCTTGAAATAATTAAATCCATTCCACTAATATAAACATACATATTCCTAACACTATGATAATTAATAGTTCTTACCAATTTTGGTACATCCTATTCAAACAAGTAGTAAAAAACCACTTATTTTAGATAATTAAAGTTATGAAACAAACAACACGAATTCATTACTTAGGAATGAACCTACAAGCCACTAGGAAAATCCACTATATACATCAACTATTATGAATAGAATATTCTATTTCACACACTATACTAGAATAATAGGTTTAATAACTATTTCACGATACTTCACTCATTAATTATCATTCCTTATAATTTATATTTATACTCTAGTTTTAATTATCGTTCCACCTGTCTTTATTATTCTCAGTTTATTATTAATTTATGGAATACTTTTATGTTATAGTAAATATTGGGATGATTCCTAAACATTAGAATGAATAACATAGACGAAGTAGAAAAACTTCAAATCCATAATTTACATATCAGAAACATAACTACAGAATTTAATAATCTACTAGGAATTCCCTTTCAAGTTCTCTTACCTAAAAATCTACCTAATGGAACTAACTATGTCATATGAACTATATGTTCACCTACAGATTTAACAGATAATAATAAAATTAAAGCTCTCCTAAATAATATAATGGAAATATTATCTTATCTAATAATTCACTATAATACAGAAGATACAATTAATAGAAATGAATTCATAACAGAATATTATTGCAAACTAAAAACAAAAACAAAAGATGCAAAAGACATTTGTTTAGACAATCAAAATAGATTAACAAAAATTGAACAAGATATTAACGAATTAAAAGAAAAAGTTAATAATACTCAAATAATGATAATAAATCTTGAAAACTATTTACGAAAACATCTAGGATGAATAATAGTTTAATTAAAAATATAAAACTTATTGAACAAAATTTGATAATTCACATAAATGACTTAATTAAACAAATTAATGAAGTAAAACAACAAAATATCAAAATACATAAAATACTAAAAGAATTCAATAGCTATAAAGAAACATACAAAGAATTAACAAAAGCTAAAAATATAATATTTCAATTAATTAATAAATTCCTAAAAGATCCTGAAAAACAAAGTCAAAAAATTAATTACAGTAAATATATTGTTGAAATTATAGATAATCAGATCCTGAAAAACAAAGTCAAAAAATTAATTACAGTAAATATATTGTTGAAATTATAGATAATCTACAACAAATAATAATTAAACAAGAAAGAAAACGATATCTAACTATTGAAGACCTAAAACATATTAATCCAGATAAAAAATTAAAACAAAAATGAACAATTCAACCACCACCATCTATATAATGGAAAATCTAGAAGAACAAAAAGAAAGATTAACAAAATTTATTTGCAAAACTAGATATACCAAAAGAAGACAATAAAAATATCCAAGATGAATATCTTCTAATGAATAAAGAAGCTGACACTAATGAAATAGTATTTGATTATGAATCTTATTCGGACGAAAATCCATATGAAAATCCCTAGAATCCACATTATCCTCATTATGTAAAACAAGAAAGTCCAGAGTCTATAGAAATCAAAATTACAGAAAACATACCCATGATGAAACACAAGATAAATAATTATATGAATAAACAAGGATATTATTATAAAAATAAATGGACTAAGATACCTAATCAATATATTCAAAAGATTGAAAGTCCTTTAGGATTAAATATTGTAAATCTAGACTGTGTTGAAAACGAAAATAAAGTTTTAGAAGATTGAAAAAATAGAATTAATATCTTTATACAATTAAATCAGGAAATAAAAGATTTAACACCTGAAGATTTATTTAATTATGTAACACATCAAACAATAGGAATAGTATATAAACATTTAACTTTCTTAACAAATAATGATAAAAATTCAATATTAGACACAGATACAATCACTACATTAAAAAATATTGTTCAAATCTAACTCAAGAATTTATAGGAAGATATTCAAAAGAATATGAGAATTCTACTACAATTACTTTTATTAAGAATGCTTTTTGGAAATTAACTAATTTACAAATTTGTGATTTATGCTTTGTAGAAAACTTTATTTGTGAATTTAAAGATTGATATTATGATCTAGATGATAAACATAAAATCTTAGCAAAGGAATTATTTTATCAAAATTACCTTCTGGTATGCACTTATTAATTGAAGAAAATTATCGTCAAGGAGTAGAACAGCATGCATTATCTAATTCCTTAGAAGCTAGAATCACATTATTAAGAGCATGAATGCAACAATCCTGCACTATAGAAATAGTTAAACAACAAGCAAAAATTAAATTATGTTGTGAAAAAATAACCAATAAAGTAGGTCAATACGAATGCAAAGAAAATAATTATAAGAAAAAAAATGGAAAAAGATCCCTTACAATAAATATCAAAAATATAAAAGGATACAACCTTATAAATATTTCAAAACTAGACAACAATATAAATGAAAGATCAAAACAAGACCTAATAATTTATGTCCTACTAATAAACCTAAATGCACTTGCTAGTTATGTCATGAAGAAGGACATTATGCCAACAAGTTTCCACAGAGATTTAATAATAACACTAAAACTCAAACTTTAAAATTAGCTTATGAAATTGGGTATGACCCTATTGAAGATTCTAACATAGAATCCGATATCGATATTTATGCATATGAATCTGATTACTCATCCACTAGTTTTGACTGAACAATTAATTCATTTTACTACTCTTATTTCGTTCTCTATCTCTCTTTTTCGGGGTGGTAGGGATACTATCATTATCATTACAGGAATTCAAGAAGATTATTTTTCAATTTATTACTAACAAGATTTGAATTGTAAGAAATTGAAAAGTATGAACAGGTTTAGAGACAAGTCAATATCAGAATCTCAACCAAATGAAAGCAGTAGTAAAATCAATACTACTTCAGGTATTAATCGAAAAACTCGAGCTTCAGTTCAAAAATCTTATCAATCATACCTAATGAGTATAATAGTGATGAATTTTACTATTTACTCAAGAATACTTATCAGAGCTTTTGCTCAAAGAACTTTCGGTTCAGTATGCCTAACGAGTACAATAGTGATGAACTTCACTATTGACTCAAGAATACTTAATCAGAATACTTATCAGAGCCTTTGCTCATTGAACTTCAGTTCAAACTACCTATCAGAGCTCTTGCTCATAGAGCCTTTGGCTTAACGAACTTTGGTTCGTATCACCTAGAAAGAGCTTGCGCTCATACTTCCTATTACATTAATTATTAAAAGTGGTGTATGTCTTAGACTACTCACTTACCTATTTACCATTAAAGTGATGGATTGCTCCACTCACTTATCTTCCTATTCAAAAAACTTATTCTTCATGGAAGTAACATCTCATCACACCTAACATATTCTTATTATGAAAATAATAAGAATTCCTTATTTATTCATACCTTTCATTTCAATAGCTGAAAGAAGGAAAGTGATAAAAGACCTAGACCTATCTAGGCCTAATCATTATGTCCATTCTTAAATCACTTCTATCATCCTATAAATTGACATCATTATGACAAGTTCATCATCAAGAAATTGTCATTTGCTTATATTCGAAAGAAGCTAGGAATGAAGATCAAGGTACCTACTTTCCTTACTTCTACAATCGAAGTTTATGTTGATGAAGATTATATATCAAGACTATTCAAGAATAGCAGAAATAGAAAGAATTTTAAATATAACAAGCTTGAATTCAATTACAAGAAGCTCATGCCGTATTAGACAAATTATTATCTAAACATGAAGCACTTAGCACTTCAATAAAGACTTTATCATCTTTATTACAATAGTCTTATCAGCCAGCAGCACTATCATTAGTATTCAATACTGCCACTACTACTTAGACAAATAAAGTATTATGGTCTGTCATTGTAGATAAGGAAACAGTAGAACAAATGAGACAAGAACAAAAAAATCAAGATGACGAAGATGAAGATTATTTGGTCAAAAGGTATTATGTCATATTTATTGGACCATTCAGAGGAATGTATAATGGCTGGAGTATAGCTTCTCAGCATATCACTGGAAAAAGAGTCATACATAAATTGTATAACACAAAAGCAGAAGCTCAGAAGGCTTTATCTGAATCCTATAAAGCTATCGCTCAGAAGGACCTAGCAGAATCAGCAGAACCAAATTTATTAGAAAAAAGAATGAATATTATTGGACGAATTCCTATTACTAAAGAAAAGGAAAAAATTCACGAAACAACATTAGAAAAATGTCAGAAATACTGGGATACTATTGTAGATTACAAAGACATTCATACTACCATGAATTTCTATCAAAAGATTCATGGACCAGGACCTAAAGTCGTTTTCCTATCAGAAGCAGATCCTATGACTATCTATGAATATTTTCAAAATGGATTAATCGATACTATCTATTCAACAACAATGAAAGATTTCTTAGAGTTTCCTATCAAGAGTAGATAAGTAATTAGAACTTATTTTGAAAGAGTTGCCAAAGGACGAGAAATCTTCCTAAGAGTTCATTCTTCCTATCCAATGTTCAGCGGATCAAATAATGAAGTAATCATACCATCATTAGCCATCATTACAATGAGAATTTCTAGTCAAGGATATCCGACTAGAGATACTTTTGAAAATTTCAGTATTCCACAAGATATGGAAGCAAAATTATTAGTAGGAATTTTTTATCAGAGTCAAAGAATTACTTCTGATGGCACAACCAAAATTAATTATGTGAGTACAACTCTTCTTATATATTCTCATGGAGTTAATACTATCTCAACAAAAGAATTAGGAGCCCTTGCGGTATTCGAACAAATGTTCTATTGCCTTGGAGGACCTCTACAATTATTATCAGTACCTATTCAACAACAATTATGCAGTCTTATTAACAGAAATGATTCACATGAATGTATACATTGTTCCGAAACTCGAAGCAAGCATAGTAGCAGAGGCAGCAATAATTAAAGAATTCTTATCAGATAAAGGAAATAAGATAAAGACCACTCAGACTATCAGACAAGAAGAATCAACCTACAGAAGACTCCACTAGCATCGAATATATTCTTTTATTTGTCTTTATAATGTAAATTATTGTACTTTGATTCCCGCTGTCGGGAATCACTTTTTATTTTTTGTACATTAGTGTGTGTTAGGGAATATATTCCCTCAGCTTTAGCTGTTTATTTTTCTTTTAGTCGTGTCTGTAACGAATATATTCCTTGTCATGGAATATATTCCTTTCTTTTGTTTTTAATGTAACCGTTGTCGGAGAATCTTATCCCCTAGGTTCTGTAAGGAGCTTGATCCTCCTATAAATAAGGATGTTCTTAGTTGAGAATACTCAGAGTTGAAAGCAACAGAGCAGTTGGTGTAAGTCTCGCCTACGTTTCCTCTCCATTCAGCTTCGGCTGAATGTTAAGATCCATGAGGTAATTATCACTTTGTTCTTTTATCAAAGCTTATCAGAAATTATCAAAACCTATTAGGTATTATCTACTTATTATTTATGTCTGATAATTTAGCATCTTCTTCTTCCTTAATTAATACTAATATATTTGAATCATTTGAAGAACAAGAACACTTAGGATATATGTTTCATGGAATCATTAATAACAAACAGATTAGGAAAACTGAATTATCCTTAATAGAGAAACATAATTTTGATATTTCTTTTTAAATCAAATAAAACAAAAACTATCCAGAAAAAACGTAATTAAATATGGAATCATGATAGGAGAAGAAGCTATACCTATTGAACAAAGTTATGCAAATATTACTATACCAATTATTAATAAACATCAAATTTTTGAAAGAATACAGAAAATGGAACAAAAAGAACGTCAAAAAATCTCTTATATTCATTGTAGCACTATTCAAATCTTATTTAAAAGTACATTTATGGAAGGAATTAATACTCCTATTGAATTAGAAATCCGAGATGATAGACTACTTAATAATAACGAAAGTATTATTGCAAAAGGATTAGGCAATCTATCCCAGGGAAAAATAAAATTTAATATAAATATTCAGTTAGTATTAAGTCTAAAAGATAAAGATTTAAGTAGATCCTTACCTATATGATATGAATTAAAAAGAGATAATTTCATGAAATCTAAAAATCATCCATTTACCATTACATACAAAATTAATTATGCTTTAACAAACAGTCATCACAGTTTAATCTTTAAAACAGATGAAAAAATCTCTATAGATAAATTATTTCAACCATTATTAAAATTAGAAACACCAAATTTATTTCTTAAAAATCCTGAACAAAAACTTATTACAAATAATAGATATAGTCATAAGCGTAGTTTATCTTGTTCTGAACCTACTAACTTCATACCTTATGAATTCCCAAGACAATCCCTAGTATATGACTTTCCAAAATCATTGCAAATATAGGATAAATCCCTTTAATACAAAAATCATCTGAAGACGAAAAACTTGAAGAAAAAGAAAAACCTACAATACAATCATTAAAAACAGTAATTCGCTCATTAAGCACAAGAATGAATTAAAATGAAACATTGGTATATTTACACATACCTATTAAATCATTAATATTAAATTTCAAATCCAAGAAGAATGTCTCAACAATTAGAATCTCTCTTAGTAAAATCTGGTATATTTACTTGTTGTTTTGTTAAAAGCTCCCGAAGAGTTGTGTCCTGAAATTGGTTTTGTTGATTCCACCCTTATTTTCATTACTACCTATATTTGAGGGTTGAGGGTTTTATTCTATAGATTGAGTTGGTTTCTTAGTTCGGCTCTACATTTGATTTCTGTCCATTGGACTTTGATAAATTCCCATTCTCTGTTGATTTAGATTCGATTCTATAATTTGAATTATGCCAATAGACATTTTTTAGGAATGTTTTCTCTATTGTCTTAGGTTCTATTCTGCCATTGGTCACTATTTTGCTGGACATTATCGCAAGGTCATGTTCGGTCAATTGAATTTGGGTTCTATTTTACTATTGTGATTTAACTAAGGCTTAGGTTGAGGACTTGATAGTTGGTGATTATTTACAATTTAGTGTGCTTTTCCAAAGAGTGTACTAGATTTTGTAGTTTCGGTCTCGGCCTTGGTTATGGGTTCTGTTGTGGGATGTTGTTTTGGATAGTGAAATTTTGAAGTGTTGAGGTGTTAAATTGTTTAAGGCAAAACCCAAGGATAGTTGTTAGTGATGCTTTGGGTTATTCTTTTTCTTTGTTGGTTGGAAGCTTTTAGACATTTTTTAAATCTCTGTTATGTCTTGTTTGATAACGCAAGGAGTAAATGTCTTGTTGTGGCATTGATATTATGTTTTCCATATTAATGACACTCTGTGGTTCAGGAGTTATGTACTATTAGCTGTATATAATGACTTGTGTAGTCAAGGACTTGTACTTTATTGTTTGGGGTTTGTTCCCTGTTCATTTATTTCGTGGGTATATAGGTGACTGGAGATAGAGTTATGTTGTGTAGGGTTGTGTCATATAACTCACTTATGGCTTTGATGAGCATAACTGGAAGTAATATTCTGTAGCGACCCGCGCTTATTTTTAAAACTTTTTCCTTTTTAATAACTGAGTAAAATTTTTCTTTTTATTTATTTAAGCATATGAGGGTGAATAACTAAAGTTAGCGAACAATTTAAAGTGCATAGTTAAATCGGAGTAAAAGCATAAACATAATTAAATCCAAAATAAGGTTTGACAATCAAAATGTGAGTTAATAGTATTACAAAACATTTATAAATTATCAACCCATTTCAAAATAACATTTTCGTCTCATACGAGCCATAACCCGCTCAAGTCGATTTAGCTGGGTAATCCAAGTGCTCAACTGGTAATGCATCGTTGTCCACTCCGGGAGTGACCATATCCAAACACTAACCTACACCACAAGAAAACTGTGAGCACAAGGCCCAGTAAGGAACGAGATATGCAATATGATGTATGCCTCTGACTCATTATATCAGAATGAGATCTCCTCAAACTGTTCTTTACTTACGGTTACGTATATATATATCAACTCATACGTTGAGCTAGGACATTGGAGGTTTTTGCCACAGGAAGTAATGGCCGCTAGTCAGCATCTAACCCTCTGGTAGATAAGCTCTCGCGACTCAACAAGGGAAGGGTATAATCTCGAGTCTCCCATCAAAGGCAGACAGGCTCTCGCTTCTCGCAAAGGGTAGGGTATAATCTTGAGTCTACCTGGTTACAATCCGAACCACCTCCCCACCTCCAATTCCCATTACTTTTATTTTCCTTATCTTTTTCCTCACACATATGAATACTAACCTACGTGTGGTATTTCCTAGGGGTTTCTATTATTATGATGCATGTCAATGCAACACTAGAATTATAACAATAAACAATTCAATCTACTCACCAAAAATTAACAATTCTATATTACCAAAGGATTTCCAAATGATAGCAGAACAAGAACAATATTCAACGTATTATCATATTTGAAATTCGAAAGAAGAATGACAGCGATTAACACTGAAATAAGATGTGCTTTCATGCTTAGTTTTTGATAGAAAATAACAACAAAACATGTTAGATATCAACGAAATAAAGTGTGCAATCATGCTTTGAATTGAATGTAAAGACAGCAGCGAAATGGATATCAAACGTGCTCAATAATTGAAAGATTACAGTCGTGATATACATAAAACGATAGACATGCTTGATGACAATTCAATGGCATGAAATGAACATGGATATAATAAGCAAGGATAGCATATTAATCTAATTATAAAACTCCAGTACAGAGTGTATCAAAGCACTATTTTTGACAACTGAAAGCCAAGTGACGAAGCTATCGATGAACTCAAAAATTAGCTAAAGACTAATGAATCTATTATTTCTAAGATAGTACTTCAACACTCAATAGCAAGGTCTATAAGTGTACAACCATAGAGAATTAACAATCGATCTACCACTTACAGAACAACATGGAAAATATATATATATATATATATATATATATATATATATATATATACACACATCTAATTGAGAGTTAGATTAACATTAAACAACAAGAATCGGACTATCCAAAGTAGCAAGTATATCAATAGTTTTTAACCTTTTTAGAGCTAGCAAGAGTTAGCATTACAAGGAAGAAATCCAGATCTAATTAATCATACAATCCAACTGAAAGTTAACATGCCAAATCAACAAGTAGATTATATAGTAGAAATGTAATCATACAATAGCTACGAATTTTTAGAGAATAGAATCAACACTTTCACAAGATATAGGCAGTGAGTGTTATTAATTTCAAGCAAACAGAGACAACCTTAGCAATTTATAGAAATCAGATCTTGAGCAAAACAACAATGACATTACTTGTGGTGTAGGGCCTCCACATGACCAAGACTTACTCAATTCTTTACCTTTCAATTACAAGCAGATGAGGATTCACAGCACTGGACAATCGCAGCAATAAGAAGCTCCGAAACAATAGCTCATCCCACCACACACGCGCACTCAGCTTTCTCTCTCACTCACACTTACTCACACGACTCGCAGAGAGACAACACCGCACCATTAGGAAAAAAATGCAAACCAACAGACCTGTAGCTCGCCACTTATAGATGGAGGAAGCGAAGCTTCCAAGAGAACTGTTTAGTGAGTGGACAATCACCCATAAAAAGGGAGAGGGGTCCATTGAAGTAGAGCCACGTGGAAAATCAATTATCTTCTCGGGGAGGAAGAAAAGACTTCATGCAGGGAGGAAGAAAATCTTGCGAGAGAAGAAGAGAAATGGCCTGGAGAAACTATATTTATTGCCTTAAGTTGGTTTTTTGGTTGAGGGAAGACATCTGAGCCTCGACCGCATTCCCAAATTTCCTTCAGAATCGCGTTTTCGTTCGAGGAAGACGTCTGAAATCTCGACTGCATGTCGACCAAAATGTCCAATAATTTTGACAGATTCAAACGCTTCTCGACCACACTCGATCGTATGTCGACCAAAGGTCAAATAAATTTGACAGATTCAAACACTTCTTGACTGTACTCAACCGTATGTTTGACCAAAAACGTAAAATGCAGTTGGAAGTGCATTTCAGACGCAAACCGCCGTCCCAACTTTGATCTCACCAAGAAGGAAAACTCGTAATGCACATTTTTCCCTTAAAATTTTGTAGTTAAATCACTCCATAATATTTCCCATATATTTACATGGTATAAATCGATAAGGTACCGTCCCGCAATATAATATATTATTTTTCTCAAAATTTATTACATTATATAAACAAGGGAAAATATCGAGGTATTACATATTCTATTGAGTAATAAGGTTGGAGATTCTGTTAGGATTCCTAGATTTGATCTTCAGTTTGGGACTCGTGGTTGCCTTTAGAAACCATCCTGAATTCTAGTCTTGTTTAAGACTTGTATGTAATCTCTTGTATGTTTGATGCAATGTTGACATCGACCTTGTTATAGGTTCTGGAGGTGTTGGCTAATTTGACTTTTAGTTTACGATAGCGCGTGGAGCGGGTTTATCGGTAAGCGTGTCGTGGTTGCCATCGAGGTAGGGATCTTTATACTTTCTGTGCTGAATTGCATCATGGTTTTCAAAACTACTATTTTGTGGGATATCGCAATTGAAAACCAGACGAGCACTGTTCGACAGCATGTCTGCTTTTACATATACATATGTTTTCTCACGTTTACATTATGCTTTTACATATACATATGTTTTCTCACGTTTACATGATGCGTTAGGCACTCTAGCACTAAAGCATCACGAGGCTATCCCATCAACCTTTTACTATGAGAAGGTTTGATATTGGTTACGTACATTGGGAGGATGAATCCTCTAGATGCTTTAGGTACTCTAGCGCTAAAGTATCATGAGAGTATCCCCGAAATCTTCTACTGCGAGAAGATTTGATATGTATATCAGGAGGATGAATCCTCTTGATGCTTTAGGCACTCTAGTACTAAAGCATCATGAGGCTATCCCCGTGCAATCTTCTGTTGCGTGAAGATTGGTCGTTTACGTGCGAAATGACAATGGAGCATTCATGAAATGTCATAAGGTTACAAGTCCTGGAAGTGGAAAAAAAGGATGGAGCATTGGTGACATGTCCTCATGCGAGAGTCCTGAAAGTCAGAAACAGGATGGGAGGGTAATGACACCTCCTTATGTCGAAAGCCCCTAAATCTTGCATGGGTATTTGTCACACTGAGTGGCAAGTTGTCAGTCATGAAGATTAGCCTATCCTAGTACCGTTTCATTTGGCTTGTGGCTAGATGGCTTGAGCTTGCTCATCGGCAACCCTCGTCAATTTGGAACACTAAGGTATCCTAATGAGAAATAGTCTATCGTGAGCAACCTCATCCGTTACTGCGATTATACGAGTTGTGTCGCTGCTGAGCTAATCGCCAACAAATTGGGGGACGTGCTAGATCATTGCATAGCCATCATTGGTATTCTTTCATGCCTTATGAGTTGTTACTATTGGCAGATAACCACCTTTTTGTGACATGTGCTGGGCAGTTGTCCAAGTTGTGTCACTGCTGAGCTAATCTCCGGTAACTTGAGTAATGCACTGGATGCTCAGATCGTATAGGCGTTGACTACAGCTTGCCGACACATCTGGGGGGTTACACAAGTTGTGTCATTGCAGAGCTTGCTCATCGGTAACTTGGGTAATGCATTGGATCTTTGGATTGTAACGGCGGTGGCTACGACCCATCGGCACATTCGAGAGATTACACCACTTTACGATGATGAATGACGGATGAGTCCTTGTATGACCATCCCTTTTCATGGATGAAATTTTCATATGGAAAACAATGTCGGCATATTTTGCGATTACAGCTATCTATGTATACAAGAAGTTTTGATAAAGCCACATCGAGGGCCATGGGCCCATTTTGTTAAAATGATAAAGAGGTTTTAAATATTTAAATCCATGTAAGGTAAATGAGAAGCATGAAATGGTTTTTAAAAGATAAGGAAAACAGTTTTAGCATGCATTGCATTTAGTATAGATTTCCCTACTGAGTTAGTCACTCACTCCTTAGACTATATTTTTTCCCATGTTAGGGTGTAGGTTCGTTGCACTGATCGTGTACGTGTGGAAGCAGGGCTGTGCTGGTGTCCTTGGTTGGTGTCTCGATCTCCACGCAGATGGGTGGAGGTTCGTCAGTTCAATCCCTCCATTCCTAGTACATTGGATTTTAGTTTTTGGTGTTGTTTGATTTAATTCTTGCACAATACCTTCCTTTATTATGCTATCATGTCTCTAGTTGATCACTCTATGGACCCCAACCCATGCGATTTGGGTTTGGACTTGGTATTATTTCCATTAAGACTTCCGTATAAAAATTCACGCCTTGGGCTTCGTAACCTGGTTCTCTCCAAGAATCTGGCTGCCTGACCCGGCATTTCTGTTTGGTCTGCCTCCGGGTCGTGACATTGGTGGCTAGAGCTAGAAGGGTAAAACTATGAGATGCCTAGTGTTGTGCAGTAGATCCCATACTGTTAGTGATGACATACACATATCACATTGGACATATTGGCATATAGACTAATGTCAATATGAGTAATAAAAAAAGGTAATTAATAATATATTATCATTTGCATAACACATAACACAATATGTTGCATTTGAGTGCTACGTCCATATTATAGCATTTGTCCACTATAGAGTATTTGTGGTGGAGGTACGGGTGTGCTAGACACAAAATTATTATTTTCGAGTGTGTCACGCGCACATAGGTTCAACTTCATTTATTTAAATTTAGACGAGTTTAGATTCTTTTACTGAGTTTCAAGTAAGCTCACATTGTACACAATCCTCTGTTTTGCAGTTACAAGAGAAAGCGACCAAAGCCAAAAGGGAAAGTCAAGGGTAAAGTAAATTGAAGACATCTAAGGCATGGTTGTTTGCCTAGAGGTTTCCACTCTCACTGGAGAGTTTCCACTATGTGTTTATGTGACATCCTACCCAATTTAAAAAATATATATTAAATTTCTAAAGAGATAAAACAACCCCCTTTCGGGGTTGTTGCCAAAATATGGGGGAGACCCCTTATTTTCGATGAAGTGGGGGAAACCTCCCCCCTACTCCACAAAATCTCCTCCCTTGCTCTCCTGGAAGCTTTCCTCTCTAGCAAACATTTAGTGTGGAAGGAAAAAATTTTCATCAAAGGATTGGCAGTTTTCCACATCACCGTGTTAAGTTTCCATTTTCTGTAACACCCAATTCTCTTATACCTTCTTAAATTGTTTCTAAGGAAAGGAAATTTGATCCTTTAGAGACTAGGAGGCGACAATTGTGTTGTGAGGAAAATTCCAGCCTACGACTGAGGGTGTAAAACATATTATTCAGGTAGTGAAAAGAGTTGGAAAATTAAATTTTAAAGATTTCTATTTGTGATAAAGATTCTGGATTTTTTTTGATTGAGTATTGGATTAGTATATAACATTTTGATGGTTCCATATTTGTTATGGGTAGTACTGAAGGTCAGGTAGGATTTTTTCAGAGCGAAAGTTTCCATCTTTCGGCAAGCAACGCTTCGATAGAACTGCTGAGGGTGTTTTGACCATTGGCTATTCCACAAAATCGCTAAAGGCTATATCTTGGGCTTGAAATCTTTAGGCAAGAGTTATGACTGGAACTCTTGACCTTTGCCTACCAGCGATCATCTCATGAATGGTTGCGGTCAATGCAACACTCAAACTCTGTCTATGGCAAAGCGGACTCGAACTCTGTCCATAGATAGAGTTATTCCGAAGACCGATTTGGATTATGTTGGGTTTTCAACCCTAACATTCTTAAGTTGTTCTCATTAGCTTGAAAATTTAAATATTAATTTTAAATTCTGATTCTAATCTTTAGTAAAATTTTTATGATTAAGTTCCTAAATGTTAAAAAAAATTTATCAAACTTTTTGTTGTTGGGTTTCAGTAAGCTAATTATGATTGGGCCTTAATATTGGTTGACCTAATTACGAGGTAGGGGTTATTTTATATTTAATGTACTTAAATTTCTAAAATGGAAGTATTAATTTAAATTGAATTTGTTAATTTTAATATTTAGTTCAGTTACATTCATTTTTTGTATTTATTTACTTTTAAATGTTAAAATGGGTAATAGATAGTTGTATGTATCGTGTCCTTGGGTTTCAAATCCATAAACTTGATCAAGATCTGTTTGGCTATTTACGATCACCTGAGTATCGCCTTTATTTAAGTTTTGTTATTTAATTTATTGATCATCACTTCTTCTATATATTGACTTGTTAAAATAATTAATTGACAAAATATGTTAAATTTATATGACATAAAAGTTGAATATAAAATTAAATTTCTACTGAGTTATTTGACTCACCCCTTACTTATTTTCACTTTTGAAGAAATAATCAAATAAATCCCCAATTGTTATCTCAGGAGTAGAAATTGAAAGTTTTTCTTGTTAGAATTATTTTATTATCTTTCTAGAGATATTAGTTATTTTTGTGTGGTTCGTACCTAGTTTCTACTTGAGTTTAATTTTTAAGACATTTTCTTTTATAATTGAAACTCTTTTATTTTACGTTATTTGTAAGTCACTATTGGACCTCTATATTTTATTTTGGGCTTGATTTGTCAGTATAATTTTCCTTAATTTCCACTGACTATAAATTTTGGATTAAGAAATGGGTCGGACGATTCAGTTCATTTGAGCTAGATCGGTCATCGTTCTATCTCAGGTCCCCTTTGGGGTGTGACAAAAATTTTGGTAACAAAGCATGGTTCGATTAATCCTAGGAGCAAACAATTTAGAAATTAATAGTGAGAAAATTTAGATGTTCTATTGTTGTGCATGAGATGGTTCAAATGTCTAGTAAAATTTTTTATTGAGTCAGGGTGATACTAAAAAGACATCTTGGGGTCGTCCGCATGGGGATGACAATATTTCACAGTATGTATAGTATGAAACTAAGTTAGAAGTAGTAGGGTGTGTAATTCATAAATTGTTGGAAGAATTCTTTATGGAGAAATGAGTCTATGAACTCTTCTGGGTTGTGTGTGAGCCTGTTAAGGCTGAACTCAAGAAATCTATATTAAGAATTAGCCTAAAGTTTAAATTTCTTTATGGAAATCCATCATTTGCCTCATCTTATTTGTTATTTATTAGTTCAAAATTTGGGCTATCCATTGGTAAACTTTCATTTATGATGAATTATAACGGTTTCTTAGGATTAGAAACTACTAATAGAGGTTTTTGAATAGATCTCATTTTGAGTGTTTCGACATTAGTGTCAATTTCGGCATCAGTTGTTGGGATATTAGATCTGTGGGTTGGAGTCGTTCAAGTGGGCCTTTCTTAATGAATGACTGCAATGTAAGTTTATCTGATTAAAGATTATTTTAAAATGCTTAGAATATGGTGAAGAATTTAAAAGTCATTATTATGTTCGTGAAACACATGATTTGTTTTGCTATAAATCATATTAAGGTAATGATGAAACTTTCTTATAATTAATTACTGAATGAAAGTGGGACAATATTCAGTGCGTAATGTGATATAAAGATGGATCATAATTTGGATTAAAGCAAACTTTCAATTTTTGGGGTATAACATCAAGTTATGGAGTTGACATATTATATTAGAGTCTTTGATTACGACTAATGGAGTTTTAAGACTGAAAACACTTTAGGAGCAAGATTACCCTTAGACTTACAAGCTCAATTCTGTTTATGTAGGTTTGGGTATTATTAAATATGAGGAATAATATTTGTTAAGTATTTGAGTGAGTATGATAAATAATTGGCATGGAGTGACGTAATTAGAGGTGGATGCAAGGAATGAGTTTAAGAGAAGTCTTTGAAACATATTTATGTAGTTTGAAGTTTTATGTCTATGATTGGAATGGACATTGTCCATTAATGGTATAGTTACTCCCTTCCAGTCTATTGAATGAGTGTTGTGAGATGTTGAAATGTAATGAATATAGATTTCACGTTGTTACACTCTTTTGAAAATAGTGATAGAACATTTTGACATTAACTCATTTTTGGGTGATCGTTAAATAACCCGAGTGAAATACTTTATGTTTGACGCCTATCAAATGTTATGTATAGTAGATGCTAGTTGTCAGCAGATTAGATAAATCATGAGTGGGTTAGCTTGGTGTGATCTTGTGCATGGACTACTAAGTGAGAATTAAATTAAGAGAAATTATCAAATGAAGTATGGAGGTTAACCTTACGGTGACACTACCTTATGGATTTGTTTTAGTCAGTATATGTGGTTGAGGCATTGAGGTGGTATGCTTTATGTTGTTAGCGGTGACTAGGTGAGAGTCAGACAGGGTTTGAGTTTTCAATTGTGATCATGGATCATAACATTAATCTTGAGGATCTGTCAAGGTTACCACCGACCGAGAGATTTTATGTTGATCTAATTTCTATTATTGCTCCAATTCATGTATTTCATACAATATAACCGTAACTGCGTTGAGTGAACTTTGTATGCAACAATGGGATTTATTAGGTTATTAGGTTTTGTTCATAATAGTGTATTATAGTGTAGTGCAACATTGTTGTTTAGTAATTGAAGCATTATAGTCATTTCAAGTGATTATTAAATGTTTGATGTTACATTTGTAACAAACAACGATATGTATCTGCCCCGAAGATTGATGAGTTTTTGATCAGTTGAGTGGATTACAATATTTTCTATTATTGAATTGAAGCTTAACTATCATTACTTAGAAGGTTTGTGAATGAAATTTTTTCTAAAATAATCTTTTGAGCACGTCCACATTGAATTGGTTGTCTTATTATTTGATCTTACCAATGCCTAGTTGTAATATCCCGATATCTTTAAGTTGGATAATTATCGGGATATTACTAAGGATGTACTAGGGCGTTAAATTAGGAGTAATACAGCTAATGTTTCCCTGTTGACGCGATGTAATCGAAGTGTCGGAATTAAGAGGATATTACATCATGTACTCATACGTGTCATTTGGTGACGTGTAATTATGGGGGAAATGTTAAAGGATATGAATTAAGTGTGCAAAGATGAAGAAAGTGGGAATTTTG
This sequence comes from Begonia loranthoides, assembly GCA_022433065.1. Taxonomy (NCBI): domain Eukaryota; kingdom Viridiplantae; phylum Streptophyta; class Magnoliopsida; order Cucurbitales; family Begoniaceae; genus Begonia; species Begonia loranthoides. Next base: position 8,715,242 of record CM039483.1, read on the forward strand.
GGTGTTAGGACGAGTCTCTTGACGATGCGGATGAGAAGAATGGCATCCGTATCGACTTTGTTCAAGTCTGGACACATTCGGATGAGTCTCGATGCACGCAGATGAGGAGAGGTATCGTCCACAACGAATTTGTCCAAGTCTAGACACATTCGGACGAGTCTGGATGCACGCGGACGAGGAGAGGAGGCATCTGCCTCGACTCTGTCCGATTTTGGGATAATTCGGGCGACTGCGGACGCCACATATGGACGCGATATGGCATCCACAAGTAATCTGAGGACGGTACGTAACGGGGACGAGAACGCCATCTCTCGTCCCCATCCTGTGAGGATCTGGTCTTGCAGACGACTGCGGACGCGAAGAGTGCGTCCGCACTCGTCCGAATCAACTCAAATCTGCGACAAAACTGATTTAAAATCAGAATAAAAATGATGCTTAACCAATAAGAAGCGATTCCCCGACCAGGAACCGCCCCAGACCCTGCCAGCCAACACCCCCCTGCTCCTTCCAGGTACGGATTGTTCCCCCCACCTCTTCAAACATAAGCCTTCCTCTCCTATTCGTTCTCCCTTTTTTTTCGACAGTTGAGCTCTTCCCCTTTCCCTGCGTGGGAAGCCCCAGAGTGAGGAAGAGTGTGAGAAAGCTGTGAAGGGAGTGCTCCAGTGAGCTGGGAGTGTGAGAGGTGTGGAGAACTAGGAGAGAAACGTGGAGTGAGCTATTGTCCTGCGTTGAGCTACTGAATCGTGAGCTGTTGGAATACTGAGGAGTAGTTGTCCCTGCCTTGAGTCATCAATTGGTAAGGAAATGGGGTGTTTTGGCCATTGAGGCCCTACACCACAAGTATGGGTGTATGTGTTTTACGGTTGTTGTTAGTTATTAGTTGCTGTGATGTTTCTTTTTGTTGTTGAGCTTGGTTTTATTGCTTATTTTGTGATATAAATGCTTAGATAGATGAGTAGAGAATGGGTCAAAGAATGGTGAAGGTTAAGGTCTAGGGGTGATGGATGTTAACTAACGAATAATAAATGTTTAACAATTGTGCTAGGGTAAACAGTAAGTAGGTTGGGTTGTCTTGGAATACTGCTGTTAACTATTGATTGTTGATAGTGTTACCTATGTTCTGTAGATTTCCTTGTTGATATTCCTCTTTATTGTCTTGATTTCTAAGTGATGGACCCAATGCCTACTGAATGAAATGTGAACTACTATGATGTGATTTGTTAACTGAACAAACGAAGGGAAAAGGGGTCTAAAGAATTAAGATGCACGAATGTTGTAGGTTATTTCATTATTTTTATTGTTATCTCTAAATGTGGATTGTGCACTAGTTGTTGGATAGTAAACTTAGCTTGTAAATGTTTATTTCTTGGTTTTGGATAGAAACCTTCTGGTTATAGTTATTATAAATTCATTTAGCATGTTTGTTGTTGAATTCAATTATCAAGTATGTTAATTAATTAGAGTAAATAAATATATTTAAGCATAGTTAGCATGTTAAACTAGCTAATAGCATGTTCAATTAACTAGCATGTTTAAATGTTAATTAGTATTGTATGAGCATATTAATTAGCCTAACTAAGTTAGTTAACTTGAACATGATACTCTGATTAGAGTAATTAACTTAATTAGAAATTCAGCATGTTAATCGAATCACCTAACTAAATAATCGTTGTTAATTATTCCTTGAGCATGCCAGTCTATTTAGGAATATTTAACCATCTAGAGAGCATGTTTAATTGATTATTCTAGCATGTTTAATGGCTAGCATTTTATTGGGCATGTTATTGACAATAAAGTATGTAAATTATTCTTTAAGCATGATCAGTTGACACTAAACCTAAGTATGATTAGTTAACAAGGATAAAAGCATATAATCAACCTTGAGCATGTAAATTACTTAGTATAATTAACTAGATGCTAATTACAACCTTTCTCGAGCATGTTAATGGTTTAGTTGTAGGTAATAACAAGATGTTGAGCATGTTAATCAATTTATGCCTTACTTTCATATGCACGTTGCTTGTTGATCAATTATATTTCTTTATTGTTGTGACTTACATATCCAAGCATGTTTCACGATGTTCAATTAGTTTTATAATTGCTTCCTTCACATGCGGTACTTGATTGGGCGTTCCATTGTTATTACTCGTCTCTGTGTGCACGTTCAATTACTGCTATTCTTTTATATGCGTTTTCAATTACCATCACTTTTATTTAAATGCGCACTTTGATTATTCTTAGTGTTATATTGTGAAGCATTCATGCATCATGTTAGGTTTAGGATGTATGTCCATGCATCATGTTACTAGAAATTAATAGGGAGTGTCACGGGGTGGTACGCACGCATGCATGAGTGAGGATAAATGACGAATATGAGTAAAACTGTAAGATAATAAAGGTCTCTATGGTCCGGTAGCTTAGCCCGACATAGACACAAAGAAAAGTAAAAAGGGAGTTGGAGGGCAGATGGATAGCGGTGCTAGTCTGCAATCTAGCCGAAGCCCCTCCCTTACCGGAAACGGGAGTTCTAGATTGCATGTAAAAGGTTAGGACCGATCCACTATCCCATTCCAAAGGAAATCCTTCAATCTCCAGCTCGAAGTACGAGTAACGAACGAACGACATAAAGGAAAGTAATAAAATGATAAATGGTTAATGAAATGGTTGGTTTTGGTGGCCCCCATTCCAACAAGGACTAAAGAGTGGCATTTCATGCATTTCCCATTTCCTTACTAAGCCATCGGGCTTACAGTTGCTTGTGGTGTAGATGTAGGCAATAGTACGCTATGATGAATGCACAGACTAGGAGTAGCAAAAGATAAAGAATAAACAATAGCAAGCAGGGATGATGGGTTTGCCCGCGGGAGGGAGATCGTGGTTGGCCAGGCATATGCAAATGGGTAAAAGAGAAACGGTTCTAATTAAGCTAAGTTTTAAATGTTGTAATTATATAAGTAGTGAATTGTATAAAAGTGGTATTTCGATGGTTCAGTATTTCTTCGTTAAACTATTTCTTTACACTTCTGCAAGATTTTAAATAAATGGTTTTATTTTGCTATTTTCGCTTCTGCATGTTTTATCAAAGAGTTTTTTGTAACGAGTTTTAAGAAAAGAGTCATTAGCGATCCGATTAGACGCACTCTGATACATTTTGTTTTAAAAAGAAAGAAATTTTAAATTTTCAAGCCTTTTAAAAGAATTACGAAAATTTGGGTCGTTACACTAGTTGTTTTATACTTTGAATAGTCGAGTTCTTTGTCAACCTTATTAATGATATATCTGTTAATTCTAAAACTCGTTACGAGAATTTGAGGCATGTGAGAGCTTTGTTTTTGGATCTGTAAAATCATTAGTAGTGTGCTAAAATGGGGAAATGAGACCTTTGGATGACAAAAATAAAGTGTGGACATGTTTATTCTCAAGGTGGTATCTCATTGAAGTCAATTAAAATTGAGGTTGTTTGAAGTTAGTGCCACTAAGGAATGTTATTATGGTTTAAAGTTTGATAAGTCAGCTTATTGATGTTGCTGGGTGTAGGGAATATAAAATTAATTGAGTTGAAATATGTCTGTCAATTCTTAATGAGTTGAGGTCTATTTATCTATCAAATTGTTTTTGGACATGTCGATATGGATTGCCATATGTAGTATACACAAATGAACCGAGGGTTGGTTTGGATATAAAAAATAAAATGAAATAAAATAAATTTGTCGTATGCCCTTAGATAGTTAAGGTTATTTCAGTTATGGTTTGATGTTGCCAATGATCTTTGATGTTAGAGTTATTACAAGTTAATATCTAAGCAAAATTTGACTTTTCTCGAAAGAAGAAGTTTGAAATATTATACTCGTTAGCCAATATGATTCAAATGTTTGGAATTGACATTGAAGGAAACCTTGGTAGATAAGTGATAATGATATGTCTTATTAGTAAGAAAACCTTACCTTCGAGTACTTAACACAAGAGTTATATGATGAGTTTTAAGAATAATTTGATTCAATGTAGAACTTGCTAATGAACTTGCAAGCATAAGCAATGTCAGTACTAATGGATTTTGTTATTTCTTGATAGTGGTAGTACCTAGTGATTTGGTTATGAAGCAAACAGTTTTAGTAACCTAAGTCATAAGTTAAGGTTTCATTTTCTCTGCTTATGTCATTTTATTGTTGAAGAACTAGTAAGTAGATTTTGATATAATGAGCTATTGTGTATTGTACACTTTGACCTTTTTGAGTTGTCTTTATTACTTTAACTAGAGTTATGTGGCATATAATCGCTATAACATTTATAATTGGATGTTGAAAGCCATGTGGTAAAATGATGTTACCTAAGTATATGTAGTACTAATTCACTAAGTTGCATAAAGTTGTATTGATGCACTAGCTGAAGGAAATGAGAATATAACTTGTGCATAATTGATTGTGGAAGAAGGATGAACAATCGAATGCTTGAAGAATGTAGGCAAGGGGAATGAAGAAGCACCTGATAGGGCAAGAAGGAGTTCGATCACAAATTCACAATCTTGATCGACTGTAATTGTCATGGTCGCAAGGGTAGTCAATCACAAATGGGGACAAATATTACAAAGACGAGCGATTTGGCAAGCAGCCGGTCGGCTGTGTAGAAGGCGATCGACCAGTGCTTCAGAATTTCTATATTTTGCCTCAAACCTCCTTTATGGAAACTTCAACTTTGGAATCCCATATCTCCCTCAATTTGGAAGCTTGCTTTATGAAATTTGGAACACGACCACTTGGATGAGTGACAAAAAAATCCCTTCAAGAATAATGGAGATAGGCACCACGGATTTGGAAATAAGCTTGAGAGAACTCAAGTAGTCGGAAATAGCAAGTAGTTGCGATTAGAACCCCCACATGAATGACTTTGCCAATGAAATTCCTTTTGGAAGTTGGGCACCTCTTCACACACTCTTTCTTGAAGAAGTAAGAATATGGATGCCAATAAGAGAACTTACTCAACTCCAAGTAAGGCCAATCTTGCAATGCAACACACACAAGGAGACTTTGGATGCAACTCACCAAAGTATTGAAGAAAGAATCACTTCAATTTTAAAAGAAAGCAAAAACTTTTATTAATTAAACTTCAATGTCTAAAACACACATACTATGTGGCTTTATATAACCAATTACAAAGCATAGAATAGGAAATAACAATAAAAAAAATAATCTAATACTTGGTCATATTTAGCCGATTACTATATTAGGTTTAGGAAATTTTCTAAAAAAAATTAATTAACTATTCTTTGTTGGCTTTGGCTCCATATTTTTGGTGGCTTTTGGCAGCTACTTTCTCCTTAAGTTTTACCACTTGGATGGTTGCCTAATCTATGCATCAATCGGTCTTCCTTTGTCCACTTGCACGGCCGATTTGGGAAGGTTTCATATATTCTCTTCCTTTGCTCTTTTTTGCCCTTCAATCTTGTCTTTTTGGGCTACTTTCTATAGTAATAAGTATGTGGGCCTCCCTTGGTCTTAATCGGTTGGAATCTCCTCTATTTGGGTCAAGATTGAGATTCCTTCCAAATAGTTAGAGAGGTAGGTATTGATAAGCCTTTGGGTTCTTGTTCTTGTAATTGGACCTTGTAGTCCATCATGTATCGTTGTGAATGATTGGTTTTTGTTGAGTTGAGCAATATTGAGAATATCATTCGTTACCCATGTCTTAAGTATTGTGGTGAGTGTTAAAGGTTTGAAGTTACATCTAAAAAATCATTTAATAGCTATAATGAGAGAATTGGACCTTAAGTTAAATTTGATTATTGTGTAGCCTTCTAACCGAGTGTTTAGCCTAAACGTAAGTTTTAGATTCTTACTCATGTTAAGATCTTGTAGTTTAGATCTTAATGATTGTTAGATGAATAACTATGATAATTGGTTGTCATATAGAGGCCATATTTGAGAATAGATTGGGATAGTTTGAATGATTAAAGATCGACTAAGTACAATCCAGGATCGGCAAATGTGTGGTTATGCATATCACGACTCAAAGGCGACCTAAACAAAAACGTCGTCCCAAACGACTCGGTCTTCGTAGAAAACTCAGTCGCCCAGCCCAAGGCTTGTTAAATTATTGCGAAAAACTTATATAAATACCAATCCACAACCCCCTTGTGATGGGCCACAATCCACATAGTGATTGCGAGAATAATTAATATTGCGAAAATAATAAATTTTAAAGTCCAAATGATAATGTGCATACAATCCAAAAAATCCAACAACCAAGTTAAGAGTTTTTACAGTCATCCAAATTAAAAGTTATAACCGTCCATTGTTACACTTACCGATAAATAAAAGTTCAACTAAGGAAACGAAGAGAAATGAAACAAGGTCTTCAATCGAATTCGTGCAAGCTCAGTTACTCTTTCCTTTACTTAGAGTTGTGAGAGTCGTGGGGTGAGTGACTAGCTCAGTAAGAAATTTATACGAAAAACTATGCATGTGTAAAACTTGTTTTACATTTTCTTGAAAATAATGAGTTTCGAGTAACTATGCATGTTTCAATAAAACATTTAAATCCTTTTCATCTCAAAGAAATCAGGCCCAAGGCCTCCGACGAGATATTAAGAAAATATGGTCGTATACATAGACAACTATAGTTTAAAATACAGTCATCGTGTTTTATACCAAAATCGTGGCCCATGAAAAAGAAGGGTCACTTAGGGACCCCTATGACTAAACACACAGAAAGTTGACTCTCGATACGGGCAACACCTCATGAGCTTAGAGAAAGAAAAATGACGGCGGTCCGTAGACTGGGCCAGTCACCCGAGTTGTCTGCGAGCACTTTCCGCGAAGACACTCCCGTAATATATATACACCCTGATCAGGTTTAGGGATTTGCAACCCAAGGAAGTGTCATCACCTTCCTAATTCTCCTATTTCACACTGCGCACAAACAAAATATCTCCACGCTGCAGGAGATGTACCGAGGATGTCCCCTTGATACTTTGATGCCGAGATCGTCCAAAGTATCAGGAAGATTCATCCCAAACAAGTTATCATCATCATATAAAAACATGAAATCCAATGCATGAAAGTAAACGTGTAAAACTTTCGTACATATATAGTATAAAAAGCTGACGTGCTGTCGAACAGTCCCCATCAGGTTTTTCATATGTAGTATTCCAAAAAATACAGTTTTATTTTGAAAACTATGTTATGCGATGCAAGCAACTAAGTATAAAGCTCCTACCTTGTTGGTGGTCCTTCCTCGTATGCGAAGGAGCAACTATGTCAGGTGTCGACTCGAAATCTTCGAACTCGCCCGAGCCTACAACATGTCAAACATGGAAAAAGTCTCATAAATACGTCTTGAGGAAAAACTTAAAATATCATATACCGCGTTTAAGTGTAATCGTTACTCTCATGCTTATTATTGTAAACCGACCCATCTAAAACTATAACAGAATCTCCTAACTTCATCACTTAGTAAATATCTAAAGTGTACCAAATATATCTGTCAGTTCCAACTATGCACAATTCCTCAAGATTTCAACAATTATCGTCAAAGAGAAATCAAGGTTACAAATCCTCAAATGTTACTAATCAAACGTAAACCAACTTCAATCTTCAATCCTCAACAATTAACCGTGAGCTAATATCCAAAATAGAAAGCATACAATCCTAAAAGAATGGGCAATAAGCTATTTGAAAACCCATTAAAACAAAAGCCAAAACTGTAGTCCTCAGTTATTAACAAATAGTGTGTAGAACTACTATACCCAACCGATGCAAATCCAAGGAATCCCTCCTCAATGGCAGAAAACCAAGTTGAGTATCACAACTCATCCTTGGCTCCTTAGTGACATAACCCAACAGATTTTCAACAGCTATTCATTGACAGTAAACATCTAAAAATGCATAACAGATCCTGGTTTTATCAATCATGAAACGAAAGTCCGACACATCAACAACATCAAAACAGGAATGCAAGTAAACCAGAATCAGGCATTTCTTTCCATTCAAAGCAGCAGTCCAAGCAAAAATTATATAGAACCCATATCAACCTCACGGATGTACGAAACCATAACAACCGATTTATCAGGCAAAAATCAGAGAAGCAGAGGTATTATCCTTCAAAAACAGCAAGGAAATCAAAACAGAAATCTCTCACCAAATGCAAAATAGAACCGGATGTTCTGCATTACTCATCGGAGTCTGAAAATCTGCAAAATGGAGCTCCGCGATTTAGCCCTTCGTCGTCCAGACCGCTCTTCTTCGTCGGAAAGCCCTCGGCCGTCTCTGTCCGTTCGAAGCTCGGAAACACTCGGACAGAGTCGAAAATCGCCGCGCTTGACAATGCTGGACCACCCACAGCTCGGATGGCTCACTCGCACGCAGTCGAAACTCGCTGGTCACCGTTGCTTCAGTCGGCCAGAATCGATCGCGCCTCCCTTCTCTCGCGAGCTCGCTTTCTCTCGGTCAAAGAAACTGAAGCCCTTCTCTGTACTCTTCTTTTCTTAACGAGTTTTTCCCCCCTTTTAAATTTCCATTCCCCCGTTTTCTTTTCCTTTTGATTTTTCTTCTTTTAATTCTTTTAAGGGTAAATGACAAATCAACCATTGTGGTTTGACGTCAATGACAAGTCAACCACTATAGTATTTTTTCTAACAATTTAACCACTGACGTATTGAAAAAAGACAAAACCAACATCGTGTAACGCTTTCCGTTAACAAATTGACGTGAGACAAACGGTGTCTCAAGACACTGCAAAAAATCACGGTGTCTTTCTTGTGAGACACCTCGATTTCTTGGAGCTGATTCGCTACGACCAGCTTTTGCTTCTGTTGTTAATGGTGGAAGAAAAATTAACAGATGCGAAATAAAACGGGAGTCCAAGGAAAGAGAATGGAACTTACTGGGTTAAACGTGTTGTCTGCAAACAATTCAATTATCATTTGCAGTGTATTAAGCCAAGCCAGAAAACGTAGGCACGTAAGAGAGAATATTGTCGCGGTGTTCATTGACGTTTGAGAAGAAAGACAGTGAGGGGTCTAGGAAGAAAAATGCCTAAAATCTCAAGACACCGCAGTTTCTTGCGGTGTCTTAATTCAAGTCACTGCAGTTTCATGCGGTGTCTTGATCAAGGCACCGCCTCAGTTGCGGTGTCTGGCTTGAAGACACCTCATGAGGTGTCTTTGCTTGAAGACACCTCATTTGAGGTGTCTTCAAGCAAGACACCGCTTCAGTTGCAGTGCCTTGCTACAAGACACCGCAAATGAGGTGTCTTGCATTTGTTATAGTGTCTTGCTTCAAGACACCGCAAGAAACTGCGGTGTCTTGAGATTTTAGGCATTTTTCTTCTTAGACCCCGCACTGTCTTTCTTCTCAGATGCCGATGAACACCGCGACAATATTCTCTCTTACTTGCCTATGTTTTATGGCTTAGCTTAATACACTGCAAATGATAATTGAATTGTTTGCAGACAACACGTTTAACCCAATAAGTTCCATTCTCTTTCCTTGGACCGCAGTTTTATTTTGCATCTATTAATTTTTCTTCCGCCATTAACAACAGAAGCAAAAACTGGCCGTAGCGAATCAGCTCCAAGAAATTGCGGTGTCTCACAAGAAAGACACCGCGATTTTTCATGGTGTCTTGAGACACCGTTTGTCTCACGTCAAATTGTTAACGGAAAGCGTTACTGTGATGTTGGTTTTGTCATTTTCCAATACGTCAGTGGTTAAATTGTTAGAAAAAATACCATAGTGGTTGACTTGTCATTGACCTCAAACCACAATGGTTGATTTGTCATTTACCCTTCTTTTAATCCCTTTCCCTTATTTAATTTCTTTCTTTTCCTCACTTTATTTTATTTTGAACCCTAATCTCTCCTTTCCTTATAATTCATTTAATATATATAATAATGTATATAATCAAATATACATATTAAATATTATATCACTTATTCCAACTTCCGACTTATTTCAAATGTCGTTTGACAACAATTTACCAGTCCAATTTAATTCTCCAATCCCATTTCTTAAATAAATTTCCAGTTCGGTAAATTTTCAATTTCACTGATTTGACTATATGACCAATATTTCACTTGTGGTCACTACATGACAATTTAGGTCAAACTCTCAACGTTACGACAGATGTTAACGCAAAAAATTTACACATGGAATTTATCATCTTGAAAAATTCCCGGGTTTTACAATGCAGACTTCCACGGGAGGAGGTAGAGTCTGAAGCCGATGACTTGCGTTTTTAAGAAGATGTGATTTCGTCCTAGTATAAGTCGCTTTTGTGTGAAAGGGAAGGTATCAACAAGTTATGTCCTTTTTTAATTTATGAGTAGTTTCGTTCAATAGCTTATCGGTTGGATTTACTATCATAATTAATTTATGTTCACAAGGTAATTCATATTTCTATACTAAGAACATATGTATTTGATCTATCGCATGTGATTTCTTGGAATGAGGTGCCTATTATGGAGGATGTGTCTTATGAGGATGAACTTGATCAAATAATTAGCCATGAAATAAGAATCTTTGTCATTGTGAGATACCATTAGTTAAAGCACACTGGAAGAATCATAATCAAAGGGAATCTACATAGGAAATTAAATCAGAAATGATGGCAAAATATTATCACTTATTCAACGATATGATTGAGGTTGTTCTAAATTTCGGAAATGAAATTCTTTAACTGTGGAAGAATGTGACATTCTGCCCAAATTAAAAAAAAAAATTATTAAATTTTTAAAAGAGATAAAACAACCTCCTTTCAGGGGTTGTTTCTGAAATAAGGGGGAGACCCCTTATTCCCGATGAAATGGGGGAAACCTATAACATCATGTAACTTTTTCAGTATGAAAATTTTCTTTTTCCTTAAAACATTTGGGTAAAGGAAAACCAGAGTAATAAACATACAGTGAAAGTCTTATCCATATTAAACTCATAGTAAACAAACAATGGAAGTATTTTACATTTAAATACTACAATCCAGTAGTTTAAAACGTATTTAAATAAACGCAGATAAAATATTAACTTAAAACAGTTTGCAATCGATAAACACTTGAAAAACATTTAAATACTTTTATTCCATTTTCATGAGCCATAACCTAAGGTCAATGTCTCCAATAGCACAAATGTCCAACCCACCAATACTCCATCAGCTACGTCCTTTATCAGCTTTATTCAATCATCGACTTCTTACCTACATCAATGGGATTTAACTATGAGCCTAAAGCTCAGTAAGCAATATAAACATAAAGCGTGAAATACACATACAATTCTTAAAGTTTGTACTAAGTTTTCTGTTTTAATTATCTGTTACTATTCATGTCTTTTATTGTTATTTATTCTATTTCTGTGCCGGGCGTATCCAACCAGTCCACAAAAATTACTATTTCTGTGCTAAGCGTATCCAACCGGTCCACAAAAATAGCTATTTACTTATATTACTATTTAATTCTGTTGTCTGATACTATTTCTGTCTTTTACTGTTACTTAATCTGTTTATGTGTCGGCCGTATCCAGCCAGACTACAAAAACAACCATTTACTTATCTTTGGTTTCTGTGTCGGGCGTAACCAATCGATCCACAAAAACATCTATTTACGTTTACTTCATTTTCGTGTACTTTAGGATTCCAAGTCTTAACGTTGTTGTGCACATACAATCCTATCTAACGTGTTCCTCGATCGTATCCTTAAAATGTGATCCATCCTAACTAAACTGGACCTAAATCTAATAAACAATTCATAACAAGTAATCAAACAAACAATAAAAACCCCCTAATTTCCATGATATAGGTCATTTCAGACAAAACACATGCAGTACCACTTACCTGAAGTTCTTAGCTTTAAAGAGTTAGCTCTTAAAATTTCTTCTCTTCAATACCCAAAGCATTAGAGAAGCAGAAACCAATTCTGCTTGCAGCAACAACCTTCCTCCCTATTCTCTTTACGAATATCTTCTCTACTTCACACTCTTTCCACACAGTCTGCTAACAAATATCCTCACGGCCTTCATTCTCCTTCAATCCTCACAAACTAACCTTCAGAAGCTCATAATTTCATCCTCTTCCTCCAGACTTAGCCATGGTTTCTCACTGTCCAAACAACATAAAATATCCTCTCACTCTCATTCCTCCTGTTTTTCTTACAACCTTCTCTCTACTATTCTCACAAAACCATCACCGCTTCTCTCCAAAGTTCAGTAGAGTAACCCCATGCTTTCTCCTCTCCCCGAACTTTCGTCATTCACCTCACTATTTATAGACCACATCCATGACTCTTCAGTGTCCGTCTGCATGAAGACAGAAGGCTAAAGGATGGCAACTCATCAATGTCCAGCAACACTTTGATATCCAGACGTTACAGGTGATGAGCCATTTCATCTTCAGCGTTGGTTAAACCTCTCCAAATGACTCTCATAAATGGCGGATGATCAAGCTGGATGTTCACTTCACATTGGGCAATCGACCACCCATCTTTTAGAAAACTGCCTCATTTTCAGGCCAGTCAACGACATCGGTCGATCAACACCTCGCCGATCGACCACCCCGAACGATCGCCACATCCAAGTTGAGTGTTGCTGTTTAATTCTCTAGATTACAACACGTTGTTTCCTTAACGTGACATATATATATATATATGAATATCCTCATTATTAACTACTAATATTACTCCTCATAACTCTAACTGTCATCTTCTATTCCTCCAATTTATTCATGTATCACATAAACAACCTTCATATATATATATATGAATATCCTCATTATTAACTACTAATATTACTCCTCATAACTCTAACTATCATCTTCTAATTCTCCAATTTATTCATGTATCACATAAACAACCTTACATCCAAGACAAACATGCATTAAATCCATATATATATATATATTTGAACATCCATATTATCTACCAACTTATACTATATGCTCCACTATCCTTCCTTCACATTATTCTTCATTAAATCCAGTATGCCCTAAAATGTTATAAATTCTATACCTTCAACCTTATTATATCCAAGTACATTTTCTCTTATTAATTACACTAACTGTCAATCTAGTTGATATCATTCAATATAACTCCAAATAATATCTAGAATTCTCCAATTAATCACAATCCTTCCCATAAGCTAAATAATCCGGGTATTAAGGTTCACTTTTTACAAATCTGTTTTACTTGACTAATACCTTAATCGTCCATTTTATCTCCAAAAACCCCAGAATTATCATTTAAACTATGGATTCAGCTCAGCAAAAATTTGGGATATTACAAAACCTTTCCACTCCACACAATCTCCTCCCTCCCTCTCCTAGGAGGTTTCGTCTCTGGCAAACCGCTAGTGTGGAAGGTAAAAATTCCATCAAAGAGTTGGCAATTTCCCACATCACCATGCCAAGTTTCTATTTTCCGTAACACCCAATTTTCTTCCTCCTCAAATTGTTTCTAATGAAAGGAAATTTGATCATTTGGAGACTAGGAGGGGATAACTGCACACTGAGGCAATTCCAGCCGACGACTGAGGGTGTGAAACAAATTATTCAGCTAATGAAAGGAGTTGAAAATTTTGATTTTAAAGATTTCTAACTGTGACAAAGATTCTAGATTTTTTTGGTTGAGTACAGGATTAGTATATAACGATTTGATGGTTTCATATTTCTTGTGGGTAGTACCAAAGGTTGGGACGGATTTTTTGCATCTTTCGACCAACAATGATTTGACAGAATCGTTGAGGGCGTTTTGGCCATTGGCTGTTCCATTGGCTATATTTTTTGCTTGAAATCTTTAGGCAAGAGTTCCAACCGGAACTCTTGACCTTTGCCTACTGGCAATCATCCTAAGAATGGTCGTAGTGAAATCAACACCTGGACTTTGTATATGGCAAAGCAGTCTCGAACTCTATCCTTAGAAAGAGCAATTGTTGTGGACGAACATGATCTAGACTGCGTCCAGGTTTCATCTTGGACCGCATTCATGTTTCACCTTAGACCATGGCCTAGTTCCAATTGGGTTCAGCCCTGTATGGGCTGGTCTAGACCCTATTTTTGTAATATCCAGGAAATTATATATATAATCAATGTAAAATAATTGTGTATTATATGTTGTGATGAATGAAATGTGTTGGTGATAGTGATTTGTGCACTTGATATATTTGGAATTGTTACATATGAATTTGGATATATTGAAAATGATATTGTGCAGTGTATATTTGAGAATTTGTTGTAGGGCATGAGAAGGAGTGAAATTCAAAGGGCTACGAGACCTTTGGAGAAGGTTGTGATCGTTCAAAAGAAGGAATGATCGACTGACTATGAATGAGAATGAAAACTTCAAGCTCTTGGATGGATCAGCGATCGATCAATTGGTGTAGCAGTCGAACAACTTCATTATAGATTTAAAATAAGGATTTTGAGCGGTTGATCGATGAACGACCATCGCCTATATAGGATTGTCTAGTTGACAAATTGCGGTCGATCGGCTAAGAAAGGGTGGTTGATTAGTGCCTATACAAATGTGTTCGACTGACTTATCGAAGAAAATAAAGAATGTAGCTTCAGGCTTGTTTTGCTATAGATCAAATGAAGGGTAGTGATCGACTGGAATACTAAAAGTCTTCTGAATTCCTATAAGATGTCACGTTCCAATTGGTGACCTTGAGAGGTGGGAGTTGTAATACCCCAACTTTTTATATTGAAATTTAATAAGGATAATTGGAAAGTAACTAAGGATATTTGGATTTATTAGATAATTATCAGGGTATTACCAAGGACGTATTCGTAGGATTTTAAATTAAGGAATAAATTGGTTAAATTGAAATTAATTAAATTATTGTATTGGGGTATATGGGATTAATTGGAATTATTTTAAATTAAGAGAAGAATTAGAATGAGATTAGAAATTTATTGGATTAATTAAAGAAGAAATTTTAAGAAAGTGGTGTGTTGAACCGATTCATGCAGTGAACCGGTTTGGGTGAAGAAAAAATGGCCTTCAGCCATTCACAAAAAAAAAGAGAATAGAATGAGAGGGAGAGACCAGACGAGAGAAGGGAGAGAGCAGTGAGAGAGGGAGACGATCGGGAAGACGGCGAGGGCGAGGACGAGCTCTTTCACGGCGAAGGGACGACTCCGGCATGCGGTCGTCTGTTGGCATCGTTCTAGGGTGCAAAGCTAGGGCACGGATTGGGTGATTTTGGCGGAATGAATTGGAGCTCCCGCTTGCGGCAATTTTCTCCTTCGAGCGAGGTAAAGTCAAGGTAAGTTGATTTCTTCCTTCTCCTTCACGTTTGGTTGGCCGGCATTGATGGTTGGCGATGGCAAGGGATTGGGCTGGTGATTTGCGCATCGGAGCAAGTGGAAGACTGGTGGTTCATGTTGTACCGGTCGAAGGCCATGGTCCAACTTGTGGTTCGGTTTCTTCCCTGGTCCTTGCTCTTCATAAAATTGACAGGGTAGATAGTGTAGACCTCGTAGCGGTGGTCATGGCAGAGATAGGTTATGGAGTGCCTCTCTAGAAGACGTAGAGGGCCATGTTATGGAATGCCTCTCTAGAAGACGTAGAGGGGCAGGTGAGTGCAGAGATAAAATGATAGAATTGATGTGTTCTATCGATTTTCCACCCTGTGAAGCCGAGTACAGAAGGATGAATTGGAGCTCTCTAGGGAACGGTTGGAGGGTGGTGTTCGGGTGAGCTGAGCAAAGAGGAAGGAACTCACTGGAGGGGTGGACCGAGCTGTGAAGATGGAGTAATGGCAATGTCTGCTAGTAAGGTTCCCTTCTTGGATGTTTTGGATTGTGTTTATGGATGTGTGGTTTATGTTAAGACTTATACTTTGGGTTTCTGGAGAATATTGATGAATTGTTTCCTGCATGCATAACTTGCAGTTTAGGCTCTCTGTCTAGCATTTTTTTATTTCTTGTGATGATTACTGCTCGGTCATTTTGATTGTTCTGTGGGGGCCTATTCTTTTGAGAACTTAACATATAATGTTTTAGACCACTAGACTTTAATTGCCTTATGTTTGGATAGTGGTATTGATTGCCAATGTGGAGGGTTTGGTTGGTTAATGAGATTAGGGAGGCTCCACGGTTGGTTGGTTATTCGGCAATGGAGAATCGTATTATTGGGTGTTGATGAATATGAATATGCATTGTAGTTAGTTATTGATCCACCGTTAGTTGCTAAGTTGCGAATGTGGGGATTTTAAGTACTAAAGTTTATAAAATTCGACGATAAGTTTTTAATGGATAAATATTTTAATTATAAAGGTATTGGAAAAACAAAGAAAAACATAGTGACTAAGTTCCAAACGCAATAAAGAATTGAGGTAAGGAAATAGGGGTGTCTTGGCCAAAGGAGGCCCTACACCACAAGTGGAGTGCGTGAGTTTTACTTTAGTGTTCTGTACCTTATTGTAGTTCTGTGATATTTCCTTGATGGTCCTGCGATTTAAATGCCTTATTTGTAATGCTCTATAGAATTTTAATGCTCTGTAATCCCCTTGTTGTTAGTACTATGACTAAATTCTTCCTTTCATTTATAGTATAGATTTATTAGCACTCCGTAGCATATTGATAGCTCTAGGTTATTTCCTTGATTGATTGTTGGATGTTCTCCTTACTGGTGTTGTTTCCCTTTGTGTGATAGTTCCTGCCATTTTATATATGTTGCTGTAATTTCCTGTATATGATTTCTTGACTGCATATTAGTTCCGTAATTGATAGTGATGAAGGTGATGAATGTTCAATGCGTAAGCGGTAAATGGTTACGTGAAGTCTGGAAATGAGCTAAGAGTTTTATCTCATTAATGGATGTTTACTTACTGTCTCGTTATTAACTATAATGTTGTGATTTCCTTCATTGTTGTTGTGTTGCTATTACTTCATTAATCTAGCATGTTTATTTGCTAATCAATGTAGTTAATTGTTAATCAATTGAGCATGTCAACCAAGTTAGTTGATCTAAGCATGTAAACAATTTAATTAGACCTAAGCATGCTAATTAGACATAATTACGTTAATCAACTTAAGCATGCAATTAACCCAAGCATGTTAATTATTACTTAAGCATATCAATTAGCTAAGTATGTTAATTAACTAGCATGTTAACTTAGCTAGGCCCAACATGTTTAAATGTTAATCAATTAGAATTCTAATTGTAACTATTGTAAGAACTTACGCAAAGCTCTTAAGCTTTTTGCAAGAAAAGAAGGTTTTTCTCTCAAAGTCTCCCATGAAGCTCTTCATCTCTTCTTCTACAAAAATTCAAGGTATGTTAAGTTCTACCATGATATTATTAAGGATTTTATGAAATTATGGGTGTATGATAGAAACATGAAGGAAAAATGGGTAAAAAGGACTAAACTGAGTAAGTTAGATGTTTGATAATCGTTGAATACCTTCTCAAAATTATTAAGTTAAGCTATTTAGACATGTCATTATGGACATCTTAAGGAAGATGTAGGTCCTAGAATCATAAGATTTAGTTAAGTATTGTAAAAGTTATGGTTGATCAAAACCCTAGAATGCATGTCTAAAGATATTGATCCTATCTTGGATCTTTTATGAATGATTATTGATTGTGAAGGTATTGATTGTGCAAGCAGACACTCCAAGTGGAAAAGCTATAAGGAGCAAGGTAAGAGAAATGCATGTGCTTGACCATTAGGTTTTGCATCACAATTACAAGGTTTTAAGGTTATTGACATTGTTGTTTGATATTGTTGTTGAATAATGTATTGCCTTGGTAATATTAATAGTTGTAATCTGATGATAACTTGTTGCACATATAATTAAATGTTGAATGGAATGTATATATGTCATGCATATGATAATGTTAACATGCATATGCATTAACTTACAAATGAAATGGACTGAATAAACGTAAATTAGCGTTTAGAGGTTAAAGAGATCAGCAACATTCCTATTTGGGAGAATCCCTAATGGATGTATCTCATCTCTCGTTGGGATTAAGTGAAGGTTTAGCTCAACATAGACCATAGGATGTATCTTTTCTTTGGAATTGATAATCTCCACCGCATGGACTGGTAAGTGAATCGTAAATTGAATGACATAAAATATAGGTTCTTTTCAGAAATTGATTGCATGTGCATAGAGCCAGCATAAGCATACAACGAACATTTCATGCTATCTCTTACTAAGCATTAGGCTCATAGTTTAATCTTGTAATGTAGGTGATGACTTTGATCCAAAAGAAGTAAACATAGACTAAAGAAAAAGACTACAATGAAAGGAGCATAACCATAATGACCACCAACGTTACCCTATGCATTTTGACTTATGGGTTGTGACTCACTAAACGTGGTGTAATGTAAAATATTTATGTGTGTTTCAAATACTTCAAATGTTTTTAATATGAAAAATGTTTCTTTTCAAATGTGAATGACTTCCGCTTTTGCTCTCTTTTATTTTCCCTTCACATGTTTTAGAAAAAAAAATGATAATACATAATGAATGAGTGATCAATGAAAAGAAAATGAAAAATGGGTCGTGACAATTTTGGGTCAAATTTAATTTGCACTCCCAAATTTTTGAGTTTGAGTTGTTCCGAAAACTGATTTCAACTGTGTTGATTTTTCAACCATATCGTTCTTAAGTTATTCTCGTTAGCTTGAAATTTTAAATATTAATTTTAATTCGAATCCTAATCTTTAGTAAAATTTTTATGATTAGGTTCCCAAACTTAAAAAATTATCAGACTTGTTGCTGTTGAGTTTCAGTAAGCTAATTGTGGTTGGACCTTGTTATTGGTTAGCCCAATTTTGAGGTAGGAATTATTTTATATTTAACGCATTTAAATTTCTAAAATGAAAGTATTAATTGAAATTGAGCTCAATAATTTTAATATTAAGTTCAATTACATTCATTTTTGCATTTATTTACTTTTAAATGTTAAAATGGGTAAAAGAACAGTTGTATATGTTGTGTCCTTGAGTTTCGAATCCCTAAACCTGATCAGGGTCTGTTTGGCTATTTGTGATCACCTGAGTATTGCTATTATTTAAATTTTGTTATTTAATTTATTGTTCATCATCACTTCTTGATGCACTAGCGAAATAAAGAAATAACCTATAAATACTTGAAAAAATATGGAAATATCCGCCAAGGATTAGGAAATATGCTTGAGTAATCTTGAGTCGCCAGAAATAGTAAGTAGTTGAGGGTGGAACCTTCGGATGGATGACTTTGTGAGTGAAAACCTTCTTGATAGTTAGACACCTCTTCACACAACCATCCTCCAAAGAGTAAGGATGCAGATGGCAATAAGAGAACTTACTCAACTCCAAGTATGCCCAATCTTATGATGCTACTCACACAATGATACTTTAGATATAACTCACCAAAGGTTGAAAAAAGAATCACTCTAATTTCGAAAGAAAGCAAAAGCTTTGTATTAATTAAACTTCAATGTCTAAAACATAAGCACTATGGAGCTTTATATAACCAATTACAAAGCATAGAATAGGAAATAATATAATAGGAAACACACTAGGTATTCGGTCCCATATGATCGATTACTATACTATGAATTTACTAACTATCTAAAGTTATTATTTTATTAATCTTTGCTGGCTTTGGCTCCTCGAAATTGATCACTTTTGGCAGCTATTTTCCTTCAAGAATTGCCACTTGGATGGTTGCCATAACCAAGCACAATTGGTCCTCCTTTATCCACTTGCTTTTGGCATATTATGGAAAGTTTCCTTAACTCTATTTTCCTTTGTCGCCCTTTAAGCTTGTCTTCTTGGGCTTCTTTCCATAGCATTAAAGACGTGGGCCCTCTTTGATCTTCATGGGTTGATTGCTCTTCTATTTGGGTCTTTGTTAAGTTACCTTCCATGTAAAGACTTCCTTGGTCTACAAGCTTGGACATTTGGACACTTGGACTTTCCATAATAATTGCTCTCTATTATGTGGGCTTTTGACATAGCAAAAAAAAACTCCAAATTTAACGATCTAACTCATTCAAGAAATCTTAGAAAGTCAGCTACAATCTTTCATGAAGCATTGGTTTTGAAATAACGTTGTTTGGAATGCCAAATTAGTCAAACACTCGTCGGAGGTCAAAAAGTGTATAGTTTTGGAAAGTCCTTCAAATATTTTATGTTTGAACTTGAACTTCCACTTGTGTTAGACCTTGAATACCTCCATGATAATTTTGGAAGTTTGATTAATGATGGAATGGACTCGTAGTCCATCACTTCGTGTATATGTTGACTTGTCAAAATAATTAATTAGAAAAGCACGTTAAATCTATATGACGTAAAAGTTGAATATAAAATTAAATCTCTACTGAGTTATTCGACTCACCCCTTATTTATTTTTACTTTTCTAAAAATAATCAAATAAATCCTCAATTGTCATATCAAAAGTAGAAATTGAAAGCTTTTTTATTGAGAATTATTTTATTCTCTTTCTAGAGTAATTAGTTATTTTTGTGAGGTTCGTAGCTAGTTTCTACTTTAGTTTAATTTTTAAGACATTTTCTTTTATAATTTAAACTCTTTTATTTCACGTTATTTGTATGTTACTATTGGACCTTTATATTTATTTTGGGCTTAGCTTGTTAGTATAATTTTCCTTAATTTCCGCTGCTTATAAATTTTGGATTAAGAAATAGATTGAACGATTCGATTCTTTTGGGTTGGATCATTCACCATGCTGTCTTGGGTCCCCTTTGGGGTGTGACAATTTATAGGCTATACATGTCTAGAGTTGAAGTATGTATGTAGGCTTGTGTGTGCAAAGTATGTACATTTCACATAGACAATATGTTATACATTATGTTATGTATGTATTTTATTGTTCTTAGACACCTTCTTCTTATTCACGTAACCACCATTAAATTGCTAAAAATTTATATCAATTTCTGTATAGTAGTAGTACATGGATTAGCTCATATTAAGTTTTAAATCTAGTCATGAGGTACAAAGTTTAATGTAGGTTGATAATATTATATAAAAGTTCATCGTTAGTGAATGAGGTAAATGTTCTCACTTCTCACTTCGAGAATCCACAAGTCATGATCCATGCCTAAATGGTGCGATATTTGGGATGAATCGTGATAATTATAAAAAAAATTTTGATACATGTCCCAACAAACTCTCGCGGGTAGAAGAAAACTATGAATCTGACTTTAAAAATCAGAAGTTTGGAAACAAAATTCTACTTGAAATCTACAATCCTAAAAGATTGTTGAGCGATGATGCAAAATATGAGCAATTTTCAACCTTTTAAACAAAGATGACCGACTAAAGATAGAAGGTCAGTAGTAATCAATTGAATAGCTCCAATGGATTTGAACAAAGAAACAAGCGATTGTCGGGTTGCTAGATGCTGACAGTTCAGCCAAATGGAAAAGATGACAATGTCTGATCAGCAGTATTGGTGCATGCAGTTGGCAGAGGGGACGTCTGAATTTGGTCTGGTCAGACGACTAGGCAAATCAGAGAGTTTTTTCATAGAAGAAGCTGGCTCATATTGGAGCTTCTTGTTGAACTCTGAACAGAGCGATAACCACTTTTCTATGATTAAAGGCATAAAGGGTTTTTTGTTGTGAAAGATGGGGCGGTCTTCCACAAAAATCCACTTTCTATAGTGCTCCTTCATCATTTGTATTATGTACAGCCCCATTTGGTGGAGCAAAGTCATCAACTGCAGAGCATCATCCTCTATGTTCTATAGTTACGATGCTGGAGGCCATTCCTTCGAGGGTGCTAGAGGCTGTACAACTGAGGGGGTGGAGGTCATACAGCTGAGACACTATAGCTCACTTCTTTGGGGTAGACTTGGATGGAGTCTTGCATACCCATACCCCTTCAACTTTGCTGAGCCTCATTCAGTCCACTTTCGATTTGTTGTGGACGTTTGTGACCTTCTTTTCGATTTTCGGCTCCTCATCCGAGATTGGTACCCCGTAATGCTCAACAATCCTCTAAATGGACCAATTGAATGGCAAACTCAAGGCCAGGTTGTTCAGCATCTCGTACATGTGACTCAAAATCACATATTCGATGTCCACTTTTTTCCTGTTGAACACGTTCTCCAGCAAATAGAGATCCATGTAGGTAACATGTCCATCCAGGTAACATGGTCACGATGTCCATCTCGAGACAAGTTGGTGTGCGTCATGATGGTGTGGATCACTTGGGCTATGAAATTTAAGTCATTGGACTTTGGTTTCTTGTACACTTCAATCTCAGGATCATGGTGCAACAATCTAAGCACTATCAGATCTTCTCCTCATCTAATGAAAGGTGGCTCCCGAGACATGTGGTAATAGTGATCGCTTGATTCTTCCATCGAACATCCAAGAAGCATGTTAATATGGTTGGAAGTCAGCCTTAACTCTTGTCCAAACATGTAAGTGCAGACCTCTAATGGTTGGATGGACAGTTTCAAATTGGCATAAAAGAGTTTGACAATCTATTTACAATAACTTCCACCCAATCTGCATAACCCGGCTAAGCCAGCCCCCTCAAACAATTCTTCAATTTCATATTTATCCAATGACTCGAAGTCTACTATTCTAGAAACAATAACTGAACTATGTTTAATATTGGCATTATACCGTTCGTTCATGTCGACTGTCCTGAAGAGTGGGGAGTGGAACCTCACTGTAACGGGTTATAAACGGACCAATATACTATTTGCTAGTTGTTCTCGAGGCTGAGGTTGAGGTTGTGCTTCAACCTTGACTTCTGTAACATGGGCAACCGTGGGTCCTCCAACGTCAACTGCGATTGCTCCAACTTGAATTGCGAATGCTCCACCTTGCATCGCGACAGGTACATTGCGGTGAAACTGACCAATGAGCTCAATTGCAAGCCAAAAGAATTCACAAGCAGAGTATGTCGTTTTCTGTCTGTGGTTGTGGATGAGGCTACGACGGACCACCCTTTTGCTTGAGTGGTATTTTCTTTGCACGGGAATCCATTGAGAGTTTGAATGTTTGCCTAGAATTTCGTGGTTCACAGTGAACTCGCCAGAGTGCATAGTCAAGTCTTATATACTAGAGCACAGGAACGCAGAATGACACATGACGGTTAGCAGCTAAACATTCTCATTATGCCACAGAATGTAGTCATTCCGCAGCGGATGGTAATATGTTTCACGGCGGATTGTCAATATTAGAACGCTATTTTTAAAAATTTTGTTTCACGACAGAACGAAATCGATACATTTTCGTTCTGCCGCCGAATGAAATCAATACGTTTAATGGCAAACATGATAATGATGTTTGCAGTGATTTTTTTCAAAGATTAGTGGTTAATTTGTTAGCGAAAATACTTTAATAGTTGACTTGTTATTGATCACAAAGTAAGATGGTTGATTTGTCATTTTCCCTAAAAATTACAAAAAAAAATCATATTTGATGTAGAATAACAGGAAAGAATTGATGTTTCGACAAATTTTCAAACACAGATTCTAGAATTTCTTCCAACCAGACTCAGATATCAATTGTTATAAATTGATTACAAATGAAAAAAAAAATGATGAAAGTAGGAGACATATATTTTCGTGAAAAATGCTTATGAGAAAATCACAGGTAGAGGATGAACACCAAAATAAATTTGTCAGTTTTACAACTTTAACTTACATGAATTTATAAAGAAAAACAAAATTTTAATTGATATTGTAAAAAGGTTCTATCCACAAGACCAAAAGAATTCGGGTAATCTAACTCTAACATTTTCTCTTTTACAATTTGCACTTCGAGCCTATAGACATCACAATTAGAGAAAGAGTAGTCTATTGAAATTTGGTTTGGTTTTGATTGTTTCCAAAAATAAAAATTATGTTTATTTTTATTGAAATATATAGGTTAATCATATATGATTTTGTTTTGAATTGGATTTTGTCCAAACTTTGGCTAGAATTGGCTTTGATTCGAATTTTGGCTAGAATTTCGACAAACGGATTAAGTTATTTTCAAGGGTTTTAGCCTTTGAAAACTAAAAGTCAACAGTGACAATCAATTTTTTCCTAGCTCAATCCAAGAACTAGCCACCCCTGAATTCAGTTTGCTCTTACCACTCATGCAAGTAGTCGAGTTTGTTGTATTCTGGTCCAAAGAGCTCAAAATGTCCAAAGAGTTCAAAATATTCAACCCAAAGAGGACAAAATCATACAAAACCACATTCAGCCTGAAATTAGCGTCTATTGGAAGCTGTTGAAGATCAAAT
Organism: Begonia loranthoides; assembly: GCA_022433065.1. Classification (NCBI taxonomy): domain Eukaryota; kingdom Viridiplantae; phylum Streptophyta; class Magnoliopsida; order Cucurbitales; family Begoniaceae; genus Begonia; species Begonia loranthoides. The sequence continues at coordinate 8,739,427 of CM039483.1, forward strand.
GATTTCAACTTCAAAATTATTAAATAATTCAATGATGGAAGGAGCTCGAATCTAAGTCATATAATAGTAAGATTATCCAACGCCTCATCACTCAGACATGCCGACAAAGCAGCAAATGGGAGACGTGTGTACATCTTTTGCTGTTGTTTATTTTGGTTAGGAACAATAATTATTAATAAAATATGAGGGTTTACACACGTATGATTCGGATATTAAATGTACAAAACAAAAAGAACACGTCGCAAATCACATCTAAATAATCCAATCAGCAATCACTACAAATAAAATATTGTCATTGCATGATACGAAATTAAATAAAGATTATAATAATTTGTCCTTTATTTCTCTAATGATTGTACTAAAATCACTAGTGAGTAATCATATTTCTCAGTAATATTAATGAAAGAGTTGAAAATAATTAAGACTATATATCTGGAAGTCTTTTAATTTGTTTTTTAATCACTGTTTTAGGATATATTAACCGTTATTATGATGATTGATTATGAGGGCCATGCAGAGATTTTCCGGGAAAGTGCCTTTTTTCTCGGGAAAGTCTCTATCATTTTATTGATCCACCACTTCATAATCATAGATTTATTGATTATTATTTAATCTTTATCTAGAATAATTTTCTAACCTTTTTTCTTCTTCTAGATTGCATAGCAACTTCTTTTAATTTGATGTGCTCTGTCAATCATATAGTCTAATATATCATTCATTGGTGAATAAGTAACACTGACGTTACATTATGATATAATATTAAATTTTAAAATTGTACCATTATTTATGCAAGCTGATTAAAATATGTTAATTTTTTTATTACTCTTAAATAATTTGAATAAATCCGGGGACAACAGGGGGTGGAATACTATAAATGTCATGCATGACTTTCACATCTAGAAAATCATGTCGTTTTTATTTATTATTTAATTTTTTAAGCATATGATCTTGCTATGTTAAGAAAAATATTTGTTCTTTCACATTACTATATTTTTATATAAATTATGACATATTATAGAACGATGCTAACTTTTTATTACAATCTATTAGTCCGTAGAGAGTAAAAAGGGAACTGTTTAAAAAAAATTTAAACTATAGGGTTTGTAACAAACCAATCCTTAACTATTATCTGTTAGTAAATTAACAATTTTCATCTACTTTTTCGTTAACATAAGTTTTGAGCACCTGGGTCGAACTTGCGAACGTCCAACATAGACGCCCTCATTTTCAGCTAGAAGCCCACTCCTTAGAGCTATTTCGACTCTACTATTTTTGGGCTCCCAGTTCAACCCTACGGACATCTGCGGCAAATGTTCACACTTAAATATCGGGCACTCGCGAAATCAAGTATTTTTTCTAAAATGATTTTTCTACTTTAATTATTCAAACAAGTAATTATTCAAAAATTAATTAATATCATGTCGAATTTTTCTAAATCCAGTAAAAGAACACCCTAAAAAAGTAGTATTTTAAAGTTCAATTCCATTTTTGTTAAGTTTATTCTCTAAACTTTGTATATTTCCATTTTTGTACGTTGTAATTTACAAATGAAAATATTCATTTGTAAATGAAACAAATGAGAAATGAATGATGAATGAATGAGAAAATAATTAGAGAAATTAACACTGTAGACCCTATAGTTTATGATCAATGATAAATTAAACTTTGGAGATTTTTTTAACAACTAGAATCTTGAACTATGAGAAATTCTCGATGACAACCTCACAGTCACGTTTTTCATCCAGGACCGTCAAGTTTAACGCCTCGATTTTGGCTCTGTCAAGTATCGTCGAACGGAGACAAAGGATGTCAAAATTGAGGCAGAGGGACGTCCCTCCTACCAGTTCAAAGAAGAAGGACGATGGCGGAGATAAAGCGCATTGGATGTTGGATCGCGAAATGGACGACCAAGATTGAACCTGGCGATTCTAGAGGCGATGGACGGACGACATTGCTTGGCAGTTGGATCGAGCGAGGGACGTCCCTCATCTAAATCGAAGGCCATGATTGAATTTCACATCTTCCAGAGGTGACGGACGGACGATGTTTCTTGGCCGTTCGATCAAGCAAAGGACATCCCTCATCTAGATCGATGATCAGGATTGCATTTGGCGTCTTCTAGAGGCGATGACAGACGACAATCCATGGTCGTTAGATCAAGAGAGGGATGTCCCTCATCTGGATCGACGGCCAGGATTGCATCTGGCGTCTTCCAGAGGCGATGGCGGACGACAATCCCTAGCCGTTGGATCGAGCGAGGGACGTCCTTTATCTGGATCGATGGCTAGGATTGACTCCAACTTAACTGGGTCACGTGCAAGGCATGCGCATTTTAAAAATGGACAAATTCCCTCAATTAAGACAGACATCCCTCGCACAGAAATGAACGTCCTTCGTCCAATACTACGTCATTCTGCAGTAAATGGACGCCTCTCGTCTTAAGATGATGTCGTTTAGGCCATGACGGATGTCCGTCTTAATATTAGGGACATTCATTCCTCTCGAATTTCATAGGCGATGCAAATCTGCCTTATAATCATGAAGGGCGTCTCCCTTACCCTAGATATTGGAGAGAGAAATTTTGTGTTCCCCTGACTAACTCCCTGAACATAATCGAATGAACAACGAAGTTTTTTTAGTGTTGAACATCACATGGAGTCAAGGGGTGCTACTTCATCTATTGTAGAAGAATCCATTCACTGCAGAATGGAGGTGGATCCTATTCCTATTTCGACAATAAAGACTGATGAACATCGTTGGTTCTATCACGAAGCTGGTATAGAGGTGCATTCAATCTCGGCATCTCTAGACTCGGAGCTTCTTTCAATACATAACTCAGATGATGATGATTGGGCAGAGAGTATGCATCCCCGACTAGAATGTTCGTCCTCAGAGATTTGTCTAGGGAAGAAGTATAGTTCGTTAAAGGATATTAGAGATGAAGTGGTTGATTATGTTTTGAAAAATGGGCACAAGATAAAATTTTTCAAAAGCGAACGTCATCAGTTGACTGCTATGTGCAAGGATGGATGTAATTGGCGACTTCACTCTTCACAAATGAAAGGTGAGCTTACCTTTCAAATTAAGAGCTATAATGAGGCGCACACATGTGCATGACAAATAGAAAGCCGACACGCTTCTTACAAATGGGTGGCAAATCAATATTTGGATAGATTCAAAAATCAACCCACGTGGGACCTACCTTCCATTATTGAGACTATCAGGAAGGACTTTAATGTCAATATTACCCCAAGTCTTGCTAGAAGGGCCACGAATTTAGCACTGAACCTGAACGAAAGGGATGGTGACGAACAGTACAAGCAACTGTGGTCATACACAGAAGAGATTCGAAGATCCAATCCCAGCAGCACATTGTTGTTGGTGGTAGATATGCCTGATCTGGCTGCCCATCCATGTCCAATATTTAAGAAGATGTACATGTGTTTGGATGCGTGCAAGAGAGGTCGGAGGGAGTTTGTTAGACCCGTCATTTGCTTGGATGGCTGTCACCTGAAGGGATCGTGCCCAGGCCAATTGCCCACAGCCGTCACCATTGACGCCAATGATGGAATTTATCCATTTGTTGTGGCACTTGTTGAATCAGAATGTAAAGACTCCTGGACCTAGTTTTTGTGTTGTTTGCTTTTGTACATAGACCGTGACATAGGCAGGGGATGGACATTTATTTTTGACCGACAAAAGAGTTAGTGCCTACTATCAAACAATATGCGCCAGCAGTTGAGCATCTTTTCTGCCTCAAACACTTGTATACCAATTTCAAAAAACAATTTCCAAGCATGCAGTACAAAGATATCATGTGGAAGGCAGCTAGAGCCATAACATCATCACAATATCAGAAGGAGATGAATAAACTATTTGCACTTGATCAGTCAGCACACGCATATTTAGAGAAATATAACCCGAGGTGTTGGTCGAAACATGCTTTCAGTTCCGTCCCAAAGTGCGACATCGTCTTCAGTAATTTGAGTGAGTGCTACAATGCTTGCCTCTTGTCAGCCCGAGATAAACCGATCCTCACTATATTCGAGATGATTAGAATGAGCATAATGTGTAGGATCATTAAGAAACATAATAAGATGGCCAAATCAACAAATCTATTGTGTCCTAAGACCATAAAGAAGCTTGCCAATCTGCAACATGCAACTCAGAATTGGTGTCCAACACCAATAGGAGCTAATCGGTTTCAGGTCAATGATGGTAATGAACGATACGTAGTCGATCTGGACACACGTGCCTATAACTATTACTAGTGGGAGCTGGCTAGAATCCCATGTGTGCATGTCATCCCGTGCATCAATTTTATGAGGACTTCAGCTAAAGATTATGTGCATGTATGTATCATTGGGACACATTCATGAGGATGTACTCCTACTTTGCTCGACCTGTCAGTGGCCACCACATGTGGCCTGAAATGAACTAACCTCTACTTCTGCCACCGCCAGTTAAGAGACTCCTAGGTTGGCCTCGAAAACGAAGAGTGCGGGAGGCAGACGAGCGTCGTAGCCACGCAGTACTCAACAGGAGACATGTCCCCATGACATGCAGTCGTTGTCATGGTGTAGGCCACAATGTCTGCTCTTGTCAAGGTGGAGGCTCAAGTGCTGACGTGGCAAGTGGTAGTGGTAGAGCAGAACACTCACATGATACTCTTATGGATTTTACCATTGTTGTCGATACGCATGTGCTTAGATTGTTATGCTTTCATACGTTGTTCTCACTATGTGCGTTTTGTCTGACATTATATTGCTTTTGTGTTTTGCAGGAGTCCGTCGCCGCACACTCGCATCCTTAACCATGGGGCTTTTTATACGTATTTGTTAGTATCTTATTTGTATATATGTAATACACCGAATTTCAATATATTGGAATTGTTATATGTGGTGCAAAGTTTGAATATTATGTTAGGGAAAATATAAGTCCATGTAGGGAAAATATAACATTGTAGGACTTAGAATATTTAACAACTTAATTAAAGAATAATTTGGAGTTGCTTGGACGAGAGGACTCGACCAAAACTGTGATTTGAATCTGCCTTATTTCCTTCAGCATAACGGACGTCCCTCATAGCATGAAGGACGTCCCTCATAGCATGACAGACATCCCTCATAGCACGAAGGACGTCCCTCATAGCACGACGGACGTCCCTCATAGCATGAAGGACGTCCCTCATAGCATGATAGATGTCCCTCATAGCATAATCAAAAAATGGACAGCCCTAGACCTGTTTGGGGCGTCCCTCGCCCAAAAAAACAGAGATACAACATTCAATTTGCACCAGACAAAACCAAAGAGCAAAAATACAACAACAATCAACTTTCTGAAGTTTCTAAACCAATAAACTTCCAATAAACTTTCAAAAAAAATATCAAATCAGCCATTTTTTTAAAGTTTTTTCAGTTCTTGCAATTCTTGCATATGTTACAGGTCTTGTGGATGTTACATTTTTTCCAATTTTCGCATCTTCTATAGTTGGTGCCTCTTCTATAGCTCGTGCATTTTCTATAGCTGGTGCATCTTCTATAATGAAAGACTACTTGTCCCGGATAACGATGACCTTGAACTGCAAGTCAGAGTTCATCTCGACATGACTGGTCTCCTCATAAAGGTCCTCCAATTTGTGCGGGTTTTGAAGATGGAAGCCTTCTTGCAGACACTCAGCAATCACCGACCACCCTAAAGGGCAAGAGACTTGAAATATGCCATGTTGGCAGTAATTGAGAGGCCAAATTAGTTTGTTACTTCATTCAAAGTGCATGGTGGAAAAACATACCGCTTTTTGTTTGTCGGTGCCATGACAATTGCAATTGCAATTACCTCCGGCATCAACAATTGGTACGCATACTGGGTGAGCACGTCAATCGATGACATGAAACAATCCAGCTCTGGGTGGCACTGACATAAAATTCATATATTATATGAGGAAGAAATATTGCATGAATGAATACAAGTGTCTTACATGGATCCAACCAAGAGTCAGTAGGCCCTCCCTTATTTGAATGTCAAGTGTGTCCTCATTTGTTGTCATACACTGCATGTTAAGAATGCGATTTATTTAAATATTTAGTTTTTTTCAATAACAAAGTCTTATAAATTGGTTAAATATTCTCACCCAGTCCAAAGCTCACATTTGCTTTAGCACGAGGAGGGTAGTTATTTAGCAGATATCTTTACCTACAAATCGACAACACGACGCACAACATACATTTTCAAGCACAATTGAGAATAATTTTCAAATCACATTGCTTCTTACCTTGGAGCTGCAAAGTAGAGCACATGTCTCCTTGTTGTTCTTCGTATTTACCCATGCTAGTGCCATGAACTCATCCATCAATTTCACAGGCTGCAATAAAAAATCAGTGTAAGTATAAATTCAACACATTGTACAAAACCAAATCAAAGACATACCACTTACACTGTTATCTTTGGAATTGCAATCGTCACTGGAGGACCCGTTCCCAAAATCTTCTAAACTTTGGAAAGGGTTGGAGGAGGGGATAGTTGCCTGATGATAGGAGACCTGCACAATTGTAACACATTTTTAATCAACAGTACTATGCATATATAGAAAGCGCATGCAAGATAAAAGACATACTGGCATCCGTTCAGATCGGCATCGGAAGATGTAGGAGAAGCTAATGGAGGAGCTAGCTGGGCTGTTGGATGAGCTGATTGAGCTTCTTTCATTTGCAAGGCAGTGGCTTGAATCTCGTCAAGTTGCCTCTCATGTCTCTCCAACTTGGCGACAAGCCACTGCCACTCTCCTCTCTAATCAGTATGTAGGATGATGACTGAGGAGGGGGAGGTGCATTGTTTGCCGTAGAATGAACAAAATCGTCCTCCACCTCCACGTGATCTGACAGTTATGCATCTGACGTCCACAAAATTAGTGCAGTGGACATGGAAGGAGGAGGTGCAACTAACGTGAAGGAGGAGGTGCAGCTAACGTGGAAGGAGGATGTGCAAGCTAAGTGGAGGGAGTGTCTGCTCCTTTGAATACCCACTGCCCTCCTACTTTGTGCAGCCCCATCCGAGCCAATTTCACTTGATTGTACACGTCAAGTGCTTTTTCATTGGTTCATCGCTCCATGGGAGAGACAGTCAACCCACTGCTATCAACAATGCGCTGAATGAGCCAATTATGAGTGATATTCTTCCTTGCACTATTCAGGTTTGTCTTCATTTGATGCATAATGACATATGCAAGGTTGAACCTCTTCCCATTGTAGAGTTTCTTCATCACGTAGAGATCCATACATGTGACAAAGTCTCTATGTCCATCACGAGGCACAACTGTGAGGGTGATCATGTGATGGATGACTTTTGCTTTAGCATTGAGGTCTTTTGATTTAAGCCGAAAGAAAGATTCAACGGCTAGGATTGCAAACCAATCGCTTTAGCAGTGTCACACCTTCTCCTAGTTTTACAAATTCGGGGTCTTCGATACATGGAAATACTCTTTTGTGGAGCATCCAATCAGCTCATTCAACTAACTAAGAGTTATCCTAATTTGTTTCCCATACAGAAAAGTCCTCAACTCACTAGAGCTGTCCAACTCTAAATTTGCATAAAATAATTTCACAGTCCTCTCACAATAATAACCCCCCCATCGTGCACAATCCATACAAACCAATTCGCTCAAACACTTCATTTAATCCAAAATCAGCGAACGCATTGAAATCTACCTTCCTAGATATAATTACGGCACAGGGTATAATGTCATTATCGTACTACTGTTTAGAGGAGGCTGAGCTGAACAACCTTGGTTCGGAGGGCTCTACAGACACGCAGACTTGACCTGCGGGCTCGGAGGGAGCCACTTTACGCTTCTTCGACAGTTGCCCTGCCTTTGGAGCCATTTTCTGCTTCAAGGGACGTGATGATAGATATCGAAAGTTTGAGTTGGTCGGTGGAAGACGAAATTCCTCTCTGCAATCTCTGCAATATCTAGGGTAAGGGACGCCCTTCACGATTATAAGGTAGATTTGCATCGTCCGTTAAGAGGAAAATGCTAACGTTTAGCATCCAGAGAATGAAATCTAAGACGAACGAACATCTGTAATATTAAGACGGACGTTCATCATGGCCTAAATGACGCCGTCTTAAGACGAGAGGATCCATTGAGGGCAGAACGACGTAGTGTTTGCTAATGGACGTCCGTTTCTATGCGAGGGACGTCCGTCTTAATTGAGGGAATTCGCATGTTTTAAAAACGTGTGTGCCTTGCACGTGACCCAGTTAATTTGGAGTTAATCCTGGCTGTCGATCCAGATAAGGGAGGTCCCTCGCTCGATCAAACGGCTAGGGATTGTCGTCTGCCATCGCCTCTGGAAGACGCCAGATGCAATCTTGACCATCAATTCAAATTAGGGACGTCCCTCGCTCGATCCAACGACCACGAATTGTTGTTTATTATCACCCCTGGAAGATGCCAGATGCAATCCTGGTCGTCGATCCAGATGAAGAATGTCCCTCGCTTGATCCAACGGCCAAGAAATGTCGTCCGTCCGTCCTCTCTGGAAGATGCCAGATTCAATCCTGGCCGTCAATCCAAATAAGAGACATCCCTCGCTCGATCCAATGGCCAAACAATGTCATCCGTCCGTCACCTCTAGAATTGCCAGATTCAATCCTGGCCGTCCATTCTGCTATCCAACGGCCCATGCGCTTCATCTCCACCATCGCTCGCCATTGTCCTCCTTCTTCGAACTAGTAGGAGGGATGTCCCTTGGCCCTGATTTTGACGTCCTTCGTCTCTGTTCGGTAGTACTTAACATAGACGAAACCGAGGCATTAAACTTGACAGTCCTTGATGAGAAACGTGACTGCGTGATCGCCAGTGAGAACTTTCCATAGTTCAGGGTTTTAGTTATAAAAAAAATCTCCAATGTTTGATTTGTCATTAATCGTCTATAGAGTCTGCAGTGTTAATTTCCCAATTAATTAATATCCTAACAAATCATTTTTTTAAATATAGCAGAATATGAGGTGACTTAGAAATCATCAAATGAAAGCAGGATAAAATTTTAACAAATTATATGCTTTAAAATCACTATAAATCAGTTCTTCCTATCTGTACCTTCGATAATTAAACACGTATAAAAGGAAGAAATAAAAATAAATAAAATAGGGAAAAGTTAAAAAAAAAGCCCTTATACTATTGGTTTTAAGGTTTCTGTTGATTATTTATAGTATGTTCATGAAATAATTTAGTATGAAATTTTTTTTAATATATTTTATTTTATTTTTATTTTTTCTTTCATACGTGTCTAATTATCTTTGATTATTTATGGCATGTTCAATCTTTCCATTTATAAAAAATATTTATTTTTTACCGTGTTGTTTTGCTATATTTAGAAAAGAATCGGCATGATTTAATTAATTTCCTGTTTAGATAATAATTTGGTTAAAAAATTAAACCATAAAAATTATTTAAAAAATAAGCAATTTTGCGGCGCCAGGTATTTAAGTGTGAGTATCCGCTGCGGACGTTCGTAGGATTGGAATGGGCGCCCGAAAATGAAAGAGAGGAAGTAACTCTTGAGAGTGGGATTCAACTAAAAATGTAGGGCGCCCATACCAGACGTCTGTGAGTTCCATGAGAGCGCTTGGAAGTCATGTTAACGAAAAATTAGACTAGAATAGTTGATTTGTTAACGAAGATAGTTTAAGAGTTAGTTTGTTAATAAAAATAGTTTAAGTGTTGATTTGTCAATAATTTTATAGCTTAAGAGTTTTTTTATTTAAATTTCCCTAATATAAATTATTAAGATTAAAACCTACCTTTCAACTAATGGAACGTGAAATTTAGACCTGGATATCAAAGGCCATCATACACTTTTGACTGTTTAAATCTTAGGAGTTAAAATATTGAAGCATTATGTTACTTACACATCAATTCATTTGTAATACTATACTATGATTGTAACAACCTGCAACTTCTTTCATTTTCAAAATGTGTAAAAATTTAAAACTTTTAAAAACATCTTTCTTTTATAAATACAACGGAAGACTTTTCGTTATAAAAATCATTTTTCTTACAACCTTTTAGAAATCGTAGCGGAAGCATAAAACAAATTATTTAAAATACAAAACATAAACATTTTACTTTATCTTTACAAGACTCTTTTCTCTTTTTGCATCCTTTACCCTAGCCAGCTACAAGATCCGCGCGTGCAAATCTTTTATCAACTGCTCTTTACTTTTTCTCCTGATCTCGTACATACCTACATCAACAAGACTAAACTAATGAGTCTAACGCTCAGTAAGTGATATAAAGTAAAATCTACAATGCATATGCTATGCTATTTTAAAATCTATTTTTTGTTTTATCTTTCTGTTTTCATTTTCCTTTATCTTTTATCTTTTACGTTTTCATCTTTAACTTTGATGCACCCGACCCTGACGCCCCCGGCATAGCAACAATGGATAATTCAAAAGCCCTCTAATCGTTGACCAGTCCATTCAATGCATCCAACCCGACACCTCTAGTGTAGCGGCAATGGATAATCCAAAAGCCCAACTAACAATTGGCCGATCCCGAAACCGGTATGAGCAGCAATGGCAGAATTCAAAAGCTTTGCTAGCGGCAATGGATAATCCGAAAGCCCAACTAGCGGTCGTGCCCACCAAGGGCTTAAACGGCCCCACACCATATTGTTGCCTTTAGTTTACTGTACCTTTTATCATTTAACATTCGTTTATCATCTGTTTTGCTTTCCATGGTAAAATGGATATTCTTACAGCCCAAATGATGGTCGTTCGCTTCGGGTGATCAGCCCTCCACGAACACTGTACACTTAGTATGTGTGAGCATCCATTAAACCATCTCTAAAACTATGCATGTAAAACCCTTTTTGTTTCATGTTGAAAACCATGATGCATGATGCTCTTGAATCCATACAGTATCCATCTCCTCTTTGTAGGCTTCAAAATATGCTTAATCTCATTATCATCATCTTTAACTCAAGACTAATAAACATATCATTAAAAGAACCTATCTCTAATAAATACGCAACAAGCATCAATACAATCCTCGAACCATGATTTCTATCAAATCCTGTAATCCTCAAAGCATAACTTTATCATATTAAATCTATAACTTAAAAGAACCTATTTCTAATCAATAGTGAGCATATAACCCTAATTCTTGCGATGCTGGATTCGAAGACCAAAGCACATACATATTACTTACCTGGCACCTTTACAAAGTTTTAGCACTTTATCCTTCTCCTTCAATACTTTCACAATTAATAAATAACCGTTAATAATCACAGATTATTAACCTTTTCCTCATCCATTCTATTATTCCATTATTCTACAATTATCACTTTAATAATCTAAATATCACTTAATCATCTAACATTTTCCCTTTACTTATTATCATCACTTCACTGGTAATTATCTTCACGTACAAGCATTAAACATAATAATTGTAATTTAATCCCACTACCAAGCAATAAATCCTCAACCCACAGAGCGTCCAACAATGCGGCATCTAAATCACAGATTTGTCGTAACAGCAGCATATAGTGACATTGTAGATTTACAGCTTCAATTATTATCCAATAATATGTAACTAATCATGCAGAACATAAATCCCCAAATAATGAAGCCAGATGCAGCGAATCACATGGAGCACTATCCAACATTTTCCTAAAGTCTATCAAATCTGAGAAGGAAACTCAACGTTACCTGAACATACCAGAGGAAGAAAGTTCTTCCACTGCCAGAGCCTTCCCTTCTTCTCCTTCAATTCTCTTTATTTCCTCCAAAGAATTTCTTCCCTTCTCACCTCTCCTGCTTCTCTTAACATAATAAAAATTCATTTTAACATAACATAATCCATAAGAAGACAAGGAGGAAATCCCATACGTGAAGACTACCTGGGAGCTTCACCACTTCTTCTTCTTCTCCTCTTTTTCTTCTTTCTTCCTTAGGCTTTTCTTTTCTTTCTTTCTCTCTCTTCTCTACACTTTCCTCTCTAAAGAGAGCCTCTCTCTTTCTCTCGCAACTCTCTGCCTACCAGAGAGCTTTTCTCTCTGTTTTTCTTTCGGCCAATCTCTCTTCTTTCTTTCTCTTCCAACGTCTCATATAAGCCTCTCACATCTCCATATAATCTCACCTAACCTGTAATGCCCCGCGTTATTATAAAAACTTATCTTTTTATTTTTCATATAAATTTTTTTTCTTTTAATTTACTTAATTAAGACGTATAAGACGAAAACAAATATCTGAGTGCATAAAATGGAAATCATTAACAAACATTTAATATGAGTCCATAGTTTCACAAATGCCTTTCAAAACAAAAATTTTATTCTCCATAAGCCATAATCCCTTAGGTCAAATCATGATGTGCCCCGAGGACCCGTCACTTGAGCCCGAGCCAAGGGCTCCTTTATTTTCTAACTTTTTATTTATTTTGTACTTTTTTGAAGAATAGAAAATTGAAGAGTGAAGACTCCTCCTTGCCGCGGCCAAGCTTCCCCTCCTAGCGCCGATTCCTCCATCGCATTGCAAGGGTCCTCTTGAAGTTTCTCATCCTTGCTACCTTGGGTTATTGCCGCTTCCAATCTTCCTTTTCAAGGTGTGATTGTGGTGTGGAGGTAAGAGAACTATCCCCCATTGGAGATAGTTGGTTTCGGCCAACCAAAGAAAAGCCCTCTCACTTTAGGAGGTGCTGCAACTCCTTTGCGTTTTCCTACTTATTTTGGTGTTACTCTTAAGTTTCCTTTTTACTGGTTGGATTGTTTATGAAATGGAGGGTTGAAATAGGTTAGTTGCTGCAAAGTTTCTTTGAAAGTTTTATGAATGAAAGTGACATTTTCGGAACCTCGTGAGCTACAGAATCTGTGAATTTTTGTTAACTGAATTTCTTGCTTATTGTAGCCCCTGTTTGGACCCCTTATTGTAAGCGTCTCTGTTCGAGGCCTTCTAATGAATTTTCCAGGATTAAGTCAGAAATCTAACCTCATTGATTTGAGCCTTATTCATTACTGGTAGCTCAAGTTATAGCATTTTAATTCAAAACTGTAAAATCTGTCTGTTTGGAACAGTTTTTCTGGGAATTTTGAATCGGATAGATCTTCGACTCTAGAACGACTTTTGGCCTGGGATTTTGACACAATCTTCGTCTCTATATTGAGTTTATACCCTCCAAACTACAGCTCTAGATCAGTTACAGAATTGGAGTTCTAATTGTTTGATTATTGCTGGACGGTTATTGTTGTTTGTTGGAGCAGATTTCCATTAAGGTTTCGAAGTGTTTCTTGGAACCTATCATTTGGTATCAGAGCTTTAGCTCACGTTTTCTTGCTGTATTATTGTGTTTTAATAGGGTTATTATGAGTACGAGAAGTGGGGCTCACTATCACAACCCTAGAGATATGAGAAATAATTCAAGTGCACCACCACCCGAGGAAACTCTTGAGCAAACCGAGCCTACTAAGCGGGAGTTGTTTGACATGATTCTTAGGCTTCAAGAAAGTTTGGAGAAACGTTCTAGTAGGCATGTAAGGGTCACTAGGACTCCTATATCAAGGGAAAAATTGAACACATCAATCGAGTTAAGGGGTCAAAATAAAAAATTGTATGATTGGGGTGCGACAGAAAGTGTTATGGAAGAGTTTCCAAATTCGAGAAGAAGATCTCATAAAAAGAATGATTTTAAGCTTGTGGATTTATCCATCCCTCCATTTAGTGGATTCAAAAACGATATTGAGTGTATGGATTGGTTGGAAGAAGTTGAAAGCATATTTGATGGTCACGAATTTTCGGATAAAGGTAAAGTGAAACTAGCCTCCTCGTCATTTGTTGGTTATGCTAAATCTTGGTGGAATAACTTAAAAGCTCAGCGTCAAATTGATGGGGAAGATGATCTTATTACTTGGAAGATGATGAAAAGATTTATGAGAAAAAGATTTGATACATCTCGGCTAAATGCTAAAGACATCCGATGTTCCAAGTGCCTTGAAATTGGGCACAATGCTTCGAAATGCCCAAATCAAAAAGATATTATTATAAAGCAATTTTTGATTGATGAGAGAAGCCAAGTTGACTCCTTGGCAGCCACTAATGAAGAAGATAACTTGGAAGTAGAGACTATTTATGCTCCCGAAGGGCCACTATTCGTGATGGATACTCAAGTGGTTGAAGAAAATTGTTTTCGGGTAGTTGAGAATGAGTGTTTACAAGTTGAAATTCTCAAGGATGAACATATTGAGAATGGAGATGGTTTAATGGCAGTAACTAAGGAGGAAGAAACTCCTCCTCAAAGGGAAAATCTCATGGCCTTAGAGGAAACACTCATGGAAGATGAAAAGTCTTCAATTTCGCATAACTGACACGATTTTTGTAAAATGGAAGAAACTTGCATGGCGGAGCATGGAGATATATTCTTTGCAGCAACCATTGAAGGAGAAAATGCTTTAAAAGAGTTAGCTATTATTCAAGATGAATTTTGTTTCTTGACCATAGAAAGACCTCTCATCATTGAATTTCGAGAAGAGAAAACTCAGGGCGAGTTGACTTGTTATCATGTATGTTGCGGCATAGATGAAGTCAATTTTTTTTTCACAAATGGAAGGAGATTTGACATGGATTCTTATATGCATATGAATGAAGATTGGGGCTTAGGGGCAATACCTCAATCAAGTCTTTATTTGCTAGTTTATGATTTCGGAGAAACAAGAAACCTAGCCAAAACTAGATGCTCAAGGTATGCACCACTAAACAAATTGATTACTTGGCTTTTTGAAATTGGATGGTTAAGGAGTATTGTTGTTATTGATTCTGTTATGCCATTGCTGGATGTTAATGTTGTGGCCATTGTAGTTGAACACTCTTTTAACACTGGAATCTTAATTGGAGTTGATAACCTCAGCATGCCAAGTGGTGTAATTGAAAATGAGTTGATGGGCCATCTGAATATGTGGGATGAGAAGTATTTTGACTATGTTTTACTATTATCGCATCATCTTGTTTCAGATTGTTGTGAGTCTAATCCCATTGAGTATGTACCCCAAGAAAGGGACATGGTGTTAAATTCATTACTTACATGGTTCTTTAAAATTGGTTGGATGGAAGATTCTTTTGTTGTTGGTGCTGATTTTGAGTTTTGGAAAGAGGGTTTTGATATTGTAATTGAGGAAAGAAGTTCTACGATTGAAGATTATTTTGATTCAATGTTGCTACCATTACTAGATCCGGATGTTGTCTTTTGCGAACTCACCATTGTTCTCCCATCTTTGGCAAGACAATATGCAAGGTCCTATATGAAAGAAATGCCTCAAGGTGAAAATAAAACTTTTCCATTTGATCCAGGAGGGAGATTTTGTTGAAGATAATCAACCATACTTCCTGGATTTGAGGGCAAATCCTTTTCAAACCGGGGAGTATGATGTGCCCCGAGGACCCGTCACTTGAGCCCGAGCCAAGAGCTCCTTCATTTTCTAACTTTTTATTTATTTTGTACTTTTTTGAAGAATAGAAAATTGAAGAGTGAAGACTCCTCCTTGCCGCGGCCAAGCTTCCCCTCCTAGAGCCGATTCCTCCATCCCATTGCAAGGATCCTCTTGAAGTTTCTCATCCTTGCTACCTTGGGTTATTGCCTCTTCCAATCTTCCTTTTCAAGGTGTGATTGTGGTGTGGAGGTAAGAGAACTATCCCCCATTGGAGATAGTTGGTTTCGGCCAACCAAAGAAACGCCCTCTCACTTTAGGAGGTGCTGCAACTCCTTTGCGTTTTCCTACTTATTTTGGTGTTACTCTTAAGTTTCCTTTTTACTGGTTGGATTGTTTATGAAATGGAGGGTTGAAATAGGTTAGTTGCTGCAAAGTTTCTTTGAAAGTTTTATGAATGAAAGTGACATTTTCGGAACCTTGTGAGCTGTAGAATCTATGAATTTTTGTTAACTGAATTTCTTGCTGATTGTAGCCCCTGTTTGGACCCCTTATTGTAAGCGTCTCTATTCGAGGCCTTCGAATGAATTTTCCAGGATTAAGTCAGGAATCTAATCTCATTGATTTGAGCCTTATTCGTTACTGGTAGCTCAAGTTATAGCATTTTAATTCGGAACTGTAAAATCTGTCTGTTTGGAACAGTTTTTCTGGGAATTTTGAATCGGATAGATCTTCGACTCTAGAACGAATTTTGGCCTGGGATTTTGACACAATCTTCGTCTCTATATTGAGTTTATACCCTCCAAACTACAGCTCTAGATCAGTTACAGAATTGGAGTTCTAATTGTTTGATTATTGCTGGACGGTTATTGTTGTTTGTTGGAGCAGATTTCCATTAAGGTTTCGAAGTGTTTCTTGGAACCTGTCAAATCAGCTGGGTAACACAAGTGCTCAACAAGTAATGCCTCTGCCTCCACTGCAACATTGCTGATATCCTGACAATCACTTACACCACAAGCAAACCGTGAGCGTAAAGCTCAACAAGAATTAAGATACAATATGATGCATGCATATGTCTGATTATGTCAGAACGGATCCACCCAATCTGTCTTTTATTCATCGTCTCATATTATTAAACTCATACATTGAGATGGGATATTAGCAATATTTCCCACAAGGAGAATAGTTTCTAGCCGGAAACTAACTCCCAGGAGATATGTAATATCCCAATTTTTATATCGAAATTTAAAAATGATAAATTGGAAAATAATTGGGCATATTCTAATTAGTCGAATGAATTATTAGGATATTACTAATGACGTAATTGTTAGATATGGACTGTTTGGTTCGGCTCAATCTGAACTATTTGGGTAACTCGGTTGAATTAAAAATGTGGAAAGATAGATAATGAATTAATAATTAGAATGGGTTTGAATTAAAAATTAAGAAAATAGTTGGAGAATTGAAATAAAGAATAAAGAGACAATAGGAGAATAAATGAATTGAAGTTAGGAACCAATTCTTCTTGAACCTATCTGGTTTAACTTTAAATGCATTTGGCCTTCGGCCAATTGAGAGAGAGAGAGAGAGAGAGCGAGATGGAGATCGGGACCTAGAAAGGGAGAGGGCGAATGATGGGTGTTCGCGGCGACGAGGCGACGTTCGGTGGATGATCAATGGCCGGCGATGATGTGGGCTGCACCTGCGACTGTGAGCAGCGGTGTTGTCTGACGGGGTCCTGTGAGCTCACAGGATGGATCAACGAGCTCTGTCATGGTGAGTTGTTCTTTCGATTTTAATTAATTGGTGATGCTTGGCAACGAATGGTAGGGACGAATTGGCGAACTTGATGGCAGTAAATTGCGATAAAGGAGGGCTTGGTTCACTGGGGTGTGACTGGTTTGGCCTATGGTTCGGCCTGAGCCAGTTCATGTTGCTGCTCCTCCTCTAGCTGGCTTTCCACGTGTAGTTTTGTAAGTGGACCACTCTTCTTTGAGATGTACAATTATCTTTCAGCTATGTCAATGGAAGTCTCCTCCTGTGCTATAAACGAAGGATAGTAATGAAGTGTTTGAGGACTTTTACTAAGACAGTTGGGCGAACTCTCTGGAGCAAGCTAAGGCCGATGAGAACAGAGGAGAAAAGAAGAAGAAGTGGAAGTAGAGGTTGTCTGCCCTCCGGTTCTTCAGGTGAGATAAGCTCTCTATCTTGTTAAATGATGTTGAGGAAATGTTTGTCTATTGATGACGTCTTGGCTTTGTGTTTTAGTTAGTGCTTTTGGAGGTTGAGGGGAAAGAAGAAGGAAGTTGGTGAAGGAAGAAGGCAATGTTGCAATTCTTCACGGCCGTAGGTTTTGAAGGTAACCCTTGTGTTTCTCTTGACTTGTGGATATTCTGTTAGTGAGCAATGAGTTGGTTGTTGATGGAGCTCAGTTGTTTATGTTGTTACAGTTTGTGAAGAAGTTGGGTTGATTCTGATTAGTTTCAAAATAAGTTATTTTCGGTGAATTAATCCATGTTCAGTTGTTGTTGTGGAAAATGACCTGTTGAATATTGGTTCTGCATTCCCTTTAAATTAGAGTTTAGTTCTGCATCTTATATACTAATTTCTGGACATGAATTGGATAATACCCTGTTGATTTTGTCCTGTGCATTGGTGGAGTTCTGTTATGAGATTTGGTTCTGCCCTTTTCATGGTAATTTGCGTGTATTGATATGTTGAGGTGTAGCTATGTTGTACTGGTTTGGATTGTCCTTGTTTTGGATGTCTATTAGTTGCTAAGTTTGACTATTAAACACTTGTTTGGATTTTATGCGTGGCACGAAAATGATAGTTTTAAGAAGAGAGGCAATGATATAAATATAAGTGGCGTAAGGATTGTTATGATTAAAGTTGAGAGCTACATTATGTCTCTGTTAAGATCAGTTGTAAATATAAATACTCTATTGATGAATCAGACCTCTTTTGGTTTAGACACCATGGTTCTATGATATGATTAACACTTTGTATTTTGATTACTACTTGAATTTAATTTGGTTGGGTACCATTCTGTAATTTAATTACTGATTAGATTTCTGCATAAAAGTGGATTGGTTACTGCCTCGTTGGACGATCTATGTCACTTTTGGTTGAGGATTTATGATAAGTTGTGTTAGGGGAATAAGATTAATTAATCTATAGGTATTAATAAATTTATATTTAATCATTTTGAAGGTATTTCCGAAAAAGAAATAAAGTGGTAAAAGGTTGCAGACACTGGGTAAGTTGATACTTTCTGTGTTTTGGTCTTTAGACCTTACATCGCAAGAATTAGGATTGTATGTTGTGTGTTTCCTAGATTTAGGTTCTTTTAATGATATGTTTATTAGACATTTATACGATCATATAGGACTGTATGTATTCACGAGCATATTGCATAACATACTTAATATATGTAAATAGGCATGTGGAGGTTTTGGAGAATCGAGGATGGTTCATTGTGATGACACCCCTATTGGAGTGCCTACTCCCACGTAGGGGGCGATAAGGTACGGTTAAGTCACATAAATCTTAAGATTCTCAATTCTCTTGTACTAAAATCTCCAATGTCTTTAACAAAAGTGATCGGTGACGGTATGCAGTGACACCCTTATTGGTGTGACTCCTCATCGGAGTTACGGTTAAGCTACATGACCACTAGAAGTATTCGACACTCTAGCCCAGCATAAAGGATATGGTTCTTTTCTGTAATGCATTGTATGATCATGCATATCATCTGCATTGTATTTCATTCTATCACTTACTGAGCATTAGGCTCATTAGTTAGATCTTGTGATGTAGGTATGTACGAGCAACAGATGAACAGATTAAAGAAAGTTGATGAATGATTTGCACTGGTGGATCTTGTGGCTAGTTGGGCTAAAGAGTTTTAAAAAGGAAATTATTTGAAAAAGAGGTTTGTAAATTACTTAATATACTTTAACGTTTTGTTTTAATTCCGCTGTGTTTCATAAAATAAAGAATTTTTATTACTTCTTCTATAATTTATAAAAAGGTTTTAAGTAAAGATTTTTAACGATCGGGTTTTATAAAGAACTAATACTCTAATGTTTCTATGAAAAGAAAAGTTTTAAATTTCACGTGATTTTAAAGTAAATAAAATCTGGGTCATTACAGTTGGTATCAGAGCGTCCCGGGTTTTAAAACTGATTATGTATACTGTCTTCCAGCACAAGCTTCGACGTGGAAAGACTCCATTGACTGTAAGTATTCTAATTAGTTGTTTGTCTTTATATCACAATCTTACTTAAGTAATTGTTTTGTCTTGCGCGATTAAAGGGAATCATGGCCAGAGAAGTTGTAAGTGACACGGATGGGATTCTAAATCGGTTGACTAAGTTGGCGGGATAAGAATTTGTTGCTTGGAGAATGTATGGAAAATGTAATTTAATTAGTACAATATTTGGGATGATTGTAATTGATATAAGCAATTGTGGTTGTGGTTCATTTGATAAAGTAGAATGATAGATATGATAAAAGGTAGACGATACTGGAACTGTTTAGGTTTTGAGTGCAGGAATTAGCTTTAGGAGAGTAAAGAAACATGGGAGACTCTTCCCAAATTTTTATAAAAAAAAAAAAAGAGAGGGATAAGTGGAAATTAAAATTTTGCGTGAACTAGATGACTCGGTTTGGTCGTCTACACCGTAAGGAATTAGAGAAATGGTAGATTCATTATGAGAAGGAAAAGTAGTGAGAGTTAATGACTAAGGTGGATTATGAAGGAATGTTTTGACTTAGAAAATGGTTGGAAAGTTTAACTAAGTTGGATTGCAATTTGCTTTTTCTAAATTGATAAATTTTGGAAACTGCTAGATTTGAAGATTTTAATTAATGGATCTATGGAATTCTTTTAACAGCAAGGGAAGACATGCTATGTCCCGAGGTTGAATTATAGGATAAAGAATCTATCTAAGAGTTTGGAAAACACACTGTATGGCTAACATTAATATTTTCCTCTGATTAGAAGTTAGCAATATATAATTTGGTCAACGATTAAAAATTTCGTTCTAAATTGGAGTTGAAAGTCTGTCATCTGTCATATATAAAGATTATATGTTGTAAAACAAGATATGGGTTTGAAGAGTCGTTAAGGCAGTAACTCGAACATTCGGAGGGTTAGCTTATCGGGAGAATCGCAGAGTGGAATTGATTGATATTCTGAATCTGTTGCTAATAGATTTAATAGAAAGAAATTGTCAAGGTTAATAAATAATTGATTAAGGATTTACTGACCGAGAACATAAATGAAAACTGAAATGAATTTCTGGAAACAAATTTCTGGGAATAGATACATAAATAGATTGATACAGGTATAGAAACAAATACGGATTCAGAAACGAAAATAGCGATGGAGATGAAATGGTTAATAAGCAAACTTAGAGTTGTGGAATAGATTCGGCTAATGTTCCAAATTTGTTAAATTCAATGAGAGAAATAAGTGAAGTAAGTTGAGATTTTATGTTTCACGACGATAATAGTTGGAACGCACTAGGATTGGGTGATGTCTAGTGGTTTGTTAAAACCAATGTGGGGTTTGTATGGTATACAGTAGTTAGAATTTAATGCGGAAATGTACGCATGCTAAATTCTAGGTTATGAAATTCAAAGAGAATAATGAAAAGATAGTAAAGGAAGTCAATTCCAAAGATGTTTTGTTAGTTCGAAACGATGTTTTAAGTGAAATGAGAGTGGTTCTTTTGTCAACAAATGTCATGTTGTGACTTATGAAACCAAAAGTGGTTGCCCAAAGTTATATTTTCTTGGAAATGACACAAATAAAGGTGGACTTTTATGAATAAGGATGAGATTTTGGAGGGTTAGGATCATCAAAATGCAGTAAAGTTATGCACATTACGATGGTTTGACATAAATTATTTGATGAAAATAAAAAACTTTAGAAGGAAGCATTTCTTTTACGACAAATGAGATTGACGATTGAATAACTCATATGTGAAATAGGAATTTCTACTGCATTTTGTGCTCTACAAAAGTGAAAAGTGCTGTAATCTTTGGACGTTTTGTGTAAACATAGGATACGAGAAGTTACGTTGAGTTTCATATCGAAGGAATAATTACGCTGAGCAAATTTCGAGGACGAAATTTCTATAAGAAGGGAGAATTCTAATATCCTGATTTTTATATCAAAATTTAAAAATGATAAATTGGTGAATAATTGGGGATATTCGAATTAGTCGAATAAATTATTGGGACATTACTAATGACGTAATTGTTAGATATGGACTGAACCAGTTTTGGTTCAGCTCGGTCTGAACTATTTGGGTAACTTGGTTAAATTAAAAATGTGGAAAGATAGATAATGAATTAATAATTAGAATGGATTTGAATTAAAAATTAAGAAAATAGTTGGAGAATTGAATTAAAGAATAAAGAGACAATAGGAGAAGAAATTAATTGAAGTTAGGAACCGGTTCTTGTTGAACCGATCCGGTTTAACTTTAAATGCAATAGGCCTTCGGCCATTTGAGAGAGAGAGAGAGAGAGAGAGAGAGAGAGAGAGAGAGAGAGAGCAGATGAGAGAGCGAGATAGAGATCGGGATCGAGAGAGGGAGAGGGCAAACGACGGGTGTTGGCGGCGACGAGGTGACATTCGGCGGACGATCAATGGCCGGCAACGATGTGGGCTGCTGCTGTGACTATAGGTGGCGGTCTTGTTCGACGAGGTCCCGCGAGCTCACGGGATGGATCGACGATCTCCGTCATGGTGAGTTGTTCTTTCGATTTTAATTAATTGGTGATGCTTGGAAACAAATGGCAGGGATGAAATGGTGAACTTGATGGCAGTGGATTGCGATAGAGGAGGGCTTGGTTCGCTGGGGTGGGATTGGTTCGGCCTATGGTTTGACCTGAGCCGGTTAATGTTGCTGCTCCTCCTCTAGCTGGCTTTCCACGTGTAGTTTGGTAAGTGGACCACTCTTCCTTGAGATGTGCAATTATCTTTCAGCTGTTTTAGTAGAAGTCTCCTCCTCTGCTATAAATGAAGGATAGCAATGAAGTGTTTGAGGACTTTTACTGAGATAATTGGGCGAACTCTCTGGAGCAAGCTAAGGCCAAGAGAATAGAGGAGAAAAGAAGAAGAAGTGGAAGTAGAGGTTGTCTGCCCTCGGGTTCTTCAGGTGAGATAAGCTCTCTATCTTGTTAGATGATGTTGAGGAAATGTTTGTCTATTGATGACGTCTTGGCTCTGTGTTTTAGTTAGTGCTTCTGGAGGTTGAGGGAAAAAAGGAGGAAGTTCGTGAAGGAAGAAGGCAGTGTTGCAATTCTTCACGGCCGTGGGTTTTGCAGGTAACCCTGTGTTTCTCTTGACTTGTGGATATTTTATTGGTGAGCAATGAGTTGGTTGTTGATGGAGCTCGGTTATTTATGTTGTTACAGCTTGTGAAGAAGTTGGGTTGATTCTGATTAGTTACAAAATTAGTTGTTTTTAGTGAATTAATCCATGTTTAGTTGTTGTTGTGGAAAATGACCTGTTGAATATTGGTTTTGCATTCCCTACTGAATTAGAGTTTAGTTCTGCATCTTAAATACTAATTTTGGGACATGAATTGGATAATACCCTGTTGATTTGATCCTGTACATTGTTGGAGTTCTATTATGAGATTTGGTTCTACCCTTTTCATGGTAATTCGTGTGGATTGATATGTTGAGGTGTAGCTATGTTGTACTGGTTTGGATTGTCCCTGTTTTGGATATCTATAAGTGGCTAAGTTTAACTATTAAACACTTACTGTGTTTTGGTCTTTGGACCCTACATCGCAAGAATTAAGATTGCATGCTGTGGTAAAAGGTTGCAGATGCCAAGTACGTTGATACTTACTGTGTTTTGGTCTTTAGACCCTACATCGCAAGAATTAGGATTGCATGTTGTGTGTTTCCTAGATTTAGGTTCTTTTAATGATATGTTTATTAGACATTTATACGATCATATAGGACTGTATGTATTCACGAGCATGTTGCATGACATACTTAATATATGTAAATAGGCATGTGGGAGTTCGAGAGAATCAGGGATGGTTCATCGTGATGACACCCCTATTGGAGTGCCTACTCCCACGTAGGGGGTGGTGAGATACAGTTAAGTCACATGAACTTTAAGATTCTAAATTCTTTTGTACTGAAATCTCCAATGTCTTTAACAAAAGTGAACGGTGACGGTATGAAGTGACACCCCTATTGGTGTGACTCCTCGTCGAAGTTACGGTTAAGCTACATGACCACCAGAAGTATCCGGCTCTTTGGCCCAGCACAAAGGATATGGTTCTTTTCTGTAATGCATTGTATGATCACGCATATCATCTGCATTGTATTTCATTCCATCACTTACTGAGCATTAGGCTCATTAGTTAGGTCTTGTTATGTAAGTATGTACGAGTAACAGGTGAACAGGTCAAAGACAGTTGATGAAGGATTTGCACGGGTGGATCTTGTGGTTTGTTGGGCTAAAGAGTTTTCAAAAGGAAATTATTTAAAAAAAGGGTTTGTAAATTATTTAATATACCTTAACTTTTTGTTTTAATTCTGCTGCGTTTCATAAAATGATTTTTATTACTTCTACTACAATTTGTAAAAAGGTTTTAAGTAAAGAGTTTTAGCGATCGAGTTTTATAAAGAACAAATACTCTGATGTTTCTATGAAAAGAAAAGTTTTAAATTTCACGTGATTTTAAAGTAAATAAAAACCAGGTCGTTACAAGACAAACTCTCGCATCCCAATGAGGAAAGGGTTAAATCTCGAGTCTCCCGGTTAGAGTCCGAACTATCTCCCCAACCCCCAATTCCCATTACATTCATTTAAATCCGGTCTCTCCTGTGAAATAGTCTCCCAAGCAATACCAATCTATATATGGTATTCCTAAGTGTTCCTATCCATGATGTCTAACAATGTAGTATAATATTAATCACTATAATATAGCACTAGCACCAATTTAAGCAGAGGAATAATGGTATAATGCAAAGTATATCAATAAGATGACAATGCAATCTAACAAGAAGTAATATTCAACAGTCATTCTCAATTTAACAAAATTATTTAGCCAGTGCAACGGAGTGAACTTTATTTTTATGAAATAATATGGTGAATATTTATTTAACATTTTTATTAAAGAACAAGGTAAATATTTATTGGACACTTATTTTATTTAATAACAATGTGAACATTTATTTTATAACAAGGTGAATATTTATTTAACATTTATTTTATTAAATAACCAGGTGAATACTTATTAAACAACAAGGTTAGTATTTCAAATATCAAGGTGAGAATTTAACAAAATTTAATACTATGGATAACTGATTAAAATGCATGAATAATTAAATGACAGGGAATTAAAATCAACATAGGCAAGTTTAACTAATAACTAACAACAATTAACATATAGCAGATAATCAACGATTATCAATTAACAATTATCAATTATCATTTTACATTTATGATGTTTAACAATTTACAATTTATTAGCATTAGGGTATTAATATGGGAAATTTAATCAACGCGTCATGGCCAAGAGTTAATGAGTTAGAGAGTGATTATTTCGCAAAGAAGAAAACAATTAAATCAAACAGACTGCGTTGTGGTGTAGAGCCTCCTCTGGATAGGACTTGCTTAACCCTTATAACACTGAATATTTCTACCTGGTTTAACCACCTTTGCAGCTACGAAATTTTCAAGACAAGTACACCCTTACTAAAATTTAACAAATTATTCTTGCACTTTGGTTCTCACCTTTACTCTCTCGATTTTCTCTCTGACTTAACCTCCCTCACTCACTTCTCTCAGCTTCACACACCCTCACCCTCTCTCACTTGCTGCACTTTCTCTCTTCTTAAAGGATGTCATCTGCAAAGAAAAGATAAATATGCAATGGAATAATGGCTGGTAGACAACACATTCTAGGTTTTGAGAAAGTAATGTATGATGGCACACAAACATCCATAATTTGTTAAATAATGGAACTCAAAAGTCATTCCATTTATTGTTCAATTTATTAAGAAATTACCACTGGATTTTCAATCTGGATTCTTGCGATTTCGTGTGGCATTGGTCGACAGCTACAGTTGACTGGTGATGTCTGGTCGACTGTAGCAGTCTACCTGTCCCACATGGAATGGCTTCTCCCCTTTCTGTCTCAAAACACCGACGTTCCATTCCCTATTTCTTTTATTCTTTTAATTGTTATTTCATTTAATTCATTATTTCTTTATTTAATTTATTCTCAATTAATTTTTACTAAATTTTGTTATGAGAAAATTGAGGTATTACATTTTACCTCCCTTAACAAAATTTTGTTATCAAAATTTAGCTAACTAAATAGCTCTGGGTACTTAGCTTCCATATCCTTCTTCCTTTCCCATGTGGCTTCTTCAACGGAATGATTCTGCCATAATATCTTACCTAGCAAAATCTGCTTGTGTCGAAACGTTTTCACTCTTTAAGTCCAAAATCTGCACAAGTCTTTCCTTATACCTTAGGTTCGTTTGGACTTCAACATCGTTAGGAGGTGTCACCTAAGTTGGGTGAGGCATTTCTTTAGCATTGATACATGGAATACGTTGTGCACTCCATCCATGGAATTCGGTAGTTGTAATTGGTACGCCGCCTTCCCAATTATTTTTGTGATTACAAAGGGACCAATATAACTTGGGTTTAGCTTTCCCTTCTTTCCAAAACGCATAACTCCCTTGAACGACGATATTTTTAAGGAAACTAAGTCTCCCTCATTAAATTCCAAGTTCTGCGGCGATGATCAACATAACTTCTGACGACTCTAAGCAGCCAACATTCTTTATCTGAGAATAGCAACAGATTCTGCAGTTTTCTATACAATATCAAGGCCAAAAAACTCAGCTACACCCACTTCGCCCCAATATAGAAGAGATTTGCACTTTCTGCCATATAAAGCCTCGTAAGGTGTCATTCCGATCGTGGCTTGAAAATTATTATTATAGGCGAATTCAACCAACGATAGTATTTTTCCCCATCCAATTTGGAAATCAAGCACACAGGCCCGCAACATATCCTCAAGTGTTTGGATTGTCCTCTCACTCTGACCATCGGTCTGCGGATGAAAGGTAGTACTGAATTTCAATTTTGTGCCCATGACTTTGTTCAAACTCTTCCAGAATGCCAAAGTAAATCGTGAGTCCCAATCAGATACAATGGAGACTAGAACACCATGCAATCACACAATTTCTTTAACATACAGGTCTGTGAATTGATTCATTTTGTAGGTCATTTTTACAGGCAAGAAGTGGGCAACTTTGGATAACCTATCCACAATTACCCAGATCGCTTTGTGTCCTCTAGCAGTCTTAGGTAAGCCAGTACCAAAATCCATAGTAATGTGTTCCCACTTGCATTTAGGTATCCATCGGTTGAAGCATTCCACTAGGTCTCTGATGTTCTGCTTGCATTTGCTGGCAGACCTGGCATAAGCCCACATATCCAACAATATCGTATTTCATCACTAGCCAATAGTAATGTATTTTAAGGTCTTTGTATATTTTATTACACCCTGGATGGATAGAGAAGCTTAAAGAGTAAGCCTCTCGTAAGATCATCGTCTGCAGTAGTGAGTCACTGGGCACATACCATCTGCCTTTATACTTCACTATTCCATCGACAGACATAGAATAGTCTTGATATTCTACTAGAGTCAGATTTAACTTGAAATCTTCATATATGTCATCTCCCTTTTGGGCTTTTTTAATATGTTCTAATATGGAAGGCTTAAGGGTCAATTTGCCAAAACAATGTCAAATTGAGTTGGAACCATTTGCACGTCCAACTCCCAAACATCTTTCTAAAGTCCCACTGGCATTTCATCGCATATTATGCTCATGATGACAACGTTTTGGCTTAGAGCATCCTACAACATTGGCTTTTCCTAGATGGTACTTTATCTGACAATCATAATCTTTCATGAATTCTAATCATCATTGTTGTCTCATGTTAAGCTCCTTTTGCGTAAAAATGTACTTGAGGCTTTTATGATCCTTGTAGATCTTGCATCGTTGCCCATATAGATAATGCCTCCAAATTTTAAGTGTGAACACAATCGCAGCAAGCTCCAGATCATGAGTGGGATAATTGGCTTCATAAGGTTTGAGCTGCCAAGAAGAATATGCAATCACCTTGCCATTTTGCATGAGTACCCCACCAAGTCCACTCTTAGACGCATCACAATAAATACAAAAGTTGCCCTCTTCCATCGGTATAGCCAATACAAGTGCTGACATTAATCGATGTTTCAACTCCTATAAGCTTTTTTCGCATTCATTGGACGACAAGAATCTTATATTCTTCTTCGTCAAGCTGGTGAGAGGCAGAGCAATCTTGGAGAATTCATCTATAAAGTATCTATAATATCCAGACAGTCTGAGGAAACTTCTCACATCGCCCATATTCTTTGGCTACACCCAATCCACAATCACCTGTATTTTCGCAGGCTCAAAAGCAATACCATTTTTAGAAATTACATGGTCAAGGAAACTGACTTCACTTAACAAGAATTCACACTTGGAAATTTTGGCATACAATTGGTGCTGTTCAAGAATAGCTAGGGCAATCCTGAGATGTTTGCAATGCTCTTCTTCCGACTAAGAATAGACCAGGATATCATCAATGAAGACAATAATAAACTTGTCTGAATAATCTCTAAAGATTCGGTTCATCAGTTTCATAAAAACTGCAAGGGCGTTTGTCATTCCAAAGGACATCATTAGAAATTCATAATGCCCATATCTTGTGTGAAATGTTGTTGTTGGTATATCGTCCGATTTAACCTTCAATTGATAATACCCCAAACAAAAGTCAATCTTTGAGAACACACTGGCACCACACAACTGGTTGAATAAATCGTCAATCCGTTGCAAAGGGTATTTATTCTTGTTCGTTACTTTATTCAATTCCTGATAGTCTATGCACATTCGTAATGATCCATCCTTTTTCTTTACAAACAGCATTGGTGCTCCCCAAGATGAGAAGTTTGGAATAATGAACCTCTTGCTGATTAATTCTTCCAGCTTAATTTTCAACTTGTGTAATTCTTTCGGCACCATTGTATACAAGTTCTTTGAAATAGGTCCCGTTTCAGGGTATAGATCGATCACAAATTCAATCTCTCGGTTAGGTGGTAATTCGGGGAGATCATCAAGAAAGACACCCAGAAAATCTCGGACCACTGCAACTTCTTCAAATTTTGCACTTGGAGTCACCGTAGAGTCCATCACGTTTATTAGAATTCCCTCGCACCATCTTTTCAATAGTCGATCTGCCTTGTGTAACGCCCCTTTCATTTAAAACTGTTTTTCCCTATTTCAAAATTCGTGATATAAAATTTTTTGCTTAATTTATTCAAAACGTGTGAATCAGAGTAATTAATTTCAATTGAAAACACATCATAGTTATTTGAGTAGAAATAGATAATGAAATTTCAAAACATAGTTTAGGCCTTCAAACAAAAGTCCATGATTACAAAACGTTTACTAAATTCAAATAAGATGATAATTATTCAAAATACCCAACATCCTGTGAGCCACAACCATCAGGTCAACTATCCTGAAATATCTCATCCTCAACTGGTACATTACAAACATCATCACCTATATTAGGGGGAAAACAATGAGTCTAACGCTCAACAAGAATTTGAATGAAATGCGATGCAAATGCTTGTGCATGTAATACGATGCATTACAGAAAAGAACCTATCTTTTCTGGAAATCTGAGAGATGGATACATCTATTTATTATGCAGCAAAACTGTCACTCCGATAAGGAGATACATCCATTAGGGGTGTCACCACATGCCATTACCATACTCTTTTGTTAAAGACGTTAGGGATTTCCGTACAAGAGAATAAATGAACCCTAGAGTCCATGTGGCAAAACCATCACTTCGCTTCATACATGGGAAGAGATACATCCATGCGGGGTGTCACCACCGATGTACAGTCACCAATTCTCTCGAACCCCCACATGCCTATTTACATATATTAGGCATGTCATGCAATATGCTCACAATTTCATAAGCCCTAACGTACAATTATATATATATATGATCAGGATACAAACTGAAAGCATGAATTAAAATAGAGATACAGCAGTTCAAGCATAATTTAACAAGCTATAGATCAACATGAGCATATACTCTATAGTTTGTATTTTCATTTCTAAGAGTAGTTCATGGTTTAGTGTGTCAACGGAGA
Organism: Begonia loranthoides; assembly: GCA_022433065.1. Classification (NCBI taxonomy): domain Eukaryota; kingdom Viridiplantae; phylum Streptophyta; class Magnoliopsida; order Cucurbitales; family Begoniaceae; genus Begonia; species Begonia loranthoides. The sequence continues at coordinate 8,769,104 of CM039483.1, forward strand.
ACCAGTCATAGGTTAGTACGACACAATTAAAAAGAGCAATTAGAGATACGAAATAGAGTAGCTCATGCACAATTTCAACCGAGGGGCTTTCTTACTGTCCATTGTAATCATTAATTGACAGTGTTAGGTCCTTTCCATAACAACGAAACAATATTTCACAGCAATAATCAAGTTCATCCACATTTACAGCACAACTTCAGCATCCTAGTCAATAATCAATATCTCAAACCACTGCCTATGCAAACTTAGGCTTTCATGCTTACAGAGTTGACACTACCATCTCAGTTCATGATACAATAACATTTGGCGGTGTATATTCCAATTCAACTTCCAATATCAACAACCAACAGTTCTATATTTCACAGGGGATAACCGAAGCAATGCTTAATATCAAACAACAATTACATCTACACATCACAGTGGCTAAATCAAAACAGAGCAGCATTTTTCTTCATCCAATCACACTTAATATTCAAGAATGTCATTTAGTAAATCTACAGCAAGTGAACTATTTTTCTTACGCAAGGCATAATAGCATTTCACACCAGTAAATCCAATGAAATTATTCAGTAACAATCAAACAAACCCGTGATGTATGGCCTCTTCTAGCCAACTACACTTTAATCCTTACCTTAAGCAAAATGTTGATCCTTAGTAATCCACTTCACAGCCACGGCAATGCATACAGAGCAGCCACACCCAAGAGGTTTTCAATAGCAGGGGCTCACTTCAACCCTTTCACAGCTCACAGGACGTCTCTCACCTACTGAACAAAATATAACACTCTCCTTACACTCCAGTTGTAGCTCACAGAGCAGGAATCCAAAGAAGACATCCTAGTTATCAGTTATAGACGAGGGAGAGAGAGAGAGAAAGGGGGACTCATGAGGTGAGGGGATGTTTGCCCTCCCCCAAGGGAGAGAAAAGGAGATTTGTCGAGAGAAATTTGGAGAAAAAGGATGAGATTATGTCGGACAGCAATGAGATTCTTGCTTCAATTTGATTTTTCAGTCGAGGGAAGGCATCCAAGCTTAATCGCGTGTCGATCGAATTCCCAAAATTTTCTCCAAAATTGCATTTTCGGTCGAGGAAAGGGGTCCAAGCCTCGACCGCTTGTCAACCAAAATGTTGACGAAATTTGACAGATTCAAATCCTTCTGGGCCATACTCGACCGCAGGAAGACTGAAAATCGCTAGTGTGACCTGGAACACGTTTAGGTCGAAACACCATGTCCATATCTCGACCTTGGCTCGATCCAAAATGCAAGAAGTCACCAGAATGCATTTTTGGTCGAAACACTTGTCCTAGCTCCGACCGCTATTCGATCGAAAATGTAGAATCGCATAATCCATGACAATTTTCCACTTCAAATTTCCCAAAACATTCCTTCCATCAATTACACCACACCAAGTCTCAAATTAACGATTACCAAACATATTTTCTTTTATAAAATATTTGTTCATTAATTAAAATATTTTACAAAATACATGGAGGACTTATCCGGGAATTACACCTTGAGTGCAGAAATAACTGCAAGCTTGCCCTTTTCTTTAGTTCCTTAGAAGGTGTGTTGTTTGCCATTAAGAGGGTAGAAGCAAACTTCTCTCTTCTTGCAGTTCATAATCGCCTAATAATGTGACAACCAATCCATGCCCAAAATGATGTCATATCCTTTCAAGTCTATAATAATTAGATTGGAATGGAATGAACGATCATTCAGCTCAACTGCATATGCTTTTAGAATACCACTGGCAGACAAGTCGTCGCCAGAAGGTAATAGCACTCTATGCAGACAATTCATAATATTAGATAGGCAATTTATTTTCACACAGAATTTGGTTAAAATAAACGAGTAGATAGCTCCCAAATCGAATAAGATATATGCAGTAATATTATTTACGTAAACAGAGAATTAGGAAACTTATTTATTCTAAAAGTATGATTCTTAACAGAATTAGGGTTTACCACAATGCCATATAAAACACTTATATACTGACTTTATAAAATCATGTGTACCTGACAACATAGCTAGCTGCTCCTTCTCTTCCTCATTTCCATATAAAGAGAAAACGCGCCAAGCGATTCCTCCATGTCCTCTGTTGTTAGTGTAGTAGTACTTGGCAATATGCCTTGTTTTTCTACATTTAAAACATTGTCCAGACCCTGCCACGCATTCCCCACGGTGGCTTTTCTTACATCTTGAACACACATTGGGCTGAATCATCCTTGCAACCATAGGGGCAGTGACTGTCTCCGTCATCGGACGCTTGTCTTTCCCTTGCTGCGCTCTGCTATCCGATGGTCGTTTTATTCCTCAGTTCATGGGGAGACCACCCCTTTGTTGCTAGTTCTGGTTGTTCTTCCAAAACCTTTGAGTCACTTCTCTTCATCTGGCTGCCATTGCTTTCATGTTCTCAACTACCAAGGCCTTTGCGACTATCTTTGCAGAAGGGACATCCTCTGTACCAACTACAGTGACTCCCTCGAGGATTTCTATTTTAAGCCCTTGGACAAAATGGTTGACCTTGTGCTTATCAGTAGCCACCAGGTGTGAAGCAAGTAAGGATAGTGCATCAAATTTCTGGATGTATTTTAACACCATCTCAGTATGGCGCAAACGTATAAACTCGACCAGCTTCTGCGTCTGGATAGTATGATAAAAATAATTTTCGTAGAATAGTTCCTTGAAAGTTCCCCAAGCAAGGGTTTGAACATCTCGTGCTGCTTTGACTGAGTCCCACTAGAATCAGACGTCTTGGATTAATAAATAAACATCACATTTTACTTTGTCAACCTCCTTTATGTTTGCATACTCAAACATGTCGTCTAGGGAGTGGATACATTCTTCAGCTCTAGCAATGTCGAAAACATTACCATTGAAACTGGGAGGCTTGAGCCGTTGAAATTTCTGCCAATCTGCTTTCTCTGGAACCACTAATGCTTGATGATCTCCATTCCCATTCTCTCCCTTTCCATAAATTGCTCCATGAATTGAAAATGTTGTTCCATATGCAAAGATTGTCGCTCTACCACAGTGCCTATGCGATCGAGGGCTTCATCCCTCCCATTTTGAATACCAGTACCCACACGACCATTTTTATTTTCTTGTCTAATGAGTGTCTTATCCCTCTCGTCATTAACTTGTACATTGACTCTTACTCTTGTAGTCATTAGTCCTATATATTCTGACGAAGTATTAGGAAGAAGTATTGGGAGTTAAATTTATGTATATATATATTTATTCATTTATTTATTTATAATCCTTATTTCTTTAAAAAAAAATTTATTATTTATTTATTTTATTATTATTCTTTTTTTTTTTTGTAAGTAAAACAATTATAATTAATTTATACTAGCAATTTACCCTATCAAGAAATCTAAACTAGTAAAGCAATTAAATAAATAAAATTAAACTTACAGTCGAAGGAGTATTTACCAATGAGACTTGCGTTACCAACTGTCTACATAAACATATTTGACACGGTTATGCTCTAACACCAACTACAACGCGGGGCGTTACAGTTAATATAAGTGCATGGTTTCACAAATGCCTTTCAAACAATTTAAAACCAAACATAAATTTTATTGTCCGTGAGCCATAACCCCTCAAGTCAAATTAGCTAGGTAACCCAAGTGCTCAACAAGCAATGCCTCCTCGTCCACTTCAGTAATGTTGATATCTTGACAATCACCTACACCATAAGCAAACTGTGAGCCTCACCCTCAACAATAATTAAGATGTAGTATGATGCATGCATATGTTTGATTATGTCATAAACGAATCCACTCAATCTGTCTTTTACTCATAGTCTCATATTATTAAACTCATACATTGAGCTGAGATATTGGGAATATTTTCCACAAGGAGAATAGTTTCTGGCTGGAAAATAACTCCCAAGAGACATGCTCTTGCATCTCAATGAGGGAAGGGTTAAATCTTGAGTCTCCCAGTTAGAGTCCGAACTATCTCCCCAACCCCCAATTCTCATTACATTCATTTAAATCCGGTCTCTCCTGTGAAATGGTCTCCCATGCAATACCAACCCATATATGGTATTCCTAAGTGTTTCTATCCATGATGTCTGGCAATGTATTATAATATTAATCACCATAATATTGCACTAGCACCAATTTAAACAGAGAAATAATGGTATAATACGAAGCATGTCAATATGATGACAATGCAATCTAACAGGAAGTAATATTTAACAGTCATTCTCAATTGAACTGAATTATTTAGCCATTGCAATGGAGTGAACTTTATTTTTATGAAATAATACGAATGAATATTTATTTAACATTTTTATTAAAGAACAAGGTAAATATTTATTGGACACTTATTTCATTTAATAACAAGGTGAACATTTATTTTATAACAACGTGAATATTTATTTTATTAAATAACCAGGTGAATACTTATTAAACAACATAGTTAATATTTCAAATATTAGGGTGAGAATTTAACAAAATTGAATACTATGAATAACTAATTAAAATGCATGAATAATTAAATGACAATGAATTAAAATTGACAGAGGCAAGTTCAACTAATAACTAACAACAATTATCATATAGTAGAGAATCAACGATTATCAATTAACAATTAATAATTTACAATTTACAATTATCATTTTATGTTTATCACATTTAACAATTTACAATTTATTAGCAGTAGGGTATTAATATGGGAAATTTAATCAATGCGTCATGGCCAAGAGTTAATGAGTTAGAGAGTGATTATTTCGTAGAGAAGAAAACAATTAAATTAAACAGACTACGTTGTGGTGTAGGGTCTCCTCTGCCAGGACTTGCTTCATCCTTATCACACTGAATATTTCTGCCCGATTGAACCACCTTTGCAGCTATGAAATTTCCAAGACACGCACACCCTTATTAAAATTTAACATATTATTCTTGCAACTCTCGTTCTCACCCTCACTCTCTCGATTTTCTCTCTGACTCAACCTCCCTCACTCACTTCTCTCCGCTTCTCACACTCTCACCCTCTCTCACTTGCTACACTCTCTCTCTTCGTAAAGGATGTCATCTGCAAAAAAGAGATAAATAGGCAATGGAGTAATGGCTAGCAGATAACACATTCCAGGTTTTGATAAAGTAATGTCTGACGGGACACAAACATCCATAATTTGGTAAATAATGGAACTTTAAAGTCGTTCCATTTTTTGTTCAATTTAATATGAAATCATTGTTGGATTTTTAGGTTGGATTCTTGCGATTTCGTGTGGCACCGCTCGATAGCTACAGTCGACAGGTGACGTCTAGTCAACTGTAGCAGTCGACCAGTCCCACATGGAACAATGTAATATCCTGAATCTTCATTGAGCTGAAAGTATAGCTTAAGTGATAATTTTGGGGATATTATGAGTTAAGTTAGACAAGTAAAGATATATTGGTCAAGAAAAATACATTTGGAATAAGTAAATTATGATACCCCGTTAGATTCATAGTTAGATTATGAGAAGGATTGAAGTTAATTGGAGAATTGTACGATGACACTGAAGTTATATCGGACGATATCAATTGGATTGATAGTCAGTAGAAATAGTAAGAGAAAATATATTTGGACATGTTTGGATAATATAAGGTTGAAAGTATATGATTTATATTATTTTAAGACGTATTGGATTTAGTGAAGAATGATGTGAAGGAGGAATAGTGAAATGTATAATATGGATTGAGGTTTGGATATTTGGAAAAGTAAGATATAGGTGATTAAGGATAATTATATATATAGGGTATATATATAGGGTATATATATATATTGATAGGTGTCACGCTAAGGGAATTGTTTGGAGAATTATTCGGATGGAAACTGCTTGGAAACAACGGCCGATCGGGGCGGTTGATCGGCGAGTTACGATCTACAAACGTAGATATTCCGGCGTCTATCGACCGGTGTGGAAAATTGGAAATTCTGAAGGAAAAACTATGGTTGATCGCCTAGAGAGGAGAACTACCGGCATGATCATCCGCCAATTATGAAAGCCTTCTGGAGATGATAACGAACGTATAGAGTTGAAACAATTCAATGTCTGGAACATCTAGAAGTTAAAAAGGGCAATGTTTTACGCGTAAGGACTATAGAGAGTTGCTGGAAATTAAAGGGTGGTGTCCCTGACCTTCTGTCTTCACGCGGATGACATTGATGGAATGCAAAACACATGGCCTTCTGTCTTCGATTGGATACTGAAGAGTTGCTGGAGCTTTGTCTATAAATAAGAGGTGTGGGCAGCGAGGGTTGGGAGAATGAAAAACATGAGGAAGCTCTATCAAATTGTTGTGAGGAGTTATTGCTTATGGATGAGAAATCTGTGAGTGCAGACGTGAGAGTTCTGATGTCTGTGAGGGTGCTATGATGTTGTGAAGGAAGTGGCTTGGCGTTTCTAGAGACGTGAGTCAGTCAGAAACCGTGATGAAAGTGTGTGAGTTTTATTGAAATTGTGTATGGTGATGGAATGGTCGAGAAGGTTTTGGTGATGGGTAGAGGAGTTTAGTTTTTGGCTTCATTGTTCGCATGAATAATTCAGATAACAGACTCTGAACATATTATTTGATTAATGTATTATTTTGTTGAACATTGAAGAATATTATTTGAAAAATAAATGGGTAATCGATTATCATTTGATAAATACTACTAAAGTTAGGAATTTAATTGACCCGTTAACGATGGGCGAAGTGATAAACTATTGGATTAAATGATTATTAAATTAGTTGGTTATGGTTATGTGGCATTAGTTGTTGAGATGAGTTGTAAAATATTAATAGTTTTGGAAATAGTGAGATGGAATAAGCATGTCCTATGATTGTCTTGGTTATTATTAAGTGTTAGGATGATATTCCTTGAGGCGTTGAGGATATGTAATTCGATGAATGTTTTAGAGATCTAATAAGTAAATATGTATATGATATGAATAGGTTTTTGGAAAAATGACAACCCTAAGTGATAACTAGTTAAAGCTAAGGACTCCAGGTACGTGGTGCTATATGTGTTTTGTCCGAAAGGGCTATTGATTGTTATGAATTGCAATGTCATAGATTTAAGTTCATTTCTTTAATTAGGATATGGATCACGTTTAAGAACACGATAAAGGAACACGTTAGATAGGATTGTATGTGCACGACAACGTTAAGACTTGAAATACTAAAGTACACGAAAATGGACAATACGTAAACAGCTGTGATCCGGTTTGTTATGCCCAGCACAGTAATCAAGATAAGCAATCAGCTGTGGACCGGTTAGATATGCCCGGCATAGAAATCAAGTAAACAACTGTGGACTGGTTAGATACGCCCGACACAGAAATCAAGTAAACAACTGTGGACCAGTTAGATACGCTCGGCACAGAAATCAAGTAAACAATTGTGGACCGATTAGTTACCCCTGGCACAGAAACCAAGCGTGGTCCGGTTGGTTACGCCCGGCACAGATATTTGTATGGTCCGATTTGATACGCCCGGCATATAAATAATAAAAAACAGAAACAGTAAATGGATGTTTGTGTGAATCGGATTGATATGCCGACATATAAGTAGGTGGAATAATAATAAAAGACAAAAAAAAACATATGAAATAACGATAAAGACATGAACAATAATAGAGAAACACAACAGAAAAACAGTATAAGATGTTATAGAAATTGTATGTGAATTTTATGTTTTACGTTTATACCATGTACTGAGCATTAAACTCATAGTTAGGTCCGATTGATGTAGGTAAAGAGCAGATGAACGGATAAAGCTGTTAAAAGACGTAGCTGATGAAGCATTGTTGTGTGGATGTTTGTGTTGTTGGCGACATAGACCTGTGGTTATGGCTCACGAAATGAAATAAATGTTTTAAAAGACTTTTAAGTGTTTTACGATTCCAAATAAATGTTTTAAGTTGATGTGTTTATTTAAACAATGAGTTTGTTGTATTAAATTGCAAAAGACTTCTGCTATATGTTTTATACGATTAAGACTTCCGCTATTTATTACTCTAGTGTTCTATTATGTAATGATTTTAAAAGAAAAGAAAATTATTATATGTAAAAAAGTTACGAGATGTTACAAACGAATTTTTCCCTTTCTGTCTCAAATTGCCAACGTTTCATTCCTTATTTATTTTATTCTTTTAACTATTATTTCTTTATTTAATTTATTTCTAATTAATTTTTACTAAATTTTGTTATGAGAAAATTGGGGTATTACATAACCACTCTAAAGCATCGCCATCTGTAAAGGGGAAGGATGTGGGAGAATCACAGAAGAGGTCATGTATTGGGATTGTCAATTTCTCTTCGGCCAGATCAGCACAAAACCCGTTTCTCTCATATTTCACTAGGACCAGTCGACATCCCGGTCGATTGCTACAATCGACCACTGCTGAAGAAAATCGTATTTTCATAAAACTGCGTGGTTCCAGTTGACAGGAACAGTCGACCGTGAATTCCATGTCTACTTTTCCAGTCTAGAGCCACACGATTTTGCACAGCCAGAAACCCGACCTCCATTTCGCCTGATTCCACATCACTGCTATTCTCTCTCTTCTATATTGTTTTTCTGAATTAATTTAATACTTCCATTTTTAATTATTCCACTTAACTTCTACTATTTCAATATTAATTCTTTACTTTAATTATTCCAACAATATTTTTACCATAATCTTCATTCCACTATATCAATTGTATTTTCTTTTACCAAAATATCAATTCCGTATAATCATTTACATTATATATAGAGAGATTTATCCATGTATTATAATGATCTTGTTGAATAATTAACAATAATAATTATTTAGTGGACTTATATATTAAATAATAATTGTATGTCGTTAACTGTCATAAAGTCAAGTACAATAATGTGATCAAACAAATATTAGCTTTAAGCATCTTAATAAAGTGTGAGACTTTATTTTGTAGCTACCTCTTGTTTATGTTTAAATTTGATGATCTGACAAATTTAACCCCCACTAACAAATTATAAATACATAATTATAGTCCCTATGTCAAAAAGTTAGACGATTAGCCATTTATGTTCTTTCACTCTTCCTTCAGCTTAGAAAATACATAAGAGTTACATTTTTCTTTGGAGAAAATTGGCTTGGTTTGGAAGATCACAACCACCAATTTCAAAATTGACAACATGTTTAAGAATCAAAGCCGACAATATATTTCAATAATTGGATTCCTAAAGTGATTTCATGGATTCACATATGTTGTGCATTCAATCTATCTTGATAATATAAACATAATGATTATGGGTTTAGGATTGTAAAGAATAATGACTATAGATTTCAGTACAACAAATATTTCATATTTATGTCAATCATTAGTATAAATGATCTAAACCAAGTGATGGTAGACATGCTAAGCTATCTTATATAATATAAGCACATTCTTGTGAACTAAGTCCTCTACTAGAGTAAGAGTAGTTGTGTAATCGGGTTTCCTTTCTACATCAAGAATGGGTTAGTGATGAGTGTTCTACTCTGTTGTAGACTATATTCTCGGGCTAATTTTGTTTGTGGCTTACCTCATCAACCTGCCTTGACAACCTAAAGTCTTTATTATAACCATTATTTAATAATATCATAATTATTTTATTAATGAATAAATGATGTACTAAAATAACAATACGACTCATCCTATGAAAATAAAAATGGTTAGATGCTTAGTTAATACCAGAAGAATTATAGAAGGCGTAACTCAAATTGATGAACCACGCCTCACATTGCAGAAGGCATAACTCTGGCAATTTACGTCCTCTTGCCTTGAAATTTGAACTACACCTTACTCTATAAGTGAAAATGAGGCTCTCCAAAAATTACAGGTAAATTAGTTCAGGAAAAGAAGTTATGGTTGAAAGGGTACAAGCTGATCTGAAGAGGCACCTCGGTCGTGTCTATTGACTTCAATGGTCTCCTTGGATGGAAACACTCCAAAGTGGTTCTTTGCAAGTTTTTTACACCTTTGTTGGGGATGCTTACCTCTATGGAAGGAGGTGGAGAAAGGTGCAGCAGTAAGAGGAATAACCTAAAACTCACAAACAAGATGAATCTAATTTTTAGACCAAAACACAATTGGTTGAACACCAAAAGGAGATGGCCGAATGGAGGGAACTCCCAACCTTTAAAAAAGATACTCTTTAACCGAACTGTTCTAACTTAGAGCAGACCTTAGAAAAGGTCTAAATGGCCCAAAAAATTAGGACAAGTTTCATAAAGACAACTTACCCAAAATGCTCTCACAAAGACACATGCTCGACTTGAACAAGCTCTAGCCAAGTGACTCAAACATTTGTCTTTAAACGAAATAAAATAAACATAATTTAATCAAAACATAAAAAATAAATATTCCTTAAGCCTTTGAACCAACAATTAAGCAAACATTTTTCACTTCGAAGTCCTCTCTTCAATTTTGTTGTCTTCAACTTCAATTGAAAGAAGTTGAGTTTCAAACAAAGTTGAAAAGAGGACATTGTGAGTACATTCTTTCTCATGATGACCCACAAAAAGAGCAATAAAATTAATGTTTAACAAACCTCCATGTTCGATGGTGTTTTGAGGAAATCAGTGACACATCAAGTTGTGTAGGCAGGTTTCCTTTCTACATCAAGAATGGGTTAGTGTTGAGTGTTCTACTCGGTTGTAGACTACATTCTCGGGCTAATTTTGCTTGTGGCTTACCTCATCATGCTGCCTTGACAACCTAAAGTTGTAACACCCCGAATTTTATATCAGAATTTATTAAGAATAATCAGAAATTAATTAGAGGCAATTGGATTTAACGGATAATTATCGGGGTATTAGCAAAGACGTAATTGTCAATTATCATCAAGCGATATTTGAAATAAATCAATATTTGAAATTTAATTGGAAATAATTTAATTGGATTGAAGACGATTAAAATGGAGAAATTTGGAATATTTGGAAGAGGATTGAATATGGTATAGTTGAGATTACAACGTTAAAAAGGGATTAATTGGGAATGAATGAGAATTAAGGGAATGATTTGGAAATAAAGAAAATAAAAATTTAAAAGGGGAAGTAAATTAAATTAGGGAAAGGGAGAAGAGTGAAGGAGACGAGAGAGGAAGAGGGAGAGGGGACCCGAGAGGAGAGGCGATCGGAGATCGCGGGTGGAGACACGTGAGACGACCGGCAACGAGTGACGATGACGACGCATCGGGATCGCAGCTGCTGGCGGCGAAGCGGGGATGCCGGCGTCGAATTGCGAATCGGTGCTTAGACTCCCGCGAGCGTGTTCTGCCGGCGACGAATTTCGGTGACGAGTGAGGTAAGCGGTTTGGTCAATTTTCCTCCTTCTCCTCTGTTCTCTGTTGATCGGGCCTGGCAGGAATGGAATGGACCATTTTCGTGTAGGGCAGGGGTGATTCTGGCAGGTTGGGCTGCTGCCGGCGACCCGCGAATTGGATGCTCCGATCCGGTTCCGTCTGGAACCCGATTTGGCAGCTCGGGTTGAACCATTTCCACGTGGGACTCCTTCCAGCTGTGATGCTGCTGACACACAAGGTGAGCACATTAATTGGGTTTGTTGATGAATTGAATAGGCAGACAGTAAGCGGTTGAAACTTGAAGATGGCTGTCGGGTTGGAAAGAATTAAAAGGAAGGAGAAGAGAGTTGCAGTGAGTGTCCTGGCAGTGCTGGCCTAGAGCTGAAGTGGGAGGAGGCTTCGGGTCTTCATGGTGAGAAGGATTTCTTCTCTCTGTATTCTGGATTTGTGAATGTTGGTATTCTGTTTGAGTGTTGTGTTGGCCGATTTGAGTTCTGCTTGGAGTTTTGTAATCATAGAAAGTTTTGTGATAATAATGGTCTCTGAATGTTAATAAATTAGAAATGGTTTTTATGTTGAAGAATAAGTTTGTTATTCTGCTGTTTAGATGAATATTCTGTTGGAGTTGATTTTCTGTGGTGTTGCATTTTGGTTTGTTGGTTAAAGTTATGCAATAGTGAAGGATTCTATATTCCTTTTATGTATTGAGGACATTTTGTAGGGCTATGAACGATTTGTGATTTCCCTCCTAATATTGTTGGTATGAGACATGTTAAGAGTAAGTCTATTGGATGGAAATAACCTGTTATTGGAATGCTTCTGCTTTGTCTACCATTGGGTCGATATCTTGGATCTGCTTCTGAGCATTTGTGCTGGGTGAAATATTATTTGCTTTGGATGTTAAAAGATGTGGGAATGCCTATGTTGATAACTGTTGAGTGTCAATATAATGGAATCGGTTTGGATACTTGAAATGGAACTGTTTATCAATTAGTAGAAATCTGTTAATACCACAGTTGTTATCAATGTTCTTTAGTTGAATTCTTGTCTATCTATTGAGCTGTATGTTTCTGGAATTTATTATGTTGGGAATAAATTGGAATTTGCCAACCTCTTGTTGCTTAATTATGGAAGTATAAATATGTTAGATTGGGTTATGCGGCTGGAAAACAAGGTGTTTAATTGGATTTTTTCACTGTTATAGTTATCAAAAAAAAAAAAAGCTAAAAGAGAATGTGTTAACAGGTTGCTGAATGAGTTGTTGGATGAATTGTAGAATGATTTTATGCAGAAATTGTAATGATGGTTGTAGGGTTATAAAGCATATGCTTTGACAATTGATTAAGTTGTTGCTTGGTGCTAGTTGTTGGATAAAGGTTATATTAATGGGTTTATGTAGTGAGATGACCTTTGTTGTTCTGTTATGGATTAGAAATGTTTCTCCTAATTGTTGTGCACTGTTGGTATTTTGAAAGCATGAACAGGTTAATGAAGAATATGTTGGTTTAAATCAGAATTGATAAAAAACATAAAGGAATTGTGGAAATATGAAGTGTAATGTTGGACTAATTTATACATGTTGATTTTGGTTCAGTTCACTAATTAGAATATATCATGAGGATTGGGTAAAAATAGTTTATGACTCGATTTAGATGTTATTATTGGGCTTTGGTATATAGGCCAATAATTTATGGATGGAATCTTGTAGATTTTCGATATACGTTAAGCGTTGTTTCTAGACGTTATTGATTTAGGTTAATTAATTAAGCTCATTATAATTAACGAAACGGTTTTGTTTAGAAAACTCTAGTAAGCAACGTATAAGAATTAAAGATAGAAAAAGACGACAAATGATTAATTGATTTGATTAATAATTAAAAGTTATTAAATTTTGAAGGTACAAAGAAGAAGAGAAGAAGAATAACGGCTAAGCGTTAATGCACGTTAAAGCTTCGAGGTAAGGAATGGGTTGTCTTGGCCTTGTGCCCTACACCCAAGTAAAGTGTGTGTGAGTTGCTTCGTGTTGAAGTCGATTATTCTTATTGTTTTACTAGGATGATACTAGGAAATGAAAATGAATTAAGTTAGAAAAAGTACGAATGAACTATATGAATAATGAAAGAAACGAAAAGAAAAGTATGATGAGAATGATAAATGATGAAATGAAAAGAAAAAAATGATAAATGATGAAATGAAAAGAAAACGTATAATGAGAATGAATGAACAAAAGAACGAAAGGATAAGGGTTTTATTAACATTGTGTAAGTCGTTGCAGATTTTACTATTTTTGGTAAATTATGGAATTTATACATGTTATTATTAGTGCTGGATAGGAACCTTCTGGTTCTAGGTTATATGTATAGTCAATTATTGACACTTAAGCATGTTTTTATGTTAGACGGTTTTCGAGGAACATGTTAGCTTTCGATGATAAGTGTTGCATGTTACTTTATGTTCATGTCATTTCAATTATTCTTTCTATGCGCGTTTACTTATCATTATATATTTAAGTTTATGTTATGCAGTGTGTTTCATGATAATAGAAACCAAGTAAGGGGTAACCATCGGAATGGTGCCCACATGCATGAGTGAGGAAGAACGAAATGAAAAGAAAGAACCCTAAAGGCGGATTTATGCCGGGATAGAATGAAAGAACCCTAAAGGCGGGTATATGCCGGGACATAATGAAAGAACCCTAAAGGTGGGTATATGCCGGGACAGAATGAAAGAACCCTAAAGGCGGGTATATGCCGGGGCAGAAAGGAAAGAACCCTAAAGGCGGGTATATGCCGGAAATAAGGAGTTGGAGTAGATGGGTAGCCTGAACGGCTAGGTCATCTCAAAGGAAAACCTCCAATCTCCAAACTCGATGTACGAGTAAGAAACGAACGAAGAAAAAGAATGTAATGAAAGGATTGGATTGAGTGGCCCTCAATCCAACAAAGACTAAAGAGAGAATGCATAAATTATTTTTCCCCATCTCCTTACTGGGCGTAAGCTCACGTCCTTACTTATGGTGTAGGAAACGACAAACAGATAAGAGAAAGATGATGATCATAAAATGAAACAGGGATGGATGATTTCGCACATAGGAAATTCGGGTTGGCAGGGCAAAGACCAAAGAAAGTAAAAGGTTATAAATCAAAGAAATTAAAGAAAACAAAGGTTATGAATTTAAGTTTATTTCGTTAAGTTTTTACCGATGACGAAATGTTTGAAAGAATTTTCACGTTTCCGCTATGATTGTAAAAAGGGACATTTTATAATGTTTTCGCAAGTGATATTTTACAACGTTGTCGTAAGAATTTAAATAGATGATTTTTAACGCTTCCGTGTAAATTAATAAGTTGATTTTCATGATGAGTTTCAAGAAAGAGTTAGTAGCGATTCGTATTTACGCACTCTGATTGATTTTAAAAAGAAAATTTTAAATTTTACGCATTTTTAAGATTTACAAAAAATTCGAGTCGTTACAAAAGTCATTATTCTAACCATTCTTTAATAAAAATCATAATTATTTTATTAATGAATAAACGATGGACTAAAATAACAATGAGACTTATCCTATAAAAGTAAAAATAAAATGATGTGATGCTTAGTTAATACTAGAAGAATACTAGAATTTTATATTTGAGAAAGATGAAAAGTATCAATGCATAAAGTAAAATAGTATCCTTAAATTAACCGGACGTGTTTGGAGGAAGACTAGAAAATAAATATAATATTTTATTGACTTTCGGCATGTGACTCTAAAAACAATAGTCCATAATATTATAGATTATATCTAGAATTGTTGAAGGTAAACTAAGGATATTAATTTATATTCTGTAACATATTTTTAGACAACAATTATGGGGGCGAAAAACAATAAGCAAGTTTAAAAGGCCCTTTTGACCGAGAATGGGATGGATGGAAGACACAAGTGTCGGTCACATAATTCATCACGCAGGTGTGGGGCCCACTGGTCGCCTAAAAGAGTCACCATTTCACGTGGCTGCGATCTATTGCTTTTGGGTTTCCTACTTCAATCATTCGGCCTTCACTTTTTTTTTTTTTTTTTAATGTTTAAAAATGTGATTTTACTCTTCACAATATTTGAAGAACTAAAAGTAGAGACACTCATCCAAATCAGAGTCGAAAATTCAGGCTTGGATTGAGGGTTTTGTAGTTTTATGACTTTTCAAAGGAGCTTGGAATGACTCATCGATAATTCTACTCGTCTTTGCACGTTCTTCAACTTGGAGACTTTTAGCCTTCTAAAAGTGGAGAGATGGTTAGTTTCACCAATTCCTCTCTGACTGGCCGTTCGTGGTATGACACTTGGAAATCCATTTGAATATCTTTTATTAGTTTCTGTTGATTGTTTGTGCAGCCATTTTGGTCTCATAACAACATATCTCAAACAATCCTTGCATATATAAATAACCATAATCGATTTACAATAATAGACAAATTCTAAAAACAGAAACAAAGGAATTCATCAGTAAACTGTAACTAATACAACTTAATTATTCTTCTCTGTAACTAATTACAAGCCCATAACCGACAAAATATAGTGGTTGAAGGGATCTCTCTCTAGTTTTTTGTTTCTAGTTAATATATTATTGAACTCTAACAAGCAGCAGAAGGATAAACGAAGGGATTGTAAAAGGTAGGTTTGGAGGACATGGAAAGTGGAGTCTTGGAAACTCCATTGTTGAGCCTCTCACAAGCTGGACATAGAGTGAGTGTTGCCGCTGGCAATTGCATGTAAAAGGGTTGAGCTTGTTTTAGTGCCTTCAGCTCCTGAATCTCTTTCTGTAATCTTCTGTTTTCATCTGTTAGTGTTGCGCAGCATTTCTTTAGATATTCGCAATCTATCTCTGTTTGCTTGAGCTTTGTTCTGAGACCCAGAAAAGTGAAAACGAAATAAAGATAAAAAAAAGTCATGAAAAGAGAGTGTTCTTTAATGGTTTTTTTAAGATTAAAAAAAAAAGCAAATCTTGTCTGGTTTGGTGGTTTACCTAGCTCTCCTGTTTTGAAACCATACTTCAACTTGTCTCGGTCGGAGATTTAGCTGCCTAGCTAAAGCTTGCTTTTGCTTCTGTCAGAGAAAATAGGCAATCATCTCTAATCAGATTCAACGTTAATATCGAATTAAGAGAGGAGAGAGAGAAAGAGAGAGAGAGAGAGAGAGAGAGAGAGAGAGAGTTTTACAGGGTTGAGAGTGCTGTTGAGTTTGAAGCTTTCTTCAAGGAGAGTGGACTGATCTTTTGTAAGCCTAAGTTTCTTTCTGGCATTAGAACCATCTTCATCTTCATCACTAACTCTCGACAACACTTTCTCTACCCCAACCTCTTCACTGTTATGCTCTCTCTCTCTCTTCACCCTACCGCTGGAGAAAGAAGACACAGCACTTTGCGATGAAGTTTGCTGATTCAAATCATCACCCTCATCACAGCCTTTGTTCCCGTCAATTTTTCGTCTCCCAATTTGATACATCTCGCCAGAAAGGCCCAAAGTTAAAGAAGGCTCGAGACCTCCGACGGCGTAATCACAGGTAGGATTCTTTGGAATCTGATTAACAGTTTTTGATTCAGACTCCTGCGTAGAAGCGAATCCTAGCCCCAGAAGAAGGCCTATGTTGCAAAGATGATCATCATAGCCCATCTGAGTTTGATGAATTTGGAAGAAAAATGATCAATCTGGCGATGCAGGAAATCTTGTTATAATGTGAAAAAGGGGTTTGAGAGCTAAAGAAAGCCAAACAGATAGAAAGTAATGGGAAGCACAATGGGGTCTATATGAAGAAGTTAAGCATGGAGAGAGAGAGAGAGAGAGGAAACCGGGTGTGGGTTGGTGGGTGGGTTGGCTGTATGTGGAGGGTGGGTATGATTAATAATCAAAGGAAAGAATGAGTAGACAAACGAATCTTGCAAATTATGCCTAGTTTCCTTTATCTCTATGCATAGGTTGACCTTTTTGAACCCCCATTTTTCATCTGAACCACTCAAAAAATTCTCATTATCCATCTCTCTATGTATGTATCTCTATCTCTCTCTACAAGTTCACATGGCAGTGGGGAACACATCAACAAGTTGATTCTATTCTCCTTCGCCACCCATTAACACACCAAATTTAAACAATTAATTTCTTCTATCACTAGGATATGAACAAATCTCCCATGTGCTCAAATACTCTAAATTCTAAGTGATTCAATGACATGTTATATAGTCATGTGTTGAGTATATAAAAATATATGATAAATGAACCCGTGATACTGTTAATTTGATCCTCGAACAATAGGTTTTCACTATACTTAACTCTTAAGTTATTGTAGACTCAAAGGATGCCTTTTTGTTTGCTTCTCTAGTCGAAATCATGGAGATCAACTTATAAAAATCAAATATATGATACGATAGAGGAGGAAAATAATTGGAATATGAACAGATTCCTTTTATGACAGACCACATGAATTGTCTCCCAACAATAGGTTACGTAACTTGAGAGAGATGGGCATCATGTCTCCTAGCTTACTAATACATGAAACCCAAATGAATGTGAAAAAGATATGCACCACTCACTCTGCGGTGGTGGTGCTTTCTTTGTTTTTCATGTTTGGTTCCTCAGAAAACAAAAAAGAAAGTGGGATAGAAAATGAAAGTAGGTAGAAGACACCATTGCCGTTTTTATGAGATGATTCTCATCAAGAAGAATGATCTTTGCTTTGCTTCATAGCTAATGCATGTAATACTTACTTTCCATGTCACGTCTCAAAAAGAATTCGAAACAGAACGAGAAACGACATATCACGAAAATAAATCGAGTTGCCCAACTTTTTTCAAAACTGAGTTCTATTAAAAAGTAGCAAAAAAACTCAAATTAAATATAATAGTCAGGGCCCAAACCAAAAGAGGTAGTCCAACAGTAACATTATAGATAAACAATAATATAAGTTTATAAAAGAAAACTATATCAACTTTTAACTTCACAACAAAGTCTCTCAAAAATAGTAGTAACTAAAAAGGAAAATAAATCGCCAAGCTCAATCTTACTCTAGCAAACTTGATCCCACATGGGTTGATCAAACTTGATTTACACGATCAAACTAATTAACGACATTAAATATGCATGCTCAATTTTAAATATGTCCAGTAAAAACATAATAAATAATATGAAAAATAAACAAGCCATCAACTTGGTCACGTCACTTTTATATGAAAACATATATCAAAATAAGTTAAAAAAAACACTATAATGATGGACATAAAATAAATCTCTACCTTAATTGATCCACCATACCAAGCAAAGCTCAATCAATTAATAATCAAATCAGTCCAAATCTTTCGCTACTCCATTGGACTTATCACAGTATGCGTATACAAATCAATATACTTTTGTAAGTCTTTAAAAGTTTTTTGGAACCCAAAACTGAGGTAGGAGCCAACTCATGAAATTTACAAAACGATCCCTTGAAAAATTTCACTTTAAAAATCTACTTTGGACTTCTATTTATAAAAAATCGTCCATTTTGCCATAACCAGTCGACCGCAGACTAGGGGTATAGATGCCCAATCTATAAATAGCGTCCCCCCAATCCATTTCCACGAAAGCCTACGCTCTTCCAGATGTGTGCGTTTCACGAAAATCCTTCACTTCCATAGACATGTGCCTCCCACGTGCCTACAAGAAAACTCTCACTTCCGCAAATGCACACGTTCCATAGAAATCCTTCACTTCTTTGCGGACATGTGTCTCTCGCATGCTTCTGTGGAAACCCTTGCTTTAGCAGATGCAATCGTTTATGTGGAATCCCTCACTTCTGCAAACACATGCCTCTCATGTGTTTCTGTGGAAACTCTCGCTTCAACGGACATGTGTCTTCCATGTGCTTCCCTGGAAGTCTTTGCTTCTGCGGATACATATGTTTCCGCGACAGCCTTCGGTCTCGCAGATGCCTATATTTCCACAAGAGCCTTTTCTCCCGCAGATACGTGCCTCTGCAGAAACCCTCACTTCCACAGATGCATGCATATCCGAGGCAGCCTTCGCTCTCGTGGACATGTATTTATTCATGGAAGCCTTTGTTCTAGCAGACATGTCTCTCTCGTGGACATGTATTTATTCATGGAAGCCTTTATTTATTCATGGAAGTCTTTGCTCCCTCATATGCGACCTATAGTATCATCCTGACACTTTAAAAAGTCCAACTTTCTAACTTTAACAATATAGAATAGTTCTAGAGTTTATTCACATCAATTCCATGCATAAATTTCAACATTTAAACTCTAAATTTGCTTTCAGATTTCTCACCAAAGAATCCAAACTTCTAACAAACTACTATCAAAATGCCAATCAACAAAGGTTGAAACATCAGAATTTACCTTTCTGGGCTTTAGGATTCCAAATTTGCTACGACTTAGTCCAATCAGTAGAATGTCAACCTAATCAATTCCATTGATCCAATTTTTATTCCAAAATGATCTACTTTCACAACATAAATTATGTATTTTTCTTACAGTATATTTCAACTCTAAATTTCAACTCATAGCAAACTCTCTTTCACCCAACACTTTTTTTTTCTTTGGTGAAAATTTTCACCAAAAAAAAAATCTCAAAATACATCCTTAAACGGTGGCCAAAGGAACAGTTTTCTCCTTCGAAAACTATTGTGGTAAAATAAATAAATAATAAACTAAATTGTCATCTTTTATTTAAAAATAAAATTTCATATTTATCCTTGAAACGTTATATTCACCCCACTTAGGAAATTTCGTCTCCAAAATTTAGAACAACCTCAAACGTTCCACCAAATAAGTAAGAGTACTTCATCGCCATTTTAGATACAATTTCCCATATACCTTCTCTTTTGTTATGGTTCTTACACTGAACTTGAATCAAAAGAATCTCACAGTGACACAAGCCTTTGATTTCACGGCTCAAAGTCTTCTCAGGCTCCTCCTCAAAAGAAATATCTTCTTGAATAGGCGTATCAGTCTAGGAGATAACTTGCGATGGGTCAAAAACATATTTCCTCAACATAGACACATAGAAAACATTATGTACAAAGCTCAATTGAGGTGGTAAATCCAACTGATATGTCGCTGAACCAACTCATTCGATAATCTAAATAGAGCTAATAAATCTAGAAGCTAATTTGCCCTTTACACCAAAACGGCTAATTCCTTGACATGACCCAACCTTAAAAAACACAAAGCTTTTCGCTTCAAATTCAACTTCTCTTCGTAGAAGGTTTGCATAACTTTTCTATCAGCTTTAAACTATTATAAGTCTTTCTTTAATCACTTGAATTTTCTCAATTGTCTCTTGAATAAAATCAAGACCAAGGGTGACTCGCTCCTCGGACTAAGCCCAACGTAAGGATGTTCTACACACTCTTCCATGTTGTAACGACCCAATTTTTTTTACCTTTAAAAATGTGTTAAATTTAAAACATTTATAAAACAATAGTAGAAAACCTTTTTAATTAAAATCAGAGTTCTTTTCTAAAAACCGAATCGTTAAAAACTCTTTTCTTAACCTTGTTACTTAAATCATTATAAACAATTAAAGACTTAATTATAAAATCTCTTTTCTTGATTTACAGTGGAAGACTTTATTTGTAAAAATCATTTTTCTTTAAAATGTAGCGGAAGCATAAATCATTCATTATAAGATTAATAAACAAACCTAACTTCATTAGCCTAACCAGCCCACAAGACTCACCCGTGTAAATCCTTCGTCAACTGCTCTTTAATCTGTTCCTCATTTTCTCTTATATTTGTATTTACATCGCAAGTAGTAAACTATGAGCCTGAGGCTCAGTAAGTGATAATGCCTAATATGCTACATGCACATGTTGTGCCATTTTAAACCGTATACATTTTCTTTCTTTCATCTTTTATCTTTTCTTGCTTACATATTTTCTTTTTGTTCGTGCTTCTGTATCTATTTCGGTATCCGCAATAGTATGAGTTTCTGTATCTATTCCCTTGTATGTTTATGTATTTGTATCTGTATCCGTTTCCATTTCTGGAAACTCGTTTCCATTTCTGTTTTCGTTTAAGTTCCTATTCTCGTTTCCATTTCCGTATCTGTGCTCATATCTTTTCTGTTTCTGTTTTCGTATCCATAAATGTTTCTCTTTTTATATTCTTTTCTTTTACTTATCTTTTCTTTTTTTTTTCGTTTCTTTTTTGTTTCTTTTGTCTTTTGTCTTTGTGCCGGGTGTGACATACAGGACCACAGAAACCTTATCTTTTCTTTATCTTTTATTCTTGTACCGGGCGTGACATACCAGACTACAAGAATATTTATTTTTCATCTTTCTTAATCATTCTTTATACTTTCTTTTCGTTTTCATTTCATGTTCATTCGTATTTCTTTTCGTTTTCTATCTTTCATTTTCAAAACTGTGCATAAAGACCATTTTCATACTCTTGTGAAAATCATGATGCATGATGCTCATGAATGCATACAACAATTCATATGAAAGCATAAATAAACAGTTAATGTGCGATTCACAGAACATGCTATAAAAACAGTAAACAATGAAACGTGCATTTAAGTATTATAAACAACGAAACATGTTATTAAAAACTATAAGCGTCGAAACGTGCTATTAAATGCTGTAAACAATGAAACATGCTTTTAAAAACTATAAACATTGAAACGCGCTATTAAATACTGTAAGCAACGAAACATGCATTTCTATTCTTGCGATCTAGGGCCCGAAGACCAATACATATGCATATCACTTACCTCGATCATTTAAAGTGTTCAAAGCTTGTTCGTTATCCTTTTCTTCCTTCTTTAGTACCTTCACAATTTAACAACATTTAATTATTGATCTAATCGCTTTAATCAACTTATTAATCTCACCTTCATTTATATCCTTATTTCTTATACGTCATCTACTCGAGTTTCCTAAACGAAACCGCTTCATTAATTATAACTTAGCTTTATTAATTAATCTCGATTGATAACGACTAAAAACTAAGCTTAACATATAGCGAAGACCAACGTGATTTCCATCTTACAGATCCATAAATACTAACGTAATTTCATCTATAATTATCGATCCATAAATCCATTCCTAAATGACAATATCTGAATCAAGTCATTAATCTATATTAGTCCAATTATTGAACTGAATCCAAAACCAACAGATTATTGATTCCAAACAGTTGATCATCCAGATAACAACATATAATTATCAGCTAAATACTTCTGACTATTATAGGTCATATATTCCAGACAAAATCAAACCAACAGCTTATTATCCATCAACTAAACAACAGTGTATAATCCAATACACTTAACAGAACACCAATCAACTATGTTTGCAGACCAAAAAGAACAACCAGACTATATTATTCTGAACCATTCACAAGGCATAAAATCCATTGAGTGTACATCCAACATACACAAGCTCAATAATAAATAACGGAGGCATTATCTAGTAAATCCCTTAATAAACAATCAAAACCATTAAACATAATCCAAACATCCAAGGCAGCAGAATACACATCCAAACTCAAAACAAAATGCAGAATCCAATTCCCAACAGTTGATCGATACTTTCACATTAATTTTTACGTATCAAATTAACTTACAGCTTAACTAAAAACTGTTGTCTCCATACTAGAAAATACAAGGCAGACCCGAAACATCCAAGACAACACCCAAACATAATCCAAATAATTAAATAGCAGAGTAGAAATCTCACCAATGGACAGTGCAAACCCGAGACCAGGAGCCCCCTTCCCTGTAGATTCTCTCGGCTTCCAGTAGAAATTACCCGAGAGCTCCATTTATTTCTCTTCCTCCTGACAGTTTCTTCATTTTCTTCTGCAAATCGACAGCCTCGTGATGAGGGTTGTCTTCTATTCAATTTGTCAACCACTTCCCTTCGTGCACTATTGTGTTGGCAGAACACTGAACCAGGCAAACCACGTGCAACCAAAGCTGAAGCATCTGCCGGAGCTAAACTAAGCCGCAAGCCAGGCCGCCAGCCATCATGAACCGATGCTCCCCTACCCTAACCGTCCATCGCGCTGCACGCCATCCCTGCCAAACGTCACACCGAAAATGGAGAGTAACAGAACACCAAGGTGGGAAGAAAAACACCACAGAACGATCAACTTACCTTGGACAAACGCAGAGGGAACCGCAGAATCGCGGTTCACTCATCCCTCCACCAGCTCGGGCACTCCGAGCCCTAGCTCGCCGGTGCACGTGTCCTGCACATCGTTAGGGAGCCCTAGTTCACCGCCGTTCAGACATCGCCTCCACCGAAGCCGTCGTTCCTCACTCGCCCGTCGCACTCCTCTTCGCGTTGCCCTTCCCCTTCTCTCGGTTTTCTCTCCTCTATTCAGCCAACATCCAGCCCTAGTCCCATTTCTTCCCTTTTTGTTTTTCTTTAAAAACTAAACCAACCATCCCTTAACCGAACTGAACCAGCAGTGAACTGGTCCGAACCGGACACCGAACCAAACCAGCATCTTCCCCCATTTTAATTACATTTTCATTTATTTTATTTTCATTATTTCAATTCATATTTATTTTAATTTCATTTCTTTAATTAAAATTTTCATTTAATCGAATTATTCTCAACTCAATTCCCACTCTCAATTTATTCCGAATATTGCTTGACGATGATTATGGGTCCAATTTGATTTCTCGATTCCATTTCCTAAATTAATTTCCATCAATTAAACCTCCAATAAATTCTCTTTAATTATAACCTAACGGTTATGTCCTTGGTAATATCCTGATAAATATCCAAGTAATCCAAATATCTCCAATTACTTTTCAATTATCCTTATTAAATTACGATATAAAAATTGGGGTATTACATTCCTCCCTTTTTATATAAATTTTATTCTCGAAAGTTGCTCAACATAAACTCTCTCTTAACTCAACAAAATGATATTTACATCCTTAATGGTTCCAAACACCAATCCTTAATAAAAAATCTGATACAATTACATATATTACAAACAATATGCATCACAACATACGCTTCAAACGACCTTACAAATACACTTTTCACTTACATTCACAAAGATCAAAGTCACTTTTCACTTACAAATTCTTCCTAACATTGGACAATTCTTCACCAAATGTCCAATCTCACCGCACTTAAAACATTATCTGGTACCGACTTTACACTCTCCAAAGTGCTTTTTCTAACAATTAGCATGTAATCTAACATGTGAAACCTTAACCAACGTAGTATTTGACTCATTCGACGCTTGCTTATCCTTCACATTTCGATCCTTATCGTCAAACGTCCTCTTAATTTTACCAGATGTGTCAACTTCATCCCATGTGTGTAGCTACAATCTCTCAATAGAATCGTTCCATTTCAAGATTCGATCCTTAATTTCTTCAATGTCCAAAGCTTTTGATACCACATCCGAGTAATCAACACCTTGAGTTCCTGCAATTATAACACCTTTGAGAATTTTTGTCTCAAGTCCTTGAACAAAGTGTTGTACCTTATTCTCATTTTTGTCCACCAGGTGCGAGGCAAACCATGACAACACCTCAAACTTGCGCACATATTCTGAAACTGGTCCTTCTTGTCATAGCTGAGTAAACTCCACAAACTTCCTCTTCCTCATTGAGCAATTGAAATACTTGTCATAGAAAATCTTCTTGAACTCTGTCCACATCATTGCAGCTACGTCCTTAATTATCTTGACTAAGTCCCACCAAAATCTTGCATGCTTAACCAACATAAACGCAGCATATGTTACCCTCTCCTCTTCTTTTATTTTGGCATACGCAAACATATCCTCTAAAGTCCTGATCCATTCTTCTGCACCATCAGGGTCTATAGTATCACCGTCAAACTGAGGTGGTCGTAGTCATTGCAATTTATCCCAGCTCACATCTTGCTGCTCAGCTACTCGTTGTTCCACAACTCGTTCATTTCCACACACAATTATTTCCATAAGCTTCTCCAAATTCTGAGATTGTCGTTCTAACTAATGAGATTGTCGTTCCACTAACATCGTCAATTGATTAATCATCTCATCCGCAACGCTTGCATCTCTCTTACCCAATCGTTTGTCATCTGCTAGCCATGATACCTTACGTTGCAAAATAAAATATATTTTAATTTAGGAAAATTAAATTTAGTAACTTACTTGTGTCCATACACATGAACTTTTCCTTAATGAATAAATTCGAACTTATTATTCCAACTTACTTGTCCTTGTTGTACAATCAAACCGCTTGTCTTAAAATTCTCTTTTATCAACGTTATGGTATCCACATATTTGATTATGGTAACTTATTTTATCTAATGATTCAGCATGAATATGGTACATGTTAAAATTTCTATTTTGCCTTTTATTAGCAATTCCTATGTCTTTCATAATTCTTTAACATGGGTTAGATTAGCAACTTTCATTAAACTACAGTTGTGAGTCGAAGCTACAATTAATTTGGTATTTCTATGATTAATTAATTCCACAACTTTCTCCTGAGATTGAATTGTGATTTTATTGGTCAATTGTTTGATGGTCTCCTTATAGTGGTGGAATTAATATTTACTCAAGGTTTCTTGTGCACTTGTCTTATTTACTAATGTCATACCTAATCCAAAACACTCTTATTGGTGTTCCTCATCATATTCGAATATTTCTTACTCACTAGTTTCTTTCCAAGGAAATTGATTTTGATTGATTTTTTTTTTTTTTTTTTGATTTCTTTCTTAAGGTGGGGTAGTACTTATTTATTTCCCCAAAATTTAAATTTGTCTATGAACATTTATAACTTAGGTATTTAAGTAATTTCGTTCAATTTGTTTTCTTGGGTTTATTTGAGTTTTCCTTTTCCTTAGTATAAAACCTTTAATGATTCAAATCAATATCTCTAATAAATTGGTATTACGTTTATAATATCTCTAAAATATTTAGTTCCTTTACTTTTGTTTAATTAAATAATTATTCTTTCTACATTTGTTTATATTACTAAAATCAAAATAAATAATTATGTACTTACAGTTGATGAAGTATTTCCACGTCGAAGCTTGTGTTGGTAGGCAGTCTACAGAACCGATTTTTTATTTTTTTTTACACAAAAGACAGCAATATAAAAATATTTGTTAAAACACATATCAGAGCAATTTACAGAATTGTCTTTGCTTTGATACCAACTGTAACCTTACAGTTAGTTTTAGGATAGACGAGTTACAGACTTAGTTTTAAAAACGATTATCAAAGCAGTTTGCAAAAATTGTTTTTAAAATCACTGCTCTGATACCAAATGTAACGACCCGATTTTTCTTTACCTTTAAAAATGAGTTAAATTTAAAACTTTTATAAAACAATAGCGAAAAACCTTTTTCATTAAAATCAGAGTTCTTTCCTGAAAACCAAATCGCTAAAAACTCTTTTCTTAAACTTGTCACTTAAATCGTTATAAACAATTAAAGACTTAATTATAAAATCTCTTTTTTCGATTTATAGTGAAAGACTTTATTTGTAAAAATCATTTTTCTTTAAAACATAGCAGAAACATAAATCGCTCATTATAAGATTAATAAACAAACCAAAACTTAATTTCCTTTTTAACTTCATTAGCCTAAACAGCCCACAAGACTCATCCGTGTAAATCCTTCGTCAACTGCTCTTTAAACTGTTCCTCATTTTCTCTTATACTTGTACCTATATTGCAAGTTGTAAACTATGAACCTAAGGCTCAGTAAGTGATAATACCTAATATGCTACATGCACATGCTGTGCCATTTTAAACCATATACATTTTCTTTCTTTCATCTTTTATCTTTTATTGCTTACATATTTTCTTTCTGTTTCTGTTTCTGTATCTGTTTCGGTATTGAAGATAGTACGCGTTTCTATATCTGTTCCCGTGTCTATTTCTGTATCTGTATCTGTATCCATTTCCATTTCTGGAAACTTGTTTCCGTTTCTGTTTCTGTTTTAGTTTGTATTCCCATTTCTGTTTCCATATCTGTTCTCATATCGTTTCTGTATCAATTTTTGTATCCCTATCTGTTTCTCTTTTTATGTTCTTTTCTTTTACTTATCTTTTGTTTCTTTTGTTTCTTTTTTGTTTCTTTTGTCTTTTGTCTCTGTGTCGGGAGTGACATACCAGACCACATAAACCTTATCTTTTGTTCTTGTACCGGGTGTGACATATCGGACAACAAGAATCTTTATTTTTCATCTTTCTTAATCGTTCTTTGTACTTTCTTTTCATTTTCATTTCATGTTCATTCGTATTTCTTTTCGTTTTCTATCTTTCATTTTCAAAACTGTGCATAAAGACCATTTTTCATACTCTTTTGAAAATCATGATGCATAATGCTCGTGAATGCATACAACACTTCATATGAAATTGTAAATAAACAGTTAACGTGCGATTCACAGAACATGCTATAAAAACAGTAAACAAAGAAACGTGAATTTAAGTACTGTAAACAACAAAACATGTTATTAAAAACTATAAACATTGAAACGTGCTATTAAATACTATAAGCAACTAAACATGCATTTCCTATTCTTGCGATGTAGGGCCCGAAGACCAAGACACATGCATATCACTTACCTCGATCGTTTTAAAGCGTTCAATGCTTATTTGTTATCATTTTCTTCATTCTTTAGTACCTTCACGATTTCACAACATTTAATTATTGATCTAATCGCTTTAATCAACTTAGTAATCTCACCTTCATTTATATCCTTATTTCTTATACATCATCTACTTGAGTTTTCTAAACAAAATCACTTCACTAATTATAACTTAGCTTTACTAATTAATCTCAATTGATAATGACTAGAAACTAAGCTTAACATATAGCGAAGACCAATGTGATTTCCATCTTACAGATCCATAAATACGAACATAATTTCATCCATAATAATCAGTCCATAAATCCACTCCTAAATGACAATATTTCAATCGTGTCATTAATCTATATTAATCCAATTATTGAACTTGTAACAACCTGGATTCTTTCTTATCTTGGAAATACGTTAAAATTTAAACTCTTGTAAAATGACAAAAAACGTTGTGCAAAAGATCTTAAAATCAGAGTGCCAAAATCCGATCGTTACCAACTTACTAAAAACAGTCAATTAAATCAAGGAAAACTATTATTAATAAATTTAGTGGAAGCGTAACTTAAGGATCATTTAAAAACACTAACTTGAAATCGATGGTTTGAGTTTTCAAATTGAAATCTACATAATATTCCGAATAAGTACTCAAATAGGGGTAAAAAGGGGTAATTAAGGTTCACAAAACAAATTCGATGTTAGCCTTTACAAAATTACTTCTCCTTCTTTTACTTGATGTCATACTACTACTCCGCTTGTGTCTCCTTCGAATATGCCATAGGCTCTACGGGAATGGCCTCCTCTGCTCTTGGTAGGATCACTTCATTACCTACACCACAAGTAAGGACGTGAGCTTACGCTCACTAAGAAAAATAGTTATTAAAATTATACATGCCTCTCTTTTAGTTCCTTTTTGGAATGGGGGCTACCCAAACCAATTCTTCCATTACGTTCATTGGTTCTTTAGTTCTTTATTCGTACTTCAAGTTGAGATTGGAGGTTGTCCTTTGAGATGGCCTAGTTTGATCGACTTCTAACCTCCTATGTGCATATTAGCCCCTTTTCCGACTAGGTGAGGGTGTATCCTATCTGTTAGGCTAGATCTGAACTACCCATCTTCTCCAACTCCCTATTCTTTCCCTTTTCGGCGTATCCCGCCTTCAAGGTTTCTTCCCTTCCAGCGTGTCCAGCCTTCAGGGTTTCTTCCAGTGATGGGCATATCCTGACCATCCTGAAACATTCTTTCTTTTTCTTAGAGTTTTTCCTCACTTATGCATGTGAGCACCAGCCCGAGGGGGTACTCTCTATTTGGTTTCTATTAGTGTGAATGCATATGGACACTTTCAACTACCATAGTACACATACGAAACGTAATTGACATCAAATTAATATAGCGAAATACACTTGATAACCACTAATATACAGCAGCAAGGTATTGAAAATATCAGCAGAGAAATATCGAGAAGAGAACATAAACATGCTTTTATTCAACTATTTAGCAGTAAAATACGAACATCTAAGCATGCTTTTAATCGACTATAACAATAGACAATATGAACGTCTAAGAATGCTTTTAATCGACTATAATATCAGAAAATACGAATATCTAAGCATGCTTTTAATCGACTATAACAATAGACAACATGAACGTCTAAGCATGTTTTTAAATCAACTATAATAGCAGACAATATGAACGTCTAAGCATGCTTTTAAATCAGCTATAACAGCAACAAATTAAAACATCTAAGCATGCATTTTAATGAAAACAGCGATGATATACGACTGCATAAGGTTATAGGTCATGCTTTTGAATGGACTAAGCAGTAATTAATCACCAAATAAAACAGCAAACTGGGTCTATGACATCTAATAAATGGATAATAACAATTTGAACGACTAAACATGCCTTTTATTCAATCAATATACAGCAGTGAAAAGTAATCAAATGAAAACAGCGGAATCGTGCTTTTTAAACGCTAATATACAGCAGTAAATATTGAAAATAAAATAGTGAAATGTGCTTTCGAACGACTAATGACAGCAGCGAACATTATAAAGATAAAGTAGTAAAACATGCTTTCAAACGACTAAAATAACAACTGATATCGAAAACGTAACAATAGAAACATGCTTCTTAACAGAAATAAACAATGGTAAACAACGTCGAAAACAAGTAGTGATGCGAGCTTCTTAACGACTATAGCCAATAGTAAGTAATAACGAGCAATATAGCGAAAACATGCTCTTTAATAACTGAAATTCGCAGCAGTAACTATCGCATGGATAGCGAAAACATGCTTCCCAACAATAATAATAATCAGTAAGGATTGACGAAAAACCAATAGCGAATGTCATGCTTTTCACACTAAAAATCTGTAGTGATGTTATTGAACAAGACAGGAAAAATAAAACATATTCCAATAATAATAATAATGGCATTAGGAATAGCTAAAATAAAATAAACACAGTCATGTCTTTCAAATGTCTATATGTCGACGAGTAGTAATGAAGTGAAATAGTGAACACATGTTGAATAACCATACACATGGAAGCTATTAAGTGGAAGATTACTTAGAGATTAATAATAAAAGGAAATCACCATTATTAACAACAATCCCTTAGTCATTCATTCATACTTCTCATCCATTTGAACACCTTCTCTTTGATTCATTCAAGCCCAACACAGTAAGCCTTCACCACTTTCTATTGACATGGTCGTTCAACAACAATATTGAGGAAACGTACAGAGTATATCATCATGGAAACAGTAAGGAATATAGCATCCAGCAGAAAAGAAGTGTAGTAGTCAATAAAACATTTAAGGAAGGGCATGGGAGTCTAAGGTATCCATTAGCATACAGAAAATAACTATGCAACAAGATTTCAAGCAACTACAGGAACTACAAAAAAATCTCTATAGCAAACAATCACTCACACACACATCTACTTGGGTGTAGGGCCTCCAAATGGCCAAGATTACTCCATTCCTTACCTTGTAGACGATTTAACAACCGGCAGTAGCTCCCCTTCTATCTCCACACCCACGCAGGAACCCCTCTCCAGGAAGAACACCAAACACAATGAAGAAGGAGGGAGAAGAAGAAGCTGGAGATAAGTTGAGGCTCACCTTGGGACAATCGTACATGTGGCAAAGGAGGTTCAGGAGACATCCTCTACTGGTCGGGATCGTGGGAGTGAGGTCGAGTGTCCTTTGTTTCTATTGGTTGAGTGTCATTTTCTACTGATTTTAAATCAGTTATGTCGCTGTTCTATAATTATTCGAACGAGAGGATGCGTCCGAATTCTACCCGTACCTTCCGAATTTAGAATTCGAACGTGGAATGATGTCCGAGATGTCATCTACGTGTGTCTAAATTCATCTAGAATCCAAACAGATTCAAACTCACAACATCTGCCATTGTTTGCATTGTCCGAAATCATTTGAAGTCGTCCGAATTCGTCCAGAATCCAGACAGATTCAAACTTACAATGTCCACTTGCGTTAACATCGTTCGAAGTCATCTGAATTGGTCCAGAATTCGGACAGATTCAAACTTACAACGTCCCCCTACGTCCACATCATTCGAAATCGTTCAAAATCATCCAAATTCGTC
This sequence comes from Begonia loranthoides, assembly GCA_022433065.1. Taxonomy (NCBI): domain Eukaryota; kingdom Viridiplantae; phylum Streptophyta; class Magnoliopsida; order Cucurbitales; family Begoniaceae; genus Begonia; species Begonia loranthoides. Next base: position 8,800,588 of record CM039483.1, read on the forward strand.
TAGAATAGACCAAAATTCTATTTCCTTCACGATTTTCCACCAACTTTCTATCCCAAATTAATTCCTCATAATTACACACCACGACTGAACACGCATAGAGATAGAAGGGAATATGAAATTTCATCTTGAAAGTCGATTACATTATTTAAACGGGTAAATTAGTATCGGGTTGTTACATTCTACCCCCCTTACAAAAATTTTGGTCCCCAAAATATAGCTACTTGAACAACACGGGGTGCAAAGCTCTCATGTCATCTTCTTTTTTCCAAGTAGCCTCTTTGCAGCTGTGATTCTGCCATAAGACGTTGAGTCAATGGAATTCGTTTGCGTCACAACTCTTTCACCCTCGAGTGTTTGGATGGTTCTTTCGCTTTGGTCGTCTGTTTGAGGATGACACCCTGTGCTGAATTTCAATTCAGTGCCCATAGCTCTGCTTATACTCTTCCAGAATGCCGAAGTGAAGCGTGGGTCCTGGTCTAGAGTCGGATGATTTCTTTGATATATAGGTCGGCAAACTGATTCATCTTATATGTCATAGTCACCGACAGAAAGTGCGATACCTTAGTTAATCGATCCATGATTACCTAGATGGCATCGTGACCCTTAGCTGTCTTAGGCAAGCAGGTGACGAAATCTATGGTGACGTGCTCCCATTTCAACTCACGAAATCTATGGTGGCGCTGATGTTCGGCTTTGACCCGCTGGCATATATGGCATTGCGATACAAATTCGACGATTTCGTACTTCATGTTTGGCCAATAGTAATGAGTTTTCAGGTCTCGATACATCTTATTACATCCAAGATGTACAGAGAAACTAGAAGAGTGAGCTTCTCACAAGATCTTCTGTCGTACAAACAGATCATTTGCTACATAACATCGGTTTTTATACTTGATGATGTCATCCGCAGATATAGAAAAATCTCAATACTTCAGCAAGATGGGATTTAATCTGAAATCATTACACATATCATCACCTCGCTGAGCTTCCCTTATCTGCTCGATAATAGACGGCATCAAGGTTAGTTTTGCCAATATCACATCCAACTATGCGGGGACCATTTGCACCTTGAGTTCCTGAAGATCTTTCTGTAGTCCTAAAGGCATTCCCCCACTTATCGACTCATCATGACCACCTTACGACTGAGAGCATCTGCAATGACATTAGCCTTTCCCGGATGGTACTTAATCTCACAGTTGTAGTCCTTGACGAATTCCATCCACCGCCGTTGTCGCATATTCAGCTCATTCTGGGTGAAGATGTACTTAAGACTCTTACGATCAGAATAGATCTCACAGCGCTGTCCATACAAGTAGTGTCTCCATACTTTGAGAGCAAAGACAACTACCGCGAGCTCCAAATCGTGCGTGGGGTAGTTCTGCTCATGGATCTTGTGCTGTCAAGATGTGTAGGCGATAACTCTCCTGTGCTGCATAAGAACTCCACTGAGTTCCCTCTTGGATGCATCACAATAAATACAATAATCACCATCCTCCATGGGTAATGTTAATACTTTGGCAGTGGTCAGTCTGCGCTTCAGTTCATGAAAACTGCTCTCACACTCGCTAGACCCCAGAACCGGGCATTCTTCTTGGTCAGGCCAGTGAGCAGTAGAGCGATCTTCAAAAATCCATCAATGAAACGCCTGTAGTAACCAACAGTCGTAGAAAACTCCTTACTTTCCTGACATTTTTTGGTTGTGTCCAGTTCACCACTGCCTGTATCTTGGCCGAGTCTACGGATATGCCTTCACCAGAAATTACATGACCCAGAAAACCAACTCTGCTCAGCCAGAATTCACACTTAGAAAACTTCGCATACAACTGATGCTGGCTCAGGACTGACAAGGCTACTCGTAGGTGTTCGCAATGCTCCGCTTCCGATCAGGAATAGATCAAAATGTCGTCAATGAAGACGATAATAAATTTATCCAAAAAATCACGGAAGACTCGATTCATCAAGTCCATAAAAGCTGTCGGGGCGTTGGTCAAACCAAAAGACATCACCAAGAACTCGTAATGTTCGTACCGCGTATAAAATGCAGTCTTCGATATATCCTATGGCTTAACCTTCAACTGATAATATCGTGACCAAAGATCAATTTTTGAGAATACCCTGGCGCCGGTCAATTGGTCAAATAGATCATCGATCCTGGGTAGCAGATACTTATTCTTGATGGTCACTTTATTTAGCTCCCTATAATCTATGCACATTCTCAGGGTCCCGTCTTTCTTTTTGACGAACAATACTGGCGCTCCCCAAGGGAAAAAGCTGGGTCGAATAAACCCCTTGGCGACCAGTTGTTCCTTTAACTCTCAAAGTTCAACAGGTACCATACGATACGGGTGCTTAGAGATAGGATCCGTACCGGTTGCAAATTAATGTTGAATTCAATTTCGCAGTCTTGGGGCAGACCGGGAAGATCGTCGAGAAAGACATTCGGAAAATCACGCACCACTGCAACATCCTCCATTTTGACCTTAGTGACTATCGTAGTGTCAATCACATTGATCAGAAATCCATCGCACCTATTCTTTAGTAATTTGTCTGCTTTGAGTGCCGAGATGATAGCAAATTTCCCCTTCTCATTAGTTCCGCGAAAGGTGTGACGTGCACCACCTGGGGGATAAAAGTAGACCTCCTTCTTTTTATAGTCAATAGTTGCCTGATGTGCTGTCAGCCAATCCATACCAATTATGACATCGTAAATTTTCAAATCCATGATAATTAAGTCGGCTCGAAATAAACGGTCATTGATATTCACTGCATAGTCTTTGAGCATCCCATTGGTAATCAGTCGGTCGCCGGAAGGCAGTATCACCCAATGCGTAAAGCTCGTGCTACCGGAGAAGGAATTTGCTTGCTCACAGAGCTTAGTGGAGATGAACAAGTGCGTAGCACCCGAATCAAATAAGACATATGCCGCACACTTATTTATGTAGATTGTCCCTGTCGGGCTAGGTAAGTTGTTTATCTTAAGTGAAATCTCCTACTCTTCTAACAAAAAAAACAATTACAAGTATGTGCATGCAATTATTATTTTAAGGAAGCGTACCTGCTACCATCGATGGCTGGCCATCGTCCTCGGTTCCATACATGGCGAAGAATCGTGGGGCTACGAGTCAGGTCAGTCATTGTCTAGCCTATGTCCTGGCTTCCCGTAGGAAAAACACTTCTCAGAACCTGCCAGGCATTCACCCCAGTGTACCTTCTGGCATTTTGGGCAGACATTCTGTGTTGGAGTGTTGGCCATAGGTAACATGGGCCTCTTGTCCAGACTCTACGGTACTTCGGCGCCAGTTGGTCGCTTGACTCCCTGGTTTGGGGGAGGACCACTTTTTGACTGCTGGCCAGGATTAGACTTCCATACTTTCTGATTGGCCTCCCTCTGCCTGGCCGCTGAGAACTTCACTTCCTCTACTGCCAAAGATCTGGATACCATCTTCGAATAGGTGACACCTCCGTGCCAGCCCCGATAACTCATTCTTGTATCTCCATTTTCAGCCCTCTAACAAAATGCGGCACTTTACGCTCCTTGGCGACCACTAGATGTGGGGCATAATGAGATAGGGTCTCGAACTATTGGGCATACTCCCACAGTTCCCAACTGGGGATGGATGGTGTGGTTGAAGTATTTGTCGTTGAACAGCTCTTTAAAATCATTCCAAGTGAGAACCGTTACATCCGGGGAGGCCTTGATCGTATCCCACCAGAATCGGGCCCTGTGGCTCAAGTAGTAAGCTGCACACTTAACTTTCTCCTCCTCACTGATCTCTGCGTAGGAAAACTTATCCTCCATTGAGCGTATCCACTCCTTGACCCCTGAAATATCAGATACATCGCCATTGAAGCAAGGCGGCTTGAGTTTCTAGAATCTCTCCCAACCGGCCCCCCTCTGGGCCGGCTGTAACGGCATATCTCGGTGGTTCCCATTACCATTTTCGTGGTCCTGACCCATGAACCTCTGCATATAACAAAAATGCTACTCCATAAACTGGGTCTATCTCTCCATTTTCTGTGACTGTTGCCCTATAATCTCTATCAAGCGCTCCAAAGTTTCATCCCGACAGCGATTCTCATGTAGATTGGGTGCCCGGGGCACTTCTCCTACACCAGGCATGCGTCCTCTTCCCCTTCTAGCCATTTCTAACCTCCTACACGTCCACGTTACAATGTAAATAAAATAAGTTAGGGAAACATATACATTTCTATACACAATTCCATACACTTTTATACATTTCTATGTTGTGCTGCAATTAATTTAAATAAGAAATTCAATAACGTAAAGAAAATCTTACAGTCAGAGGGCCTTGCCTGACGAGTTTGGGTTATCCAGGGAAAATGCATGAGTAGTAGCATGGCTCTGATACCAACTGTAATGACCCGGATTCTTTCTTATCTTTGGAATACGTTACAATTTAAAATTTTGTAAAATGACTAAAAACGTTGTGCAAAATATCTTAAAATTAGAGTGCCAAAATTCGATCGTTACCAACTTACTAAAAACAGTCAATTAAATCAAAGAAAACTATATTAATAAATTTAGTGGAAGCGTAACTTAAGGATCATTTGAAAACACTAACTTGAAATCGAAGGTTTGAGTTTTCAAATTGAAATCTACATAATATTCCGAATAAGTACTCAAATAAGGGTAAAAAGGGGTAATTAAGGTTTACAACTAGGTGAGGGTGTATCCTAGCTACCAGGCTAGATCCGAACTACCCATCTACCCCAACTCCCTATTCTTTCCCTTTTCGGCGTATCCCACCTTCAAGGTTTCTTCCCTTTCGCCATATCCCACCTTCAGGGTTTTTCCAGTGATGGGCGTATCCCGACCATCCTGAAACATTCTTTCTTTTTTCTTAGCTTTTTTTCTCACTCATGCATGTGAATACCACCCCAAGAGGGTACTCTCTACTTGTTTTCTATTAGTGTGAATGCATAGGGACACTTTCAACTACCATAGTACACATACGAAACGTAATTGACATCAAATTAATATAGCGAAATACACTTGATAACCACTAATATACAGCAGCAAGGTATTGAAAATATCAGCAGAGAAATATCAGTAGAGAAATATCGAGAAGAGAACATAAACATGCTTTTATTCAACTATTCAGCGATAAAATACAAACGTCTAAGCATGCTTTTAATCGACTATAACAGCAGACAATATGAACGTCTAAGCATGCTTTTAATCGACTATAACAGCAGAAAATATGAACATCTAAGCATGCTTTTAATCGACTATAACAGCAGACAATATTAACGTCTAAGCATGCTTTTAAATCAACTATAATAGCAGGTAATATGAACGTCTAAGCATGCTTTTAAATCGGCTATAACAACAACAAATTAAAACATCTAAGCATGCGTTTTAATGAAAACAACGATGATATACGACTGCATAAGGCTATAGGTCATGCTTTTGAATGACTAAGTAGTAATTAATCACCAAGAAAAACAGCGAATTGGGTCTACGACATCTAATAAATGGATAATAACAATTTGAACGACTAAATATGTCTTTTATTCAATCAATATACAATAGTGAATAGTAATCAAATGAAAACAGCGGAATCGTGCTTTTTAAACGCTAATATACAGCAGTAAATATCGAAAATAAAACAGTGAAACGTGCTTTCGAACGACTAATGACAGCAGTGAACATTATCAAGATAAAGCAACGAAACAAATGACTAAAATAACAACAATTGATATCGAAAACGTAACGATAGAAACATGCTTCTTAACAGAAATAAACAATGGTAAACAACGTCGAAAACAGGTAGTGATGCAAGCTTCTTAACGACTATAGCCAACAGTAAGTAATAACGAGCAATATAACAAAAACATGTTCTTTAATAACTGAAATCCGCAACAGTAACTATCAAATGGACAGCGAAAACATGCTTCCCAACAATAATAATAATTAGTAAGGATTGACGGAAAACCAACAGCGAACGTCATGCTTTTCACACTAAAAATCTGTAGCGACGTTATTGAACAAGACAGGGAAAATAAAACATATTCCAATAATAATAATAATGCCATTAGGAATAGCGAAAACAAAACAACCACAGTCATGCCTTTCAAATGTCTATATGTCGGCGAGTAGTAATGAAGTAAAATAGTGAACACATGCTGAATAACTATACACATGGAAGCTATTAAGTGGAAGATTACTTAGAGATTAATAATAAAACGAAATCAACATTATTAACAACAATAGAAATCCCTTAGTCATTCATTCATACTTCTCATCCATTTGAACACTTTCACCACTTTCTATTGACATGGTCATTCAACAACAGCAGTAAGGAAATGTACAGAGTATATCAACATGGGAACAGTAAGGAAATATAGCATCCAGCAGAAAATAAGTGTAGCAATGAATAAAGCATCTAAGGAAGGGCATGGGAGTCTAAGGCATCCATTAGTATACGAAAACAACTACGAAACAAGATTTCAAGCAACTACAGGAACTACAAAAAAATCTCTACAGCAAACAATCACTCACACGCACATCTACTTGGGTGTAGGGCCTCCAAATGGCCAAGACTACCTCATTCCTTACCTTGTAGACGATTCAACAACTGGTAGCAACTCCCCTTCTATCTCCACACCCACGCAGGAACACCTCTCCAGGAAGAACACCAAACACATTGAAGAAGGAGGGAGAAGAAGAAGCTGGAGATAAGTAGAGGCTCACCTTGGGACAACCATACGTGTTGCAGAGGAGGTGCAGGAGACATCCTTTGCTGGTCGGGATCGTGGGAGTAAGGCCGAGTGTCCTATGTTTCTATGGTTGAGCATCATTTTCTCTTGATTTTAAATCAGATATGTCGCTATTCTGGGAGGATTCAGATGATGGGATGCGTCCGAATTCTACCCATACCTTCCAAATTTAGAATTCGGCCGCGAAATGATGTCCGAGAAATCGTTTGCGTGTGTCCGAATTCATCTAGAATCCAGACAGATTCAAACTCACAATGTCCGCCATTGTCCTCATCGTCCGAAATCGTTCGAAGTCGTCCGAATTCGTCCAGAATCTGTACAGATTCAAACTTACAACGCCTCTTGTGTCCGCATTGTCCGAAATCGTTCATAGTCGTCCGAATTCGTTCAGAATAGACCAAAATTCCATTTCCTTCATGATTTTCCACCAACTTTCTATCCCAAATTAATTCCTCATAATTACACGCCACAACTGAACAGGCATAGAGACGAAAAGGAATACGAAATTTCATCTTCAAAGTCGATTACATTGTTTAAACGGGTAAATTAGTATTGGGTTGTTACAGAACTGAATCCAAAACCAACATATTTATTGATTCCAAACAGTTAATCATCCAGATAACAACATATAATTATCAACTAAATACTTCTGACTATTACAGGTCATATATTCTAGACAGAATCAAACCAACAGCTTATTATCCACCAACTAAACAACAATGTATAATCCAATACACTTAACAGAGCACCAATCAACTATGTTTGCAAATCAAAAAGAACAACCAGGCTATATTATTCTGAACCATTCACAGGGCATAAAACCCATTGAGTGTACATCAAACATACACAAGCTCAATAATAATTAACGGAGGCATTATCTACTAAATCCCTTAACAAACAATCAAAACCATTAAACATAATCCAAACATCCAAGGTAGCATAATACACATCCAGACTCGACACAAAATGCAGAATCTAATTCCCAACAGTTGATCGATATTTCCACATTAATTTCTACGTATCAAATTAACTTACAGCTTAACTAAAAACTGTTGTCTCCATACCAGAAAATACAGGGCAGACTCGAAACATCCAAGACAACACCCAAACATAATCCAAATAACTAAATAGCAAAGTAGAAATCTCACCAATAGATAGTGCAAACCTAAGGCCAGGAGCCCCCTTCCCTGCAGACTCCCTCAGTTTCCAGCAGAAATTACCCGAGAGCTCACCTCTAGAGAGCTCCATTTATTTCTCTTCCTCCCTACAGTTTCTTCATTTTCTTCTGCAGGTCAACAACCTCTTAAAGGGGGTTGTCTCCTATTCAATTTGTCAACCACTTCCCTTCGTGCAATATTGTGTTGGCAGAACACTGAACCAGGCAAACCACGTGGAACCAAAGCTGAAGCATCAGACCAGAGCTGAACCAAGCCGCAAGCCGGGCCGCTACCCATCTCAAATCGATGCTCCCCTACCCTAACCGTCCATCGCGTTGCATGTCGTCGCCTCGCCGTCCCTATCAAACGTCACACCGAACATGCCAAGTAATAGAACACCAAGGTGGGAAGAAAAATACCACAGAACGATCAATTTACCTCGGACAAACGAGGAGGGAATCGCAGCATCGCGATTCACTCGTCCCTCCACCAGCTCGGGCACTCTGAGCCATAGCTCGCCGGTGCGTGCACACTGCCAGGGAGCCTGAGTTCACCACCGTTCAGATGTCGTCTCCACCGAAGCCATCGTTCATTGCTCGCTCGTCGCACTCCTCTTCGCGTCGCCCTTCCCCTTCTCTCGGTCTTCTCTCTTCTCTTAAGCCAACATCCAGTCCTAATCCCATTTCTTCCCCTTTTGTTTTTCTTTAAAAACTAAACCAACCATCCCTTAACCGAACCAAACCAGCAAGGAACCAATCTGAACCGAACACCGAACCAAACCAACATCTTCCCCCTTTTTAATTATATTTTCATTTATTTTATTTTCATTATTTCATTTCATATTTATTTTAATTTCATTCCTTTAATTAAAATTTTCATTTAATCAAATTATTCTCAACTCAATTCAATTCCCACTCTCGATTTATTCTGAATATTGCTTGACGATGATTATGGGTCCAATTTGATTTCTTGATTCTATTTTCTAAATCAATTTCCATCAATTAAACCTCCAATAAATTCTCTGTAATTATAACCTAACGGTTACGTCCTTGGTAATATCTCGATAAATATTCAAGGAATCCAAATATACCCAATTACTTTCCAATTATCCTTATTAAATTACGATATAAAAATTAGGGTATTACATTCCTCCTTCCTTATATAAATTTCGTCAACGAAATTTGCTCAACGTAAACTCTCTCTTAACTCTACAATCAAATTACAACTATGCCCAATGATATTTACATCCTTAATGGTTCCAAACACCAATCCTTGATAAAAAATCAGATACAATTACATACATTACAAACACTACGCATCACAACATATGCTCAAACGACCTTGCAAATACACTTTTCACTTACATTCACAAAGATCAAAGTCACTTTACTACAACTTTTGCTGGTTTTCTTCATAACATTGGACAATTCTTGATGATTATGTAGCATCTATAGAATGATCTCAGAATGCTCCACATACTCATTGTGAGACTTTGAGTATATTAAAATATCATTGATAAAGACCACCACAAACTAATCGAGATAGGGCTAGAAGACTCGATTCATAAAATCCATAAACGTAGTTGGTGCATTAGTTATTCCAAAAAGAAGTACCAAGTATTCAAAATTCCTATTGAGTCAAGAAAGTCATTTTAGGAATATCTTCTTTTTCATTTCTGCCACCACCACGACCACCCCTGGATGAACTGGAGCCCAACCTAGTCATATGACTACTAGATCCAAAAGGAGCAGAGCTAGAGGCAAAACTCTATTGGTACCCAATAGACCTCTGAAAGTCGGTATCGGCTGGCTGATACTGATATTAATACAGTGGCCTATAACTAGCTAGTTGTTGAGAAGTAAACAACTATGGTCTAGAATAACCACATTGACATTGACAAGAAAACCCTTGGCCAGCTCCAAAATTAGGTCTAGAAGATACAATCTATGTAGGTGCTGAATTTTTCTGAGAATGCCTCTAATTTTCCAGGTAGTTCCTCCTTAAATGCCTCAGTTTACCGTAGGTATGACAAACGTAGGGGCATGAATACTTACCAACATAAGGTGCACTACTAGTCTTTCCACTCTGTGTAAAACCTTTTCGGTTCTAACCCTTCTTTTGGTCCTTTCAACAATCTAGCCAACCATTAGCTGTTCTTTTTTTTTATTTTCCCTTATTCACACCAAACTGCTCATTAAGATTAGCTTCAACACATTGAGTAACAGCAACAACCTCAGAAATATAGCTTAACACCATAACAAATAACTGATGATGAATCTCCGGCCTCAGATTTTTCCTGAACTTTACCATCTTATCAATAGAATCAGTGTCTCTGATATACTATGACAACTTCATAAACTTCGCATAATACTTCAGTATAATATGATCTTCTTGCTCAATATCATGGTAGGCATTGATCATATTCTATCAATGACTAGCGTTAGAGTAATTATCTCTAAAAATTGTTTTGAACTAGTGCCAAGTCATCATATTCAATGGGTAATCCAATCTTAACGATTTCCACAAAACTTTAGCCATCTTCTTAAAATAAAAGGTTGCAAATCAAGCCCAATATTCAGTCAGAATACCAATTGCAGTCAGGCTCTTCTACATCACCCTCAACCAATTCATAGTACCCTGAGGGTTAGCTTCGCCAACAAACACTAAGTAAGTTCATACATCCAAGCTACATAAAGAAGTTCATATGGTGTGTCTCTTGATCTAGAATGTTGCTATTTGTAGATAGTTTCTGCAGTACATCTCCCAAAACAACTATTGGATCAATAGGCTATCACTCAACAATCAATACAGTAGGTGTAGCCGGTGTATGATTTATGGCAGCTCTTCTCAGAGGCATTTTATGAATCTAAAAAATTATTAATTAGATTAGAACACGCCCTTATGTATAATAATAGCAACACACTTATACATTACTACACTATCTATCTTATTTATGTCACTTTTCAAAATGGTAACTTGACTCTGATATTATGTCATGCCCCAAATGGGACCCCAGACAAAACGAGGAATGACACGAGCTGAAAATGAGCCGAGTTGCCTATCCTTTTACTTATTCAATTAATAAGTAGTGAAAGACTTAAATGAAAAAGAATAAAGCTAGGCCCAACCAATTGCGCTGAACCAATGATCCATCAGTGACATACTAAATAAATATAGTAACATAAGTCCATACAGAAATAATGTCATAAATAAAAGTAAAACATAAAATTTAGGTAATTCTAAAAAAACTTTAATCTCACTAAAAGTCTATAAAAATAGCATGATAATATTAATACAAATCAATCAAGCTCACCCTTATAGATAGAATGGGGAACGACCTAACTTGAAAATTAGTCGAGTTGTTGGACCATTTTATTTATTCACTTATTAAGCAGCGGAAGACTTAATGAAAAAAATATAAAATCAAGGCCCAACCAACTAGGCTGAACCAAAGGCCCATCAGTAACATGCCAGATAAATGTAGTAACATAAGTTCATATAGAAATAGTGCCAGAAATAAAAGTAAAACATAAAATTTAGTATTTCTAACAAACTTTAACCTCTCTAAGAGTCTCTAGAAAATAACATGATAATATTAATACAAATCAACCAAGTTCACTCCTATTTAGGCAACTAAAGATCTTCCCAACCAAATCCTTAAAAAATGGGACTTGTATGGGGTAAGTCAATTAGCTCAGTAGAGATAAACTTTATATTCAACAATATAATAAAATGAATATGTGAGCATGTTAGTTAAAACAAGTTATATAGTATCAAACAAAACACAACAGAGTAATTTTTCAAAAATATCCATTATTGTGTGGTACGTAACATAAAATAATCCACCACTATGAATGTCAGTAAAAATTGAGTCACTCAAGAAACTCCAATCATTCCATGCCATCGACAGTAATAATAACGGTGATACTTGGCGAGTAAGCGAGAGTATGTTTGAGCATCAGATGAGAAGAGCGAGTGGAAGGATCAATCTTTAGATGAGAGAGAGTGGATGGAAAAGATGCATCCACAAGAGAGAAGGATTTTTTGTGGAAGTGAAGGGGATCGTTGGATTAAAAGGGCTGATGAGACAAGAGCCATTGGATCAAGAAAAAGATGATTCTGTGAGAAAAGAAAGATTCGTAGCGGGAAAGAAAGGGGTCATTGGCTTATTAGATCAGGAGTGTTGATGGCCATTGGATCAATTACATAACCTACACTTTAATTTCCTACTATTCTAAAACCACTACTCAAACATGGCATCGTGTTAACAATAACATTAACCCCCACAATTCAGCAATATATAACCCAACAACTAATCCAACAATCACATATTTTCATGAATATTAACCTTCAATAATACACAGATTCAATAAGTAATAATCATACAGTGAATTTAAGTACATTTCCAACTTCTACTAAAGCAATGCAGCAATTCATGCAATAGAGGTCCAAACTCAATTGCAGTAAACTCAATTGCAGTGTACTCATATTTCACCATACATAAAATAGCAACCAGCGCAGAGCCAAACTCTATCAACAACCACAAACGACATAACCATATTAAGAATAACGGAAGCAAGTTTTGCTTACCAAAAGACCCACAGACATGGAGAATAACCCAGCAACTTTCTTCCTCTATAGAATTCTTCTCCCTCGTCTCACTCAGTTTCTCCCTCAAAGTTCTCAGCTTCCCTTCACTGTAATTTCCAAACCACTTTAAGACTCTCACTCAACCTTCTCTATCTCCATTAGCCATGGTTTTTTGCTCTGACTTCCTAACAAACTCTTTCACGATCTTATTTTCCTTTGCCACCTCTCTCAAAGCTTAGTAGCACACAATCTCTAGAAGAATAAAACACATTAGCACATTTCTGAGAGAATAAAACACACTGATCATGTAAGAATGTTTCTCACAGGTATGCTTCTCACTAGGTTTCCCTTCTCTATAAACCTTCACTCTAAAATTTCTCTCTCACAATGCTCCTATTAACACTTCACAGACTTTCCTCTCACTGTTTGCTTCTCACACTCCTCACAAAATGCAGCAGCACAACATCTCTCTCACAAAATCACAGCAAAACCTCTCAGCCTTTCTCTCCAGACTTTCTCCCAAAACCATGCAACTCCTCCTTTTGTCTCTACTTATAGCACACCACCACCATTCCTTCAGCCACCATCTAAAGGTGAAGAGGCTATAGATGGGACGCTTGATGATTCCACGAAGCATCAATGTCTTTCCTTTCGATTTCCAGCCGATGATTATTGCTTCCAAATGACTCATCAAATCGTCGGTCGATCGTTTCCCCGACCATGATCGACCACCGACTCCCACCAATCAGTCGCTAATCAATGTTCTCCATCGCCAGTCGATCATCATCTATTGGCAATCGACTACCATGATCGTCCACCAACCATCCAGAATAATGCCCTTTGTCAATGCCGGTCGATCTTTTTCTCTTTGGACAATCAACTGCCATATTCTAATCGATCAACCACCATTTATTCTGTCAATTAGAATTTCTAATTCAATGTTTTCCAATAATATATTGTTACAATATATATATATATATTTATAGTAACAATAAAGAAGTGAAGTATTAATTGTAATTGTTTAGAGATCGATTGCACCGTATTAAAATCAATCGTGCTGTTACTTTTTCTTCTCCAAACCAATATGCCCTAAATCCATATATAAATATGAATATATATATATATATATTGTAACATCCCGTAACTTTTCCCGTATAAAAATTTTCTTTTCCTTAAATCATTTGCATGATGGAAAACCAGAGTAATAAACATACAGCGAAAGTCGTTTACATTTAAATACCACAAACCAATAGTTTAAAAACTATTAGTTAACTACAAGTAAAACATTAACTTAAAACAATTTGAAGTCATAAAACACTTAAAAGTTTTTAAAACATTTTAAATACATTTATTTCATTTCCATAAGCCATATCTCAAGGTCAATATCGCCAACAGAACAAACACCCAACCCGAAAATACTCCATCAGCTACATCCTTTTTCAGGTTTATTCAATCATTGGCTCCTTACCTACATCAACGGGACCTAACTATGAGCTTAAAGCTCAGTAAGCAATATAAACATAAAACATGAATGCTCCGTAACATTGTATACAATTTTCAGTTTTGCTTAGCTGTTACTGTTCATGTCTTTTACTGTTATTTATTATGTTTATGTGCCGGGTATATCCAACCAGACTAAAAAAACTGTTATTTACTGTTCCTGTCTTTTACTGCTATTTAATATGTTTATGTGTCGGGCATATCCAATCAGACCACACAAACATTTGTTTACTTATTTTTTATTTTTGTGGCAAGCTTAACTAACCAGACCATAGTTATTTACTTGTCTTTGGTTTCTGTGTCGGGCATAATCAACCAGACCACAGTTATTCACTTATATTTGGTTTCTGTGTAGGGCGTAACCAACCGGTCCATAGAAACAACTATTTACGTTTATTTCATTTTCATGTACTTTAGGATTCCAAATCTTAACGTTGTTGTCCATATACAATCCTATCTAACGTGTTTCTCGATCGTATCCTTAAAACGTGATCCCTCCTAACTAAAGAGCTAAACTTAAATCTAATAAACATACAGTTCATAACAATCAATTAAACAAACAATAAACACCCCCTAATTTTCGTGATATAGGCCCTTTCGAACAAAATACATGCAGTACCACTTATATGAAGTCCTTAGCTTTAAAGAGTTAGCTCTTAAAGTTTCTTCTCTTCAATACCTATTCATTAATAGACAACGACTATTAATAATAAATCTCTTACTTCAAACTACAACCAATGAGTAACCATTGTCTAATACCATCCAAACTTAACCATTTATTCTAACAAGCACCTTATCCTATAATTCGTCCCAACAATTTATCCCACATGATAATAACCAACTTCATGAATAACACCTTAATACTTAGATTCTACTTAGCATACATGTAGTGGCTTAATCCATTTCCAAATATATCTAATAACCAACCCTAATCAATTAATTATGACATGGCAAGGACATACCATCAACAAAACCATATTTCCACATGCTCATAGAACATAACCAAACTCCATCATATTAGAAACCAATATCTTTTATTTTTCACTTGATAATAATGGTCAACAAAATTTAAAGCCCAACCTATAATCCTATTGTTCTGTTGAGAATAATACCACTAGCATGTTGATAACAAAGTAGTTTTAAATCCAACATTCCCATTATGACTAAATCTCCAACAGACAACATATCACTTTCATTATAAATATTCAACAGAGAATAAACGGAAAGAATCTAATACCTGAACACCAAAGGTTTCCCTTGCAAATATCCTCTCGACCTCACTTTTCACCTTCAGTTTCTTTTTCTAAACTTCAACCAACCATGCACTCACTATCTACTTCTCGTCCTCCTCTAATTTTCCGGAGTTCTAGAGATTTCAAACATCAGCCTCACAACAACTCTCGATTTCTATTACTGTCAAACTCCCTCCAGAACCTTCATAGTTCACACCCACAACTCTAGAAGCTCATGGTTTTCCCACAGAATTTTAGCAAAGTAACCCTAACTTTTCTCTTTTCTGAACTCACGTTGCCAGCCTTCTCTATTTATAGGCAACATCTGTGACCTTCCAACGTATGTGTGAAGACAGAAGGCCAAGGGTTCAAACCTTCCATCATCCAGATGTTTTAGACGACGAACCATTTTCGTCTTCAGACGTTGATTAAACCTTCCAAATGGCCATCATAAATGGCGAATGATCGAAGTGGACGATCGTTTTCCATTGGCGATCGACCGCCAACCATCTTTCAGAAAACTGCCTCATTTTCACATTAGTCGACGACGCCGGTCGATCGACCGCCGCTTCCAAGCTGCTTGCTATCGTTTAATTCACCAAATTACACACGTTATTCCTTAATGTGACATATGTGTGTATATATATATGAATATTCTCATTATTAACTACTAATATTACTCCTCATAACTCTAATTATCATCTACTAAATCTCTAATTTATTCTTGTATCACACAAACAAACTTTATATCCAAGATCAACAAGCACTAAATCCATATATATATATATTTGATGATCTATATCATCTACCAGCTTATACTATATACTCCACTATTGTTCCTTCACATTATTCTTCATTAAATCCAATATGCCCTAAAATACTATAAATTCTATACCTTCAACCTTATTATATCCAAGTACATTTTCTCTTATTAATTCTACTGACTATCAATCTAGTTGATATCATTCAATCTAACTCTAAATATTATCAAACAATTCTTCAATTAACTTCAATCCTTCCAATAAGCTAAATAATTCGAGTATCAAGGTTCACTTTATCCCAATCTGTTTCACTTGACTAATACCTTAATCGTCCATTTAGCTCCAACAACTCCAGAATTATCACTTAAGTTATGCCTTTAACTCAACTAAAATTTGGAATATTACATATATATACCTCCACAGTAAAACACACTATTCCAAATCATTCAATCTATCCGTAAATTTATCCTCCCATACATAAAGGTATATTATCCAAATATAGTTTCTCTTACCAATACCTTAAACAAAAGCTTTCATCCATCACTTCCAATTCCACTTACTGTACATCCCTAATCCAGTCCTATTTCCAATTTCATTGAACAATTTCCCAATAACCTTAATCTTTCCTCTTAGCTAAATAATTTGGAATATCATGGTTCACTTTATCAAAATACATTTCTCTTTACTAATATCTTAAATTATCCAAGTCAATTCCAATAAAATCGTAATCATCATCCTAAGATTAATATAACATAATTTTGAGGTATCATAATTCACTTCTTCCAATATATTTCTCTTGACCAATACTTTAATCATCCATTTGAGCTCCAATATCCCCAGGATTATCACTTAAGCCATGTGCTTAACTCTACAAAAATTTGCAATATTACATAATCTCGTGATGCTTTGATACCAAGACTATCCAAAGCATTAAGAGAGTTCATCCACCCAAATATACAGATAATCAAAAATCAAAATTTCATGTACAATAAATTAAACGTGAGAAAACATATGTACATATACGTAAAAAATAGATGTGTTGACGAACAGTCCCCGTCAGATTTTTAAATGTGGCAACCCACAAAATAATAGTTTAAAAACCATAATGCAATGCATTGCATAAAGTATAAAAATCCCTTCATCGATGACGACAGAAGCCTAACCTACTAGCTACACACGCCATCGGACACAAGTACATAAATCCGTAAAATCGTCAAAGCCTAAGACATAATCGACGTCAAAATCCCAATCATCCCACTAAGGATAAAAGATAGGTCCTAAATCGGGGCAAGGAACCCAAATTGATATGAAACGACAAATGACCCCTAATCTAGGCGAGTCATACGTGCATCAGCGATAACATTTAAAAGTTTAAATAAGATATGTACAACTTCTAAAATATTTTAATTAACAGACTTCCAAAATTTATCTATGGAATAACTTCTATTAACTCAATATAAAGATTACCATATTTTAATATTTAAAATAAAGTTTTGACTTCACCTCAATATACGTGCTAAATGATCGTGATGAAATTTCAACAAACGAAGGTCACCAGCACATTCGAAACATCGAAATAAGCCAGGAAATGGGGTTCCTTAAATTTTTTGATCCAGTTAGGCTGTCTAAAAACAATGTCAAATTGTCAGCACAAAAGTCAAAGTCAATAGTCAACCATCAATCGTCAATGCTTACATCATCTGTCACATCATCAGTCAACACCCAGTCAGGCGGTAGCTGATGACGTCAGTGCCACATCAGCACTCCGGCGACCGACAACCGGCGACAGTGAATTTTTCAGCTACAGAAAACGACATTAGCTCGAAACTAGAAGGGTCGGGTTTTAAAGGTTTCGAGCTCCTAAATCCAATGGTAGCGTTGGTTTTTTGAGAGGACACCTAGAACGCCCGCGATCTAAGCTTAAAGCCACGAATTTGACTTTTTCAACGAAGCTTCGGGATCACATCCGACCATGGATTTGAGCGATCTCTGTGTCTAAATGATTTTACTCACCGAGAGCTTTCAAACGATAGGTCGAACGTCGTGATCGGACGTCGAGATCGTCTCTGATAAGTGTTTAAAGTTTTGGCTGAAACTTTTTTTATGATAATTTCGTCAGCCACGTTCTCTCAAACAGTGTGCCCGTTTTTTACAAATAATACACCAAAATGAAGCTCTCAATGCGAACTATGGAGAAATAGTGGAGGTGTTGAACACCTGCACTCGATGCGACTCTAGCAAGCTCTGAAAGGCATTGCAAAAGTGTGAAAACATTAGAATAGACAAAGACTCGAGAGAATGAGAATTGAGTGAGGCACACGGTGGGAGGAGAGGAGAGGAGAAGAGAGATGAGAAATGAGAGAATAATAATAAATTTAATATTATTTAATGTGTATAAAGAATAATAGAGAGAATAATAAATTTATTTTATTTAATATATATAATAATTATAATATATATTATATACATTAAATAAATATCGATTTTATGGAAATAATTCATGCTATCCCAACGCTCTCACGACTCAACTTAAATTATCCAATATAATTGCATAGTCCAAATTACACAGTGACACACGAATCACTGGTTTGACTGTTTGATCGAATTCACACACATGTTCGAAGACCCACGACACGTCGCAAGGACCTGGTCAACACAAATAATTTGACTTATAATAGAGCGAAAAATTTGCTTAAAAAATGAAAAATCTAAAATTTTGTGAGTTTTACCGCAAGTATAGTTGAACTACCAAAAAATCACATTAATGTCAAATATTTCCAACTTCATCTTATCAAACATTTCTAGTTACAGGAATCAATTAGAACTTCATAAGCTCAAGCAATATCGAACGATAAAATTATGTGGCAAAGAGTCAATTGGACAAAAACTTGTCTAGATTTTGTGTAAGGTAAAGATGTCCAACTAATACAATTGGTAAGAGAAACAAAATAGAAACTTCATTTTGGGTAGGCTGTCCTGAAGACATGGCTTCATAGATGTTCTTAGGAAAGCACAAATCATCTTTAAAACTTTCCTCAGCAATTATCGAATTTGCAGCCTCACTCAGATGATGATCATCCCAAAACAGTAAACCAATCCTATCTTCGCATGGATTCTCATCTGGATTGCACAAACCCTCAACATTATGTCCAACCACACAACATGGATTTCTGACATCCTTAAACCCTGCAAAACAGAAGTTTCAAAACAACAAAAGTGTCATCATCATTGGATCACGTTATTTGGTTTTTGTTGTTTAGAGAAAGTGCGTTACCGTAGGGTGAAGGGTTTTTGATCATATCGATGATTAGATTGAACATTTTTGCAATGCTAATGGTCACATTCTTGAGCTTGGAGTTTAATTCTTCGACTTTGCTGTTCAGTTTCTCGTTGAAAACCGAAACCATATGGTTGATGTCCTCTACACATTTGTTTTCGACTTTATATAATTTAAGAGCTGCTGGGTAACATCCTAAAGGACCAATCTCAAAGACTACAATTTTCGTTGCTCCCAATTCATACAATTCCTGCAACAACACCACAGAAGACCCACTAATAACATCCTTTAAGCACAATTAGTTTGTTTTTGGAAATGTTAGAATATTAGAATTGCGTTATAAAAAATAATAGCAAATGTACAATGAAAATCACCAAAAATAATTTCTCAAACCGTTAAAATATAATGGAAAAAATATAAGAGAAATTATATGCAAAAATGAACTCTCAAAAGTTTTGTAGAAACTCAAATCGAAAAAAATCATAGGAACGGTTTTCAAATAGATATATCATGCTAAAATAAGATTATAATACTTTTCAAATAATAAATATTGTAAAAAACATTTATTAAGATAAATTCATCGTAGTGGAGTAACCCCACAAGAAATAAGCAGATCGTACCTGTAAGTGCTGTCCTAATTTAGTGACTAGTAGACTCCCGAAGTCATGGTAGTCGTAAATTCTGCAAGTATTGTAGATTTGGAATTGAAGATAATTGTTAGTGTAGTCGCTCATGCCCGAAAGAACAATGAAGACGGATTGGGACAGATGGTGAGATAATGTTCCGTTAAATCGCTTTGCCAAGCTTGTAGAACATGTCTCTTTGAACAAAGAAACTTGTTTCTTTAGGCTCCAGTTCTCTCCCTGCAGAATCGTAGCTATTATCAAAAATTGAAAATGGTAGCTCAAAAAAAACATGATCCATTCTTCAGACTCACTAAATCGCTTCCAGTCTCAGGAAGAATCCCAGAAGATCCAGACGCATAATTGAGTCCGGTTGTTAATATTCTCTCGAATTCCATTTTTTTCGAGTATGGAATTGTACTTTTTAGCCCGAGCAAACGATCTACCAAGGGGTTTCAACAAACTTTTGAGCTAATTTTGCAAATAAAATGGTTTGAGAGAAGAGGAATGAGGACTTGGGAAACTAATGAATGTGCTTTCAACAATGTAGCTACCTATAAAATCTGCAATTGTGCGGCCATTGCTGAATCTGCCGGTCGATCCGATCGGAAAATCGATGCCGTAAGGTTCATAAAACCCGTTTGCGATTGTTTTTAGATGATTATTTACTCCGCAATCTACTTGAGAGTCACCAAAGATGTATAAAGCGGGTACAAGTGGTGATTGAGGAAGATGCTCATGAGATTTAGCTAAGAAGAAATGGAGGAAGAAGATAGAGAATGAAAATAAGGACATGGGAGGCCTTTGCTCGGCTGATTTCACTTGCTGGAATTGTTATGTCTTCTAGGAAAAAAAATCTGTTTTTTTTTTTTGGCATACTACTGCATATGATATTTGGAAATGTTTTACTGGTTTTCTCGATTTTCTTCCGCAAAATAGCTTACAGCGATGATGTGGTCTGTCAAAGCCTGGCAACTCTAAAATTAGCAGGTAGTTCCATTGCTGCCTGCTTTGAGGATTAGCAGCCATTTGAGTCACTGCTTCGTTTGCATAGTTGAAGCTAAACCATTGGTTTACCCTCTCCCTTCCTCTATAGAAAATTCAAGGGATTCTGATAGAATCAGCGAGAAAAATGTTTGGACAAATACCTCAAACCTACCATGCTGACATAAATATATATGGGTTGGGCTCAATTCAATTGGGGCCTCCCCTTTAGTTAATGATGAATGTCCAAAGGTAAATCCAATCTCTTAATTTGGGGCACAAACCCAAGATTTTATCAAAAATCCATTTTCATTTTAGAACATGATTAGACAATGAGCAATATTATATTTATTCACTAATTCTTACTTATTGTTATAATTAATATAATAAATTATAAATAATTAAAATAACTTATTAATTACAAAAATTAATGTTGGAAGTGAAAATAAAGAATACGACTAAAGTATAAATATAACATTATTTGACGGAAAATATATTTAACAAGTAATCAAGTTTACGATTTAACACAATATATTTATTCAATAATTTAAAAAATAATAATATAATACATGTAAACAAACTTGTTGGATTCCGTGGAAGTAATATTGACGGTGGGTTCAGAAGAATTATCAAGTGTTATAAACTAATAACTAACATTATCTTGATTAGGATTAATTTAAATTAATTTATTATGTTTTAGAGGACACTTTGATGGAAGGAACATGGAAGAGCAAGAATGGAAGTAAGCAAGTGAGTGTCTTTAAATTGCACATGATGAGCGTGATATTGGGGATCTCCGTATCAACTTTCGAAACATCAAAGTAAGCTTTTTTTTAAAAAGTTTATTTAAATAATGAGCTTGGCTTGATCATCACACATTATTCAAATCTTGGGTTAGTGTGACCTTCAGAGAATAGTCGCCATAGTGTAATCTTCTGCTTTGCTTGTCCTTATAAGATGAGCTATAGTATAAACAATCTAATTTCCCTCATATGGTGCAATAATATCACCAAACATGTTACATTACATCATGTGGGAGTCATATGCCAAGACAAAGCTGAGGATCAGATTGGGCAATCATTCAAATGGGAAGTATAAACAGCACAAAAGAGAAGCCATTGGTGGCTGTTGAGAGATGTAAGTAGGCAAAAAAATGGAGGCATGTTCAGTTGTCCAAATCTGTGGAAGCATGGGCATTAACTTGAGTGAGTAGAATAATGCATTCAATAAGATGTTTTTCTGCAGGTGTTTTATGTTCCCTTTTACATCTGAATCCCACATGTTTCCCATACCTTTCTTAAACACTATTCTCAACCATATTAACTACTCCTACTTCTTTGTCATACTATACGGCTGAAATACAATGTTTTAACTTTATGTACATTTGTTGATGACAATTAATCAAGTTGTTTAAGATGATTCGATGTTGTTGGAAAAATTAAGAAACAAAATATCATTAATGACATTATGCAGATAGATTATCAAGTAAGATATTACATAATTTACATAAATAACAAATAAAGAATATCAAATTAAACATGAAAATCTGCGATACGAAGAGAATCACAAGACAATTATGATGAACACTTCAATTGTATGAATTAAGAGGTTATAATAAATTATTTTCTAACATAAGTAAAAGATTCTCAAGCAATTATTTTCACTAGTGAAACATAGTGACAGATTATAATAATGAGAAACTATCTAATTGATTTGGACTTGTGAGAAAAGAATTCTAAATATGCGAATTGAAATTTTGATTTTTTTTTTGGCAAACCACTTGTTTAGTTGAGTTCTTTTGTGACATTTTCTGATTTAGGTTTTCATGTTTGGTTATTTCCAAACTACAATATATTTATTATAAGAGATCAAACAATAACTAGAAAAAGAAAATATGATGTGGGACATCAGATTTACGTGGAAAAATTCTTTTGGGGAAAAAACTACAGACAGATTAATAAATCTACTATGAAGATCGCAATACAATTTCGAGTTTTGTGACTCTAACTTCTATCAATTTATAGAGAAAGAAAATTTACAATTCGGGTCCACGGGCCTTGCACCATAGAATTCAGGTTACACCAAACTCTAACAATCTCCACTTTAACTTAAGTTCGATAAAAGAGATCCATAACGCGTGCTCGTCAACTAGGCCCAACAAAACAAATTAAAAACTTTGAATTCTGACAATCTTTATATCAAAACGAATTCTAATATAAGGAACCAATTTTTAAATCTTTAAATTTTATTCTTCCAAGCTCTTAAAGAAGATCTATAACGATGGCATGTCTGCCAGTTTCAAAGAAATATATAGATCATCAATATAAAAGTCTTCAAGGGTAAATTCAGCAACTGATATTAACCAGACTTAAAAAACACTTAAACCATGATGATGACATATTCAAATCTCACAAAGAGTTACCAAAATCTATACGAGTATATCTTGCTTCTTGACCTGACATATAAAAATTGTCTTTAAAAATATTTTAAAATTCCACTATCGTTATCTTACCATAACGAAATATCAAATCTTGATCTAAAAGTGGAAGATCTACTTTAATGATCTCATCGTTATAAAAACACATTCTTGAACACAATATCTGACCCAAAATCACTAGCTTCAATAAAATATTCACCTAAAAAATTGAAGCGGAAAACCATGGATATCCCAAGTTTCCAAAAGATATTCTCAAAATTCAAATATTTATATAATTACTAATTAGCCCTAAAATCAAATCAAATCAAATCACGGAATAATCGCAAATATTACAAAATTCATACTTTATTTGAATTTTAACTTAAAACAATCTCCAAGATTGAAATATTCCTATGATTCCAAATTTGCCATAAATCATCAAATTTAATATCCCAAAAATTATCCAAAAAACACAATGATTTTCAATAATTTTTATCTCAGGTTAAAATT
This sequence comes from Begonia loranthoides, assembly GCA_022433065.1. Taxonomy (NCBI): domain Eukaryota; kingdom Viridiplantae; phylum Streptophyta; class Magnoliopsida; order Cucurbitales; family Begoniaceae; genus Begonia; species Begonia loranthoides. The sequence goes on from CM039483.1 coordinate 8,824,379, forward strand.
CAATTTTGTAAAGAACACTCTCGCGGCAACCCCAATCGAAACAGTTTTACAACGAAAATAGAGAACAACAATATAGATGATCTATGGCAATTGACGATAAGTAGAAAAACTTCCAACAATGGACCTATTGCTCGGAGGAGCAACAACTTTGACGAACTTCAAACAGAGAAAAATTAGAGCTTTCACGACAAACAGGGCAATTATTTTTTATGGCGGTTGGACGATAGAGAAGAACAAATCTCATGAGCAAAAATAATAGCATGGGGAACAATTTTCCCTTTCTCTTTTTCGCTTTTCTTTTTTCCAAACATTGTAATTTTATGAAAAATTACATAAATCTTGTTCAATGCGGAACGATCGGAGTGAATTTTTTTCAACACACTTGGAAATATGAACTATCGAAATTAGCTTTAATACCACTTGTTAGAGATCAAACGATAACCGAAAAAAATACAATGTGAGACATCAGATTTACGTGAAAAAATCCTTTAAGGAAAAAATCATGGACAATGGAATAAATCTACTATAAAAATATAAATACAACCGCGAATTTTGCGACTTTAGTTAAATCAATTTATAAAGAAAATAAAACTATAAATGAGATTTACAATTCAATCTCACTTCTCAGCCCAACAAAATTTGTGTCACACCAAACTCTAACACTTAGGGAAGGTAACTCAATAAACTTATGAGTTAATCCATGTTTAATGAGAGAACAACCTCATGGTCAGTTGGAGTTTAGAAAATTATTTTCAAATCTAAATTAGGGTTGCGATCAACTTGGTTTGAACTGGACCAATTTGAGATTTTCATTTGATTTGGTTTGGTTCTAACTTTAAGAAAACATAATTGGAAAGCAAGTTAAGTAGAATAAAAAACATTTCTGGTATTGTTTTTATTCCAATATTGTAAAATTGGTTAAAACCAAATTGAAGACTATTTAATTTAATTTTTTATAGTTTTCGAAGAATCGTACTTAAATTAAACTTGAAAATAATTAAAAGTGAATTGTAAACTTTTCTCGATCGGCTCCAGTCTAGGGTAAATCAGGATAGGCCAATACCTCTCCTACCCAAAAAAACCTATTACAAGAACTAAAAATGTAGAACATCTAGAAAAAATCAAACATGGAGGTGTATTTCTTCAATAGTTAGAAGAGTAATGTGGAATTTGGAATTGGTTGGACCCCACACACTTGACAATGGGGATAGACACAAGTATCAGTTTCATGTCAAAGCTTTGATAAATCTACATTTGATTGATGTGACAATTTCTGACATTTTAATAAAATAAACTTTTGATTGATGTGACAATTTCTGACATTTTAATAAAATAAACTTTATGAAGACTGTTCTTAAATATATTGATGAAGACTATTTCTTGTTGGCAAGGACTCGAGAAAGAACAAATAACGATTTAGCCTAGGACCCGAGACAGAATGAATAACGATTCAGTCTAAAGAACTGATTCGCCTAATTTTTTTCTCTTAAATTTTATTAATTAACAGCAGAAGACTTAAAATATTAATAATAAGTCAGGGCCAGATAATTTGAGCTTAATAGGTTCAACAGTGATATCCAATAGCATAGTAAGATAATAAAAAATGAAATAAAGAAAAGTACTATTTGGAAAGTAAAATAAAGATTAGAGTTATCCAAATAAAGTATACTTCACAAATATCTCTCAAGGTTGAATACTAAAATAAAAATAAAATTTCGCCGGATCTAAACTTGATTTGGCAATTGGAAATCTAACTGATAAAATCCTAAAATGTGTCATTGGGGTGAGTTGATTAAACTCAATATGGATTATGTTTTAATAAATTTAATTAAAATGATGTTTAAGCATGCATGAATTTAAAACTCATATTTTATATATTCCTTTCAGAAAAGTGTGTACAAAGGGCATGTGTTTGAAATCACCCACTAATATGTGATACATAATTAAAATAAGCCATTGTTATACTATTGAAAAATCACAATGGAAATAAAGACTCTCACGGACTCCGGACACACCATGTCATAGACACATAATAGAATAAAGGTGATACTTGGCGATCGCAAAAGCCAAATAAATACTCTTATCAGGTTTAGGGATTCAAACCCAATGACACAGCACATACAACTGTCCTATTATCCATTTTAACAACAAACAAACACATTTTGCACGATAGAATATGTGAAATAAAATAGATCCCAAATCGGGTTAATCGAACTTGGTTCGCACGACCAAGTTGATCTAAAAATATTCAAATGCATGCTTAATTGAAACGTGTACAGTGAAAATAAAATATAATATAAAAATCCAACGAACATAAAAATGGACGCATCATTTTAATATGAGACAAGTCTCAAAATATTTACTTTGTAAAAATTATGCAATGCAGTGCATAAAAATAAATCTCTACCTCGAAATTGGCTTATGCTGACCAAAGCTCAATGTCCAATTAGCCCAAAATTCAAAGTCCACGGATTTTTAATTAGTTTGGGTACTTATCCAAAATTAATGTATTAATTTTTTGGTCAAATTTGTATACCTCAACAACCCAAATTTTATTTAAAATTTAATATAATTTAATTGAGTAAAATAATACTCAATTCATGGCTCAAAATAGCCCAAACAAACCCAATTTAAATTTTGGATCACTGCTCAAAAGGGTTGGCCCACGACCCAAATTGTATCTATGGGCTCGCTGGTTCATGACCCATTGGGTCTGATACATGACCCAATCCAAAGGATACCACACAAACGAATTCATCATCCGCTTCTGACGCAAACAATTTCGTCATCTTCGTCCCTTACGCGACGACTTCATTCTTCGCGGCAGACAGACCCTACTTCGGCCAAGACTCTCCATCTCTGTCAGTCATCCACTGCTCAAAGTCAATGGCCCAGCACAACGGGCATCACAGGTCAACACTTGTTGAGTCGTTGTTCGACGTTTCTTCACCGACAAAAATTCGCACAACAGAATTGTAGGATTTCATCCAAATGTTCAACCATAACAATCCAGATTCATCAAATCCAGAAACCAAACAACAGTGAATGATAAAAATTCAATTTTTGAATATCTTTGATACAGATTTCCAATATTTGAAGGCTTCAGCTAACAATAGGACAACCAACATTCTGCCTTTGAAATTGTAAGCTAATCAATGTCTGATTACCTTCAACAAGTTCCAACCAATATTTCACAACTTAAACTGAAAATCAAAGACATAGAGGCGGTAACAAAGGCTTATTGTGGTGATTTCTTGTTTCCAACTTACATTATGAAATTTCTAGTGCAACAGAGAGAATTGATGGAAGAAGAGGCTGGAAGAAAGAGAAGCTCGGTGTGGTCCTTCACTGAGAGAAAACTTAAATTAAAAGTTCAAACTTTCATCCAAAAATCCAAAATTACAGAGAGGAAAATTTGACCTACCGCGAAGGCAAATATGACTTAAAATCCTTGTCAATGGAGAACTTGAATCAGCCGATGAAGAACCATATGTAGCAAAGAGATTCTTTGCATCGACATAATGGGAGTGAGGGAGAGAGGGCGTCTTTGCTTTTGACGAGAGAGGAGATAGATGGGGAAGAATTTTCTTGGTTCCTCACAAGGAAAGACTAAATCGGGGAGACTTTTTTCAAAAATACATTTTCCCCCATAATTAATTCCAAATTTAATTAATTTAATGAGGTAGATATTACATTCTCCCCCACCTAGAAAATTTCGTCCTCAAAATTTACAACAAACCTGAGAGTACCATTTAACAAAAAAGTATATTAGCCATCATATCATATTCAATCTCAGCTTCTCTTTCACTATAATTCTTCCACGGAACCCAAACCAAAAGCATTTCACGATAGCGCAGAAATTTGATCTCACAACCCATAATTCTCTTAAGTTCTTCCTCATAAGACATATCCTCCTAGATAGGAATCTCATACTAAGAAATAACAAGCGAATGATCAAGAATGTACCTCCTCAACATAGAAACATGGAAGACATATGAACACAATTAAGTTGTGGCGATAACTCCAATCAACAAGCCATTAAATCAATCCACTCAATAATCTGAAAAAGATCTATATATCTTAGATCTAACTTTCCTTTCACACTTAAATGATTAATACCTCGACGAGGTTATACCCTTAAAAATACAAAATTATTGACCTCAAATTCTACTTTCCTTCGTCGGAGGTCTACATAAATTTCATGTCGACTCTCAACAGAACCCAATCGTTCCTCAATCACTTAAACTTTTTCAGTTGTCTCATGAATCAAATCAGGCCCAAGAGTAACACACTCTCGGTTTCAGTCTAACATAGAGGTAATCTGCACGTTCTTCTATTCAAAGCTTTATGGTAGAAATAACAATATTTGTGTGATAGTTGACATTAGAAACAACTCTAGTAAAGAAAAATGACTTATCCAACTATTACCGAATTCTAGAATACAAGATCTCAACATATCCTTGAGAAACTAGATCGTATGCTCAGACTAACCATCTCTCTAAGGATGATGTGTTGTATTTAAATTAAGTTCCGTGTCTAAAGCTCTCCAAAGGGATTTCTGAAATTTTGACGTGAATATTGGATCTCTATCAGTAACAATACTCGAGGGAATACTGTGAAGACGTACGATGTTTTTGATATACAAATTACTCAGCTTGTTAAAGAGATAACCATCCTGATAGGAATGAAATGTGCAGATTTCATTAATCTTTCAACAATTACTCACACCACGACAAATTTCTACACCATCCTAGGTAAATTGGTCACAAAATCCATGGTAATCTTTTCACATTTCTACTTAGGGATAGGCAAAAAGTTGCAACAACTCAGCTGGTCTCTAATTCTCAGCCTTAATCTATTGACAAGTCAAACACCTTGAAACATACTCAGTTACATCCTGTCTCATTCCAACCCACCAATACTAATGCTTAAAATCATGATACATTTTCGTATTGGCAGGATGAATAGCAAATTTGAATTTATGACTTTCTGCTAAAACGGCCTGCCACAAATCCAAATCATTGGAGACAACTCGATTCTTGAAGAATAGGAATCCATCAGAACTAATCTGTTAACCGTCAAACTGCTCACCAGCTTGAATATTCTCGAATCTCTTTTTTAACTCATCATCAAACTTTTGCAAGTTCTACACACGTTGCAAATGTGTAAGGGTTGTTACTAGATTAAAAACTTGAACCATATGACCATCATCCTAATATTATAACTCATAATCCCCAATAATCAGACATCTCTTCCAATCATCCAAAACAAGACAAGAAAGAGATCCTTGAGCATAATGGCTCAAGACATCAGCTACAATATTAGCTTTTCCAAGGTTATACTTCAAAGTGAAATCATAGTCCTCCATATACTCTACCCAACGATGTTGACAAATTTTAAATCACGCTGTGAAAAGAGTTACCTTAAACTCTTAGGATTCAAAAATACCTCAAATTTGGCAACATACAAATAACTCTGTCAAATCTTTAAGGTGAAAATAATAGCTGCAAGCTTTAAGTTGGGAGTAGGGTAATTTCTCTCATGTGTCATTAACTGACGAGCTATAATTTTATCTTGCTACATCAGAACGTAAACCATGCCAACTCCTAATACATTTGAATAAACTATATAAGACAAACTCTTATAAGGTACTGCTAAAACTAGAGTAGTAGTCAATCTCTGCATAAGTTCATCAAAAGCTGTCTGACATTTTTCATTCCAAATAAATTTTACGCTTTTACAAGTTAACTGTGTTAGTGGCATATTAACGAAAGGATAATTCTGCACGAATCAATGATAACAACCAGTAATACCCAAGAAGCTACACACTCCACTAACATATTTGGGTAGCTTACAATCTAACACGAACTCAATCTTGGATGGATTAGCAGAAATGTCATTATGAGAAACAACATGACCAAGAAATTTCACTTCAGTCATCCAAAAATTACACTTTTCACACATTGCATGTAACTGATGTCCACTTAGTGTCTGCAGAACAATTCTTAGATACTCCATATACTCATCAAAAGTTTTAGAATACATAAGGAAATCATTAACAAATACTACAACGAACTAGTAGAGATAAGGCCAAAAGACTTGGTTTATTGATCTATAAAAGCAGTTAGTGCATTAATTAATTTAAACGGAAGCACTATAAATTCAAAATGTCCATAACAAATCCGAAAAAATGTCTTTGGAATATCATCTTCATGCATTTTCAATTGATAATAACTAGATCTCAAATCAATCTTCTAGAAGTAAATAGATCCCTCAAGCTGATCAAATAAGTTTTCAATTCGAGGCAACGTAAACTTATTCTTGACTGTCACATGATTCAATTACTGAAAATTTAATGCATAGACGAAATGAACTATCATGTTTCTTTGCAAATAAAACTAGTGTACCCCACAGTGAAATAATATTCTGAATAAACCCTCTTTTGTAGCAGATCATTCAACTGGTTTCTCAATTCATTTAATTCAGCAGGAGCCATGCACTACGGAGAAAACCAAAACTGGAGTACTACCGGCATCAAATCAATGCAAAAATCAATCTTGCGGTTGGGTGGCAACCCAGACAGATCCCCAAGAAAAACATTACGGTAATTAAAAGCCACTGAAAAATCATAATCATGTCTAACAATAACAAGGTCACTACTAATAATAAAAATATCACCGTACAGCACCAATCTCCTCCGACCACACAAACAAGCTCGCAAAAAATGATTAGTAGAAAACATATGGGTATTACATGGATGCACTAAGATCTTTTCATCTTCCAACGTAAGGGTAAAATATCTTCAATAACAGTTAATCTTAGCTTTCTATATGTTCAACCAATTCATTCATAACATTACATCAAACTAATCCATATGTATAACTATTAGATCAACCGATAGTTTATATCCGCCAATAATAAGGACAGCAAATTGGACAACAAGATATATTCTATATCTCTTATTCATGGAATTACTCAAAATTAGGGGATTTTCTTGCTTTTCTGCAATCACACTCACCTGCACCAAATCATGATAAACATTTATTATATTCTGGCGATGACCAGTGTTGCAATAGTTGTTTCTAAACACTGCCTCCAACTAAGTTCATAACATAATATCTAGCGGTTAATCCAACTTAATAGATTTCCGTCATACTTCGGTCATCTTTTCGAATTAGAAGGTTGGAAAACCAACCCAATACTCCGATGGAACTCTAAAAGTGATCAAATCCTTTTGCATCACCTTCAACCAATGTTTAGCACTCTGAGGGTCATCTCTGCCTACAAACACTGTCTTTTAAATATTTTTTAATTTCATCTTATGTGGTTTCAATACATGCTACTTTTAGAGAACTCTCTATCAAAGTTTTCATTCCACTTGAATAACTCTTATCTTTGGTTCAAATATTCCCAACTGCCTACACAAAAGTATACACTAAAGTCGAATTGTTCAATACAAAGGCCAATTAGAAGTCTTTACCAATAGTTTTCCAATCAAAGTCTTCAAACGCAAGGTTCTAACTTAGACTATCTGATTCTAAATATGATAGAGCAAGCATTGGATTTTTGAAGGAAACTGAGGTTTCGGATTTTCTTCTATGATAGCTTTCTTCACTTCAAACTTTACAGACCCACACACATAACCAAGAAGAATTCTTAGACTCATATGTTCAAATAGGTTGTTTCTAATTATTTATAAATTTTACTCCTTATCACCACTAATTAAATATGAACCAATCCAAATTTTTTGTGTTCGATTAGGGAAATGCCTTCATTCATAAGTGAAACCTCAAGGTGACTTTCTAGGAGCTCCTTAACGCAAATTAATTTTTTTGTACTTTGTTTTTAGGCATAATATTTGTAAATCAGTGTATATTACTATACTATCTATCATATTGATATCACTTTTTAAGATAGAACATGGCTATGATACCAATTCGTCAAGACCCGCAAGGGACCCGAGACAGAATGGGAAAAGACCTAACCCAAAGAACCGAATCACCTAACCCTTTTTCTCTTAAATTTCATTATTTAATAGCTAAAGACTTAAAATATTTATAATAAGCTAGGGCCTGATAACTTAGGCTTAACAGGTCCAACAGTGATATCCGGTAGCATAGTAATATAATCCAAAATGAAATAAAGAGAAGTATTGTGCGAAAAGTAAAATAAGGATTATAGTTATCCAAATAAAATACACCTCACAAAATATCTCTCAAGATAGAATGCTAAAATAAAAATAAGACTTTGTCGGATCTAAACTTGACTTGGCAACTGGAAATTTAACTGATAAAATCCTGAAAGATGTCATTAGGGTGATTTGACTAAACTCAATAGGGATTATGTTTTAATATATTTAATTAAAATGATGTTTAAGCATGCATGGATTTAAAAATCACATTTTATACATTCCTTTCAAAAAAGTGTGTACAAACATGTATTTGAAACCACCCATTAATATTTGGTACATAATTAAAATAAGCATTTGTTGTACTATTGAAAAATCACAATAAAAATGAAGCTTATCACGGATTCCGGACACACCTTGCCATAGGCACATAACAAAATAAAGGCGATGCTCAGCGATCGTAAAAGCCAAATAAATACCCTAATCAGGTTTAGATATTCAAAACCCAAGGACACAGTACATACAACTGTCATATTACTAATTTTTAACAACAAACAAACACATTTCACACAGTAGAATGTGTGAAAATTAAATAGACCACAAATCAGGTTGATCGAATTTGGTTTGCACGACCAAGTTGATCCAAAAATATTTAAATGGATGCTTAATTGAAACATGTATAGTGTAAAAATCTTACGGTCATAAAAATGGACTCATCCTTTTAATATAAGACAAGTCTCAAAATATTCACTTTCTAAAAATTTTTTAATGCAGTACATAAAAATAAATCTCTACCTCGAAGTTGGCTTAAGCTGACCAAACCCCAATGTTCAATTAGCCAAAAATTCAAAGTCCATGGATTTTTAATTAGGTTGGGTACCTATCCAAAATTAAGGTATTAATTTTTTGGTTAAATTTGTATACCTCAACAATCAAAATTTTTATTTAAAATTTAATATAATTTAATTGAGTAAAATAATACTCAATTCATGGCTCGAAATAGGCCCAAACAAACCCAATTTAAATTTTGGATCGCCGCCCAAAATTGCATCCATGGGCTTGTTGGTCTGCGACCCATCGGGTTTGATACACGGCCCAATAAAAAGGATATCACATAAACAAATTTGTCCTCTGCTTTTAACGAGAATGATTTCGTCGTCTCCGTCCCCGATGCGAATGACTTCGTTCTTTGCAACAAATGGACCCGACTCCAGCCGAGACGCCATGTCTTGGCCAGTCGTCCACTGACTGAAGTCGATGGCCCAACACAACGCACATCGTGGCTCAGCGCTTGCTAAGTCGTTTTCGACGTTTCTTCACCGACGAAAATTTGCGCAGCAGAATTGTAGGATTTCGTCCAAATGTTCAACCATAACAATCCAGATTCACCAAATCTAGAAAACCAAACAATAGTGAACGATAAAAATTCAACTTTTGAATACCTTCAATACAGTTTTTTGATTTTTGAAGGCTTCGGCTCACACTGAGACAACCAATGTTCTGCGTTCGAAATTGTAAGCTAATCAATGTCGATTACCTTCAACAAGTTACAACCAATATTTCACAACTTAAACTGAAAATCAAAGACACAGAGGTGGTAACAAAGGGTTATTGCAGCGATTTCTTTATTCCTACTTACATTCTGAAATTTCTAGTACAACAGAGAGAATCAATGGAAGAAGAGGCTGGAAGAAAGAGAAACTCAAATCAAAAATCAAAAGTTAACCTACCGCGATGGCGAATATGACTTAAAATCTTTGTCAATGGAGAACTTGAATTCAGCCGATGAAGAACCGTATATAGAAAAGAGATTCTTTGCATCGATAGAATGGGAGTGAGGTAGAGAGGGGAATCTTTACTTTTGACAAGAGAGGAGATAGATGGGGAAGAATTTTCTTGGTTCCCCACATGGAAAAACTAAATCGGGGAGACTTTTTTCAAAAATACGTTTTTCCCCATAATTAATTCTAAATTTGATTAATTTAATGAGGCAGTTATTACAACTTTAATGTCTCTTCAAATACTTCATAATCCAAGAGAAGAAGTTGCTATTCATGGCCAAAATGAGTCACTTTTAATAGGTTTGACTGATCAATTCTTGACAATTAATTGATTTCATTAATGGTTTAACAAAAGCTATTAAATTTTATTGAAAACAGTTTAAATAAAATATCAACGTGAAATTGATAGATGCCATGAGTTGTGTCTTAGGAACTAGCCAAAAAAGCTCTTCAAGAGAAAGGATTGTCATGACCCGCAATGGACCAGAGACAAAATGGAGAACGATCTGGCTCAAAAAATCGAATCGTCCAACCCATTATCACTTTGAATTTATTAATTAGCAGCGGAAAATTTAAAACAATTATTACAAGTCAGAGCCTAGCAAACATGAATTTAACGATTTCAATAAGTGACATCAGATAACAAAATAATAAAAATAACTTTTCAAAAAAGTAAATTAGGGATCATAACTTATTAATAAAAAAATTTACCTAACAAAGTCTCTCATGATGAAATTATTACAAATATAAAAAAAAAAAATAAGTACCACCAACTTAATCCTTGTTTGGCAACAACTGATAGTATCCTTAAAAGGTCATTAGGGTGAGTTGACTAAACTCAATAGGGATTCCTTAAAAGGTCATTAGGGTGAGTTGACTAAATTCAATAGGGATTGGATTTAATAATTTTAATTAAAATGATATTTAAGCATACATGAATTTAAAACTTGGATTTTATAAATTCATTTTAGAAGATTTGTACCAAAAAGACATGTATTTAAAACAATCCACTAATATATAGTACGTAATTAAAATAGGCTCTTGTTGTACTAAATGAAATCTCAATGAAAATAGAGTTACTCATGGACTCCGAGCACAATATGTCATAAGCATATTACAAAATAAAAATGAAGTTCGGTGATCGCTAAAGCCACATAAAATATTATGATCAGATTTAGGGTTTTGTGTACAGAGACACGACACATTCAATTATCTCATTACATTAGTTAACAACAAACAAACACATCACGCAACGATCGAATGTGCGTAAAATAAAACAAACCACAAATTGTGTTGATCAAACTCGATTCACATGATCGAGTTGATCTAGAAATTTTAATGTGCATACTTAATTGAAACGTGTACAGTGAAGGATTAAGTATAATTTAAAATTTTGATAGTCATAAAATGGACACGTCATTTTTATATGAAATACGTCTCAAAATATTTATTTTCTAAAAATTATGCAATGTAGTGTATAAAAATAAATCTCTACCTTAAAGTGAATTTATTACCTATCTTAAGGCCAATTATGCAAAATGTCCAATTTTTAGAGTCCACAATTTAAATTAAATTTGGGTATCTATCCAAAATAAGTAATTAAATTTTTTGGATTAAATTATATAAAAGAACTTCTCAAATTTATCCATAGAATAAATCTACAATTTTATTGGGAATAAATCCTTGAATTTGGCCCCAAAACAGGCCCAAAAACATACCCGAATTTACATTGGACCACGTCCTAAATGGCTCCAAGTCTGTGGCTCACACAGAGTCTAGACAATGGCCATTGTAGTTCATACAGTGGTCCGCTGCTTCTTCCCAAGTTGCGACCTGAGAGAAGCCTCCGGTGCAACTCGTACTTTGTCGATGGTATTGAAGCAACAACCTTCAGTTCGTCGCTCAACCGGCCGAGTACAGAGATCTTTTCCCTTCGCAACTCAATATCTACAGAGTCACAACAACTCCAACTGAGTTCATCTAAGTGTTGGATTCGTCCAACATTTCGTCGAAGTCATCGCCTCCCCTGCAGTATAATCCAACGAAATAGACCATAATTATCAAACTAATATTTAGTCCAAAATTGTTAGTACACAAAGTAAAGACATAGAGAAAAATTCCAACTTTTATATGCTTAAAGCTCACCGATTTTCAATTTCGAAAGCCCTGTCACAACCATGGAATTTCAATGCTCTCCCACTCTGAACACTCACCATTTCCTTCCATTAGAGAGGCACACCAGAATGAGAATAATATTTCACAATAATTGGAATCACGAAGTTTAAAGAATCAGACTTTCCAAAGATGATCTCCTATGCCACAGAGGCGAAAACTTGTCCTCTAATTCCTTTTGTGGCTTTTCTAAGAGTGAGAGAGAGAGAGAGAGAGAGCAATGAGAGTGAGAAGAATGGTGAAGTCGAGAGATAATCGGCAAGTAAAAGGCATTTAGCGTTGATGGTAAGGGAAAGGATCAAGGAGGAGTTTCTTCCGATCCCCTGAAAATATGATGATCGGGGGCGTTTTCCAAAAACTTTCCTTAAATTATTATTTTTTTTGTATTTTTTATTTTTATTTGAGCAGATATTTCAAGGAGGGTATGAGCGAAAGGGTTCAACATCACATAATTAGAGAACTTAGCATCCAATCTAGGTTGTTTTCCTCTTGGCTTTGGATCCTTGTCCATGCTATATATCTAATTAACATACCCTATTTATCTATCGGACACATACACACACGTGTGTGTGTGTGTGTGTATATATGTGTGTATACACACACGCGCGTGCGCATACACACCCACGTGTGTGTGTGTGTGCACACGCACACGCGCGTGCGCACACACACACACACACACACACACACACACATATATATATATATATATATATATATGCACATGCACATGCACATGCGAGCGCGCACACACACACACACACACATATATATTAAGTAGGGGCCCAAAACACTGAAAAGTTGAGGGAATAAAGTTGTCATGATACAAAAAGATAAATGACTAAAAGAAACCATCTAAGTTAACGAGACGAGCTTGGTTCAATTAATTTAGTAAATAAGCTAAATGAACTAAAATACATAGGCAAAATGAAACAAAAAAAAATTGAAAGAATTGACTCACTAATTTTGAGTCAAACAAATGCACTACAAATCCACAACTATTAGATATAATTTGTTATATCAATGATATATTGTATATTATAGTTATCATCATATTAAACCTTTTATAAGTCATTTTACTAATTTGACATGAAACAAATATTTTTAAATTGTTAAAAATCAAATGATAATCCAAAAAGAAAAATACGAAAGTGATGCACTAGATTTAAGTGTAAAAACTTTTTAGTGAAAAAACTATAGACTTCTATAGGGCTCTTATACCAATTATTGCAAATCGAATACAATATCAAAAAAGAAAAACGAAAAAAATGGGATACTAAGATTTACAGGGAAACCCCTAATGGGAAAAAAATCACAAGCAAACTAGAAATTGACTATGTGAAATCAATGTACAATGAGTTTTGCAACTCAAACATATATTTATAATCTTAATCAAAATCTTAAACTGAGATTCACAATGTAGGCACAAACAGTTCGACTCAAATAGAATTTGGGTCACACCAAATTCTAAGAATCTCCATCTTGACATGAATTTCATAAAAGAGATCCAAAACACGGAGTCATCAGTCCAACCTATCATGCCCCACGAGGGACTAGAGACATAATAGGAAATGACCCTATCTGAAAACAAACCGACTTGTCTTACCTTTATCTTTAATATTTAGTATCACAACAGAAAACTTATAAATTGATAAAAAAATAAAAAAAAGGTAGGACCCAAAACAACTAAATGAAGCTGAAAGTCTAACATAACTGTACAGAAAATTAAATAGAATAAAGTCTACCAAAGAGAATAACTAATATTGTTCTAATCTCACAAAAATAAAATGCTCAAAAGGAAATAAAACAACGGGAGTAAGTGTTGAGTCTACTCCTGCATTAGCTACTGAGGATCTCCCTAACTAAAACCTTAAAGGAGGGGAAGTCATTAGAATAAATTGACTAAACTCAGTAGGGATAGAGTTTTACATTCAGCGTTAGAGTCAAAGAAAAATGTATAAGCATGCAAATATAAAATAATTTATAAAATTAAGTATAAAACATAGAGTAAGGCAAGTTACACAACATTGTATTATAGTGTGGTACATACATAAAATAGTCTCCTACTGTATAACACAAAGTTTTAGTGTAAATGGAGCTACTCATGGACTCTGGACACACCATGTCATAAATATAAACAATAATAATGGCAATACTAGGAGATTATAAAGCCATGAAAGACCTTGATCAAGTTTAGGATTTTACGCCTAAACGCACCACACATACAACTGTCTCATTATTCTAGTTAACAAACAAATACATTTTCTAACGATCGAATATGTTGAATAAAACAAGACCCCTACATAGGGCGATCAAAATTGGTTCACACGACTTAGATGATCAATAAAAGAATGTATATGCTCAAAAAACCATGTCTAGTGATAAATAATATATATATATATAAATGGACACGTAAATTTATACGAGAACATGTTTGAAAATAAATTTTAATAATACATAATATGTTGGACATAAAAATAAATTTCAACCTCAAATTAGCCAATCACTAACCAAAGCCTAAATAATCCAAGTGAATCCAATATTTAATTCAGTTCTCGATACCAAATCATAATACCATTGTCAACATCATAGTAGAATTTTCATACTTTAAATCTCAATATTTAGGTTAGAAACAACCTGAGAAAGAAATGGGTCAAAAGACCAATCTTAACCCAAAAGAAGCCTAAGTTGTAGGATCGATATACGCCTATATAGGGGGTGAATATAACGTACTTGTTATTTCGTGCAATATTTAATCTTTAATAACCCTAAGCACACATATATGCAATAATATAAAAAGTAAGGGTAAGAGAGTGCAGACGGTTTGTTTACGCAGTTCGGCAAACTCGACTACATCCGTGCTCCAAGTTCCACTTGGAGTACACTAAACAATCAGCTTACGAGTGCCAATAAAATAATTTACAAAGACTAATTCTAATGGTGCCACCTTTTGACTATTGCGGGTCGTCAACCTAAATGCGACTGGGGAGTCACCCGTTGATTGAACTTTCAGGCGTTCAATCTAGCCATTGATTGTTTTGGGGTGTCACCCTTGTGTGATGAATTCTTAGGGTATCACCCTTTAGAATTAAGCACAAATATGAAATCGGAAATTAAAGCACAATCTAGCTAATCCGAATTCTCTCAAATATAACTCGCAAGTTTATGTGTTGGGGAGAATTGGATTTACAATGATAGTGGATAATATTCGAGTATTAATTTTAGCAAGGCTTCGCCTCGAATGTCCTATCGTTGTAGAGAGCTTGGAGTGAACTCTTATATATAGGCTATGGACTTTTGGATCATCCTAAACCCGTTTTGGACTTCCGCAGGTGGCCGTTGGAAAATATTCATTGAAATTCGTCAATTGAAAATATAGTCATTATGCAAGATCACATCCTGGCTGTGTCCGCACTCGTCCAAATGAACACCTTCAGACGCAACACTTCGTCCTCATTGTCATCAATGCTTCGTCCGAAGTTTCCCTCAATTTGTACAGATTCGAAACAGCCGTGTCCGCATTCATCCTCCATCATCTGCATGTCATCTGAAAGTCACCTTCGGACGCAAAACGTCATCCGCATGTCATTGAGGTCTCATCCGAAGTGCACCTTGAAAATTACAGATTCAATTCTTCTGTGTCCACTGTCGTCCGCATCCGTCCGCGCTTCATCTGCAAGAAAACACTCCAGAAGGGGACGCAAATTCTCATCCTCGCCTCGTCCTAGGGACACAACTCTGGACTTCTTCGGACGACTCTGTCTCGTCCGCACGCATCTGCAAGAACACAGAACAGATTGGAACGAGTTTTCACTTCCGCATGCCATCCACACTTCACTCCAAAAATAACCTTAAACTATACTAAGTAAGTCCCTAAGACATATACTCCACTACATGGACTCAAGCAAATATGTTAGCACATTAATAATACCCATTTTGAGGGTATTTCCAATAAACATGGACATAAATATTATGATAAAATTGATAAAAATAATATTCGATAAATACAAAATATAACTTATTGGATTTATTAAATGAATCACTATTTTAGTCATTATCAAAATACAACTTAGCCTAACAAAAAGGCTAACAATCTCCCCTTTTTTTATGACAAAATCCAATAAGTTGTCAACCCTACACTAAGCATTTGCATATAAATATTGCACATTAGATTTCTCCAATTAAGTAATGCAATTTATCAAACAATTATCTCATGTAACATGTTATTTAACTTCCCCTAAAATATATTACAACTTATACACCTTTCTCCCCCTTTTTTCATAATAAAAAAGGATTCCTAAGGGAGGGGAGTGTAAAGATAATCAAGAATTTTATCAATCATAAATCATTAAAATTATTCAAGATATAACTTAATTACTCCTAGAGCAATTATCAAAAAGTTAAAAATATCTCTCCCATTTTAGCATTATCAACATGAGTGTAATGAGGGAATTTGCATTAGAATTTAATATGTGGTGTTAAATAAGATGTCAAGACAATACACCACACTCAAGACAAATTTAAAGAAAGACATTCAAGAATGGACTTCAATAAGAAATCTTCCCCTTGTTCAAAGAATCTTGCAAATAAGCAAACCATGGAGGGAATCAAGCATTAAGCTTTATATCCAATTTGTGGTTATAAATATAGATACCAAATGAAGAAACCACAATAATAATATTGAATACAAATTTCATGAGGTTAAAAATAATATATCAATTTGTAAATAACCACAATCATAAAGATTTCTAACAAAAAGTCCTCTCCCACTATTTCAATTAAACATACAAAATTCATTGAAGGGATTAAACATTCAAATTCAATTTGTGGTATAAAATATGATACCAATTTGAAAAACCACTACAAAGAAATATTCAATCAAAAATAGTCTCCCCCTTTTTGTCATAAATCCTAAACATATTTGAGGGAATTAGACATTAGAATCCAAATCATAGATACAAAAAAAAAAAACAAATGTAGGAAATAGAATCCAAAATAGGTTCAACAAATTAAGCCAATTTCCATTCTCCAATAAGTGATACCAAATTAGTACACCACAATCAAAACTCAATCAAAAATATTCTCCTTCTTTGTCATTAAGCATACACACACATTTAAGGGATATATGCATTTAAGTCCAAGTAATAGATATCAATTTACGATAAAAAATGATAAACTAAGTTTCAAATTCTAGAAGTGATACCATTTGAAGAATTAAGAAGTTAACAAATGATACCAATTGATAATTCACAGTTTGAAGCAAAACAAGTTTTTCAAGAATTAATATCAATTGTAAATCCAAAGTTAAGATCAAATTATTTTTGCCAAGTATGATGCCAATTGTAAGTTCAAAAAGAAGTTTCTAAAAGAGATACCGATGTGTAAAATCAAAATCAATTCAAATGTCTCTCCCCCTACATTATTCACAAAACAATTGATTTGGGAATATAATCCAATTTAAAACTTTGTTCTCCCCCATAGAGCACCAACAAAGCAAATTAAACATTTCTATCCTTCTTTAAAATTTTCTTCAACAAGTATATAAGAGGGAAACTAAACAAGAGATAGAACCATCCAAGTTTAAACACAAAATATATATAAATGGTCAATAACTTGGTCCATAGAAGAATTCAAATTTGGAAAAGTAATTTTCTCCCCCTATCATTATGCACAAAATCAAATAATTAGGGAATCTAAATATGAGACAAATTGAAAATTCTTAAAAGAAAATAATACTAATGTAGAAAAAAAATGATTTCAATTGTGAATTGATATCAATTTAAAGATTTGAAGTAATAGAAGAGTTAATGATACCAATTTTAGAAGTTTAACCAATTGTGATATTAAAACCAATCTCAAAAATACTAAATGATATAATTTATCTTTCATAGATATGCAAATTAAAATCATTTCTCTCCCCATTTGTGTCACAAGAAAAAAATTGAGGGAAGAGACAATCAAAAAAATATAAAGCCCCCCCTTAGTGATTGGCAAATAGAATGGAAGAGCAATGATTTAAAAAAAAAATTGGCATGGTTATGTTTGTTTGGAGACTCCCCCATAATGCCAAAATCAATCATGTAAACGCAATTTCAAGGATTCCAGACCAACCAATATGCTTCAAACATACAACAGACATATAATTCAAAGTTGAAATTAAAGAGATATCCACATTATCGAGAAAAGAACATTGAGCTAAAAATAAAACCATAAGATTAAGTAATTCAAACTATGTTACAAATCCAAACTAGATAACCAAAACAAACAACCATACTTAGAATTTACAATCATGTTTTTGTTCACAAATATTAAACTCCTTAAACAAAGAAAAAAAATTCATCACATCTAATCTTAAAAACTTTAAGAGCATCGAGCTAGGCTATGCATCGGGAAGCTCCGCGTCATCCAAGTCATGAGGAGGTGGAGCGGATGACGATAGGAAGTCACGAGGTGCTGTAGGGGAGGAGGCTCCGGTGGTCCATATACCACGAGACATATCCTCCAAGTGTCGATCCACTAAGTCAAGCCGAGACAGAATTTGAATCATATACCCTTCAATGCGTGCCACATCAGCGAGGGATGCACATTGCGCATGAGACGAGGAGGGACTAGCCTCATGATAGGATGAGGAATCAGGCTCTGTAGTCGGCAAGGATAATATAGGCACTGAAGGCTCTGGCTGTGGAATCTCAAGAGAAGAGGGAGGTGCATTGATGGGTTGTACAATCCAATTACCATTTGGGTCCATCATAAATCCCATACGACCAAGAGTTTGAGGAGAATAATTATCCATATTCCGGATATCCATTTTCTTTAAGGAGGTGGGGATCGAAATTTTCCACATTCGAAATAGATTGGAAAGGAGAATGTTGAATGGAAGAGATTGATTGTGGCTATCTGCCGCCTCAACCATTTGATAAGTAAATATCCTAAGTTGAAGGGGGTATTGCTATAAATATGTTGAAGGATGAACAAATCCATATAGCTAATATGGTCGCGATGACTAGCACGGGGAAGGATATTGTATTGGAGGGTATGGTGGATGACCCTAGCGCAAATATTGAGATCCTTGGTTTTTGGTCTCAATTTGAAATTATTAATTGGATCACGCAGAATTTGACGTAAGAACATGTTTCCAATTTCTGTGTTATGAAAACTAGGAGCAACATGTCCATTAAAATAGGGTTCACAAAGGAGACCCATCTCACATTCAAGAAAGACATTTAGCACGTGAGGGGTGATTTCAATTTCCCTCCCATAAAGAAAACTTTTGAGGATTAAAGGATTTTCCGAATATTGAGCATTGGCATAAAATAATCGGATTGCCTTTTCAGAGTAAGGACCATCAAGAGAGAATAATTTATGTAATCCTAAGCTAGAGTAGACTTCTTCTAAGTCAAGGTTATGTAACCGATCGAAGTCGATTTTGCGAGAGAGAATCAAGGACCATTCTTTGAATTCTTCCTCGTAACGTCTCTCACATTCATCATCAGGAAATAATCTAGTTCTCTATACCTGAGGAGCACTAGGATTTTTGGAAGATTGATTACTAGCACGTTTTCTAGCCGGACGGTTAGCCATTGAGACTAATATGATAAAAACTAGTGACAATCCTAGGAGATTTCTAGAGAAACTAAAGGAAGTAGAAATATACAAAAGATAGACTCGAAGACAAACTAAAAATGGCAGAGATGGCTGAAAATTGCAAGGGAAGTCGCCGGTTGTCTCTAGAAAACTCGTGAGAAAAGTTCGGATGTAGAGAAATTAAGGCACAGACGATCCTAAATCTGTTTTAAAACGAAATTCGGACACATGCGGACGAGATGTTGCATTCGGTATCATCCGAACTTGACCAAAAAGAAGCAGAATAAATTTTCAGTGCTTAAGGACAGTAGATGATGGCTGAGAGGCGTCCGAATGTCCACTCCAGGATAATTCTTGAAGATTTGAGTGTCTAACTTTTCTCTCCGTTTTTGATAATAAACTAATTTCAATTTAAGGAGAATTATCAAAATTTAACCTAGCAGAAGCAATTTTATCTAAGCTTAAAAAAAACTTGAACACTTTTCAAAACCAAATCAAAAATCTCTAATCAATTCAATTTTCTCCTCCTTTTAACCATATATGAATTTAATCCAAAGGAGATATTAAAATAATGAAAGAACAAAACAATTGTCTATGCATTTTATGTCTCTCCTTTCTATCTATAGCAAAATCAGTCCTAGGGAAATTTAATTTTTCACAATAAAAAACATCCAACAATTCATAGAAACCAATATTTGCAATCTAGAGATCAAATTGTTGGAATACAAACTTCAATAATCAAAAGACCACAACATGAATTATGCTAAAAAAATCACAATTCATTAAAAGAATAGAAATTCATCCTATTGATGTCAAAAATCAAAGCTATTAATGAATCTACAACTTATCAAGAGATAATGGACAATTCAAATCCTTGACACCAATTGAAAGAATAATCAACTTCACAATCTATGATATCTATCAATCCAATCCAAAATCAAAATCAAATTATCTCAATTCAATCCCAAATTGCCAATTTAATCAACAAAAATATTGTGTACCTCCAAGAGAATTTATTTTCATTTCATGCATTGGAGGCAATCTTTGAAGCTTCTCCCTTGTGTTAGATATTCAAGTATCCATTCTTCTTTTAAGCTTCTTGGGAGAACCTCCAACTACAACAAAAATCATTTTGCAACCCAAACCATTTGGGGTCCAGTTAGGGCTTGGTTCCTTTAGGAACCCACAAAATTTAAGATTAAAATTGATTTCAAATTAATATTTCAATCATTATTAATCAAGAGTACAAACTTTTAACTTATATACAAACATCCAAAACAAGATAAAAACAATTCAAGAGATTATTCAACCAATTAATCCATATCAATCACAAGAGAAAGATTTAAAGCTATATGCGAATAATCAACTCAATTCTATTTAAATCAAGAGTATAAATTATCAAGTAATATCATCAAATTATATGTCAACTCTTGATTCAAAAATCGAAAAACACCTAAGTGCTTTTCTTAGGCACCCAAATCTTATAAGGTCCTTTATCCTTTGGAATGGTTCCTTTAGGAACCTACGCCAATTTAAAATTTATCATTTTGCCATTTGATTTCACATTAACATTCAATTTTAATGGACAAAAAAAGGATTTATGTCAAACACAATTGCAAGTATTACAAATAGATGAACTAGCAAATAAATTAATGTAATTCCTTTTCTTTGCAAATGGTTTATAGTCAATTCCAGCTTTGTCTAATGTAACCATTTGCGAATTCAAGAGCATATTTAAATTTTTGCTCCCATTTATGAATTTAAGCACAATAGAGTTCAAATCATCATTTTTAGCTTTCAATTCACAAACATTAATCTCTAGAGATTTAATTTTAGCATTAGCATCTAGAATAGATTTAGATTTAGCATGCAAAGATCTAATCTCATTTTCACGTGATTTGATCAAAATATTCAATTCATCATTCCTAATTTTCAAATCACAAATCTCATGCTCATGACAATTAATAGTAGCAATCAACTCACAGTTCTTAGTATTTAATGCACTAATTTCATTTTCGTGTGAGTTGATAGTAAAATTTAATCCATTATTCAACAAATTCAAGTTGCTACAATCATGCTCAAGAGATTTAAAAGAAGCATTATAATTATTAATCATGCTATTTAATTCTTCAATTTGATCATCAAGAGATTTATTCAAAATAACATGCTTTTTGATCAAATCGTCTTTCTCATTTTTCAACAATTTATATTTATCCTTCATCTCATTAAAACTATCTAGCAATTCATTAAATACATCATTATCATTATCCGAATTGGAATTGCTATAATAGTCATTCACCTCAATATTGTTGGCCACGAGACAAACATTGGCTACTTCCTCTTCTTTTTCAGAGAATGAGCTTGCTTCGTATTTCATTCTTTGATTTGTGTCTACATGTGTTAGCTCAAGAGATTTTCATATATCG